>OZ018338.1:6656202-7256202 GCA_963969495.1 Ceratothoa steindachneri | reverse complement strand
CTCCAATTTCTTATTTGGAGTGAAATTCAATATACCCTCGTAAGGGAGATCTTGCATTTTATAACCTTTAGGCTTTTCATAGCGACGAGTGGCGAGGCGCTGTGGTCATGAGTTTGACCCCACGGTGGCGGGGCCGGATGTTTTTGCGGTAACCGCCTCGTGTCTCCACTGAGAGAGCACGGGGAAATGACGATTCATCTACAATAATAAATTGAGACGACGATAGCGCTTTCATTCTCAGGGTTTTAGAGCCTTCTAATCAATAAAAGTGAAAGAAATGTTATTTAGCTCATCAAATTACATAGAAATAGCCGTTTTTGGTGCAATTCTGATGAAATTCATTTCTAAGTTCTGACAAAAAATAGATAGGCCTCCATCTTGGGAGCCAGTAGCCACATCGTTAATTGGAATCGCATCATATTATATTATATATCATTTTGAATGGATTTTTTTTCTTAATTAAAATATGATATGGACATTTTATATTAATCAATTTTAAAGAAAATATGATTGATTTAAATAGCATTCGGGGATGAGGCTTATATGTCTGAAGTCAAGCAACACGGTATAAAAACTAGAGGCCTAACGACATCGGGAATCTCCTTTGAATTCGAATTAAGGATAGTACGAATTTATTTAAAAATAAAGGGGTGTGTGAGGGTACAACTACCTACGATTAAAGGATAACATATGGGGGGCGAAGCCTGCATTTCGAAATTACCTTAAAAATGATAATTTACCATAATAATAATAATAACAAAACAGAATGTCCCTCAAATTAAGAATTAGTCTGGTCTTTGAGTTCCATTCACCATTTGGTAATTTTTCAACTCATCTAAGCTTAAAGACACGGGCGGGAAAACCTTTTTGAACCATGGGCAGAAATTTCTAATGAAAGAAGTCGGCGGGCGATAAATAAAATTTGATTCTCGTCTCTTTGTAAATGTTGTTTAAATTTATTACATGAAGCGATATACTCATGCATTAATATCTAAAAAACAATAAATACGCAACATTTTTATTGACTGCCACCATGGAAATTAGGATAGTGATATATTTGTGCATACAAATATATCACTCAGGAGACGAGGAAAATTGGGCTCGCGGGCGAGGGTTTCCCCACCCTTGCTTTAACTGTATTTAAGCAACACCTTATTTAAGCCTACCATGGGCCATTGGATTAATGTCATCTTACCGGATGCTAATTTCACAATTACACCAATAGTGGCGATGGTAATAGATAAAGGACATGTTGCTGGCCCTTTAGCAAATTATTCTTTGAAGTTCTTGATCAATATCCTGGCTTCCCGGTGTACTCAATTTTCCCAAACCGGCTTCTTTTAAGTGCTAGAGGGTAAACTTCTTATGCAAATTCCAGTTCTGCCCATTAGCGTTCGTTAGGCTTGAAACAAGAATTCATCAAATAAAAATTTCCCAATCATCCAATGTGTGTTTGTGCCATAGCACAACTTCAGTTTATCTATTTATGAAATCACAATATACATGCGTAGGCTACACTGCATATATGTACTTTCTACCACCGAGAATGAATTGTTTGGTTTTCTTGAGTAAACGTTATTTTGAAGAGGAGACCCATTATTTAACATTCGCAGCTTGAATGAAGGAGGTCGGCGGGGCAAAGAACTCCCCAACTGCATTTTTCAATATGTCATCATTTGCGAACGTTTTCCTGTAGAAAAAGTCACCTTAATGCAGGTCGGAGACGATGAATCTCCACAACCTAATCCAAGGTTATTCAACGCATTTATAGGGATTATTATGCAAAGTGGGGCTTTCCAATCCAGTGTATCAGCTCATTTTCGCTCCAGTTTATTTATTTTCCTTTATCTGATTATTCCTTTAGTGTTTTGATTATTTTAAACTTTGTGGAATTGTCACCCCATACTTGTTTTTTGACGCTTTTTCGTATAGGAGACACAAAGCAAAAATGGCTGGTGACGTCACCAGCCAGAAAGGTCGACTGGCCACTGTGACTCCATAATAATATTCTGCTTCGCTTGGAATTGGTTCAACAAATTTATGAAGAAATAAGAAATTTCTATCCTTTAAAATAATAATTTTTTTTCTGCTACTTTACTTTTCATTTTCACTAAATTAGGTTCAATCGGTCCATTACATTTATTTTTTAGGTTAAAGTTAGGTTAGGTTATATGACCAAAAAAGTATCAAAATCGGGAGTTTGGTCTTTATAAGAAAAACGCGTTTTTAAGCCATTCGTTCACACTCGTGGATCACATGGTTGTCTCACAGGCAGCCACCCTTGTGATGTCACCAGCCATCTTTGGTTTGTGTCTCCTAAACAAAAAAGCGCCTGTTTTTTCATCTTCACTTATAACCAGTCGATAGTTACGTGTATTTTGTTTTTCCGTCAATTCTCATTTTATTTCCTCATTATTTGGTCAATGGATGCAACGGTGCGATTTCCGTCGAATAGCTTCCCGCTGCTCGAGAAATGATAATGAGTGTTTGTTTCTCTTTGACTACCACCGGGTCTGATGTACTTTATATAGATAATATCTAGAGAATATTTGTCTTATCAAAAGAAGAAAAAGAAAATAATTAACTAATGAATTTGTAAAGAGAACGGGATTGGAATATTTCCAAGCGATTGTAACTCGCCCTGATGCGTTTTTAGATTTAGATGAGCCATATCAACATTAGATTCTGTTATATTGAATTCTGAGGAGAAATATGTACATACACCAGCGTAGGTTAAATAGTTTCCTCTTTCCCCTTACTGAAAACATAATCGATCCCAAATAATCAAAGCTTGGCCTTAATTTAATTTTGTATTATAAAATATATTTCATTTTATAAAAGACTTCTAATTCGAGTAAAGATTCAAGAATAAATCATCATTATTACGAGTCATGACGACTCAGCTGTTGAATTTTGTTGTCCTGCAATGAGTGCTTGTTAATTTAATCTCTCACCCTTTCTTTAAAGAGTTTCGAATTTTATCTGATTATTCAGATTTTTAGAATCCTTTCTGTGCTACATAAAAGATTTCTTGCGCGTATTCGCATAAGCGCCATCTTACGCATAAAACCAACATCGTCTGAACCTTTTAGGCCCTAACTGCAATGTAACTAAAAAAAAACAACATTTAAATATACATTACACCTAACAGCTTTAATACCTAACAGTATTAAATATATTACATATCTCGTCTCGACACCAAATGTCACTCTTTATTTAAGGGCATCTTAAAAGTTGAAGGTTAATTTTTTTTATTAAATATAAACTCCATTGAAACCATATTCACGTGTTTATATTCTTAGTCACGCGTGAGTTTGTCGGTCGGTCGGTCGGTTCCCGTTTTGCTTTTTGTTTGTTTTGATAATAACATTGTATCAGCAAGGTCCAAAGGTTCTCAACCTTGATGAAATTTTTAAAATGTGTTCAAATGTGTCCATTCAGGATCTTTCAAGTCTGAAAAGGAAATGCGGAAGTTTTTTGTTGATTAAAATACGTTTCCGGATTTTTTGGAATATTATTCAGTTTGCAAGAAGCCCTTATTTAAAGATGTCGAATAGTGAGAACAGAGCAGTGATTAAATTTATTAAGAAAAAAATGTGTTAAACCGAATGAAATTAAGCGTGTGGAAAAAGAAGTAAATGATGACCGACGTTTAAAGGCAAATGAAATAGCAGCAAGAATGAATGTATCCAAAACAACTCTCCTCAGTATTTTACATGATCATCTTCATATGAAGAATGTGAGGGCAAGATTGGTGCCCAAACTTCTTTCTTTGGCCCAGAAGGAACGCGAGATGGAATGCTGCAGAGAGCTTTTAGACGCTTGCCAAAGTAATGAAAGAAAAGCTATTCAGTCCAGTGTAACTGGAGATGAAATTATGGTGCTATACTATGATCCTCTATCAAAAGGAATCAATGGAGTGGGGTCGTCCGAGAGAAAACCCACAAGAAAAGCCAGGGTGTCCCCTTCAATAAAAAAAAACAACTTATGGCAACTGTTTTTAGAGACTGTGAAGGAACTTTGATGATTGACTTCAAAGAAAGGAATGAATGGTGAGTATTATGTTCTTTGATTGCATAAATTAAGGGACGCCATCAAAGAACAACGCCGCGAGAAGCTCAGTAGAGGAGTCAGAATCCTCCATGACAATGCTCCAGTGCACACAGTGGCAATTGCAAGGAGGGCCATTCTTGATTGTGGTTACACAGAATTGACCCCCCCTCCCATCGACACTCCAGACCTGGCACCCAGTGATTATTTGTTCTCCAAACTCAAATCCGATTTGAGGAGAATTTTTTTCGAGTGATGATGAAGTCACCTCAGTTGTTTCTTTAGCATTTTCAGTGCAAAGACAAAGACTATTTTTACAAGGGGATTAAAATGCTTATTTCAAGATCTAATAAGTGTATTAACCTTTTTGGAACTATATTGAAAAGTAATAAAATTAGTTTTGACATTTTATTTTCTTAACCTATTTTTGCCGAGAACTTTTGGACTTTCCCTCGTAACTATTCAGCTGATTCTAACGAAATTTGAAGCCCTTATGTTGTTTTACATTCTCCTTCGAATGATATAATTACCAAAGTTCTCCCAAGTTTAGCCGGAGAATTATTTGGCAATAACACCATAACTCTTTTGCCGATTCTAACGAAATTTGAAACCCTTATGTTGTTTTATATTCTCCTTCGAATGATATAATTGCCAAGATTTCCCCAGAGTTAGTCCAGGAATTATTGAAAGTTTTGAAGGTCGTAAGGTCATAAATCTGAATAAGTGAGAGCACGCGACTTTGGTCAGCAGATCTTGTTTTAATCATTTTTAATTGACAAGGACACATAAAAGATGTAAGGTAATATTGACTGGCAAGCTTTTAGGACCCATGAATTCAAAATGATCGTGTTTTACGGTAATAATCTTACCAGTTTTGGCAAAGTCAGTCAATGAATTAAAAGTAAACAGTTGTTTAGGTCCATCCATTAGACATGGATTTTTGAAGGCCGTTCGAATGACTTGGATTGCAGAGGTAAACGTTATGTTTTAAATTCCAATGCGCCAACTGCAACAAATATAATCTTTTATAAGCTAAGTACCGAAATTAACTTGCCAGTAATCAAAAGATCTTCTGAAATTGACTTTATGTTTTAAATTCAGTACTAGAAATTCCGACTTCTCACTTTGTACTAATAGATAACATGCGAATACTCTACAGTGTATTTCCGATAAATCGATACAAAGTAGAAAGTGTGTTTCAGGGCTAATAACTACACCAATGTAGGTTACTTGACCTTGGACACGCTCTTCGCTTTCAGTCGGGCAAAAGCATACGCACTTATTTTGCAAATGCCAAGTGAAGTCGAAATACGGTACGCTACACTCGGGGGCCCCTCCGCGCCGTGAGAAACGCGGAGATTGTGAATATGTTGAACTACTCGAGGAACCTCGTTTACAAAGTAAAACGGAAGTATGGCAAGGTTGAGAAAAAGGAGGAATTTCAAACGGTCACACACAGCAAAGTCTCCGCCTCTTTGTTGGTATTGGGCGTGTTCAACAGCGAGGGCCACGTTATGCCTCCTGACATTTTCCCTCGAGGGGGGAGAGGATGTTTACATTAAGGTGCTGGAGACTGTAGTCGTCTTGGATGGACCAAGTAGGCGCGGGAAAGCCTTACGTTTTCCAGCCGAACTCTGGTTCCGAACACAAGGCAAGAAAGACAGCCGTGGTCGTTCAACAACGTCCCGCACCACTGGTTCCAGACGTGTGGCCGTCCGGCTCTTCCGAATCTAACCCCTTAGATTAGTTCGTCTGGGGCGTTGTTAAGAAGGATGTCAACAAGACTGCTCACAAGGCTTTAGGAACTCTGAGGAACACCAAGCAATCCCTAACCAGGACATGCAACCAGTTTAAGTCCCACCTGGAGAAGGTCGTAAAGGCAGATTTTGGCCATTTCGAATGATTTCGCAACTAAAGATATCGTTATTATTGTGTGTAAATTCTCATGAGAATTAATTGTTTCATTTGGTACAAACTTTTTATTTCCTTTCATGTGTACAATTTGTATCGATTTACCTGAAACCGCCTGTAGATGTAAAACGTTATTTTAGAGGTCAAATAAATGGTGCTAGGCGCCAAACTGGCCCCTTGTCCCCGTAAAATGATTTTTACATAATATCAATACAAACATCAGCCGGTATAATATAAAACGCTTGACCATATGAAATTCCTAAATTTTAGAAGGGGTCCTTGTCTAATTGCTCATAATTTTTATATCGATAACACGATTTAAAGCACATTATAACCTAGTCAACCAATACCCATGTTGAATTTAGTATTTAATAAAATATATATCTATTTCTCCATAATTATGCATTTTATTTTCACATTATCTTTTGGACAACTCCATTCACAACGAGCTCTATCAATCGCTTACATGAAAACAGAGCTTGAGCTTGAGCTTGATTGCACAGGAGCCTCACATGATGGGAGGCTGGCCTTTGTAACGGCGGCACCTGTAAAAGAAAAACAAAGAAAAACAGAAAAAGGAGAGAAGAAAAAAGAGAAAAAGGTACATAGCACTCTCTCGTTCTCAACTGCGCCACTTCCGTTTTCTATTCCATCTCCGAACTTTTGTCTTTATTCTTCTACTTTTTGCGGTGAAGGTAATTGGAAAAGAGTTCTGAAATACGAAACCTTTACTCTTTATGACAATTCGTAAGGCATTTTTCATTCATTGAAATTCAAGGATACAAAATTATTATTTCCGTCTCCGGATGAAGTAGACAACACGCTTACATATAAGATTAAACCAAAATATGGCTGATCTAATGGTGGTTGGGCATGACTAATATTGGGGAATTAGCCCGTAGAATATTACTTTAGATATACCTGAGCGAGAGAGAGATGAGAGAGTAAGATGAATTAGCTGAAAGACAAGTAAGGAAGTAAGAGGTCTGCAATAAGAACGGGGATGCGGAATACAAGACATAAGAAAATAATTGGTTAGGTTTGGGGTTTTTTTACCACCGATCTACAGGAGGCCACCGGGGATGCTTGGGTAAATGATTTGATATTTATCTTTTTGAGTACATCTGAAAATATAAACCGATATAGACTAACGTCGAGTTGTTAATAAATTACAAATGAATTCCATTTCAGAATACAAATTTGTTTTGCGTATACTAACTTATCATCGTGACGTCATCATCTTAGTACGAACGAGTTGTGTATTAGCATACATCGATGGCATAGTAGGGAAAAGCGTATATATATATATATATATATATATATATATATATATATATATATATATATATATATATATATATATATATATATATATATTAGTGCAGTTGGGTAGCAGTCTTTCTAGAATGCAAATTTTGTTGAAGACCATTGTGTATTTCGCCTTAATTAATTTCCTTTGGCAACTTTCTTTTCTTCTATCTTTTTTATTCCATCCTGTAGATGGTGGATCACTTGTCCTCTATTCATCTCTTTTTTAAATGAATGTGTTTGGTAAAAACTAAACTAAATTGCTGAGCTTTCGATCTTATTCGATCATCTTTGGAGCTCAGCAATTTAGTTTGTTTTTTACCAAACACATTCATTTAAAAAAAGAGATGAATAGAGGACAAGTGATCCACCATCTACAAGATGGAATAAAAAAGATAGAAGAAAAGAAAGTTGCTAAAGGAAATTAATTAAGGCGAAATACACAATGGTCTTCAACAAAATTTGCATATATATATATATATATATATATATATATATATATATATATATATATATATATATATATATATATATATATATATATATATATATATATATATATATATATATATATATATATATATATAAAGCGAGAGTTCTGTAAATTAAGCGGTGGAGATGAAGTGAAAATGAAAGGAAGACTATAGCCGTGGGTCCCACTGCAGCATTGTGGTCGGTAGGGCACGCAATCCTTCAGAATTCACAGAGCTACTAGAAAACCCAATTGGAAATTAGTCTACCAACACATTCTATAATACATCTTTTATCCCGCCTATTAAATACTATCTCCCAGCGTCTGCTATTGATACCTCTTTCTCGCCTAACGGAATCACGAAGCAGATTGTGTTTCACGTGTGCAGATTCATATTGCCAGAGTTGGAAGAGAAAGATGTAAGGATTAAATTGGGATTTACATAGTGTGTCGTGGCATCCAAGAATGGTAAAAAGGGTAGAAATTTCCCCTCAGATATTAAATAATACATATTTATAATATTTATTTTATATTTATAATATTTATTAGAAAATCGGTCACTGCACATAAATTTCTTTTGGTATGAATGAACTCTTTCTTGCAGGCTCGCCTAATATTTATATCGGATTTATGTTTCTTTAGGTTAGGGTAGGTTATCACAAATACATTTGTAGGAATCATGTCAATAAATTGACAAAACAGACTTAAGTGTATCACCGCCATTGTGGACTTCACACTGAATGGATAAACACAGTTGTGGGTTAATGTAGCCAACTTGTGGTCGGAGGTGAATCGAGTCAACCGAAATTGTTCAGGTTTACTTATGACGTTCTTCTCCTTCAATTTACTCACTCCGGAAATAAATAACTTAAATACGATAATTGAAGTCTTGATTTGCCCCCTTCCAAAAAACAAACAAACAAACAATCCACTTCCTTTGGTTTATTTAGCACAACTGAGCGTGGGTCTTCCACATGCAGAGGGAAAACGACATTCGGGACGCGTTGCACCCCCCCCCCCTCCCAATTTCATCATGTCGAAAATAGCGAACCCCAAATTAATCATTTTAAGGATAGCGAATCCATTGGTATATGTTTTCTATATTCCTGCCATGGTCCATTTTGTTGACATCTAAAGATTGGTTAAGTAGTTAAATTAGACGATATTATTATACTTCTCTATAAATTCCGAGTTTCGTTAGCCTAGTGGTTTTTCCTTGATTTTTCCCCCCTATTGTTGGGAAAGGGGGTAATGATGTTAGAATAAATCCAGCCATTCAATTTGATACCCAGTCTAGGGCAAATTCTAAGACGGAATGACGCGATTAGTTTGGGGAGGTCATGCAACTAATTCTTCTGAGTTTTGATCTCGTTCGACGAAGTAAACTTGTAGGAGAATAGAATAATGCTCCCAAGTTTTGCCCACATCCCTTCCAGGGCGGGCCACTTATTAACCCATCCCGTCCGGCCCAATATCTGGTGGTCGTCAGCCGGAAGAAAAGGCCGGCCATTTCAGCTAACAACCGAGTTCCTTCCCGGACTGTTTATCGATAAATGGGAGCCCATCTTCACTTCCGATAGTTGCCGGAAGTTTATAAAGGACGAAATTGAGTAGCTTGACATCTAATCTACTTACGGCGCCCTAGAGCCTCTCCCGAGTTTCAAGTATAAAAGACGAATTCTTTGAACCCTCAGGAGTAGAGCTTGCACAGCGTCTGGCGGGGCAGGAATTGCCATCTATCGGTTGAGTGGTAATTCGTCGAAGCATCAAGTCTTTAGAGAGTAGGACGGTCTCAGTTAGGAAGACTCCTTACCCCGTTGGTCTGCAAGGTAGTGCGGACCCAAGCTCGTACTCACGTGTAATAGCCGAAGCTACAAACAGCCTCACTCTGGTTCCCTAAACGAGAAAACTACATCTCGGCTTTTCTCCGATAACCCTACGCGTCGATAGGTCACTTCGCCCCCTCCCCCTCACAGAGGCACCCAAGATTCCTCGGAGTTCACGAGCGTGGGGACCTCTGTAACAAGAAGCTCCCGTCACCACCTTCTTCCAGCAAGAATCGTGACAGAATTGTGGGATCAAGTCGGTCCCTGGAGAACCTATCTCATCGTCTCCACCCCTTACCTCACCACCTTCACTCACCAGCACCACCCGAACATCAGGTTCCAAGGTAACCCTTCCCTTTCACATTCCCCGACTTCACCGCGAAGCTTACCAGCATTACAAGTGTATAGGGATTTGTATGGTGAATAGTAATTTTCAAGCTAAGTGAGATATTCGAGATTCACTTATTGATTTATCTCTCAAAACACAGTATTTGTATATATATATATATATATATATATATATATATATATATATATATATATATATACAAATAGCAGTGGAATATATTGTCATGTTAGAGATTTGAATCATTCGATCGATTTCAATGGAAGTAAAATGGTATTTAAATCGGCTAACTATGTTAAGAGAAGAATCGTAGAATCGAGCTTGATATCATCAGTTCCTAATTTAAATCTCTCTGAGAGTCAATTTTCTTTTAATCCTGTAATACGAAAGGAAATAAACAAAATAGCGAAATGTCAGCCCTTCAATATGTTTAGGCCCTCTGACTAGCCACAAGTAGGGGATTGGGGAAAAAAAGAGGGGATCTTTCACGACCTGACTCTGTGTTATGTAGTTAAGCATTTTCAAATATTTTCTATCCAGTGTCAGTTGAAAAAGGGTGTGAGATACACCGAAACTGTTCAGAATTAAATTGTCTTCGGAGAATATGGTTTAATTCCTCATATATATATATATATATATATATATATATATATATATATATATATATATATATATATATATATATATATATATATATATATATATATATATATATATATATATATATATATATATATATATATATTCTTGTTTAGTGTTCATTAAAACTTTATTTTCATATTGTTGTGTATCTAACTTCCTTTGGGTCGCTTGCTGGCAAAGTTCATCCCAATCCCTCCGTAGCCAACCTCTAAGCACTCTGAGTCAATAAACCAATTCAGGTCACGGGCCGAACGAAGTATATGGAGTAGTACGACGACTCCTCCGCATTCGCGACAATAGGATATATATATATATATATATATATATATATATATATATATATATATAAGAGTCGGGGAAAACTCCAACCACCCCTCGGCCTATTCCTCGACAAATCTCTTGTTTGTTTCTATAACTCTTGCTGGTGCTCATTTAGTGTGCGATCTATAAACATATTCGCTCTTCAGAGAGAGAGAGAGAGAGAGAGAGAGAGAGAGAGAGAGAGAGTTAGAGAGAGATACAAGAAGCTACAAGGACAAGAGTACCCTAGGAGACCTTACGGTTCATTCAAAGAGGGTACCTTTGGGCTAACAGTTGAGCAGGCCCAGTTCTGCACAACGACTTAAGTGCCCAAACGGCCACTTTTCAAGACTTTGTCCAGTCTTGACTTGAACTAAGCAACAGAATTGCTGTTGACAACTTCCACTGGAAGTGCGTTCCAGTTACTGCAGATGTTGTATGTGAAAAATTTACCACACAGATCACGTTTGTAACGGCATACTCCAGGTGCAGTCGGACGAGGGAGTTGTACAAACACAGTACTATTTCCTTGTTCCGATATCCAAACTGGCGCTTTATGTAGCCTAGCATCCTTTGGGCCTTTTTCTCCGCCTCAATGCACTGTTTCGAGAACTTGAGGTCACTAGTGATTGTTACACCCAAGTCCTTCTCAGTGTCGGTGGATTCAATAGCAGTGCGCTTAAGGATATACTGAGATTGGGGGTTTTGGTGGTCGATATGCATCACTTTGTATTTGTTCACGTTAAATGACAATTGCCACGTATCCGACCACTCTCCAATCTCCCGAAGATCATCTTGAAGGCGGGCAGTATTCCCTTCCTTTGCGACATTCATACCAAGCTTGGTATCATCGGCAAATTTAGAAATCTTGGCAACCATGTCACCGTCCATGTCGTTGACGTAGATGATGAATAGTAGTGGTCCCAAGACAGAACCTTGAGGAACACCGCTAGTAACGGGCACCCACTCAGAAGCCTGTCCATTCAACACCACCCGTTGCCGTCTGCCGTTTAGCCAGTTCTCTATCCAACTTGCTACATTTCCGTCTACGCCCAGCGCATGCACGTTCCGAAGGAGGCGGCGGTGTGGTACCTTATCGAAGGCTTTTTGAAAGTCGAAGTAGATAACATCCACCGACTTATTCCGGTCGTGAGAGAGAGAGAGAGAGAGAGAGAGAGAGAGAGAGAGAGAGAGAGAGAGAGAGAGAGAGTGTGTGTGTTCTGTCTTAGATGGCACACTTAAGAGTCAATGCGTGTAAACTCCACGTTAGAAGTGGCTCCGTTGTGTAAACCGCGCACTAAAAGAGCCTTCTTTTGTAGACCCCACTTTAGAGGAAGCTCCGTTTTGTAAACCATTTGCTCCACGGTATCTATCCCTTAAACGTCCTTTAGCCATTAAGGATCTGCAGTTAAGACAGCCAAGCCTAATACGGAGTCTCATCTGGCGACTATAAATACCCAATGTAGTTTAGCTTTTCCATTTCGATGGGGCGTTTCCAAGAGCTATGTCGTTCCCAGAAAGAGGACCACGGCAGCCCCGCCCATTACAACTATTTAGCATCGCTCTGGAGTCAGGAAATCATTCAGTGTGAGCGACCACCCAGACCATCGGTCCCATATCCAGGCTTAGTCGCCTTTTACTACCCACAACGAGGGGGAGGAGTATGAGGGATTCTTCCTACCACAGCCAAGTTTATTCATATTTTTTAATGTCGTTTTACAATTACTTCTTCACATTCCTTCCTTTTACTTTTTTACAGCCTCCTTGAAAACCAACAAGGGCATCTCCGTCCCAAAGTAATGGTAAAAAGCCTCGAAAAAAAGGCGAGTGAGGTAAAAATGTGTGGAAGAGAGATTGTTTGAGTGTAAAATGATGAGGGTACTGGAGAAATAGAGGAGCTTGCTGATGTGGTGTCAGCACGCATTAACCAACACTTCATAAACTTCAACCCGGGAAGTAGGAGTTGGAACATGGGCAACCATACTGCAGTGAACATTATGAGGACTTTATCCCCTCCATACCCCAAGGATCGTGTGCCCTCCCGTCCCTAATGCTTGCAGGAGGATCTGCAACTATAATCTCTCACACATTTTCAATTCCTCTTTTTTTCTTACAGACATCTCCTAACAAACATTCTGATGGAGATTCAGTCGCCAGTTTTCTCTATAAATTAAAAACAAAAAATATGAAGCTTTGTCACACCTCCACTGCACATCACTGAATAACACCATAGTACACAACACAAAACTAACAGCCACTGCACTGCCCATCACTGAATAACACCACAGTACACAACACAAAACTAGCATACACTCCACTGCACATCACTGAATAACACCACAGTACACAACACAATACTAGCATCCACTCCACTGCACATCACTGAATAACACCACAGTACACAACACAAAACTAGCATCCACTCCACTGCACATCACTGAATAACACCACAGTACACAACACAATACTAGCATCCACTCCACTGAATAACACCACAGTACACAACACAAAACTAGTATCCGCTGCACTGCACATCACTGAATAACACCCCAGTAAACAACACAAAACTAGCAGCCATTGCACTGCACATCACTGAATAACACCACAGTACACAACACAAACTAGCATCCATTCCACTGCACATCACTGAATAACACCACAGTACACAACACAAAACTAGCATCCACTGCACTTCATATCACTGAATAACGCCACAGTACACAACACAAAACTAGCATCCACTCCTCTGCACACCACTGAATAACGCCACAGTACACAACACAAAACTAGCAGCCATTGCACTGCACATTGCTGAATAACACCACAGTACACAACACAAAACTAGCATACACTCCTCTGCACATCACTGAATAACACCACAGTACACAACACAATACTAGCATACACTCCACTGCACATCACTGAATAACACTACAGTACACAACACAAAACTAGCATCCACTGCACTTCATATCACTGAATAACGCCACAGTACACAACACAAAACTAGCAGCCATTCCACTGCACACCACAGTGCACAACACAATACTAGCAGCCACTGCACTGCCCATCACTGAATAAAACCACAGTACACAACACAAAACTAGCAGCCATTGCACTGCACATCACTGAATAACACCACAGTACACAACACAAAACTAGCATACACTCCACTGCACATCACTGAATAACACCACAGTACACAACACAATACTAGCATCCACTCCACTGAATAACACCACAGTACACAACACAAAACTAGCATCCGCTGCACTGCACATCACTGAATAACACCACAGTACACAACACAAAACTAGCAGCCATTGCACTGCACATCACTGAATAACACCACAGTACACAACACAAAACCAACAGTCACTGCAATGCCCATCACTGAATAACACCACAGTACACAACATAAAACTAGTATCCACTGCACATCACTGAATAACACCACAGTACACAACACAAACTAGCATCCATTCCACTGCACATCACTGAATAACACCACAGTACACAACACAAAACTAGCATCCACTGCACTTCATATCACTGAATAACGCCACAGTACACAACACAAAACTAGCATCCACTCCTCTGCACACCACTGAATAACGCCACAGTACACAACACAAAACTAGCAGCCATTGCACTGCACATTGCTGAATAACACCACAGTACACAACACAAAACTAGCATACACTCCTCTGCACATCACTGAATAACACCACAGTACACAACACAATACTAGCATACACTCCACTGCACATCACTGAATAACACCACAGTACACAACACAAAACTAGCATCCACTCCACTGCACATCACTGAATAACACCACAGTACACAACACAATACTAGCATCCACTCCACTGAATAACACCACAGTACACAACACAAAACTAGCATCCGCTGCACTGCACATCACTGAATAACACCACAGTACACAACACAAAACTATCAGCCATTGCACTGCACATCACTGAATAACACCACAGTACACAACACAAAACTAGCATACACTCCACTGCACATCACTGAATAACACCACAGTACACAACACAATACTAGCATCCACTCCACTGCACATCACTGAATAACACCACAGTACACAACACAAAACTAGCATCCACTCCACTGCACATCACTGAATAACACCACAGTACACAACACAATACTAGCATCCACTCCACTGAATAACACCACAGTACACAACACAAAACTGGCAGCCATTGCACTGCCCATCACTGAATAACACCACAGTACACAACACAAAAATAGCATACACTCCACTGCAAATCACTGAATAACACCACAGTACACAACACAATACTAGCATTTACTCCACTGCACATCACTGAATAACACCACAGTACACAACACAAAACTAGCATCCACTCCACTGCACATCACTGAATAACACCACAGTACACAACACAATACTAGCATACACTCCACTGCACATCACTGAATAACACTACAGTACACAACACAATACTAGCATCCACTCCACTGAATAACACCACAGTACACAACACAAAACTAGCAGCCATTGCACTGCACATCACTGAATAACACCACAGTACACAACACAAACTAACAGCCACTGCAATGCCCATCACTGAATAACACCACAGTACACAACATAAAACTAGTATCCACTGCACATCACTGAATAACACCACAGTACACAACACAAACTAGCATCCACTCCTCTGCACATCACTGAATAACGCCACAGTACACAACACAAAACTAGCAGCCATTGCACTGCACATTGCTGAATAACACCACAGTACACAACACAAAACTAGCATCCACTCCACTGCACATCACTGAATAACACCACAGTACACAATACAATACTAGCATCCACTCCACTGCCCATCACTGAATAACACCACAGTACACAACACAAAACTAGCATCCACTGCACTTCATATCACTGAATAACGCCACAGTACACAACACAAAACTAGCAGCCTTTCCACTGCACACCACAGTACACAACACAATACTAGCAGCCACTGCACTGCACATCACTGAATAACACTACAGTACACAACACAAACTAGCCTCCACTTCACTGCACATCACTGAATAACACCACAGTACACAACACAAAACTAGCATCCACTCCACTGCACATCACTGAATAACACCACAGTACACAACACAAAACTAGCAGCCATTGCACTGCACATCACTGAATAACACCACAGTACACAACACAAAACTAGCAGCCACTGCATTGCCCATCACTGAATAACACCACAGTACACAACACAAAACTAGCAGCCACTGCACTACACATCACTGAATAACATCAAAGTACACAACACAAAACTAGATTCCACCGCACAGTACCAACAGAGCAAACCTAACATAATACAAATCAACATTAACGGCATCCCAACACCGAAAGAAGAACTAACACATTTCGACGCAAACATAACAAACACATCTCCCCTATACCCTATCACTCCAACCCACCCCAACCACAACCTTCAACAATTAGACAATCACAATCCAGAATCAACGCCTGTGGCCTCATAGCATTCAATCCGCTCATAACATTCAATCCGCTCATAACATTCAATCCGCTCATAACATTCAATCCGTTTATAACATTCAATCCGTTCATAACATTAAATCCGTTCGTATCATTTAATCCGTCTTAACATTCAATCCGTTCATAACATTCAATTCGTTCATTACATTCGATCCGTTCATAACATTCAATCCGTTCTTAACATTCAATCCGTTCAAAGCATTCAATCCTTTCATTACATTCGATCCGTGCATAACATTCAATCCGTTCATAACATTCGATCCGCTTATACCTCCAACTTGATCAGGCTGCGTATCAACATCGATCCACACATATAATTAATAGCCATAGAAACCGAACTAAAAAAAACACCACATACAACATAAATCTATAAATACCACCACAGTAGGAATCTATCGCAGACACGCCCTGCTTGGGCGCAACTTCAATGCGCGCCATACCTCCTGGCTTACATCCCACCCAAACAATCGCAGGAGTGTACTACTCACAACGCAACTACATACTCTCAACATACTAACTCAAGAAATATCTGTTAAAACGCAACCAATACCCACCCTCATCAGGCATTACTCCAGAACACTGATGCAGTAAGTGCGCGCGATAGGGAACGTAATTCACGACCTTTCATCTGACCACAATCCAATCCTCATCAAATTCAAAGTTAGTCACTCTATCAGACTTACAAAAGGAAACCAATCACCTCCACACTTACACAGCGTTCAAAACAACCCTACACTCACCTCCCGCCTCCCCCGGACATAGCAAAGGAAAAAATCTACCCTACGAGCACTTCATGAACCAAACAGACAACCAATACTGCCCACCCTGTAACAACCCCTTAGAAAACTCTGAACACCTTGTATCAATGTGCCCAAACTTGCCCCCCATCCTCCCCCACAACATATCTTTTGTCAGAGCATTCTACTTGAAGCTTTCGTGCCTAGAAGGGCGCGCAACTCTCTATGGGATACACAATCAACACACTTAAAACAGATCCTCCTTCTACAGGAAAGAAATGATTTTCTGAGCTTCATAATATCCATTCGCAGCAACATCTAAACAAGAGGAGAACGTTCTGTGATAAGATGATAAATGGCTGCCACTAGATGGCGCCACCCAGCCACAAATCCGATCGCAGATTTGAAATCTCCACGCTGAATAAACCATATGTCCCATGGGCGTAGGCTCTAAATGGGTACAATTGAACTTTACTCCTTTTGAAAAAAAAGCCACGGCGTGGCCTGGCGCGTCGCCGGTGGTAAAAATATCTTACTTATTTTAGAAGTATGTAATTCTATGGGCTTAGTTACCTATACTTACTTTTAGGTAAAAGTTGATAAAAATACAAAGATTAAAAGCGCAACCTTCGAAACAAGCTCAGTTGCTGAATGCACTCTCTCGCGTGACGTCATCTGCGTCGAGCATAAAAAGGATGCGCGTCCAACTATTCAAGTGGCCTATCACTTTTAATTTCTCCTCCCATTTTGTTTGTGCGTTCTTTTTGGCGCACAAGACCAAAATACAAATGAATAATGATAAATTGTGTTTGTAGGTGTGTCTGAGTTGCGATTTTATAATGATTTACTTAACTAAAAAGGCAAAAATATTGTTCGAAATTACTTCGCAGTCAAGTCGAATCACGAATTCCCAGATCGTGTTGATATTACATTTTCCGCCTCAAATCGCAATAACAACGAGGCTGCATCCCGCGGAAAGTTAGTTAAGCTAAATTTGGAAAGAAAGTAGTGAAGGTAAACGCAGTTAAAATAGTGCCACTTCATGTAGTTATGAGGGCGGGAGAGGTCACAACTGCGGGAATTGGCGCCTAGAGTGATATTTGGATAGAGGTTGCAATGCCAAATATTCGTTTGAGAAATCAGAATTTACTCAAGGGACAAAAAAGCAAAAATTCAGAGCGAGAAACCGCTTTTAGGAGCAGTTCAAAGGGGCATGATAAGGCAGGCCTATAGGCTGCTTAGTCAAGGTTGTTTTGGGCGGTTACTCAACTCGTTCTTGTGCTTCTGAATACGAACCTTAAAGGAGGTAATCGCTAATCAAACGGGGGACTTATTGATTTAGTGTGTGGGAGCTGGAGGCAAATGGAGTGCGGATGCATCTTCTATTGCAACAAAAGTAGAAGAAGAGGAGTTTTCCAACAGAGGAATTAACGAACTCGTTTCTGAGGAGAGTCGAGAGCGGGTTTCGGCGCTATTTAAGGCTATAGGGCTTCACACAACGCCTGTCTACCAACTTAGGAAACGCTTGGGGACGCCGGACTCACGACACCCTTAAAAGCATATAGGACTTTGTGGAAAAATAATAGGGGGGCCAGATCTGGAAAATAGGGAACTCTGGGGTAAGGCTACCAGATTGGAACTCAAGTAGTGCATTGGGCTACTTCTTAAAGAGCCTCGCTACTCCTTATTTGGCAACTCTGAGCAGGGGCCAGAACAAGTTAAGTGAGGAAGACTGGTAGGGTACTGCTGCTGTGCTTAACACAGTGCAGTCAGTGCAGAAGACGAGGCAGAGGGTTGGACGAGTGAAACGTCCCGGGTGGAGAAGAACAAAGGCTTTAAAGTGTTGTCGACTAAGTGGGTGCGGATGTGGCTAAAATTACGCAGAGAGCAGAGTGGAAGCGACTAAGATTAGGGAGAGAACAGAGTGGATGCGGCTAAGATTATGAAGACAGCAGAACGGATGCGGCTAAGATTACAGAGAACAGAGCAGGTGCGGCTAAGATTAGGGAGAGAGTAGATCGGATGCGGCTAAGATTACAGAGAACAGAGCAGGTGCGGCTAAGATTAGGGAGAGAGTAGATCGGATGCAGCTAAGATTGCGGGAAGAACAAAGCGGATGCGGCTAAGATTACGCAAAAACAGTGGACGCGGCTAAGATTACGGAGAGAGTAGATCGGATGCAGCTAAGAATACGGAGAACGAAGAAAAGATGCGGCTAAAATAAATGAGAAATCAGTTCGGATGCGGCTAAGATAACGAAAAAAATAGAGCGGTTGCGGCTAAGATTACAGACAAATCAGAACCGATGCGGCTAAGATTACGCAAAAAAACAGATCGGATGCTGCTAAGATTACGTAAAAGGCAGAGCGGCTACATGTAAGATTACGGACAAAGCCGAAAGAGCATCTTCGGACACTAGCAACATTGTCTTTGATATATAATTGAGTATCCAACTTCAGAAGGGCAGTGTATTAATGAACAGCAAGGGAAACTGTCGAAGCGAAGCGAATCTCAGATCAGATATGAAGTATCTTAGAGAAGAATGCTGATAATTCATCATGAGTGAATAGGGAGAGTTAGAGAGGAAGGGAGAGGAGCAAGAATCTTGGATAGTGTGTGCAGATTGTTTTTGTTATCACCACGGATACGGCGGGTGAGGGCTTCAGTGCGGGGGGGGGGGGGGTGAGCAACAAGGAAATAAGCTAGGGAAGCAGTCTCAGTACCACTAGGGCGAGTAGCTCGAATACGCCTCCCACTGGCTCGCCTGTGTTTCTTTGCGTTCAAAATGGTATCAGAGAGGAGGTGGGTATTGAGGGTTAGCGGACATGGACGTCTTGGCAGAAGAAAAGGATCAGGAAAAAAAAAAATAGCAAAGTGACTCTTTAAAGTTAGTAACAAGAGTGGTAGACTCCAGCGGGGGAAGGGAGTGAGATAAGGGGAAATGAAAATATGTGGGAAGTACATATACGAATGGTCAAAAGAGGAGACTACTTGTAACTGTAGGAATTACTGTTTGAGCAAACTTCATAACCTTTTAATGCTAGGGGAGGTGGGGGCATTTATAATTCTCCATTAACAAAATTGTGCAACTAGTACGCGCATTCAAAAGTACTAATTTGATCCCCATTGAGATGAAGATGGGGGGTTAAATAAATGTGGAAATGAGGTGATTTTGATTCATTATTTTCATCAATGAGAGTATTATATTTTTATTTCTAACATTTGTTTTCCTAATGCCCATTTTTCTCATTATATTTATATTATATTTTCCTTTCTGAGATCCTTATATCTTTATTAAATCATTTTAAATATCACATGGACAAGAAATTAATGTAATTTTTAGAAAAAAATATTAAAAAATGGCTTCTTAGATTTGTTTACATTGTTCGAAATTTGGTGCGAGCTGTTTAGAGAGAACTCTAGCGATGCTTAGGCCTTTTTTACATCCGCCAACCGAGTTGGGCGTAGGCTTTGGGATCACACTTGAATATTTCTATGTTTGTGTGCAAAATATCTTTAAAAGTTGTTGACACTTGAATAAATTTTGTGTAGGATTGGAAGGGGGCTTAGTCCAAGGTAATGTTGATTAGATTTGGGGGCTTATCCAGCTCAACTGCTGAGCCTGAGTCACTTATTTACTTTAACATTGCGAGATACGGCATTTTCTGACATATTTTATAATGCCATAAAATTAAAGGGGAAGTCAAATTGAAATACCATTTATTGGACACTTTTGACGCTCTACCAAAATACACCATTTGATACGGATTCTGATTTTGATCCGGATCTGTGTGAACAATTGTGGATAGAAATGTCAATAGAGATGAAAAGTGGGTTCCTTACTGTAACATAAAACGAAAAAAATAGTCCGATTGCAAACAAACCCCCATTTCTACTCCTAGATGTGGTCCCAAAGGCAGAAGGCGGGGCTTCGCACTTGGTAGGACAGGGCCGGCTCGAGGCATAAGCGAACTAGGCTGTCGCTTAGGGCTCTCACGCCCATGGGGGCCCCCACGAGTCCTTGAAATGTCAGGACGTTATGATAAAACCTTTTTAAATAAAATAAAAACAATGAATAGTAATATAAATGAAATGGTAGTACAGAAAAATCGATTTTTATATCATTTGCACAGTTGGTACAATAATAGGTTAATCCTGCTGCTGACTGCTGCCACTGTGCAACCAGATGCAACGTTATTTGAGTGGTTGACGTTTAATGTGAGATATGTGGACAAGTCGGCTGTAAAGCCATGTGTCAAAAAGGAAGTTATCCGTCCGGAGCAGAGAAGAGAATGAAGAAAGAAGGAGAGGAAGAAAATAACCCACAAGAAAAAGGTAGGTTTGGATGTCCAATGATACAATTTTTTGTGTCATCATTAAAGCCTTCGGTTTAGTTCATGTTCTGGCTAGGTTGGCTGGATAGCTAACAAGCGCCTGTAGCTAACGTGCAAATATGCTACCACTCAACAAAACCAAAATGTTACCGGTTAAAATATTAACTGAGTGATATTTCACATGTCAACACTGTTCGGTAACTATGTGGTAGCCAGAATGACACACATGAATGACAGTATGATGTAAACCAACTACGAATAATGAAGATGATAGTGGATGTGTGGCAAAGACAGTGTAGCCTATGAAATGATCAAGCATCTAGTGTGGTTGTGGCAGTGTGGGTGGCCCCTAAATGAAATTCTGCTTAGGGCCCCATAAAGGTTTGGCCGGCCCTGTGGTAGGATGTGAAAGGAATTATTTATGAACTCCTAAATAATAGTTGCTGTAGACTTACATGTTCCACGATTGCAACCGAAGCGGTGTCCTCTACCTTTATACCCACTCGTGGTAGGTTTGACTCAAGAAAAAAAAACGTGTCAGGTAGGGAAGTTCTTCGCCATCCTCTACATTAACCGCACCTTGTACCATGTGTTTACCATTTATTTAGACAAGGAGTCGTCAACCTTTTTGGTCTTGTGTGCCAATTCCATTAAAAAAAGATTCTGGTCTTGAGTGCCAAGCAACTATAATGCCCAATGTACATAATCTAACATGGTCAACAGACATAACTCGATATGCCCAAAATATACGATAAATATTGTGTTAAAAGAAATATATTAAATTTTATCATTAGAAAATACTTATGTAATTTTTGATATATATACTTTTTAATGTGATCATGTCCTTGCCCTAAGGAGAGGAAAAATCTTTTCACGTGATAGATGCCTCGCGTGCCAGGGTTTACCGACGCCTGATTTAAACCATTATAACATCACCTAAACGCTAAAGTTTACCCTGATCTGAAGGAGGTGGAAAAGGATAGCAAATCATATATGTATTTCATCCCAACCGAATGAATTCTTCAAGAAAGGAATCCACTTAATTAGACGACGGGAGACCTTTTGCAATAATGAGCGACACCACTACTACAATCCGATTGACAATAATGGGCGAAACGACTTCGCTGAATTTTTTTTTAAATTAAAAAATATTTTACGTTCTTTTTTTTTAAAGAAAGACATTCATTTCTTGGCAACCTAATTTTTCATTATTGACATTTGCAGAGGTGGGCGATCCGATTCAGAAGTCCAATTATCCGATTAATCGGACTCGCATTTTCGAATCGGATAATCGAATCGGACTAACCCCCGCCAAACGAATCGGATACTTGCAATCGGACTGCCGAAAATTTCAAGCGATTTGCGATTAATCCAAGTCGACGTCGTCTTTGTTTTTTAGCAATAGCAGTTTCTTAATAAATTTTTCTATATTTTTCTCAAGTAAATATTTTTTCGGTTTATTCTATTCTATTCACACTTTCGTATTTTATCTATAATATAATGCGTAAAATATCACGATTAATTATTAAATCATATAAATAATATGATTTTTATTCTAATGCCTATATTCATTATTTCTGGTGTCACGATGTATCCGTTAAAAGGTCTGTAGTTTCTTCCATGTTCCTGAGAGCATATCGCATTTGTGATCCTTGTTTCTTGCAAGAAAAAATTAATATAATAATTTAAACATTCATTGAACTGCAATATCCCATTTGGTTCATAGAAAAGTGTCACTATAAAGCCAGAACCATCTATTACTCCCCAGCTAATTTCAAAAAGGGGGCACGGACCAACAACATCAATATTGCCTTTCAGTACGAGAATAAGATTAGAAATAGCCTATCCAAAAATAGATCGATCGATAAGAAACAGGGAGTTTATTTTATTCCCTGCAAATCATGTAATGAATTATATATCGGTGAAAGCAGCAGATTTTCCAAGAGAATTAATGAACATAAATGCGATATGCGACGTGGTGCCTCTCCTCGAGTTTATTTCTACATATGTCCAATGAAAATCATCAAATTAATATTGATAATGCTAAAATAGTTTATAAGTCTCACAATTATATACATCGACGCTTAATTGAATCGGCACTTATAAAAGAAATTCCCAACTTTAATACTTCCGACGGCCAATTCAATACTAATGCCTTAATAAGCAAGAAATTCATACTTCCGTTTCTCAAAAATGCCGCTACATTCTCGCATCTTCCACCTTAGCGCCACTGATTTGTGTGTTTGTAAGCTAAGCAACTTCTGTATTTCACTTGTTCACTAGCGACTGACGATGACGGATGTTTCCGTCGAAACCTGGTTTCGCATATAAAGTTAGTCTTATTACTGTGGTTATATATATATATATATATATATATATATATATATATATATATATATATATATATATATATATATATATATATATATATATATATATATATATATATATATATTAACTTGTATTTTCTTAATATTTCTTACAAGTTTTTTAACGGGGTCTTCGAGGCGAGAAAAAACATCCGCGAATGACATTCTTTATTCCTAGACGTCTTTCGACCATGTTAGGTCATCTTCAGGGAATGAACAGAAATGGAATTATTCAAAAATTGCTACATTATATATAGTATTTCTACGCGAACATAAGTATTACAAAAATTGGCCAATCATGGCGTGGGAAATTTTTAAGGTGAAACTAAGTGCTACAAGAAACATGTCAAATTGGAAGGCTCAGATTGTCTGACTATTGACGGACTGAATTTAGATTCTTTTTTACAACGGAGAGCTTTGAACGCGCTTAAGGAAAAGTTCACTTTTCATTAAAGTTAACGTTAACTTCAAGAAAGAAGAAATATATGCGCCCTCTGGACTGATTGGAGATTCCTCCTGTTTCCAGTGGGCGGGGTGCTTACCATAAAGGGGTAATTTATCCTTAATTCCTCCTTATTCCACGCTTTGACTTCCACTTACTTTACCGACTAAAAGCAACATAACACGACCACCGCTGCGCCCAGAGCCACTTAAAGTAAGGTATAGTGAACACCGGAAGGGAACCCCAATAGGGGGTGCGAAGAAGGAGGCGTCTTTAAGACCACGAGCCCGAATTTCTGTGGAGGCGCTTCTTAGCTTAGGTATATTTAGGTAGGGTGGTCGTGAAGTGCTAAAATAAGCAGGTAAATAGGGAACCATAGGCAGCTAGGTGATAGGGAACGGTTTCACTGTCCTTTTTTACAGATTTAGAGAGGAAGGAAGAAAACTAAGATAGGCTTCGGAGGAAGGAACGAAGAAAAGAGCGCCAAGGCACTCAGCTAGCAAAAAAATGGGGGATCACCCCCATCCCCCTAGGGAAAGGAGGCAGCCTGGAATGCCTACGAGTACCTCTACGGACAATTGACCAGGAGACCAAACCGGACAAAGGAAAACTCTGAGAGACATTATTTGGACAGATAAAAGTAGCCCTCGTCAAAATTATCGACATCCCAAATGGCTACGTGGTAATTGCAAGTAAGGAAAGAGGTAGAAAAATGATAGTGAAGTGGAAGTTAATAGAAAAACAAGTGAACAAGTTAAACTGAAGTGAAAAAGTGCTAACAACAAGAGAAAGTGAAGCAAAGTAAAAACAATTAACATAACAATACATAAACAAAGCTCAGAGCTAAGATAATTCAAAACGGCCTGAATGCTACAATAAACACATGAATGAAAGATGAAGAGAATAAAGGAACAGAGATTCGGCGGACCTCCCGCTTCTGTATGAGACACATAGATGCTAAAAGTGTGAGAAAGGAAGTAAGAATGATAAGTAAATGCCTGACGGTGGTTCGGAATCCACGTTAATCAGCAGGTCCCCCTTGTCCTTGTTCTTTGACTACCGAGGTTGCTCCATCTGCCTCCTCACCAATCTGTCCTCTTTTAACTCAAAACTTTCCATCTCCCACAGCTACAAATCCTCTTCTAAAACTTGTTCCGGACTTTCCATTAAGCACTTCACTATCGGTTCACTTGAACTGAGAGTCAGAAGTGTAGGGAGTTTCTCCGGGAGCAAGTCGGCCGCGAGCCTCCTCCTATTATGTGCCCCCCACCCCCCGATCGTGGGAGGGGTACAGAGGGGAGGAGTAACCGCGAGCCGTACCTTTTCTCCCCCTAAAGATTAGAAGAAAAGAAGTCTGACTATTTGTTGCTCCGATCTAGTTCTCTGGCAAAGGAAAATCAAGTTTGAAAACGTGCTTCTTTTAACGGCGGTCAACTCGGGGACGCCGAGATGTCGTGAGTATGGTTTCCGGCTGAAGTTGCACGTTAATTGCCGGTTTCTTCATTTGAATGATGACGGCTTCGGCCATCCGCAATCTTGTGTGATCTTGGAGTCTCAGGACTCCAAAATGTCTTATATATATATATATATATATATATATATATATATATATATATATATATATATATATATATATATATATATATATATATATATATATATATATGTGACATTTTTTTTTAAGTTTAGTCTGTATTTAGGTATTTTCTTTCTTTTTAGAGAGATCAAGGGGAGGGGTGTTTAAACAAATTATTAAAACCATTATGGGAGGGGTTGAAAAAAAAATTGGTTTGAAATGCCAATAATTTAAATCAGTTTCAAAATTTTCGAGTTAAATATTTTTGAATACCGGTTATTCTGTGGTGCTCAAATTGCAAGGAAAATGGGCCTGTGGCACTCAAATTGCAGAGAGATAGGCCCAGCGAGGAACCCTACAAATGGGCGCTCGGTGAATCTATGAAATCCTGAAAATGGGTACTCGCATGAATTAATGAAGTAATATGCCATGTAATAGATAGAGAACCGAAGAAAATTAGAGAGAAATAATATATATCACAATTGTATATTAATTAAGGAAATATATATAGAACAGGCAGATCGTCAGAGTCTCACGCGGACACACACTAACATACGCCCGCTAGGAAACAGGTGCCAGTCAAAAAGGTCTCAATGATAGAAAACAGGGACACTCTGAACAAATACAGGGTAATATATGATTTGACCCGTTAAAATTTCCAAAGGACTGTGAAAAGCAAGCGATCTATCTGGTACGGAATAGGCCCAAAATAATCCAAACTATGGTGATAGGTCATCTTTTTCGGGTACACAAGGATCAATTTATGCAGCAAGTATGCTCTTTCAGGATGCAACCCTAACAAAGTCTCTACAGAAACCACCAGTATCAGCCACGATTGCGAACGACCTTAAAGTGCCAAGAGGTTACTCTGTATAACAAGCCGATGGTAAGACCCTCTCTTCTAGAAGACATGCTTCTTTATCCAGAGAATTCAAACATTAATATTCTTGATATAGATTCAGCTCGCTAGAGAGACTCTGAGAGATTTTATCATAGGATTACTTGGTGTAGGTTTAGCGCCTGCACAGCTTCAAACTCCAATATGGGCTACTACACACACAATAGCATTTTCAGCTGTTGTGTCCTTAATGAGAGTTGGTTTTCTACCTGTGATCCCGAAACCCATAACAGATCCAGCAGTAGTTCGACAAGTTTTGAAGAACTGTGAGAACATACGGAAGCAACTCAATCAGCCATCATCTGCATTCTGATGCGACGAAACTGTTTTTGCATTAGCCAGCGAACTTGTGATATCTGAGCCAGAACTGTTTGATAAGTTGCTTCCTTGCATGGGACCCTTTAATTGGGAACGTATTTTGTTGAAGTGCCAAGGTAGAGTTCTACGAGGTTCCGGAATTGATGATGCTTTAGTTGAGTGTGAAGTGTTTGGTAGAGGAGTCCTAGAATCTGTTCTGAATGAAACACATTACTGCAGGTCATTTGCTGGGATGTTGATAGTTGAGGATATAATCTTATCCCTGATGCGGAGAGGATTTGGGGAATCATGTGATAAGAAAGATTTTCATCTTTCAATTTTCATGTGACTATTTCTTGATCGGAAAGGGATTGTAGAAAATCATCGTAATTTATTATTTGCTCGAGGTACCTTTCGACTTAATAGTCATCATCTGGGGCTATACTGAATATAAAGAAAATTCAGTCTAATAAATACAAAAAAATTTAAACTTATACAAATTTAAAGGAGCGACATTTAATTTAATATTTAAATAGAAAAAATAAATTTGAGATTTAAATACAAATTTTTTAAGTTTAAATTAAAATAATCTTGATCACAAATATAGTGGGAAAAACAATAAGAAAAAACAGAAGATGGGCTATGGAGTAATACGGCCAGTATTGAGACTTCGCGTGGTTGGTAAACTATGTAGTTTCTGGCTGGTGTTGGATATTAATTAGAGGTTTTTGTTTCCATATTGTTACTGCCTCTGCCATACGGAGTCGTCGTCGATCACTTTCCCGCAGAATGATAGTTGTATTTTTATTTAACATTTCTCGGGTGAGGGTCGTCCGATGATTTTCAGTGTGGCGTTTGATTACTCCGTCTTGAAGATGTCCTGTAAGTCGCTAAGACAGGGCTATAGAAGTCATACGAGGAAGTGCGATGCTCAGAGGAACCGACGTTGCATTTATATTCGTACAAGAGGTTACACTTCTGCAAATGGTCTCTTACCGGAAAGCATTTATTTTATATAATAAGGTTGCGAGTTTTCTTTGTTCTGTAATAAATTATTAATTTAATTTGGTTTGTTTTATTGGTGGGGATAACATTTTGGTGTGCAATGGCTTTGAGGGCTTTTTCATCCTCATTATATCTGGTGTTCATAAAGCCTTTGCAATAAATGTCTATTGTATTTGAGTTTTTTTATTTTGCTTTAGGTTGTGGTATGAATCCTTCTTCTGTTTTATAAGATTGTCCTTTGATATTTGTGGGTAGCCATTTATTTACGAGCAGTTTAGTTACTCTCTTTATTTCTCTATCAACCATCATCCAGTTTAAAGAATGAGAAAAGGTTCTATTAATGAGTGCTTTTATATCCGTCCGGACATTCTGACGATCCGTTCATGCGGAAACCTAGATTTGTAGATTTAACGTAAACTTCAGTTATATATTGTGTTTTTTGAGACTGTATGAGGACGTCAAGAAATGGTAAGGTGGAGTCATTTTCTGTTTCGTAAGTGAAGTTGAGGGATGAATTTTCTTTGAAAGTTTGAATAAGTTTAAGGACCTTGGAATGCTTATTTGCATTGATGAATATGTCATCAAAATATCGAGCAAAGATCGAAGGTTTCAATGAAGGATTATTCTTGAAAATGGCATCCTCCACTTTTCCCATGTAAAAACATGCGAATAAAACACCAAGTGGAGATCCCATTGCTATTCCATTGACTTGCACGTACATATGACCATCTGGTACGTAGAAAGGTGCCTCTTTGGTGCAAGCCTTAGGTATTTGTCGTAGAATATCTTCGGAAATCGGGAGGGCGGGAATTACCTTCAGTGTGGTAGATTTTCTTGCATATGAGCTCGATGGTTTCATCAACTGGAACGTTGGTAAACAGTGATTCGACGTCCATTGAAGCCATAAACCTTGCTGGTTTTGAGATTTAGAGGATGTTAAGAACGTCTTCTGTTGAACGTAAGTTGTAATTAGATGGGACATATGGGGTAATGAGCTTGTTGAGGAGTTTGGCTAGATCATAGGTGACCGTAGGGATTTGGCTGATGATGGGTCGGAGCAGGTAGCCAGGTTTATGGGTCTTGATATTTCCATTGGCGTATCCTGGTTTGTATTCTCCTTCAATTAATTGCACATTTTAAGAGATAAATTTTTACTGTTGTGTTTGCGGAGGAGCTTATTAAATTTGTGTTTCTTGTGTTTCAGGTCACTAGTAGGATTTCGAGTTAAGATACGGAACTTGCTTGTGTCATGTAGCATTGCGTTGATTTTTGATAAATAATCTTCTTTGTTAAGGATGACATAAATGGAAGACTTATCTGTTCGTCTAATGACAATATCAGCGTTTTCTTTCAGTTGTTTTGGCTGCGTTCCGAATACGTGGTGTTATGAGTAGATTGGGTGCATCCTCTGCAGTTATTTGCTTCAGTGGAGAGTTCTATAGGGAGATCTTCGTTCACTTCTACGTTTCCTTCATATTTGAGTTGTAATATAATGTCCAAAAGCATCTCAATATCAATTATTTTGGATAATGTGTTAGGTTTGCTCATATAATGGCAGTTGAGACCTAGGTTTAGTAATTCAATCTATTATGGTCTTAAGAATATATTACTTAGGTTGATGAAATGATTTTTATTATCTGGCAATTGGATGGCACCACCATACAAATTCTCAAGTTTCTTTGCAATACGACGTCTGCACTGTAAAAAATGCCGATCAGATATGTCAGTGAGGGTTTCCTTTACTGCTGCAAGTGTACCCTTACAAGAAATTGTTTCTTTTAAAATTTAAAGGCCAATCTGTTTTTCTTCTTGGAGTTTTGAAAGAAGGTCTTCTTTTCTTGCTAATTCTTGGCAAATAAACATTGTCCTCCCTTTCGCCGTAATGCCTCTGCTGTTGGCCTGGGACAGAAAGTATAACGTGGTAGGACGCCATGTTGTATGTGTGGAAGAATGAGAGAGAGAAGGAATTCCTCCCCCCCCCTTCCCTGACTTCCTCAGTTCGCCGTTGACCGCTCTAAATTCGTTTGCCCTATATACTGCGAAAATTAGAACAATGGATAGACCATTAAGTGGGAATCGCGACTTCGCGCTATAGAACCTTATCGCGACTCAAGGCAATTGAGGAAGTCTGTTGGCGATGCACCTCTCTCAGAATTCACAGTCAGATTGTGTCTGAAGCCGCCATCCAGTATGTTAGCCGTAACATCTTCGTTAGTTGAGAGGGAATTGACTACATTCTCGTCCAGAGGAGAATTGAGTGATTGTTGAAGAGCCAAGGAAGAACTAGTCGTCACTGTGTTGTTCGTGGAAATAGTTAGGTGCGCTCCAACCCTTCTCACTACGTATTCGGATTTTATGGATCGGAAAAGCCACCCCCGAAGCACCCTTCGTTTGCCTCCTAAGGATAAGAGCCCCCCCCCCCCCTCCAACTTTAGTCTCCCGAAGTTGGATTGAGTGTCCCGTGAGACGCCCATAAGTTCAAGGTCGAACTTAGATTATCCTATACCTTACATGCCCTTTTGTATAGGGATATATTAGTAGCTGAAAGTTCGATTTCCTGGTGTAGGTCTTGTAATCTCCTTTGCTCTCTTCTCCTCGTGTTCGTAATTATGTTTACGGCGGAGTTCTGAACTCACTGAAGTTTTATTGCATTAGTCCTAAGAACTCTTAATTTTGTTTTTCCTATTTAGGCCTCTGAGTTGAAATAGTTTAGGAAGAATTGCCGTCTCCATGTTTATTCGCTCTTCTACATGCTTAGCGTACCCACGCAGGATAATTTGGAGTCCAAGAACCCTTCCTTCATATGCTTAACGATATCAGTTACCCTCCACTGCTACACTGGAAGTCTTTTGCCTGCCTATTGGAATTATTGAAAACATATCCACGTTTGTTCGGATTTTCCATTTTCCGTCTATAGACGCTGTTTGCCACAATTGTAATATCATCCGCGAATTGGATGTAACGTGTGGTTTCGTAGACTGGTTGCGCAAAGTCCATAGTATAAATGATCTACAAAGTGGGACTGATGCAGCCCCCTTGTTGACCCCACGTAGAATTTCAAAGGTCGGTCCATCACAACTTTCCACTCAGATGTAACCTTCTCGGTCTGTGACGTAATCGCAAAGGCCTTTCGTGAATGCTTGGGGTATTCCCAACCTCCTAATTTTGAATTTGAAGCCGATCCTCCGGACCTTATCGAAGGCCATTTGGACGTCCCTTGATATTATGTCGGTGTATTGCTTTTCGTACTTAGCCTTTGTGATTGTCTCCACCAGTATTGTCAGAGCTGTTCCTGTGTTTACAGAATCCATGTCGATGTTGCGGAATCAATTACCTTTCTTCTAGATGTTTCGTAAGACTACTGTTTATAGCCTGGTCTATCGGGAGGTTTCCTAGGCTTCGGTAGGAATATGATTTTCCCCTTATGTAGTGCGTCAGGGAAATGCCCCGCGCTTATTGTAGCGTTAAATAACTTCACTATTTTTTCGAGGAAGGGGTCCGGTACACGGACTAGATTTTCCCTGGTGATCCCGGAATCACCGGGTGCCCTCTGTTTTTATTTTAAAGAGAGTGTTCTTGAACTCTTCGAGGGTCAGTGGTACAATTTCTTGTTCCTTTAACGTTGTAGGGGATGCCCCGTTGTTGGGAACGATCTCGAGACGATGCTGTTCTATTTCCTCGGCAATCCTTAGTTCGTGATCCCTGTCAAAATCTTCATTCTCGCCTGGTGAGATGTCGAACACCCCCTTCCAGTGTTCCCGGAAGGCAACTTTGATCTCTTTGGGTTTATAGCAATTCCCTCTAGGGTATTCCTATAATGGCAAGACTCCCAGGGAATTATATTATATTAAAATGTTCTCCAATCAAATAATCAGGATGATTTAATTAATTATATATAAATATATATATATATATATATATATATATATATATATATATATATATATATATATATATATATAGAAGAAGGAGCAAATGCAAGTTCTGCGGGTGATAACAACCACCACAGTGCTTTCGCCATATTTATTTTCTGCCTTTCAAAACAATTTTGAAGACAGAAATAAAGGTGCAGAAACCTTGCATTGCAGACTATATTACAATATAGTACAGATTTCTCTTTCCTGTACTATATATATATATATATATATATATATATATATATATATATATATATATTAAAATTGTAACCCATCTCAACATAAACGGGAAACCAATTTTACTTTCAAAATGTATTCCACAAAAATCCCTCTAGTAAAAGATCTTTCCTTACACCAACACACACAAACGAACGCACGCCTTTAGCTGCCCGCTTTGAAGCAGTCACCCACTCACTCGTGCTCCAGTTTACTTCGAATCAAGATCCCAATTCACAGTCCATCATAGTTACCATACCTTACCTTATCTCACCTTACATTTATTCCATACATTGCATTACGTTACGTTATATTTCACTTCCTTCCTCACAAATCAACCATACTATCCTACACTTCCCATCCTTTTTGCAAGTCAATTATACCTGTAATACCGTCCTATAATCTCATTCTTCAATACCATCCTGTAATCCATATTTCAATTATATTTACGTTGTATTCCTTAACAATTCTCATTTTAATTATCTCATTCATTCGTATAATTGTAATTACCTCTCACTTGTTATTTCCTAATTCAATTTTCTCATTGTGCATCCATTGATTTTATAAATATATATTTTGTTTATCGTCCGTTTTCTTATAACCCTCGCGTTCGAAGTTTTCCAAATTCAGCCCACGTCAGTCGTTAGGCCTATTTATTAGCAGACGACTATTCTATCCAATTCAACAAATTTATGGTAATGGTTTTCGAATAGCTATCTAGGCTGATTTATTAACTAAAATCAATCCCACTAATAACCAATACCATAGGTTCTTTAGTAACTACTCCATTATATTTGATTTCAACTTTGGTTCTTGAACTTCTTTTTCCTCTTGCCATGTTTATCTTGCTGCAGAAAATTGTCAAGTTTAGTTCAGAGTTGATTGCCTCCACAATTGACGTTGCGATGATTAGTCCTTCCTTGATCCTTCTTAGTCGGGGGCCTTTCTCCTCTTTGTGGGCCAGCTAGTTCAATAACCTCTCTTAACTCGACGTATTATTATTCAAGGGCTGCGCTCCGGGCCGTCCGCAGCGGATGCTGAAGGGTTCTTGATGTTGTTCTAGGGACGGATTTCTTGTCCGTTTTTACAAGTGCTTCCATTAGATTATCGAATCTTTGGTCGATTTCCTCAAGTGTCGCTTCAGAGAGGTCTACCTGTTGTTGCCCATCCCGCGCCTCCGCATAAGCGCTCCAGTTAGCCTTCTTGTAATTTTTCCTGGGACGACAGCATACTTGGATCGGGTCCAGCGATAATGTTAGGACGATCATGTCATGATCGCTGGTCGATAGGGGTCCCGTTTCTAATAGATAATTATATTGTAAGGACGGTGACGCAAGCACTATGTCAGGCTCGGTGGCTCTGTTTGTTCCATAGTAAGTTGGAAATTCGGGCTCAATCCTTGCGACTATGTTCCTTTCCAATTCCAAGAGTATATTCAGATTTTCGCCTGCCCTGTTGCTGCCGGCGTTTAGATCTTCCATAAAAAAATGCTTGATCCACTCTTCCAAAGACTTCCATGAAATTATGTAAGGGAAAAACTTTCTCCTTGGGGATTGGGGGTTGGTACCCAGTCATTATTGTTAGGTTCCCCGTGGTGGTCATTAAGCTAATTGCCAGATATGCTTCATTCATTTCATTTAGTTTTGTAAATCTGACATAGTTTCTTATCGCAATTGCGACGCCGTCAAAGTTGACATCGTCTGTATTCTTGGTTATTACTGTGTAATTAAATATTATGATTTTATTAAGATCTGGGTTTATATTAATTTCATTGAATATTATAATTTCTGGGTCTTCTTTTAAATATGCGTTGATTAGTGAATGTGTTATTTCGTTCAAGTCCGCAACATTGTGACTAATAATTTTTAATTTTCTTCGCTGAGCCATTATTTTAATGGGGTTTTTTTTTCGAACTTGATCTCTTTTCTGCTTTTCTGGATTCCCTAATGATGGGCGATTTAGCTCTCCCACTTTGCTTTTTCTTAAATTCTTCTCTGGTTATTATGTGACATAGTTCACGGGGAATAAGTAAATTGCCACCAGTAATGAGTTTATAAACTTCTCTGTCTGTGTACGGATCTTCATTTTCATACTTCACGTATCCTTTCTTTATCCCTTGAATTAATTCTTCGTTGTTCTCCGTGAAAGATCTCTCCTCCAACGCGAAGAACCTAACGTAGAATTCTTGTTTCTCTTCTCCGTCTTCCTTGGTGGTTTCGGCGGGGGATGCTTCACTCACTATTTCTTGGGTTTTAGCTTGGGCTGAAGGATTAATCTCCTTAAGAGTACTTTCCCCTGGGGCCTCCTCTGCCTCCATTTCTTCTACAGTACGCTGTTGCGTTCTTTTCCTGATTCTAGGATCTCTTGTTTCCATTGCATTTGGAGGTTATGTTTCCGGCTTGCTGGTGGCTTCCTGCTGTTGTTATACTTGGCCGGAAGACTCAGGCTTGTATCGCACGCTCAAGATATCTGCCGACGGAGGGTTCTCGGGAAACCACACCTTATCAAGTCCATTATTTTTTCACATCAGGTTCAATTCTTTCGAGTATGTCACAGGATTGGATACATTCAGTACGTGTGCATGCAAAATGCATACTAGAATGTTAAGTGACTCAGCTTGTTTGAGTTCTATTATTTCTGTGTTGGTTTTAATTGTTGCGCTGTCGCCTTTAAAACCTTACTAAAGTGATGTTCTGTTTTTTTTTCTTAGATCCTAACTTTCTCCTTTCTCTTATTTACTATAATTTTACGTTTTTGGGGGGGGGCAGGCCCTTGCCATGGTTCGATGGCTGCCATTGCGGTTTAAGCGCTTCTTTACTGGGGAGTCACACTCGCGCCACATGTGTGTCTTACTAGTACATTCGGAGCACCACTTGATGTCCTTTAGTGGGCATTCGTGGGCAGTGTGTTTCTATAGAGTAAAACAAGTGAAACATGTTTTTAAGCTAATGAACTGGTCACTTTTTATCTGTTCGGGAGTTATTACTAAATGAAACGCTAACAACTCGAACTTTCTTGCTTTACTCGCGATTTCTGTCTCCCGGAAAATAACTTTAAACACGTCACAATATTCTGTACCATTGTTTCTATTGTTGAACGGCATACAAGAATGTTAAGTGACTCAGCTTGTTTGAGTTCTATTATTTCTGTGTTGGTTTTAATTGTTGCGTTGTCGCCTTTAAAACCTTACTAAAGTGATGCTCTGTTTTTTTTCTTAGATCCTAACTTTCTCCTTACACTTATTTACTATAATTTTACGTTTTTGGGGGGCAGGCCCTTGCCATGGTTCGATAGCTGCCGTTGTTATTCAAGCGCTTCTTTACTTGGGAGTCACACTCGCGCCACATGTGTGTCTTACTACTACATTCGGAGCACCACTTGATGTCCTTTAGTGGGCATTCGTGGGCAGTGTGTTTCTATAGAGTAAAACAAGTGAAACATGTTTTTAAGCTAATGAACTGGTCACTTTTTATCTGTTCGGGAGTTATTATTAAATGAAACGCTAACAACTCGAACTTTCTTGCTTTACTCGCGATTTCTGTCTCCCGGAAAATAACTTTAAACACGTCACAATATTCTGTACCATTGTTTCTATTGGTGAACTTTATTATCTCCTTTACTCTGCCCAATTCTGGGCCCGGTCAATTTCCCATTTTATCTCGCCGGCAGAATGCTCTCCGATCCACGGATCGATCTGGCGACAGTAAACGGTCTTTTGGGCTTCGATTTGTGGAGGGGTTTTTGCCTCCAAACAGATACCTTCTAATATAATTGTGGCTCTTTCTGAAAGTAATTTATCCACGTCTCTGTCGTGCTGGCATATTGCAATATGCGAATTTGAATAGTTCCGGAAACGAACTAGCACCACGGCGAGTTTCCCGTATATGATCTTGAATGCAGAGGTCCGATCGTTTTTTTTTCCGCGCCCTTACGGACACACAAAGGGACCCGTTTGGTCGAGTTCATCGATGTTTTAGCCAATCTCCTTCTTCTTGTGTGTTTTCAACTACTAAGAAGACGAAAGGAAGAAAAGGGGGGACAGGCTAGAGGAAGATAAAGTGAGTAAGGGCGCTGTTTAATCCAGTTTACTATCCAGTTCACACACGGGTACTAACCCGTCCCGGGCTAAGCTTCAGCCAGCGCTGAGTTAGCCACCCAGTTCATATATGGCTCCTGCTCAATTAGGTTCCTATGGAGACTTAGTTTCCCTATCCGACTTTTCCTAAATAAGGTAGACCTAGAGTGAAGGACCGTCCTTTTAATGCGTTCAGTTAACGTCTTGTCAATCTGTCGCAGTTTTTCAAAAATCTTCTTTTCCAAGAGGGACCGATGAATCTCGCTTAGAATGATTAAAAGTGTCGAGTGCAGCTTGAAATCTTCGAAAGTAAGAATATTCAAATATATGTTCCTTTTTCTTCACTCCATACTGATCATGTTCACTATACTGGTCCATAATATCGATGAATATAGGGACAAAGATAAAAAAAAGAGGTGAAAGTGTGGGAGAGAGATAGAAAAAGGTAGAAAAAGTTTGTGTAAGTGCGGGATGAGTTGTGCTGATGATATGAATGAGGAGAGGTTTTGATTGTGATAAATGATTTTTAATGAGGGCGATGGTGATATGTGCCAGGTTGCCTAGGTAACGCTTTCGCTTTACATTGTGTTTTTCTTTTCGGTTATATTATTTTTATTTACAGCATAGGAGCCTTTGTTTTCGAGTTTTTTTTTTAGATTATTTTTTATTCGTTTGTATCAGGTTTGTTTCTTTTAGTTTAGCATTCGAGCCTTTGTTTTTATAATGTTCTCTTGTGAGCTTGGTATTTTTTTATATTTACTTATGGTTCTGGTTATTGGAGCATTCATGTGTTCTTCATCATCATCATCATCATCATCATCATCATCATCATCATCATCATCATCACCATCATCATCATCCTCACTAACTCTATAATTTAAGAAGGGGATTTTTTTGAGTATTTGAATAATAATTTCATCTTAGTTTGGTTATGACTTATGTTTTTTATCAAAGTTATTTCTAATAATTCTTTTATAATATCAAAAAACAAAATGGTGAAGTTCAGAAATAAATATATGTATCGAAGTTTTGTGAATTTTTTAAAACTTAAAGAATTACATTGGTGAAGTTTAGAAAATTTATTTTTTATATATCTTCTTCTATAATTCTATAGTTTAGAAACGTGATATTTTGAAAGGGGGAAAATTTAGTTTCAAGTTCCTTTTTAAAATTATTATAATTGGCGAAGTTCAGAAAATTTATAAAATTTAACCATGGCTGCGTTGTCCGCAGAGTCGTGGCACAGGAATGGTGTTATGTGAGCCCACCTCGACCAAAAGATCTTTCGCTTTCACGACTACGCCGTTGAAAGGCTTCTCTGATATCCATTTTCAGTCCAGATTTTTTTAGAGGGTGGGGGGGGCTTTGCCCCCGACCTCCTGTATCCGCTACTGAGGTAAGACCGTAAGGGTAATAGTAACAGTTCCTTAATCCGCTAGAAAAGTCTCCTGGAGTTCCTTAACCCTCTTAGATTATGATCGCTATTGCCAATTCTCTCTCTTACAATTAGATTAAAAATTAATTCATCGTATGATGTTAACACTAAATCCAGAGAGAGAGAGAGAGAGAGAGAGAGAGAGAGAGAGAGAGAGAGTGTATTACAAGGAGTTGCAAGTGAAGCAAGCACCTCAAAAGCCCTTTCGATCCATGCCGTGAAGGTACTTGTGTAAATTCCCTATCCTAATATATACACAAAAAATATCTAGGAGCTGGATACAAATGGACAGTAAAGTTGAAGGCTCCCCCAACCTCCTCTCCCACCCGCCACGCGGGTACGGAAAACTGAAAAGATACATGGTTCAGTTGAAATATAGAACTCAACCAGGAATTTTGACAGTAAAGCTTTTGAGAGTACAACCAGGAATTTTGAAAGCAAAGCTTTTGAGGCGTATTAGTTAAAGATTAAATAATATCAAAATTATCATTATATATTAGGTTGAGGATTAAGTTCTTGCGTTTTTTTATGTTGCGTTGATTTAAGTTTTGTTGACGTGATTTGTGCACATATTAAGAAACAATAATAAATAATGAGAGCAAATTTGCAAAGGTTAGGCTATCTCTATTAACAGCGTAGACTATTGAGCTTTTGCTTAGGCTACGTCTTAAAGTTGAGTAATAAGTCATTGCGGTTTATTTAAAAGTTGTGTTAATTTAATTTTTGTTCTGTACCCTCAAAATGGAATGTCAAGTTGAAAGAAAGGCGCATTTTCGACACTTGTTGTTATTCATTTTTAATCGAGACGGGAACAATGCAAACGCAGCCAAAGCTCGTCGCGATATTTGCGCTGTGTACGGAGAAAATGCTTTATCAGAAAGGACAGCTCAATGGTGGTTTTCACGTTTCAAAACCGGTCATTTCAATCTTAATGACGATGAACGTTCTGGTCACCCCATACAGTTGGATGAAGATCGATTGAACGACCTTCTTCATGAAAATCCTCGTTAATTGACTAGAGAATTGGCTGTACAATTGGCGTGTGATCAGAAAACTGTAGTGAATCACCTTCATTCGATGGAGAAAGTTAAAAAACTCGGTGCATGGGTTCCGCACGCTTTGAGCGAAAGCAACAAACTTTAATGCTCCACGATTGCCGCAGGTTTGCTTGCTCGTCACAAAGCTACTCGTGGATATAAGGGCAGATTTCTTCACCGCATTATCACTGGCGACGAAAAGTGGTGTGTTTATGTCAACATGAGCCATCGAAAACAATGGCTTAGCCCCAATAAAAAAAAAAACACTTCCGCGATTAAAGCAAGGACTTCATCCACGAAAGACGATGCTGTGTGCGTGGTGGGATTGTGAAGTCAACATTCTTTATGAACTCCTTGCGAACAATGGGATTGTCAATGCAGAACTCTACGTTCAACAAATATATCAACTCGCCGAAGCTATTTGTGAAAAGTGACGACCTCATCGACGTTATGGAGTCCTTCTGCAACACGAAAATGCTCGCCCTCACATTGCCAATATGACAAAAGACGCCATCCAAAGCTTAATTGGGAAATCCTGCCGCATCCTCCATATTCGCCAGACTTGGCTCTATCGGATTTCCATCTCTTCCGATCGCTTTCCAACAATTTGCGCGGCGTTCAATACTGATATGGAATTAAGAACCTGGTTAGACGAATTCTTCGAGTCAAAATCCAGAAATTTTTATTGCAGAGGCATCGAAAAATTAGTTGAACGTTGGGAAGAAGTCATAAATAACAACGGAGAATACATTATTGATTAAATTGCATATTGTTATCAATTAAAAATTATGTTTTTCTAAAATTGTTAATGGTAATGAATAAATTTGATAAAACCGCAAGAACTTATTCCTCAGCACAATACACCAACAATGTTAACAATAAATAATCATATAGGACATTATATAAATTATGATGCTTGGAATCTCATTTATTTTTTTTGTACATCTTAGAGTATCTATATTGATTCCATACTGATTTCATTGGAAAATGTGAGAATATTGTCATTATATATTTATTTCAGTTTATATACATATTTATCGATTCCATTATATTTATAACTTGATAGCTGAGTGTAAGTATGATTGTGTCTAGTTTTTTCTTAAAAGTATCAATAGTCTTGCTAGATATTGCATCTCGTCGTAGCTTATTCCAAATGTTAACAATTTTATATGAAAAGGAATTTCCAGTTAGATTTTTACCTAAAACGCAACGGTTCCTTGTCTCATTGTCATTCAACTTAAACCAAATTCCAACTTCTACATTTTCAATCGTATTTAATATCTTAAAGGTTTCTATGAGTTGGCCTCGCATTCTCCGCGTTTCCAGTCTAAAGAGATTTAGTCTTTTTAATCTTGTTTCATAGTTATGTTTTCTTAACGATGGTATTAGTTTTGTAGCTCTTTCTTGAACTTTCTCAAGCCTTTCAATATCCTTCCTTAAATGTGGGGACCAGAATTGTGCACAATATTCCAAATGTGGGCGAACTAATCATCATCATCATCATCATCACTAACTATATAATTTAAGAACGGGATTTTGGGAATATTTGAATAATAATTTCATCTTAGTTTAGTTATGACTTGAGTATATTTTAAATTTTTATTAAGGTAATTTCTAAGAATTTCTTTGGAGTTTGAAAAATAAAATAGTTTAGTTCAGAAAAAATAAACATGATTATCCAATGCTTTATAATGTTTTAAAAGAAAATGAATTACAATTGGTGAAGTTCAGAAAAGTTATTAAAATTTAAGTAAGGCTGCTCTTTTAGTTTATCTATAACTTAATTTTAGCAACGTGATTTTTTGAAAGGGGTGAAATAGTTTAGAGTTCCATTTTAAAATTATTATAATTAGCTGCTTTTTTTTAGATTTTAAATTTTAATCTTAGTAGCGAAGCAATTACCTGGTGCATTATATAAATTTAGTACTATAGTTTCGTTTCTACATTTAAATTGAGGACTAAACTTAAAAACATTCGATATATACTCTTAAATCTTTCTCCACTTTCTTGTATGTTAATTCCAACCTGAAAAATGTATATATAGCTTGTGCATTTCTGCTTCCAATGTTAATTACCTTACTCTTATCTAATTTTATTGACCGTTTCCATTCTCTTGACTATTATTCTTTATGATTAATATCTTTCTGAAGTTCATCTGCATCTTCTTTACTAACTCTATCCCTTTTCCAGGTTTTGCGTCATCAGCAAATTTTACTATTTTTGACATGAGACCTATGTCTAAATCATTAATGTAAATTATGAATCGCAGGGGGGCCAACACAGAACCCTGAGGCATCCCACGTGACACTTTTGTCCATTCATAAGCAGATCCATTTATTACTACTTCCCTCTGGTATCTATTCGTAAGCCAATCTTCAATCCAGTCTCCTACATTTCCTTTGATTCCCAGTCCCCTAAGTTTTGCCATCAGTAATTTGTGAGGGACTTTATCGAACGCTTTCTGATAATCAATAACCCTATATTTTAAGAACGAGATTTTTTAAAGGTTTGAATAAGATTTTTTCTTTTAGTTCGGTTGTAACCTAAGTATATTTAATTTTTTAGCAAAGTTATTTCTAATTATTCGTTTAGAAGAAGAAGAAGAAACAGAAGAAGAAGAAGAAGAAGAAGAAGAAGAAGAAGAAGAAGAAGAAGAAGAAGAAGAAGAAGAAGAAGAAGAAGAAGAACAACAACAACAACAACAACAACAACAACAATAAGAAGAAGAACAACAACAACAAGAAGAAGAAGAAAAAGAAGAACTACAGAACTACAGAATCTAGGACCAGCAAAGACCCTAAGGTCCGCTCGAGGCTAGTCCGCTACACTAAATCAAAAACTACGATACACCCTTATCTACGAGTGTATCTCTAACATGCTTTTTTTTTTTCTTTTTTTTTTTAATACTATCTACTGTACACACTTATCTACATGTGTACATTAGGTCCCCCTGCAATTTATCGACATCCGATCTTACATAGGCACGATTACCCAGCTTCGTGTCGTCCGCAAATTTCGAAATCCGACTAAGTATGCCTTTATCTAAATCGTTAATATAAATTAAAAACAATAAAGGGCCTAAAACAGAGCCCTGAGGTACCCCACTACTAACGCTGGCCCAATCTGAACATTCCCCATTTATTACTACCAGCTGCGAGCGATCTTTCAGCCAATTTCTAATCCAGTTTAAAATCTTACCAGTCACCCCAATCGCTTTAACTTTCATTAATAACCTTTGGTGGGGGACGGTGTCGAACGCCTTTTTAAAGTCTAAATATATTACGTCTACAGCTTTGCTTTTATCGTACACGCAAATCATTTTGTGGAAGAATTCGAGCAAGTTAGTCAAGCACGATCTCGCACGCCTAAATCCATGCTGGGTATCGTTAATCAGCTTATTTGCCTCGAGGTGGCTCACTATTCTATCTTTAATTACAGATTCTAAAAGCTTCCCAACTACCGAAGTTAGACTAATAGGCCGAAAATTCGTTGCTTCAAATCTATTCCCCTTCTTAAATATAGGTGTAACGTTTGCTCGCTTGAAATCCAACGGAACTACGCCATCCTCTAATGAGCGATTGAAAATTTCACGCAATGGCTTAACGAGTTCATTTTGAAGCTCTTTTAAATGAATTGGATATACCCCATCGGGGCCCGGAGATTTCGACTTTTTCATTAGCTTAATAAATTTAAGAATTTCCTCGTCCTTTATACTTACATCGGATATGCATTTGTCAGCACTACGAACTTCCCCAATTAACGATTCCAATTCGGAAGAATCTTCCACAGTAAACACGCTCGTAAAATGCTCATTTAAAATTTTAGACATTTCTGTCGGAAGTTCAGTCAAACGACCATCCTTATCTTTGATCGGCCCTATCGATCCTTTTACGGGTTTCCTATTATTTACGTACCCATAAAACCGTTTCGGTTCATTCTTTGAATCCTTAGCGAGGTTTATTTCATACTTCCTCTTCGCATCTCTGACCGCACGTTTAACTTCCCTACGAGAATCTATGTAATTTTGCCGACTTATAACTGACCCATTGTTTTTATGAATTTTAAATTTTCTATTTCGGTCCCGGATTAAGCGTAGTATTAACGGACTAAGCCACGGAGCTCTCACCGACTTCCCGCTCTTAGGCACATACTTAACCAAATCAGAATTCACACGAAGCAGCGTACATCGAAGTTCTGCGTACATCTCTCCTACCGACCTGTTCTCGAATCGTATTCCCCAGTCTATATCCTTAATCCTTTCGCGAAAAATATCGAAATCACAGCCACCAAAACGAGGGATGAGCTGCGAGCTCATTCTAACTTCTACGCAGGTGTTTAGATCGAATCTAATCGCATTATGGTCGCTGGAAGCTAAATGTTCACCCACACGTACGTTTTCTAACAATGACTCATCGGTTGCCATGATTAAATCAAGAATATTGCTATCACGAGTAGGCTCTTCCACTTTTTGTACGAGAAAATTCTCCAACATAAAGTTTAATAGCCTCTCACCCGGTTTATCAGAAGTAAGGTTGCTAAAGTTAACATTAGGTAAATTAAAATCGCCGCAGACTAATGTGGTCCCTTTTCTAATCCAAGACGTAAGCGTATCGAAGAGTGCAGCATCTTCTCTTTCCAATTGGCAAGGCGGACGATATAGCACGACTAAGTTAATTTTATTTATAGCATCTAAACTTAGCTGGACTAATAAAGCATCACTTCGCATATCATCCTTAGACGAGTCCATCGTTATGGCGTTTAGATCCTCTTTTATATACATTAATACGCCCCCTCCTCTACCGGTTTGTCTATTTCTGTAATGAATTTTGTACCCCGCTATATCGAACTCGCAAACACTGATCCCCGTATGAGTGTCTAACCATGTTTCACTTAGGAATACGAGGTCGAAATTACCCTCTAGAATAACGGCTTTTATTTCGGCAATTTTATTTTTTAAGCTACGAACATTCGCATATATGCATCTCAGTTTGCGCTTTACGTTAACTCTTCTATAACACTCAGATCCGTTCCGTTTCCCTGCACCCCGTCGATAGTGCCCTCTTCACGCGTGGGCCGGCCCGGCGCATCGGCATCACGTGGCCGCGCAACTCTCCTACCTAAAATGCTACGTACGGACTCGTCTAAGATCCTACCCAGCCGACTATTACCCACATCGCTTAGGTGAATTCCGTCCTTTTGGAAAAGTGACGGATGGTCCTGGAATGAATCCCATAAGTTAAAAAAGCTAACACCAGTTTCTCGACACAACCGCTTAAGACATTCGTTAGTATAGATCGCTCTAGATTGGAGGCGCAACGTGGATTTAAGTCGGGGGAGAACACCAATAATTCCCACGTTGGTTGCTTTGGATTTCGCCGTATCTATCATGGTTCTGGCACGATAAACTATATCTCCCGGGGTGCTGTCATACCTATGGACGTCGTTGCCCCTTACCATCGTGATGATCGTTCGTTCACCACGCGTATCTTCCAATTTCTCGATCTCGGCGGCCACGTTGTTAATGCGGCCACCGGGATAGCAAAAGCGCTTACGCTTAGAAGGGTTACGCGCAGCAAACTCCTGATCCTGCCTTCTAATTAAGGAGTCCCCCATTAAAACGGTTTCCTCTTCCCCCTCGATAGGAGTTAGCAACGCGAAAGGGTTCGAACAGGGTAAAACGAAGTTCTGGTCCCTCGTTGGTCTAGCCCCATTTCTAACACGTCGAAATTGCGATTCCTGAGGCCTAAACGAGTTTAAAAGAAGAAGAAGAAGAAGAAGAAGAAGAAGAAGAAGAAGAAGAAGAAGAAGAAGAAAAAGAAGATGAAGATTAAGATTAATATTAAGAAGAAGAAGAAGAAGAAGAAGAAGAAGAAGAAGAAGAAGAAGAAGAAGAAGAAGAAAAGGGTGTTCAGGGTGTTAAAATAAAGAGTCTATAAAGGGGATTAAAAAAGGTGGTTAAGATTAACAAATAAGGCCGTATGCCACACCCCGCAGGGGTGCCTGTGTAACCAAGCTCTTCCTGTTAAGGAAGAGAACAGTGGCTTGTCTATGTATATAATATCAATCGACTTTTCGTCATCATATTGCTCAAATACATATTGGAAGAAATCAAGCAAATTCGTTAGACAAGATTTATTTCTTCTGAATCCATATTGAGAATCTCTAAGCAATTCTTTTGATTTTAAATGGAATACATTTTTCCCGGAGATGAAAGATTCTAAAAGTTTTACAACCACTGAAGTTAAACTAATTGGTCGATAATTTTTAACTAGCTCTCTGCAACCCTTTTTAAAGATGGCTGTTACATTTACATATTTCCAATCATTGGACACAATTCCACTCTCTAATGATTTATTAAAAATATTTGCGAGATGCTTGATAACAACTTCCTCCAGGACTCTGGGATAAAGCATATTTGGTCTAGGTAATTTGTTTGCATTCATTTTATTAATCAAATTGCTAACATTTTCGGCAGTACAGCTAGCTTATTCTGATGAGTCTTGCCTGCATATACAGTATTTAGTTCAGGTATATGAGAGGTTTCTTCATTAGTAAAAGCAGTCATGAAATAATTGTTCTGTAAGCAAACTATGTCGTAGTTAGTGACTTTTAAACTACCATCACTATCTCTCAGTGGTCCAATATTGTTCTTTATTGGCTTCCTATTGTTTACTAGAGCATAAAATTCCTTTGGATTAACTTTAAAATTTTGTGCCACTCTTATCTCTTCTTCTCTTTTGGCTTTTTATTTTTTTCTTTTTCGTCTTAGGTTATCATATTGTTCTGTTATCTGTTGGGATGGCCGGATGTTTAGCATTCTATACGTCTTTTTCCTATTTTTTTTATCATGATTTTTATTTTTTTGTTTAACCACGTAGGATCTTGAAGGGTAGATGATTTGTTTTTTAGTTTTAATGGGGACATATTCTGTTTGTTGTTCCATAAAAAAATATTAAAAGATATTTACGCATTGTTTACTCCTTCATTATTTTTATCATATCCCGGTTGACTTACTTCCATGGCTTCATAATTCCCTTTGTTAAAATCAGGTCTGTGTATATTTTTCATTCTTTTCCAGGTCGATATTCGGATATCAAATTCTATTGAATTGTGATCACTACCCTCAAATCTTTCGCCGACGAAAATGTCTGACAGTTAGTTGCTTTCAGTAGACATTATAAGGTCCAATATGTTGTTACCTCTTGTTGGTTTACTGACCCACTGTGTTAAGAAATTATCATCAATAAACTCCAGAAGTCTCTGCCCTTCTTTGTCCGCTTGTTTTGATAACCAGTTTACTTTGCTGCAATTGATGTCTCCCAGGACTACAGCTAGTTTCTCATCTATTTGTTTTGTCAATAAATCATAGAGTTTTACATCAAGCTCCAGGGACTAGTGCGGTTTTCTGTATATTAAATAAATGCATAAATTTATTTTATCTAAATTTAGCTTCACTCCCATCATTTCTAGGTTCGTATCCAAGGTAATCTCTGTTGGGTAAAGATATTTGCGTACATATAATAACACTCCTCCTCCAACTATATCTTTTCTATCTTTATTGAACATTTTGTAGCCTTTTAATTCAAATTCATGCCTAAAATCTCTCGACTTCAAATTTATCCGATTTTGTAATTGCAATTATGTCATACTTCTCTACAGCTAGCATAGCTCTGAATTCTAATCATTTATTTCTGATTGAACGTGCATTTAGAAGAATCACTTTCATGGGTTTGTTGCACTCCCTGAAGGAGATTCTTTTCCCGAAACCGGGATCGCTACATTAGATGGGGTTGTTTTGTTTCTACAAATATTGCTTTTACTAGAACATTCAAAGAGGTTTAATACGTTGATGTTCAATAATTCACCGTAGTTTTTTTTTTGCCCTTATTATTTAAGTGCGTCCCGTCATTGCAAAAGTACTCTTCTCTATCGATAAAACTCCATAAAAAATCTACGGACATAATTCCTTTTATCTCACACATTGTTTTAACTCTTGAATTGATTCCAATAGTTTTGCTTAATACTTCTGTTGATACATTTATTCTAGGCAAAATGCCTACCATAATCCCTTTGTTCGTTTTTACTTTTATTTTGCCTTTTAGTGACTTGAGCTGTGAAATGATCTTTTCTGTTTCGACCATTTCATCTTTAGCATAAGTATCATTAGATCCAATATGTACTATTACTGTACTATCTTCATTATCAACTTGCAGTTTCGCTATCTCCTCGTCAATTTTCTTAATCGTAGCACCTGGATAGAAACGGTCTTACTATTTTTCTTTTCATTTAATCCAAAGTAATCACATTGGTGTCTTACTAAAGAAACGCCAATGAGGAAAGTCTACTTCTCTTTCATAAAATTTAATGATTGTTTGTTATTTTTATTAAGTATTGAAGAACTAATATAAGTTTATGTTTGAGGGTTGTGTGGTATATTTGCGTCAACTTTTGGTTTACCTGCCGCTAATGTAAAATCGCCATCATTCCTTTCTATTTTATTTGCTACGATCGCAAGTGAGAGAGAGAGAGAGAGAGAGAGAGAGAGAAAGAGAGAGAGAGAGAGAGAGAGAGAGAGAGAGAGAGACAGAGAGAGAGAGAGTTTTGTGTGTGTTTGTGTCACAAGGAAAAGTTTTACCTCAAAGGACATTGCTGTCCTTACCGTGGAGTTACTATTTTGGGAAGGCCCTAACCTATAGCTTAAGAGAAAGCATAGCACAGGCGAAGGCTCTCCCCTCCCACCCGCTTTTGCGTCCACAGAAAAGGGAAAAGACACCTGATTTTGATTAAAAAAAGGATGACAATCAGGAAATTTTAATAGTATAGCTGAAACCTATTTTACTTGTTTCTATAATCTACGTTCTATACATGTTCATGGATTACATCATACAGTCTAGATTTGAATTGTTCTATAGATGTATAGTATATGGTTATTCATGGGATTCATTTTCTGTTAATAAATCAGCCTAAATAGCGTTTCGAAAACTATTACCATAAATTTGTTTGATCGAAGTTGTCGCCTGCTAGTTTTTAGGCCTAAGACGAAAGCGAAATAAATTTTGAAATAATGAACTGGGTTTTAAGAAAAACAATTAAACAAATATAAATATATTCATAGAATCAACGAATGTACAATGAGATAAGTTGGATTAGGTATACAATGTAAGATATGGTAAAGTATGATTTACAGTAACGAGATGTGAAGAGAAAGGAAGTACTTGAAATAAATATGAAATAATATGGTGACTATGATGGAATGAATTGGGGGCTGCAAAACGAGAAGCAAATAGAATTAGGACCTACTCTCGTATGGTCGTTTGCAAAGAATTCAGAGAATGTGGGATTAAACGAAGTATTATTTGTTTGGAGGTAAATGAGTAATTGTAGAAGGAATGATTACCGACTTTTATGCAGAGAATGGCGAGAGTCGAATGGGAAAGAATAGTGTGCCATTTGGTCGAGCTGAAAGTGTGTTTGTTTGTTTTTGTGTGAACTTTTAAGAGGTCGTTTGAAACAGTAGTACGTTAAATGAATGAATTAATTATTAAGTTGTACATAAAATATGATTTAATTTACAAAAGTAAAAGAATTGCATGATATGAATTTGACATAATAATTGATATATATATATATATATATATATATATATATATATATATATATATATATATATATATATATATATATATATATATATATATATATATATATATATATATATATATATATATATATATATATATATATATATATTTAATTTTCCCAGGAGGTTTTTATTATAGAAATGCCCAGAGGGCATTCTATAGATGAACTATTCACCACCTCGACCGGGAGATGGTTCTATGTAGCGCAGATCTTATACGAGTAGTAATTCCCGTAAATATTAGTCTGGAATGGGTGGGGCAAATCCAGCTTGTAACCATGGTTACGGGTCGGATTTGTGTTCAACGTGAACATCCTTCCGTAGTCCACGTTTTCGATAACCCTTAAAATCTTTAAGGTCTCTATTAGCTGGCCTCGTAGCCGGCGGGTTTCCAAAGAGAAAAGCCCCAATTCTTGAATCCGACGCTGATAGCCTTTGTGCCTAAGTGAGGAAATTAGCATGGTGGCTCTAGCCTGGACATGTTCTAGTCTATCTATGTACCTACGCATTTTAGGGTACCAGAATTTACGGTGTATTCCAGGTGAGGTCTGACTAGAAAGTTGTACAATTTGAGGACAATCTCCTTGTTACGGAAGCGAAATTGCCTCTTTATGTGTCCCAATAGTCTTTGTGCCTTTTTTTCTACATCGGCACACTGCCTGGAAAACTTTAGGTTGCCGCTGGTTTGCACACCCATGTCTTTTTCCAGGTCTGTTACCTCCAGAATTCTACCTAACAAATGGTAGTCTTCTCGAGGATTGGGATAGACAATGTGCATCACTTTGCACTTGTCAATGTTAAGTGGCATATGCCAATTCTCCGACCACTCACCTAGCCTCTGAAGGCTGCTTTGTAGATTTCCCACTCCTTCACGTGAGCTCACGCTGCCTCCTAATTTTGTATTGTCTGCGAGCTTGGATATCGAGCAAAGCAACCCATCGTCTCTATCATTTATGGTGAGGATGGTGATGATGATGAGAGAAAGAGAGATTTGAAATTAATTCATCGTATGATGTTAACACTAAATCCAGAGAGAGAGAGAGAGAGAGAGAGAGAGAGAGAGAGAGAGAGAGAGAGAGAGAGAGAGAGAGAGAGAGAGAGAGAGAGAGAGAGAGAGAGCGTGTCTGTGTGCGTGAGGAAAGCGCATGGGGCGATTTTATCCGATAGAAGGTTCGGAGTGTGATGGAAAATTTGGTTGAAAGGGTGTAGTGAGAGTATCCCGTTTGTGCTTCATGGTCAGTTCCTGATGTGGTAAAGGGTGTGAGGCCAGCACCATAGGTGTTGGGGTGGTCTTGGAAATGCATGGTGTTGTTGTTGAATATGGAGTCTGTCTTCGGAAGCCCAGTGATGTTACTCATATCAATATTGCAGAGCTTGAATCCATTGTGAATGGCCTCAATATGGTGTTGAAGTTAGACATGAAGTCCCTATTTCAAAATGCAATCGGCGACTGAATTTTGTTGGTTGCGGTCTGTGATCGCAGGGAAATATAGAATGAAGATATCAGGCATGTCTTAAATGATCCCGAAAAGAAGACTTTCTGATGTGCGAGACGTCATTGATGAATATGGGATGTCGGTCGAGGTATCTTTCGGTGAGCCTAGTAAAAGCAAAGCAAACGCGCTAATGAGGGTTAACAAAAGTTGCATTCTAATGTTCCGATCGAACTCTACGTCTGCATTAGGTGTTCATGAGTTTCACCAGCAGCATCACTTCGGTGTGGAGAGTTATCTTTATTTTGGCAAATTGGTGGATCCAAATATTAGTTGGGAATATGTTGAGCGCTCTGCGCTGTCTTGCCTGGACTGCCTGTCCATCGATGATTCTGCGTCGGTAAAACCCGCTAGGTGTTTGAGGTGTGTGAAGAATGGAATGTGCGTCGTCATTTCTGCGACACACATAAAGCGTAAGGTAATGGTAGTGTAAAGCAACATCATCGTATTATCAAGAGCTTGACAGCGCACTGTGGATCCAATCCATTGAAAATCGTATTTTGGTACAATTTATCTGCAAAGAAAAGATTCGCCGAGTCAATCCCGTGTAACGCGATATATAACTATGCACGGTGACATCAATTAGTTAGAACGCGTGAGTCAGAGTTGGAAGTTCCTCTGTCGTCAGTGCGTTTGGATGAGCAAGTTTTAGTGAAACCACCAAACGCAAAATGTACCTCAAGGTAGAAATTGAGTATAGTCGCTGACGTAAGAACGGCAAACAAGATAGAAATTGATCGTATTTATCGGCATTTTCTTGACATAAGGAACTTGTTTGATTATAGTAACGAAGAAATTGTAGGTGATGATGATGATACTGAAGTTCTTGTGGTAATTATAGAGCTGTCTGGGTTATGGTTGTGTTTTCTACAGCGCTCCGAAAACTTAACATAACTGATCATATTTTATTTATTCCTTGATTTTTTTTTCTTTTACCGTTTTGTATAAAAGTTGGTGGATATGGGTAAATAAATTCTGTAAACTTTCTAAAAAAATAATAACAATTTGATATAGTATTAAAAGAATTTAACTTCATGTTCGCCTAATTTATGTATCTTGTCACAGTAAAGCTAGAACCTGAACGGTACACGTCATCTAATAACAGCTGGATTTTAGGTCTATAAAGTGACAATGGCAGAATTGGAGAATGGAAAAGATCCAAAACAAAGTGGTCAGAATGGCACTAGGGGCCAATCCCTAATGTAGCGGTAGAGGCACTGAGAGGAGAAATGGGCTGGCGTAGGTATGAAAAGAGGGTGGTAAGGATGAAAGCAAACTATAAGTTGGGACTGCAAGGGATGGGAATAGAGACTTGGGCAGGCTATGTGTATGCTGCCTAAAATAGGGTAAACCTGAAGATCGGCGGCGCAACCGATGGGACGCAAAATATTTCGGTAAACATGTAGATTGGCGGTGCGCCCCCAAAAGTGGATTTTTGTGTATTTATATTTCGTTCACCCGTGCCTCAGTATTCATAACATAACATAATTTCACGGATGACAAAAGCCACAAGGGCCCATCAAAGGTCATCCGTATCTATCAAATCCCACCCACATAATGCATCCATATGATTTTTTCCGACCATGCATCTAGAATATATGGTAATTATGTAATTATGTTATGTTATGTTATATTGGGTAATACTTCAGATTCAGGGTGCACGGTAGATGGCGCTGTCAGTCGGCTACAATTTTGGGCTACAGCATATCTCTTATGACGTCAGATGTGAACAATATCAGCGTAATATTTTGTTGTATATGAGTATATACTGGGGGGCTGCGCCCCCGAGACCCTCCAAATTGATTAAAACTCAGTATCATCGCAGGGTGGTCCCCCTGCAGTGATATCTCACCCCACGAGCAGTCCCCTTGAATTTACTGGGTTTTTTTTTTTCTCCCCAACAGCTTTTTACTGGCAGAAAAACCTAACGTAATAACAAACAATTCTTACTTTTATAGGTTTCTTGATTAGTTTATGCGCCTCTAGATAATCTAAAAGTTTTTCGCGATCATACAAAGTAAAGCCGAATTCGAATAACAAAGAAGCACATGGAGAGCATGAAAACACAATAATGAAAGAAAAACATTTGCAAAACGGGTCCTATTTATTTACTACGATGTTGCCAGTAAGAAGCTGTTATCGTTCGCAGTAAACAAAAAATATGAAAACAAAACAAAAGACATCAAGAAACCTTACCTAACTTAGAAAAAAACTATAAACGAGCAGAGCGCAGATATTTAGTAAATAATAGACTAAAAGTTACAAATCCCCAAAAGAACAAAAAAATATAACGCAGTGATTGTCATATCTGATGCTACCGTCTGACTTCAGATATGCTGTAGCCCAAAATTGTAGCTGACTAACAGCGCCATCTACCGTGCGCCTCGAATCTGAAGTATTACCCAATATAACATAACATAATTACATGGATGACAAAAGCCACAAGGGCCTATCAAAGGTCATCCGCCTCTGTCAAAACCCACCCACAAAAAGCACCATCACCACGGGAAGACAAAATCAAAGTCCCTCACAATATAATATAACAGATGACAAAAGCCACAAGGGGCTCATCATAGGTCATCCGAGTCAAACGGCCTCTTTTTTAAGGCACCCAAACTCCCAGGAAAACTACATCCAGAAACAAGGGTATCACCAATCAAGGCTTGTCAAGAACTAAATCATGCAGCTATAGATATATACAAACAATATTAATATATACAAAACTTAGGAACCTTCCCTTCCCATAAACTCATCCAACCTACTCTTAAATACATTTAGATTTGGACTACCTACTACCCTCTGCGGCAATTTGTTCCAGAAGTCTACCACTCTATTGGTGAAAAAATATTTTCTTAAATCCAACCTACACCCTTGCTTTTTAATTTTCAAGTGGTGACCTCTAGTCCGATTTCCATCATCTAACTCAAAAAACTTGCTAACATCCAATTTATCTATCCCGGAAAATTTATCAAAGAGCTCAATCATATCCCCTCTCACACACCTCCTTTCGAATGAGAACATATTTAATACCCTCAGTCTATCTATATATTCAAGGTGCCTCAGGGAAGGAATAATCTTTGTTGCCCTCCGTTGCACTGACTCAAGAAGGTTAATATCGTGTCTAAAATGTGGGGACCATGCCTGTATACAGTACTCTAGATGTGGCCTAACATAAGAGTTATAGAGTTTAAGAATAACCTCCTTACTTTTGTAACTGACATTTCTCTTAATGAAACCCAGCACTCTATTTGCCCTATTTCTTGCTTCAATACACTGCTTAGAAAACCTTAATGACATCTATTACTACTCCTAGATCTTTCTCATCCTCTACTGAGCTCAGCTAATGCTCATCCATTTCATAGTTAAATTCTCTATTATCTTTTCCCATGTTAATAACTTTGCACTTATCAAGGTTGAAAGTCATTTGCCACTTATGTGCCCAGGATAACAATTTATTTAAATCCCCCTGCACTTTAAAATTATCATCAATATCTTTAACTACAGCTGCTAATTTGGTATCATCCGCAAAAATTGACACTTTATTATTAACTGCCGCCCCAAGATCGTTTAAATAGATGACAAATAATAATGGACCGAGAACTGATCCCTGAGGAACCCCACTGATAACATCCCTCCACTCTGACTTTACACCATTTAGCACTACCCTTTGCTTCCTGTCTTTCAGCCACTCAGCTATCCAATTTGAAACACCCCCACATATCCCAATCATTTTTAATTAAGGAACTAGTCTCCTATGTGGTACCTTATCAAATGCTTTACTAAAATCTAAGTAAATTATATCTACATTCTCTCCCTTATCTACTTGATCTGTTACAAACTCCAGAAAGTCTAGTAAGTTAGTCAAACATGATCTACCTGATCTAAACCCATGCTGAGCATCGCTGATTAACCCCTCCCTCTCTAGATATTGGCAAATCCCTTTTTTAACTATTTTCTCAAGAATTTTACAGACTACAGGAATTAGGCTAACTGGTCTAAAGTTATTTGGATCCTCTTTACTACCCTTCTTGAAAATGGGGACTACATTCACTCTCTTCCAATCATCGGGTATTTCTCCATATTCCAGTGACCTAGTATATAACTTCTCCAGAGCTATTGAGATACTTTCTACCCCTTCTTTAAGTATCCTAGAATGAATATTATCAGGGCTGGAGGCCTTGGTAGTATCTAACTCACCTATTAGTCCTTTTATCATCCTCCGACTCACACTAATGTTAGTAAACACCTCTTTCCCTGACCCATGAGTACTATACATAAGACTATTTAGTTTCCCCTTTGTAAATACTGATGCAAAATGACCATTTAGTACCTCAACTATTTCCTCATCAGTTTCTCTCACAACCCCCCTTCATATTTGATAGGTCCTATTTTAACTCTGCCAGACTTGTTATTAATTTTATAGTAACTAAAGAACTTTCTAGGATCTTTGTTGCTATTCTGAGCTAATTTAATTTCTGACACCCTTTTGTTCTTCTTTATAATCTTATTTAACTCATTCCTAGCCATTCTATAATCACTTAAATTTTGAATATTATTTTGTACCTGTAATTTTTTGTATGCCCTTTTCTTCTCTGAAATTTTTCTAGCTATCTCCTGATTCCACCATAATAGTTTCCTACTTTTGTTCCTAATGGCCTTCATTGGGATACATTGTTCTTGGACTACATTTATTATATGCTTGAAAGTATCCCACATCCCATAAGCATTTTTACCTCTGAATTCTACATCCCAGTCTACCAAATTTAGCAAGCTTCGGAGTTTTACATAATCTCCCTTATGAAAATTTGGAACTTTTACAGCATTCTCGGTTATTTTACCCTTCTCAATTCCCAAGTTAAAACGAACTATCTGATGGTCACTATTTCCCAATGCTTCCCCAACAGTCAATTCTTGAACTAAATGATCACTGTTAGAAAGTACTAAATCTAATATATTGTCCCCCCTCGTTGGCTCATTAACAAATTGATTCAAAAAATTATCCTTAAAGCATTCTATGAACCTGCCACTTGTTCTATCCCTACCTATCATATTTTCCGAGTCCACAGAGTTTAAGTTGAAGTCCCCAATAATAACTGCATCTGTTTCACATCCCTTACTTATTTCCCTTATCATTAGTTCATCCATATCATCAGTCTGCCCAAGTGGCCTGTAAAAAGCTCCCAAATGCACCATTCTATTTTTACTGAACCTAATATCTATCCAAAGTGACTCAACTCCATCCTGCTTTATTGAAGTATTTAAACTTGAAACAATGTTGTTTTTTATATAGATAATTATTCCTCCACCAATCCTACCTGTCCTTTGACTAATGCACATATTATAGCCCTGTAAATCAAATTCACTTATAGTGTCACTAAATTCTATTTCATTAACCCATGATTCAGTAACGCATAATATATCTATATCCTCATTGCTAATATAACTAAATAGCTCATCCTTCTTGTTTCTAAGACTACAAGCATTTGTATAGAAACAATTTAACCCCCCTATTCCTGAAGCACCTCTTGAAACTTGAATGACCTCACCTCTATCGCCTTGGAACCTATTTCTGTTATCTGCCAAGTCCATTCTACTTTCAGTACTATAATGTCCTCTCATAATTCCCTGACCACTATTAGTATCTAGTTTCCCGCCCGCAAAGACCTAATAACACGATCATACTCCTCCCACAACACATCTATCCCCCTCCTACTCAAATGCAGTCCATCCATCGCATACATTTCTTTCATTCCAACAAACCTATCCCACACATCCACAAACATGACACCTTCCATCTCACACATCCTCCTCACATAATCATTCAGCCCAATTGCATGAGACATCCATTCTACCCCAACATCCATTCTTGGAAGCACACCTGTCACAACACCTTTCATTCTACTTTCTTTCACCTTTTCAATCAACCTCTTGTACCTCTCACGTAACTCACATGAACCCACTTTCTTCACATCATTCACTCCTACATGTGTAATCACAACTGCATCCCTTGCACAGCCAGACACCAGCTCCTCATACCTATCAGACAGATCTCTCACTCCAGCACCCGGCAAACACACCCTCAAACCATATAATCTACTTGCATTCAACTTCCTATCTAAATATCTAACTCGCGAATCACCCATCACAAGCACTTCAGTCAGACTCCTATTCCTAACCCCCACAGACCTAACTCCATCCCCACTCCTATTCTCATTCAAACTACCAGTCACTCGAACTCCACCCCCACCAGTCATATCACTTCCAGTTACTTCCTCTCTTAGGGCACTGAATCTATTAGTCAAGCTAATAGGTTCTGTGTCCCTCTGACTCACACAGCTATTCTCCCCCTGGCTAACAACCTCAACAGAGGCAACCCTATTCTCACAAAGAACAGGAGAAGCCTCCCTAGCTTCATGTTTCCTAACCACTCTCCACTGTCCCCCATCCTCACTAGGCCTATTTCTAACTAATCTAAGGGGGCTAACTTCACTATCACTAGAACTATCATATCCTACCTCCTCCACCGGCCCTCTACCTTCACCTGAAACATCTAACTGGCCTCCCTCACCACCTAACCTATTCCCAGCTCTAGGCCTAACACTAAGTTTCCTCCTGAGCTCAGCAACTAACCCCTCCAGCCTACATATCCTGTCTAAATCCTGCCTTCTCATCCCCTCTAAATCTACAATGCATTCACGCAGCCCACATACAACACATGTATACCCCTCACATAATACACCACAACCAATGCATACATTCCGACACTCATGCTCACTTTCATCCCCAAACTCCATCACTTATTCAAACAAAGAAAGAACTTAAGTAATAATAAGAAAAAAAAGAATTGGTAATTTGGTAAATTGAGGGCCAGAGAGTGCGTGGGTCAGCACTATGGGCCCTGGAGAAGGTCAATTCCGTTTATATTTCTCTGTACTTTGGCTTAGGAAAGATTTAGCGGACTTTGCTTGCTGGGCTGACTTAGCAATCTAACAGGAGATAAGCCATGTTAGTACAGGAGGGAGGGGATGATCTATGATTTATATTCTATGTAACTGTCCAGTTTTAGTCAGAAAGAACTGGAGATAATTGGAAATTGCTTGGCGGATAGGGATGGGGTAACCGATTCCGTTGAGGATGACTGGGATTGTGAGTTGCATTACTCCAATTTCTCTGAGTTTTTCACAGAGTAGTACTCGATGGGAGTGATGGTGCAGGCATTCTAGTAGGAAGTGCTGGATGGTTTCTGGTTGATTGGGGCACCAGGGGCAGTCTGGAGAGGGAGAGAGACCCAGGCGGAAGAGATGAGCAGACAGACCAGAATGTCCAATTCTCAATCGGACGAGGGCAGAGTCAAGACGACGATTGATTGACCTTGACCAAAGTATAGGGCCAGAGTCCTCATAAAGGATGGATCTGAAGGATCCATGGAGCTGTTGGCGGAGGTCTTCTTCCCATGTAGCTCTGGTGTGTGCCTTCCAGAGGGAGGTTCGTGTGGCTGGAGAGATGGGAAGTGTTCCCAAAATGGGAGTGGAGTGAGCTTGGTTTGCTGCTCTGTCCGCTTTTTCATTGCCGATGATACCAGAGTGGGCTGGGATCCATTGCAGCTTCACATGCCATAGAGGGTGGATGAGGAAGTCAAGTAGCAATGCCTGAATTTCATAGCAGAGTTGTGGGTGGGTGAGAGGTGCAGAGGAGAGGAGAAGCTGAAGCGAGGACATTGAGTCAGTGTAGATGATTATTTTCCTGGAGGGGACTAGTGTCCGGGCTATTTTAAGAGCGTGGAACAAGGCATACAGTTCAGCCACCACGATATTGTGCAGGGGATCTAAATGCCATGTGAATTCAAATGGGCATTCTAGGCAGATGACTGCTGCTGTAGTTGAGGGGGGATCCGTATGGTGGGAGCCGTCTGTGAATATGGCTAAGTAGTCTTTGTAAGTGGCATTTTCTAGGCTGCAGAAGATTGCTCTCAATTTGTGGGGTGGGTCATATTTTGTCCATTGACATGGGAGGGAGGGTGATATCACTGCGGATAGTGATATCCAAGGTGGAATGGGAGGCGTTGCTGGAAGTGGAGCCTGCCGTGGGAGAGGAAAAGCAAATTGAGCAAAAGTCTGGGCTGCACGGACTGCTACTGGGCGATGTGAAGAAGTTGGCCAGGGTTGAAGATATGCGTGGGAGGCTATGATTGTTGCAAGAGGGTGGTCTTCTGGTAGGTATGTAGTCCGATAGAGCCATTTTCCAAGGAGGTTCTTTCTTCTGTATTCTAAGGGAAGGATGCCACTTTCTGCATGAAGTGCTGAAATGGGGGATGATCTGAAGGCTCCTAGGGCAATTCTCATTGCACTGTGCTGAATAGGGTTTAGTTTTGCCAGCTGGGTCTTATTTGCCGCAGAGTAGACAATCGAACCATAGTCTAGTTTGCTTTGGATGTAGGCTGTGTAGAATTGAAGGAGTGTTTCCTGGGAGGCACCCCATTTCACACCAGCAATGCGGCGCATCAAGGCGAGACAGTTGAAACATTTCTCTCGCAGTTGGTTGATTTGGGTGTTCCAGCTTAGAGTTGGGCTATCTAACCATAGTCCAAGAAGCTTATGGGCGGACACCCGTTCAATAGGTGTGCCAGAAATGAGCAAGGGTGGTGGTGGTCCTAGATGGCGACGAGTGAACCAGAGAGATTTGGACTTGGTCTTGTTTAGGTGCAGGTTCCAGCTTTGAGCCCATGCTGTGAGGTCGTTTACTGCGTTTTGGAGTCTGTCATGGACCAGTTGGGGAGTTTGGGCGGTGCAGAAGATGGATATGTCATCTGCATATAATAGAGATGTTGTATGCACACTGTCCGGTATGTCTGCTATGTATATTGTGAATAGAAGGGGACTCAGAGGGGATCCTTGTGGGACTCCTTGGTTGATCTTGCGGGGAGAAGCTTGGGTTGACCCTATCAGCACTGTGTAGAGACGGTTAGAGAGGAAGTCTTTGATCCATGAGAGGGGGGGGCCGTGCATTCCCAGGTTCAATAGTTTGTGCAGCAAGGCCTCATGGTTAACTGTGTCAAAAGCATTTGACAGATCAAAGGAGACGGCCTCTGCCACTAGATGTTCCTTGAAGGTGGATTGCACCAGGTGGTCTAGATGTATGAGTGCGTCCGTCGTGCTGCGGCCTGGTCGGAAGCCATATTGATTAGGGTGGTGATGGTGGTGGGATTCCAGCCACCAGGCTAGACGCTTTTGGACCATTTTTTCCAGGAGTTTGCTGGTGCAGGAAAGGAGGCTAATTGGTCTGTATGATGCCGGGTCACTAGGGTCTTTTCCTTTTTTGGGGATGGGGAGGATGAGGGCAAGTTTCCATGGGGAGGGGAATTGGCCTTGGGTCCAGCTGTCGTTGAATAGCTCCAGTAAGAAGCTTAGGTGAACTTCAGACAAGTGACTTAGGAAGTCAGAGAGGATCATGTCGGAGCCAGGGGCCTTGCCTTTTTTCATGGAAGAAAGTGCCCCATGCAATTCTTTGAGTTGGAAAGGGGATGCAAGTGGGTCATCTGTGGTGTTGGAAATACTCTCTGTGAGAAGCCTGGCTTGAGGTCTGGTTAAGAGAGAGTCTGCTTTGCTGCTGTATAGTCGGCTGTATTCTGTGGCAAAGGCTTCAGCCTTGTCTTTTTCATTTGTTAGTGGGAAGCCACCTGAGCAGAGGGGATAGGAATTGGGCTTTGAAGGTGAGGTCATGTGTCTGAAGAAAGTCCAGACTTTAGTGGAGGGGGTGGAAAAGGAAAGCGAGCTACAGAATTTATGCCAGGAGTTTCTTTTTGCCTGAAGTAAGATCCTTTTGCACTTGGCGTCCTGTCTGTTAAAACCAATTTTGTTAGTTTGGGAGGGCTGACGGCTCCATCTTGCAAATGCTAGTTGTCTGAGGCGGATGGCTGATGCACACTCTTCTGTCCACCAAGGACAGCGGGGGCGGCCATTGAAGTGACTGGTGGTTAGGAGAAAAGTGTGTTCCCCAGCTGCCTTGAGGGATTCTGAAAACCAGTTGGCTTTTTCTTCAACTGAGAGGAGATTTGGGGGGGGAGGTTTGAGTGCGGCTTGGAATTTTGTCCATTTTCCTGGGTTTGTTTTCCAATGAGGGCGGATTGACCTAGGGGGAGGGTTTGTGAGGCCATTTGAGGAGATGATCACTGGTAGATGGTCGCTTCCCATATATTGGCCGGTAGAAACTACTGAAGAGGTGAAGGACCCACTGCCAATACACAGATCCAGGGTTGAAGGCACGGCTTTTGCTGGGTCCACCCTGGTGCAGAGGCCTGGTGGGGTGAGAAGGGAGAGGTGGGTCGAGGAGAGGAGGGCTTGAAAGAGGGCAGAGCCTGGGCGGCTTGTGATGGCTGATGGATCCCAGTGGGGGTGGGGGGTATTGAAATCTCCCATGATGAGGCTTGTAGGGGAGAGTTGGTCAAAATAGTGGTTAAATTCTTGCTCAGTGACCGGGAGGCATGGGTTGTAGCAGATGAGAATGTCACACCAGGTTTCGCCGATGGCTATCTGCACTGCCAGCAGTTCTAGAAGGCCTTGGGGGTATGGTATGAGTGTGTGGAGACGGTGGGTCAATCCATGTTTAATGAGAAGGAGGAGGCCACCACCTGCCCGATTTGACCTGTCTCTGCGGAGTGCAGTGTAACCTTGGAATGAGGGTGAGATTTCAGGCTGGAACCAGGTCTCACATATGCCAACTATATTGGGTGATAGAGAGTTGATGAGTAGAGAGAGGTCTCTCATCTTGTGACGAAGGGAGCGGGCATTCCAGAAAATTATAGGGCTGTGCATTGAAGCCATTATGAGAGGAATGAAGTGAACAGATTGATTACACTAGGGAGGAGAGTGATAAGGGCTTGTTGGACAGGAGAGCCAGATTGGAGCAGGGTGACGAATTCTTTTAGGAGATTTGTGATCTTCACTATGAGTGGCTGAGCTGAGGGTGCTCCTTTGCGGTGGTGAAGAGGCACATTCTGGATGACTGGGGAAAGTGGGTATGGAGGAGGAATTGGAGAAGGGCTCTTGGGGTGATAGTATTGGCTGGGGCAGGGCCTCTTGGGAGTGGTCTCTCTGTTGGCTCTGTGTGAAGAGGAGGAGGTTACAGGTGGATTTGGTTTACCGAGGTTCCTTGGTGGGATGGGAGCAGCAGCCATCTCTGCATAGGAGGGGGTCTGGAGGGGCTTTCTTGGGGGAGTTTTAGGAGAAGAGCGAATATCCAGGGAGGATAGTGAGGGTGTAGTTTTGGAGGCAGTGGAAGTTGTCCTGGAGTCTTTTGGGGCTGAGTAGATGGAGCGGAGCTGGGCATGGATGGTATAGGTAGGGATACTATCATCCACTGATTTGCGTTGGATCTGCCTTGCCTTTTCTGAGAATGGACAGTTGTTGGAGGAGGGGCGATGGTTGTCATCGCAGAAGTAGCAGTAGGGGGGATTTGAGCATTCTTGGCCTGCATGAAAACCACTGCATCTTTGTGTGGATCTGCAGGTCAGTGATCCATGGCCAAAACGCTGGCATGTGAAACACCTCAGAGGGGGGGGAATGTATGGGAGAACTGAGTAGGAGGTGAAGCCCAGAGCCATTCTTTCTGGTAGTCCTCCTGCAAATTTGAGACGCGCTGAGTAGGTGGAAGCCTCAGGATGGGAAGGTAGTCTAGAAATCTCCATAAGACTGGACAGGCTGTTAGAGTCAAGGATCCGCAGGTTGTTTCTGAGGTCTTCTTGCTGTAGGGAGACTGGAAGGCCAGAGATCCTTCCATATTTGTATTTGCCTAATGAGGCATCTTCCGGGCGCCAGCACTTGACTGGCCATTCCCCCAGAGTGGAGACATCTTCGAGATCTACCTCTAGTTTATTTATATTAGAGAGTTCAATTCTTAGGGCTGTACCTTTTCCCAAGATTCGGCAGGATCCCTCTTTTATGAGTTTATGGAATGGTGATGAGTTTAGGGCAGTTGTGACTTTTAATGGATGGGAAAATATGGCCTTGTCTTCAGATGATCTGATGAGAACAACATTCTGAGACTCAGAGTTGTCATTTGGAGCCAGGGTTGAGTTGGAGGCATGGTGAGATCGAGGAATATTAGGTCTTGGAGCGTCTTGGTTGAAACGAGGACGTGAAGTCGGACGAGGGTCCGCTTCGGTGGAAGGGCTGGGGCCACATTTGCCCTTAGGGGTTAGGGAAACTTCCATTGGGGGACCGTTCACCTGGGCCTGGCGGCCTAGGTCTCCCAGAGCTAAGCTAGGGATACTCCAAGAGGTTATTAGGGGCCGAAAGCCTTTAGAAGACTGTAGTTGCGGGCGACCGTGAGTGAGCAGGTGATGTAAAGTTCGACGACGAAGTGAGAGCGATCAAAAACGTCCGGTTCCTTCAGAAGATCAGTAGAAAGTCCCAGAAAGAAAAAAAAGAAGAGCAACTTAGCTTTCGCTGATTGTGGTGAGGAAAAAACTCAAACAAACTGTAGAAAAATCTGAAAAATAGATCAACAGGCTGAGAGCTCTATGAAACACGTGCTTACCTGTTCGAAGGTCAGTCGAAGACTCCATAGGAGTCTGTCAAAAAGAAAATCAAAGTCTCCCAAAATATACAATAAAAAGAAATTGCATCCACAAGAATGAGTCAAGAAACATATCCCCATACCAAAAAGTAAGAAGTTAACCCTCCATCTCCATATAATCATCCAATCTGCGCTTGAAAACAGTCAAGTTCGGGCTGTCTACAGTCTCAGTTCTGTAAACATTAGAACATTATTCTATAAACAATTATGATTATATATTGGGGGCTATGCCCCCCAGACCCCCCAAATTGATTGAAACTCAGGATCATCATAGGGGGTCCCCCTGCAGTATTTACCCCCACACAAGCAGTCTCCTTAAATTTACTCAAAAAACTTGAAACATATTGGAACACAGACAAAATAGAGTAAATATGTAGATTAGCAGCTCGGCCGGAAAAGTGGAATTTTGTGTATTTACCTTTTGTTCATCCCTGCCGGAATATTCATGCGTGTTTGAGTTGTCTGATGTCAGACCCCACCTCCACCCCTACCCCCATTATAATTTGCAAAATGATTAAAGGCACTGACATGATTTAGTTAAATCATTCACCTCTGTAAATGTTAAGACATTAGTCTATAGACAATTAGGATTATATACTGGGGGGGTTGTGCCCCCCAGACCCCTCCCAATTTATTGAAACTCAGGATCATTTTAGTGTGGTCCCCCCCATTGTGTTTACTCCCACACGAGCCCTCCCCTTAAATGTACTCCCAAAATGTGAAACATTTTGGAACACAGATAAAATAGTACATCCCATCGTTCGAGCTGCTAATATAAATATTTAACCGAAATAGTTTATGTCTCATCATTCGCGCCGCCAATCTACATATTTACCAATATTTTGTCCCTGTTCCAATATGTTTCAAATTACATTTGTGCTGGGTGCCGCCATCTTGAATTTCCGAGTTTGCGACAGTTGAACAGTGAAGCAAGGACATTGTGTAAAGTGATTTTAATAGAGTTACTTACCAGAGTTAATAGAGTTCCGGCCCTAATTTTCTTTCCTCTTATATGCCAAATTACCTACTTTGCCTCAGGTTGGCCGTCCGAGGGGTCGACCCGCGGTCTTTCTGTTGCATTGGAGGTGGCTGTGGGTGGACGTTGAAGATTGATTGAAGATTTAACTCCGTGCTCTCCACTTCAATTTACTTATTTACTCCTATGTTTAATGTTACAACATGGCAAATACTTCTGGAGGAAGGAAAGGGAAATGTGGAGCTATGTGTGGTAGCGCTGCGGGTAGGAGTACTGACTGGATTGGGTGTTCTACATGTGAAAAATGGTTTCATCGTCGTTGTGTTTACCTAGATGTTCTGAGTGAGGAGAATGTTAAAAATTTGTTTTGGAGCTGTCAACAGTGTTATGATGGCTTTTGCAATGGGATGATTGAGTTGAAAAGGTTGTAGGAGCAGAAGAAGAAATTAGAAGAGAAGTTACAGCTACATGAGGACAGAATTGCCAAGCTGGAGTCAGATGCAAGTACTGGTCCCACTGATGGCATGAATGATGGTTTGGATCAGGCAGTTGGTGTTAAGTTAGATGAACTTGTAAAAAAAGTTGATGTGTTGCAAGATATTGTTAAGAACATTATTCAGTCTGGAGGTGAAAGTAAAGTGAAAACTTATGCTGATAAAGTAAAGGAGAAAAATTTACTTGATATTAAATCTGCTGATGCTTCCAGTAAGATTACTGACAAAAAGAAAGAGGTAGCTGAAGCATTGAGAGACATTCCAATTTTAAACACTAGATTTTCTCCTGGTGGCAATGTTGTGGTTAATTTTGAGGATAAGAACACTAGAGACAATGCCGCAAGGTTAGTACAGAGTCAGGTTGAGGGTACTGTTACAAAAAAAGTTGGTAAACTGCAGCCAAAAATAATGGTTTGTAATGTGCAAAAGGATGAAGATGATGTAATGGAAGCAATGATAGAAAGAAACCTATACCTAAGTTCTATAACTGATTTTAGAGATAAGATAAAAGGTGTTTTTAAGAAGAAAGCAGCAGGGCGTACTACCCACTACATATTTAAGTGTACACCAGATGTTCGCAGAGCTATTCATGATAATGGTGACAAGGTTATGTTACAATGGGGAAGATATGTAGTACGTGACAGGTACCATGTACTTACTTGCTTTTATTGTCAAAGGTATGGCCATGTTGAGGACAATTGTAAGTTTAAAGATCAAGATAGAATATGTGGTATTTGTTCTGAAAATCATGAAACTAAGAATTGTTCTTCTCAGGCTACTAGATGTGCAAACTGTATGAGACAGAAACGTGCAGATACTGAACACAGAGTAAACTCCAGGGATTGTAAGTCGTTTGAGACAGAAATTTTAAGTTTAGCAGCAATTACTGATCATGGATATTAATACTGAGTTTTTCACTTGTGGTTTTGTAAACATTCAATCTGTTGGTAACAAAATGCTTGAAATTAGATAACTGCTTAATGAGTAGATGTTTGACATATTTGCTATTGCTGAAACTTGTTGCATAGTTTTGACTTTTCTGAAATAAATGAGATGACGCCTTCTACACACACTTTTCTTCATGTTGCTAGGGAAGAGGGGATAGGGGGGGTGTTGGTGTTTTTGTATCAAATGCTTGTACATATTTAAAGACTGTAAGAAGAATAGCAGTAAGTAGTTTCGAGTATATGGAAGTGAATTTCAAGTGCAATAATCAGTGGGTGTCTTTTGTGGTTGTTTATAGACCACCTTCATCTAGTGTTAATGTATTTATTGAAGAATTTGGCTCATTGCTGGAATTGATTGATATGGTGTCTTTAAAAGTTTTTATTGTAGGGGACTTCAATATATGGATGGACGATCTAGTTAACCGTGACACAATTAGACTATCTGAATTATTAGATTCCTATCAATTGATAAACAATGTGTGGACTCGAACTTCAATTACGGGACATACTTTAGATCTGGTCATAGGTGATGCATTGACAAATCTGATTACCAATATTGATGTAGAAGAGGAGTGCAATATTTCACCAGTCCATAAATTGATAACTTTTAGTTTGGGTATTCCCAAGGCGAGGGTAACTAAGAGAATATTTTTTAGGAATAAGTTGGACTTTTCTTCTGTATCATTTATTGATGTGGTAACACAGAAAATGGGTACTGAATTTAATGAACCTTGTAACCATAACAACATATTGCTAAAATCTGAGTGTGTGGATTGTGCCACTGATGTTTATAATATTGTAATTAAAGGTGAATTTGAAGAACAATGTCCTCAACTGGAAAAGGTCATTACAGTCAAGGACAAATCTCCATGGTTTAACAGTGAGATCTTACAACTGAAAAGGAGAAAAGACGTAAAGAATGTAAATGGCGGAGGTTGAAGACTGCCAAGACATGGGAGGAATTTTAAAATGTTAGAAATAAATATAACTACATGATAAGGAAGAGGAAAATAGAATATTATAACTTGAAAATTAATGAGGCTGGATCAGATACAGCTAAGTTAAATAAGTTTTTGAATAGTTTATCTGGTAATGTAAGAAGGAAGAAACTCCCTGATGGGTTTAGTGACTTTGAATTAGCTGAGGCCTTTTTATTGTTCTTTAGAGATAAAATGTTACATATAATCAGTGGATTTAATGATACACGTTCTGTAGCTGTGGTTGTACCTGTTACTGAATTTAGACTATTGAGTTTTCAAACTGTGAATAAGAATGCTCTTGTTCGAACAATAAATAGATCAAAGAAAACATTCTGTGCCATTGATCCAATGCCAATGTCAGAATTGAGTGTGGCAGAAAACTTTTCCCATCTTATAGATGTTTTGATGATATTGGTGAATACTAGTATATCTACATGTTCTTTTCCTAAATCTGAGAAATCTGCAATTGTAAAACCTATACTAAAGGGGTCATTGGATTGTCAGAGTTTGAGCTCATATAGACCAGTTTCTAATTTGTCTTATTTATCTAAATTATTAGAATGTGATTCTTGAACAATTGACTGATTACTTGGAACAGATCCATGCTTTTCCTGACTGTCAATCAGCTTACAGGCAGTTGTATTCCACTGAAACTACTTTATGTTCTGTTATAAATGATGTATTGGAAATAATGGATGAGGGTAAATGTGGGATATTAGTCTTGTTTGATCTCAGTGCTGCCTTTGACACTGTTGTACATGAGTTACTTTTAAATGACTTCAGATATATTGGTATTGAAGACAGGGCACTTCAATATTTAGATAGCTACATCATAGATAGGACATACAGTGTACAAATTGGTAATTAATTTTCATCAACACAAGCCTTGACACGAGGTGTCCCTCAGGAAAGTGTATTGGGCCCCATTCTCTTTTGTATTTATACCATTGGTTTATCAGCAGTTTTAGAAAGACATAGGGTTAAATTTAAATTATATGCTGATGACACCCAGTTTTATTTCTCAATCTCTGACATTGAAAGTACTGTTCAGGATCTTAATGATGTTTTACTAAGTAGGGAAATAAGGCTGACCCAGCCAACTATCGCCCAGTATCTCTAACCTCAATAATATGCAAGATGCTAGAGAGAATTATCTCGGAGGCAATGATACAACATATCAAAGCCAATAATCTTAGATGTGTCCATTTTGACCCCCCCTTTTTTGGGGGGGGGCTTTTAAAAAAAAATAAAATATTTTTTTTTGCCAAACCTGATTGTCTCCCCCATCTAGATGACAGTTTTCCCATTGCCTCAGTCATTCCAGGCACCCTGAAAAATAAGAAAAGGATTAGACATTTCCATTGGTGAAGGGAGGCGAACTTTACCTCAGAACAAATTACTCTACAGTCCCTAGCCTTCAGGTGACAGGTTCACTTATTTCAGTGACTTTCCATCTTTCCTGTATACTATCTTCCCTGTAATCATTATCCTAGTTCACCTAGTATAGGTTGCATGGTCTGTTCTGACCTAAATATCTATATAACACTAGTGATAATTTGTATGATATGAAGTGGTCTAAATTTCTCTTATACCTATATCCTTCCTGAGTATTACTTCTTCCACCAACTATAACAATGGATATCCTTAGCATATCTAATATTCCAAAGACAAGTATTTCAACATTTTTTTTTTTATATGCACCATACCTTTAAGCAATTATAGCACAAATTTGATCTAGAAATGCAAGATTAGGAAACTGTATTATTTTATGTCTTACATATTGGACACTGATAGCAATTTTAAAATTACTTGTAAAATTGTAAAGAGAACAAAAGTGAAAATATTTTCTAGAAAGCTACAAATATATACCCAAAAATATAAATCAAAATACGAAAAGATAACCTGGTAACCTGTTCCTTTGGCAATAAATATGTTGCAACAAAAGCAAATAATTTGGAGACAAACATAAAGTTCAATCAAACTTTGCCTACATTTGATCTTGCTTTCTCAGAAATATCCAGTTACACTTTTTTTTTCACTTGGTTTTTGTTGTTGTTATTGTTTAAATAGCTCCCCTGCAGCAGATGACATCTTAAAATAATTCTTATAATTAACTCAAATTTCTCATACCTTCAGTCATTCAGATCTCACATTTATATTTTTATCCTTGAATTGCAGATAGATGAAATGAATGAATAGATTTAATGATTTGGAATAAATTTTCAATATGAAGGGTGAGATATTGCAGAGGAAGAATCCCCAAATGGAAGAAAGTATACCAAATAATAATCATCAATCTAAAGAATCTGAATTAAATTTAAATCCACGTCCAACACTATATTATGGACGCATATTGCTTGGGGAAATCATTCCCCTTCTGGCTGCAATGAAAAGGACAACAACAAGGTGGTCTTCAAATCAACAGGTAGATTTGCTTCACCTTTGTTTCTATTTCTCCCCCCAGAGGGGGTACCCAGTCTAGCCTGTTACACTTGGTACCCAGAGGAGCTGCGCATACTCCCGGCCTGAGTGCAAATTAGGTAAGCCCCATTGCTGGGTTGACTTAAACTCTCTGATGGGACCTGGGGAAGTTGTTGCTGCACCCTCCCCTCACCCCCTCTCACTATTTTACCTTTTATTATTAGTATCATTATTATCAGCATTATTATCTTTATCATCCATACTATTGTTTAGTATTAATATTATTATTTAGTACTTTTATATTATTTATGACCCAAGACTGGGTAGCAATGACTGATAGTAGGACAGATTTGAGAAGCAAGGGTATTTGTTTTGACTTGCATGAAGCCAAATAAGTCAGCAGGGCCAGATGAAATTTCTATCAGAGCGCTTCAGGAAGGATCAAACTATTTGACCTGGCCTTTTAGATTGATATTTAACAGATCAGTTGGATATTGTGAGGTGCCAATGGATTGGAAGTTGGCAAATGTTGTTCCAATTTACAAGATAGGTTGCAAAGGGGATGTGAATAATTATTGGCCTATCAGCCTTACTTCAATTGTTTGTAAGGTATTAGAAAAGTTGGTAAAATCTTGGGTTTCTGAAGGGTAGAAATTTACTAGAAAAATCTCAATATGGCTTTAGGTCAGGTAAATTGTGTTTGACTAATCTGCTCTCTTTCCTGGAATACATAACAGATAATTTGGACAGGGGTGAGGACATGGATGTTGTTTATTTGGATCTTAGCAAGGCTTTTGATACAGTGCCTCATATATAGTTGAGAGGAAGCGGATTCCCTTTAATTTTATGCAAATGGATTGGTGAATGGCTCAGGAACAGGAGGCAGAGAGTAATTTTGAATGGTACTAAATCAGAGGTGATCCCTGTGCTTAGTGCAGTACCTCAAGGTTCTGTTTTGGGTCCACTGTTGTTAATATTGTATATATGTCAATCGTGCTGATTTTTTGGCCCTCCCCAAACTCTTGGCACAGCAAATGGCATTGCTTTTCTTGCACCTCTCAGCCATGCATCTAAATTTGATTGAAAACTTCCACATATCACATGAGGGGGCCCATGGTTTTTCTTGGTCACTCATACTCATTCCATAGTACAGTCTATAAGAAATCCAGTACTTTGCACCTTTCACAATTTTATGTGATACATGCTTAGATCCAACATAGAAACCACACACAAAATAGAACGAATCTGGTGAATTTCTGCATCCTCTTGTAGCCATAATCAAGAAAGTCAATATTTATCATATAAACCTGAAAAAGAAAATAAATAAATTAGTGACAAATGTAAGTGTGCTTTACCCATACCCCATACATTTCTTTATATTAACTCAACTTGTTATATCTTTTAAACAGTCGATGGCAGGGAAAAAGTAAGGACATATTTGGAATAAGCACAAAATTTAGTATTAAAAACACTAAAAATAATAAGGGAAACTAAATTGGGGAAAAATTTGTTACCTAGTGTAATTGATAATGCATCAGTTAAGCTTTCATTCCTGATAATTTTGTCTCATGACTGAATTTATCATGTACAATTTTGGAAAATTGTGTCAATCCACTCTGATTCTTTTGAATAGTATTATTGTGTGCGAGGTCTCTGATCTAGCTGAGTGGAAACGCTTCACATTGTGTGTGGTTTATCATTAGATGGAATCTTGATTCCAATCAACTTCACAGTAGCTGCCAAATGTAGTGACTTGTTGTTCAGTTCTAACATTAAACTAAGTCCCCATGGAGAAATAAGGGCCTGGAAAGGTATGTGCATTAATGTTCTTACCCCTACCAAATTATTATTTTTTTCTCCGCAGGACAATGAACAAGAGCCATTAGTTCAACAACTTCGTCAGCTTCAAATTGAAATAACGCACATGAAAACAGATTCTCACTTAGAGCCAAATCTATTTTTGGATCCCTTTTTAGCAATCATTCGTTCTGAAGATACGACTGGACCTGTAACAAAGAGTGCGCTGGCTGCTGTTAATAGGTAATCACAGCCATACTGTATTAATGTGTGTTATTCAGTATCAATTATTTGCCTCCTTTCCCTCTAGAGGGTTCAAATTGTTTTTAAGGGGTATTGCTCTTTGTATGAACTTGTTCCTGGAGGCTTCTGATGCTTTGTGCACACCAGCCATTCCATGCTGAAGAAGTTTGCTATGGTGGAACTTATATTTTTTTATTCTTATTCACTTTTTATTTTGTCTTCTCATCCCCTCCTCAGTGAGTTCCTTCATTGGATTATACCCTTTTTCATTGTTATTTACTTTTTCTTCTGTCTTGTCATTTTCTTCATTCTCTCCTCAGTAAGTTTACCTTCATTAGATTATACCATTTTTCTTTCTTGTCATGCTCCTCATTCTCTCCTCAGTGAGTGTCCCTTCATTGGATTACACATAATTATTTTCTAAATGCTACTTATGGCTGCTTTTATTGTCATAGAGGCAGGTTTAAGATAGATGTGCACCATTCCAGTCTCTCAGTACTATAAATAATTGCTTAAGCTATGTACCTCCCACACATTTCATATCTACTAACCTTACCACATTACGTAAGCCTCATAAAAAAATGATACCAGAGATGCTTTATTAATTTCACTTTATTTAATAGTAATTATGATTGAATTTATTATTGAAACATGAGTAACAAACACTTGGGCATTCATAAATACACCCTGGGTTTTTTTTTAACTAGCCCCACTGTAGGGCAAGAATAAATGGAGGGGTAGAGTGGTCAATCATTCCCAAATGGATATGGCACGACCATTCCACTTGGGTGCAATCATTAAGTTTATACTACCCCCACTTGGATGCAATAATTGAGTTTAGACCGCCCCACCTGGATGAAATCATTGAGTTTAACCCACCTCTATGGATACTATCATTGAATTTATACCACCCCACCTGGATGCAATCATTGAGTTTATATCACCCCACCTTGATGCAATCATTAAATTTATACCACCCCCACTTGGATGCAATCATTAAGTTTATACCACCCTACTTAGATTTATTCCACATGAAGTTAAGTTGCAACAGTACATCACCTCATAGCTGTTGTATGGATTGTTAGTACAAAAGGGGTGCTATAAAATTCCTACAGCATGCAACAGCCTCCCTCCACTTTTAGCTGGTCCCTTGGGCCAGTCCTACAGAAGGTGAGGCCCCACTTAATTGTGGGAACATTGGCAAGGCCTACAGCACAGGCTGTATGATCTAAGGCTTTCTCCCTGTATTTCCCAAGTGCTCGGAGGGAGCTAAGATGTCACCTGCTCCCGGGGAGATAAAAATAAAAATGACAACAGCAGCATTCCTAACAATAGTATTTTTCAGCCTCATCCATTTGAATGTGTTGCACGTGCATCAATGCAACTAGTGGCATGACTAGATAGGGGATGAACACCCCTGCCTATTACCATGACTGTATTGCACTTGCAGGAAAAAAAAACTTTAGGGGGTATGTCTTACCAAGACAACCGCCCATATCTTGGTTAAGTTGCTTTTTATGACATTCTCCAGAAGACTATGACTAGGTTTTCTGGCCCAGTTACAGGCAAAAATAATCATTTTTATTCATTAGTACTTGCATAATGTGAGTTTTAATTATATTTATTCAATTTTTGTTTTCAAAGATTAGATAAATTATATAAATGACTGATTATGTTATGGTGAAAATGCCTGGACTTTCTTTATCTTTTCTTGGATTAAAAACTAAGATATTATTTTCCGGATGATATTATCACTAACTTTATAATTTAAGAAAGGGAATTTTTTGAGTATTTGAATAATAATTTCATCTTAGTTTGGTTATGACTTATGTTTTTTTATCAAAGTTATTTCTAATAATTCTTTTATAATATCAAAATTTTGTGAAATTTTTAAAACCCAAAGAATTACAAATGGTGAAGTTCAGAAAATTTATTTTTATATATCTTCTTCTATTCTATATCTATAACTCTATATTTTAGCAATGTGATATTTTGAAAGGGGGTAAATTTGGTTTAGAGTTCCTTTTTAAAATGATTATAATTGGCAAAGTTCAGAAAATTTCTAAAAATTTAACCATGGCTGCTTTTTTTTAGATTTTAAATTTTCGTAGCGAAGCGCAAGCTCCCCCCATAGTGGGGAGTGGAGAAGCCATTGCCTGGTTTTACCATTATTTAAATGACTCAATTTATCTTTATTAATTCAAATGAAAATTTGGCTTTTGAGTCAAAATTTTGTCTTTAAAACACTTTGATTGCTTTTTTGAATCTCAATACTACAGTTCAATGATTTTATTGATAATTTTTTCATTTTTCAGAATGCTTAATTATGGGTTAATCGACTCTCAACATACCAATTCAGTCACTGCGGTAGAATCTGTAGCTGCAGCTGTAACTCACGCTCGTTTCATTGGGACGGATCAAGGAGCCGATGAAGTGGTTTTATGGGAGATCTTGACTGTGTTACGAACATTAATTTTGGGTCCAGTGGGACACTTATTAACCAATGAATCCGTGTGTGAGATTTTGAATTCATCCTTTAGGATTTGTTTCGAGACACGATTAAGTGAATTGCTTCGAAATTGCACAGAGGATGCTCTACGACACATGGTGCAGCTTCTGTTCGCTCGCCTTCCCCAGTTCAAAGATGATCCTCAAGGAAGTCAGAATAGGAAGTTGAAAATGAGAGCTGGCACAGTGAATGAAGGGAAGGGCAAGAGGGGAAAAGGGAAGTTCTTAAAAGCGAGCCCACCTCCCTCTCCAGCGGGGTCATCGAATGAGACTCCTCCACACGAGCCGGAACTTCCAGTCCTTGCATCTCCGTCTGACGAAGCAAGTGTACCTTTAAGTAGTGAGGCTTCGGAGCCCTCTGAGAATGATCCGCTGATGGAGAGCCCACAAGTTTTGAGCGATAATAATGTTACCGACAGCACCTCTGTCGATTCTGGCATTACCGATGCTCTCCTTCAGTCGTCCGCGGAGCCACTGGATATTTCTCACACTCATCTTGCGCCTGAGAACCAGGATCAATCTCCCTTGGTAGAAACGGTAGGGGAAATAAGGGAAGGAATCCGCGCTCACACATCAGGAGAACTAGGGGAGAACTCCAAGGAAGAGAGTGAAGATACACCAATGGATGGACGGAGAGAGAGTTTATCTTTAGCAGAGGCAAAAGAAGATTTCATTAATTTGCAAGGCGTGAAGTTTACGCAGGAAGGGATGATTCAAGAGGGTAATGCCCTCTCACCTTACGGGCTGCCTTGTGTCAGGGAAGTGTTTAGGTTTCTTATCTCCCTCACATCGCCTAATAGTGAGCAGAATACCTCAAACATGGTTCTCACTGCTCTCAATCTATTGACTGTGGCTCTCGAAGTCGGCGTCGAGCATATAAATCACATTCCACCTCTCTTAGAATTAATTAAAAACCAATTATGTCGTAATCTTTTTATGCTTATCAAAGTAGACCCCAAACCTAAAATTTTTATGGCATCTCTGCGAGTGTGTACCTTACTCTTTGAGTCATTGAGAGTTCATCTCAAATTTCAGTTGGAAATGTTCATCAATAAATTAACGAGTCTGATTACTTCCGAATCGCCCACTGTTTTATATTCGTATAAAGAACTCGCACTCGAAACTATCGTTCAACTTTGGCGTATACCTGGGTTGATTACAGAACTGTTTCTTAATTTCGATTGTAATTTGTATTCTTCAAATGTATTTGAGGATCTTACGAAAGTCCTGTCCAAAAACGCGTTTCCCGTGCAAGGACTCTATTCTACGAACTTGCTTTCCTTAGAAGCGCTGCTCACTGTCATTGAAATAATCGATTCACAATGCCCTCCAGTTTCCAAAAAGAAAGTACGTAATGGCATGAATCAACAAGACGATGAAACTTTGAATCGTACTTCGGCTAGTATCCCCCCGTCTGTAGTAGCCCCGTTCTTCTCCGGGTATTTACTCGGCTTAGGGTTGCTCGGCGGGTACACGCCCGTCACTCCACTACTGAAAGCAAGACCTATCATCATCGGCCACAAAGAGGTTTTGCGCCAATCGCTGCTGGTGATCAAGGAGAAGAAAAGACTCCTGGTCCTCGGCACCGATCAGTTCAATGTGAAACCAGATAAAGGGATCCAGTTTCTTCAAGATAATGGTATCATCGGCATGACGAACGATGATATTGCCGTTTTTGTGAAGGAAAATCCTCACTTGGATAAACGAGTCATCGGGGAGTACGTGAGTAAGAAGAAGAATGTTTCAATTCTGTCAGCATTCGTCAGATCATTCGACTTTGGCGGTCTCCGAATCGATGAGTGTCTGAGGACGTTTTTAGAGACGTTCAGACTTCCCGGGGAAGCTCCTCTCATTGGCATTATTATAGAACATTTTTCCTCCCATTGGCACGCGAGCAATGGTAAGCCGTTCGACAAAGACGATGCCGCTTTCACACTCGCTTATGCAGTTATTATGCTTAACGTGGATCAACACAACCAAAATGCGAAAAAGCAAAACGTTCCCATGACCCTTGATCAATTTAGGAACAATTTAAGGGGAGTAAACAATGGTAATGATTTTGACCCTAAGATGTTGGAAGAAATTTACTGTGCCATTCATAATGAGGAGATTGTGATGCCGGCTGAACAAACGGGTCTCGTGAAGGAGAATTACCTGTGGAAAATGTTGCTGAAGAGGGGGAACTCCAAAGAAGGGGAATACCTCCTTACTACCAAGAATAACAACTTTGACAAAGACCTCTTTGCTCTTTCTTGGGGTCCCACCATTGCTTCGCTCTCCTACGTTTTCGATAAGTCGTGCGAAGATTCGTTTGTACACAAGGCACTTTCTGGATTCAAGAAGTGTGCCTCGATCGCTGCTCGCTACGGGATGAGTGATGTATTTGATAATTTAGTGGTGTCGTTGTGTAAATTCACCACTTTGAATGCTTCGGTAAACGATTTCCCCGAACATGTCGCCATTTCCTTCGGTAGCAATAGAAAGGCGCAGTTAGCTGCCCGCACTGTCTTCCGGCTGGTCATTTCACACGGAGATATACTGAGGGATGGATGGAAGAACATCCTTGAGCTGCTCCTTCAACTTTTTAGGTGTCGCCTTCTCTCTTCTTCCTTAATTGAGAGTGAAGACTTCGTCGAGCCGTCGGGAAAAGTCAGTCTTGTACGGGATCTACCGACGAACACTCCTCGGGTTGAATCGAGTCTGTTCTCATCTTTGTATTCCTATATTGCTTTAGGAGACGTAGCTTCCACTCGTGGCACAAGTCCCGAAGATGTCGAACTCATCGAGAAGGCAAAAATGTGCATAAGAGAATGTCATCCCGAAAGGTTAATTACCGAATCTGCCTTCCTTCGATACGACTCATTAAATGAGTTGTTAAAGGCCATGATGGGAGCAGGAGACGCTAACAATATGGTCGAACTTGCGGTGTCTCCGACTCTCAAATCCCGAGATGTTGGCAATTCGCGGGACGTCACCTGCGGCTTGGATGAATACAGCCAAGCTTTCTTATTAGAATTGGTAGTGTCCGTCCTAGTGGCCAACAAAGATAGAGCCGGTGGTGTGTGGCCCTCCATCAGAGACCATATCTACTCTTTACTTATGGGTGCGGCAGCTGCAGATAGGCATTTCCTGCTTGAGCGATGCATCGTCGCTGTCTTGCGAGTGGCCAAAGTCCTGTTGCGACGTCCCGAATTGGCGAACCCGATCTTACAAAGCCTTCGAATGCTCCTCTTGCTCCGCCCGCATGTGCTTAACGAAGCCGCCCTTCAAGTAGTGTCTGGAATACATGAGGTAAAGGAATTCTTTTGCTTGTATTTGAGTTTAACCAAGGATCTTTATACTTATAGTAGCTTCCGCAAACTGCCCCAAATCAGGTTTATTTCTAACCACTAAACATAGGAAACAGCTTCATACATAGTGGAAAGTGGTATCTACCTGAATGTCATAGCTGGTTTTTTATTTTGTATTACATAAATTTAAATATTATAAATCATGTTTAAGGGAAGGACCCTATGACTCTAATATAGTTGCCCGGGACAAGTAGACAAGGAATAAACATTGGTTTTTTTTTATCGTGGTTCTGAAACTGCATGTTTGATTTCATGATACAGCTAAGTCTGAGGATAAATCTTTTATAAATGCATGTGATTTGCAACCGTACTAAAAAGATACTCCGGGCCTGATTGAAGTACGTACCTTTGTGCTTCTATAGGTGTTGAGCGTAAACGCCGATCACATACATGATCCGAATGATTGGGCGATTCTGTTTGCTCTCTTGGAGTGTTCGGGCGCAGGAGCCAAGCCACCGCCAATCGTCAATCCAGATGCCCACGACGACCCGTCGGAAGAAGGTTCGTTCGAGAGTTCTTCTACGCCTTCAGGTGGGGATTGAAAGTGGCAAATATTTCTTATTTAATCATCAATCATTGGTGGTTCTAATTCTAGGTCACTACCGAGCGGTCCTTTTTTAGGATCTGTTAATTACTCGATTTTTGCGTTTAACGAGACAACAAATCCGCGCCCCAACGAGTTGTTTCCAATTACCAGAACACTTGCCCGTTTTATTATGCTAGTTTTAGTTGATAAACTACTCATTTTCCTTCTTCATCTGTCCATTCACTCCCTGATCGAGTGCTTGTGCCCACCTTGGATTGCGCTATTCTCATAACGTTGTGGAAAGTGCGCAAGTGTAGGAGAGTTGTGCGCCTTTTCCAGTGTCGAGGCTCAAATGTAGTTTCCTCTTTTAGCTACTCAAGCTCTGTATCTTCCGCACATGTTCATTTAAAAGAAATCCTTCTCGTGATGCCCTCGTTGGTTTTTGACCACTTAAAATCCCCAGTTTTTATGGATATGGGAAAGGAAAAATTTCCTGACTGTCCTCCGGCGGTGTTGTAAAAGGTGACTATGTCCTGATATGGGTCCACTGGTCTGAGAGGCCGCGCTTCCGAAACTTTTGTTATTGCGAACGCGATACGCAATGGATTACATTGATGCGCACCAACCACATTTTTTTGTAATTAACTGGGCGGGTTTGTTTTTTTCGCCTCAGCGCCTGAGACGGACGCCTCCCCATCGAGTGCCGATTCGGGCCATTGTACAGAGCCATGTGGGGGCGGTGCCAGTGACGGCGATGCCAGCGTCACGTGTTCCCCGGGAAGCCCCCAAGACGACGGGGTCTCGAAGCTTCCGAGACGCCCAACCTCCCTCCCCTCCCTCCCGCCGGAGAGCGACGCTTCTGCCGGTAGACCCTCGCGGGGCCCCAGTCCCGAAACCATTCAGAACCCCGGCGGTTGGATTCTGGTAAATCTTGGCTCTTGTTTCTTATGTTTGAGTCGTCCTTGTGTCTAGAACGGTTGTCCTCGATGACCGGTCTTGGGTGGACTTCTGGAGAAGGTTGGTATTATCATCATCATCCGTATCATCTTTTTCTTCTTCTGTCCTTTCCTTTAATTTAGCCTCCCTTTAATCTACCCCTCGGGTGTGGGTAGATCCTAGCCCCCCTCTTCCCCTCAGGTGTTTTGGAAGGTTGCTAATGGGAACGAACCCTTGATCCTGATTCGTTCCGTATGACATGTTTAATGCGTTTGTTAGGGGGAGAAGTTTCATGTGTTCTTATAGAGGATTCCATTCCTACTTAAACCAGACTAGGAATTCCTTCTTTCGTTGTCTCTCCCGCCCCCCGCCTCACTCTTCAAAGCTCTGAAAATACCATCCGCGGTCAGATGTTTTACCCAATGGGCTTCCGACTGAGGGTTTGGTATGGCTTCTACTTCCGATTCGTTCTGCCCAAATCTCGGTGGTGATCCTCAGTTTCTCTCCGCTTCGGGATGCTGCAAAGGCGCTGTAGTTGACATCTGGAAGATTGTGTCGCCACCCGGCCCTAACAGCTCCAGTTAAATCAGCCACTGCGTATCTTCCACGCATTTCCACTTCCTCTATCTTTGCCACTTTCTTTACAGGTGTGTCTTTACAAACTTTCCGCGGGAGTTTCCCGTCGTTTGTTTTCGTTTTAAATTCAAAATGCGTTGCGTGTCTTAATTTAGGATGAGTAACGTTCTTACCCTCTTTTTCTCCTCAGGTGGGTCGAGAAGGGGAGATCGAGCCTGTCCCCGTAAGGGCCATATCCGTGAATGAGTGGGACATCGTCTACCAGAGGGCGTTGGGGGACCACAAGCCAGAGGCGCTGCTGCGGGCTGTAGACACGTTAGCGTTCTTGGTCCGGGAGCACCACATCACGGCCGCCAGTCTGCCTTCGGTAGTGCAGGCGTGTCGGACCTTTGTCGAGGCGACGCTTAACGGAGGTTAGTCTCTAATGGTCCTGTTGGTATTGAGCATCGGTTCGAACGATGACCTCGGTCTCCCGCGGGGGGAAGGGCTGCCATAAGGGGGAGTTCTAAGTTCGGCTGACTCTTCTGGTGATGAGTAATTTGGCGTGGTGTCGGTTTTTGACGTGTAACTTCGCGAATGGGTTGATTATTTTGAGCATTAGTGTCTGCTTCCCTGCAAGAATATACCCGACATTGTTGTGCGGTCGTGATCTGGTGATTTGCGCTTTATCCTCGTCTCTAGCGCAGGGGCTAACCTGTATAGCTTGTTACACTTAGTACCTGGAGGAGCTGCACGCCCTTCCGGCCTGAGTGCAAATTAGGGAGGCCTTGGTACTGGGTTGATTTAAGCTCTGATAGGGCCTGGGGAAGTTGTTGCTCCGCTTCCCTCTCGCTCCCTCTCAGCGCATTTTTTTTTACTTTTTTAGACAACCTCTTTTCTACTTGCACTTGGTTGTCACCCGGACAGAGTACAAGTCAGGGACACCCCATCACTAGGTTGAATTAAACTCTTTGACGGGGCCTGGGGAAGTTGTTAGTGTGCTTCCTCTTCGCTCCTTATCAGCATTCCCTTTTCCTTACGACTAACCCCCTCAACCCTCCGCCTAGGCTTAAGGAGCTGAGCAGCTATGCCAGGCCTTGTCAGAAAGAGGCTTTAGAACCTCTATAAATAACGCCCTTCAACGTCCGCAGGTTGCAAGAGACCAGACCTTGAGGAGACTTAGGCGTCTGGGGCGCAAATAATGGGAAGATCAGTTTCGCCCTAATAACCCCTCCCGACCCCCTCCCTCTGGCCGTTCTCGGGTGCATAAGGCTGGACTGCTTGGGGCGGGCAGGTGGGCTTTACTGTCTTGTTATCTTCCAGGCCAACGAAAAGTCTCCGGTCCCGTCTCTTGTTCTGCCACAACCGATCCTCAGATCCTGGCCGTTCTGTCGGGGATTATTACTTCCTATTAAGGATATACTCCCTGTTGCCCTCCCCCTCTGGATGCCCAGTTGGAGAAGGACTGGCAATTAGGTAACTTCTGGTCGATATATGTTGCTGTCATAGGTTACGAACAACATTCTTTAACGCGAACCTTGGCTTTGTGCCAGACACCAAATATGGGTAGGCCCGTCTGCAATGCCCTCCTCAGGCGGTACCAGTCCTCGAAGATTAACAAGGAGAGGAAGCACCCCGCCTGGTGCCCCCTTGACGGCGAAGATTGTCTCCATCTCGTAAACGATCTGGCCAAGACTGGTCTTTCCGGCCTTGTGGCCGCTTTCGAGGGAGGAAAGAAGCGTGTTCACTTCCCGCCCTCCTCTCCAAAGATCCCGTAAGGGGCGCGGCGATTTGCCATCCTGGCCACCGTGCTGACGGGACTCAGCACCCTGTCCGACCCCAGCTTAGCCTCTTCTCCCTCCTTCAAAACACTTGTTTCCTTGCTTTTCATACAACCTCTCCCACAACTTTCTCTGGTCAGCCTCTAATTTTACAGGGTAGATGCTGACCTTCTCAGCCATCCGTCCCGGATCGGGGCTGAGGGGAAAGGGAACAATGTTCCCTAACCCCTGAGCTCCGATCTGGGGTGTCTGGTTTTTAACAACCTGCTTCATCCCCACCCATACCTTCCTCACATCCATTTTCCTTTCCTCTTCACACTCAGTTTTACGCCGTGTTCAAGGTGGAGCCGCCATGCCGATGGACTGCCAGGCCACCAGGCTGAGCGGTAGTCCCAAATGGCGGCGCCTGGTTCTGCCAGGCCTGTAAACACCTCTTGCAGTTCGGGCAACTGCGAGAGGTGATGAGCTATTGCGTCCCGTATAAAAAAGAGGGTCACCATGCCCATGTATGAAAATACCCCCCCCCCCACACACACGCAAATCTCTCCCCATTCCCCCTTGTACATCGACGGAGCCGTCCTCGGGCAGCTCCACCGAAAAAATGGAGGTCCCTTCCCCTGTGCTTGCGCAGGGGACCCTCCATATTTCTTTAACCGGAGAGGAGGCTTACTCCTCTCCGAAGCCTACGGGTGAAGGGGACTCCCCCTCACCCCCTTCTCTGGAGGTGCTTTCAGGCACCTCCCTATTTCCAGCAGCAGTCCCTCCTTTTCTTTCTAAGGGGACTGCCAAGAAAGCCAGCAGGCAGCCAATTGCCGACCGCCCCTCGTGTAAGCGGCTCGGTAGGGCAAACCCCCTTAGGAGGGAGAGGGAAGCCAGGCCCCTTCGGTCGCTTCTCTCAAAAGACCTGCTGGCAAGAATTTTAAACCTTGCCGGGGTCAAGGCCTGTGCCTCCCCACACAAGACTGGCGACACTGCCAAGGGGAACTGCGATGTCCTGGGAGGGGATGGCCAACTGGAGGCCCCTCCTGTGATAGACATGGTCCTTGAGGAAACCCAGCCTCAGACGGTAGGGCCTTCCATGGGGGAAAATCCGGGCTCGGCGCCAAACACCGAACCCGAATCCGCCCCTATGCAAGGTCCTCCTCAAACGGCTAGAGTTTCTGAGGCAGTACAAGGAGGGGAGGGTTCTCCTCCGACCGGTGCTCCTGCGACCACCAGGACCTTCTCCATTTCGGAGAAGGACCTGGCTGAGGCCGGTCCATCTGGCCTAGGGGCTCCTATCGTCGGAGGTGAGAAGTGGGTTCATTCCCGGCCCTCTCCAAAAAAGAAAAAGAAGACTCGGGGCGCCTCTCCATTCGCGGGGGCTACGGGGACGGATGGGTCTGCTGCCACTTTGGCAAGCGACCAGGCCAAGATCGGCACATCCGGCCCCTCTGCCCCCCCGGTTGCGGATCCCCTGACTAAGACCAAAAGTGCACAGGGCGGAGCCTCGATGACATTGGGGCCCCTGATTCAAAGGCTACCTGGCGTTTTAGAGCCCGCTGGCTTCAAATGCTTCCTCGTTATTCGATCCACTGATGGCACCAGGTTGGCCAAGGGCAACATGATCCATCAGAGGAGAGGATTAGCTAGTGCAATTGGTAGAGAGCCGAAGGTGACCCGTTTCTCGGACGGGAGCCTTCTGGCGAATGCGACGAATCCCGACGAGGCGGCCAAGATAAATGCTCTTCGGACACTTGATGGCACCACGGTGAGTGTACCTTGCACTCTACCATAAACTTTGTGAAAGGAGTAGTTTATGCGAGGGAACTCGTTGACTACTCCATTGAGGACATCGCCTTAGAGCTGGCCGACCATGGGGCGGTCAAGGTCGAACATGTGATGAGAAAACAGGGAGGAGCCTCGAGACCCACCCCTACACTCTTCGTCACGTTCGACTGTGACAAGCTCCCTGAGTCGGTGCGTGCCGGCATTCGTGCCACTGCCGCGGCGGTGCTATTACTGTCACCGCTTCGGGCATACGAATCGTTCGTGTAGACGTGCAAAGTCGGGGTCACCCGAAGTCTGTGTAAATTGCTCCAAGGCCGCACACGATAAGTCTAAATGATGTGTGGCCAAGTGTGTCAATTGCGGACAGCCGCACCCGCTTCTTCGAAGCAATGTGGTGCATATCTCCTCGAGAAAGAAATCCTGACCGTTCAGGCCCAGGATCGAATCTCATTCCGCGAGGCTAAGGACTTGGTCCTGGCGCGCCCGGCTCTGCCTGGGACGTCATATGCCTCAAAAGTTAGAAAGGCACCCTCTGCTCCTGGCCCATCCAGGCCAACGAGCACGGTTGTTTCCGCGCACATTCGGAGCCCTTCTGCGGGCTCTACTCAACCCGGGCGTTTCCCTGGTAAAGCTGGCGGCAAAAAGGGTTCATACCCAGCCCCGGCTAAAACCAGGGCTCCCCACTCTTCTCCAGGCGAAACGGCCACGCGCCTCCACCGAGTCGTTAGACTCACAGGGGGCAACACCCCTGAAGTTGGTCGCCAGGCCATCTTCCGGGGTTCCTAAAGCTGTCCCCCGAAAGGAAAACAGCAACAAAGGAGCTTCGGCTCCTTCGCCCACGCCTAGAGGTGGAGCGAGTGGCTCGGAGACGGTGGTTCCTCGAAAAGAGGGCCCCCTGCCTCCGAAGCCGCAACGCTCACCTAAGGTTTCCCCAAATAAGTCCTCGAAGGCGACAGCGCCCGGGGTTCTGCCTCCGGGAAGCGTACGGCCATTCCCGTGAGGGTCTTCTGTTCGAGGAGGGCCCTCGCGTCTCCTCCGAGCTAAGCCTGGAGGGCATATTCCTTCAATGGAATTGTCGTGGACTCCGGGCCAACTGGGAGGAGCTGCGGAGGCTCGTCTCGTCCCGTTCCCCGTTAGCTATCTATTTGCAGGAGACTATGCTAGGCGCGTGCCCCCTGCCCGCCCTCCCGGGGTATAAGGGTCTTGCGACCCCACCACCGTGGGATGGCCGGGCTGGGGGATGCGCGGTTTACACCCGGCATGATGTCTCCATTCTTCCTTTCTCTTTAGATACCTCCTTTCAGGCAGTGGCTGTGCAGCTGCACCTGGATAAGAGGTATACTATCATTTCTGCGTACATTCCACCGTCAGCTGACTTCGACGTGGGGGACTTCCGCCGAATCGTGGCACGGTTGCCGAGGCCCTTTCTCTTGCTTGGAGATCTGAACGGCAGACATCCTCTCTTGGGAAGATTGCTGATCTGATCGAAGAGCTTGAGATAGGTGTCCTAAACGTGGATGAGTTTACGCATCACACTGTCCGAGAACCGCTTCATTTTCTCGCCTTGATCTATCTTTGTGCTCTTCGGATACACAGCCTGATTTTGATTGGGGGGTGGTCGATGACCTCCATGGTAGTGATCACTTTCCCATTCAAATATCATTTTCAGGGTAACTGCCGCCTGAGAGCCCACCTCGGTGGTGCTTGGCGCGGGCGCGGTGGCCTGCATTTCAGGAAATGACTGAATTCTCTATCTCAGTCGAGGAGTTTACGTCGGTAGATGAGGCCGTTGAGTTCTTCTCCGGCAGCCTCATCGCCGTGTGCCTGACTACTATTCCTAGGACGTCTGGCCGTTTTGCACGCCGACCACTCCTATGGTGGTCGGCCGAGTGTAAGACGGCCCTCAAACAGAAGCGTTAGGCATACATGCGCTATAAGCGCCGCCCGAACGATTTCACTGTCACTGAATTTCGTCGGGCTAGGGCTAGGTTCCGCTATATTTCGAAGGACGTCCGCCGCTCTTCCTCGTTGGCATGCGTGTCTTTACTTAAGGGAAAGACCCCCTTTTTCAGAGGTAGGAATCGGGGCAAGTTCTCGCAGGATCCCCACCCGTTCTCCAGGAGAATGGGACCGCAATCTCGGACCCCGCGTCCGTGGCGGAATCCTTAGTGACCGCTTTTTCCTCATTCTCTAGCCGTGATGCTGCTCCGCCAGCATTCAATGCACGTCGTGATGTCGCGGAAGGCCGCCGGCTGGACTTTACCTCCAGAGGCAAAAAACCTTTCAACGACAGGTTTACTTTGAGTCAGTTGCGCTCAGCTCTTGCTTCGTGCGCGGACACCGCCCATGGTCCGGACGATATCCCGTACGCCATGCTTCGACACCTGAGTGAGCGAGGCATGGCCTTTCTGTTAGATTTGTTCAACAGGATCTGGGTGGAGGGTCTTCTCCCAGATTCCTGGCGAATCGCTACTGTGCTCGCCTTTCGCAAGCCGGGGAGAGATCACTCTACTCCGACCGGTTTCCGCCCAATCTCTCTAACCTCTTGCGTGTGCAAGTTGATAGAGAAATTGGTAAATGTTAGACTAGCCTTTTTTCTGGACAGCGGAGGCCATCTGTCTTTTGCACAGTGCGGCTTCCGCAAGTTCCACTCCACGTCGGATGCTCTGCTCCGACTGGAAAATGCCGTCTGCGAGGCTTTCCTTCGTAGACAGCACTACGCCACGGTCTTTTTCGATCTGGTTAAGGCCTATGATACCGCATGGCGATACGATATCATGGAGACTCCACACGATGGGGGCGAGGGGACGCCTCCCAATGTTTATATCTGAATTTTTGCGAGATCGTCGATTCCGCGTACGGGTGGGGGGAGCCCTCTCCGGCCCAAAGGACCAGGAAGAGGGTGTCCCGCAGGGAAGTGTCCTCAGTGTCACACTCTTTGCCCTAAGCATCAACGGCATCACCTCGGTGCTGCCGGAAGATGTTCTCGCTACGCTCTACGTGGACGAACTCTGGAGCGTCGACTCCAACAGGCATTGAACCGCGTCTCTCGCTATGCCGAAGCGCACAGATTTCGGTTTTCTCTGGCCAAGACTACGGTGGTGTACTTCTGCCGTTATCCACGGCTCCACCCCGACCCAGATTTGTTTCTTAATGGGGTGCGCCTGGATGTGGTGGAATCGCATCGTTTCCTTGGTTTTGTATTCGACCGACGCATCACCTGGGAGGCTCATATTCGCAGCCTTAGGGTCTCTTGTATCCGCGCCATGGATATTCTCCGTTCCGTTACGTTCAGCGCTTGGGGCGCTGATAGGGCTACTGCCCTACTTTTTTCTCGATCCTTTGTTCGTTCGAAGCTCGACTACGGATGCGAGTTTTATGCATCCGCAGCTGAGCGTTTATTGCGGAAGGTGGACTCGATCCACCACACCAGCCTTCGCCTTGCGACCGGTGCTTTCCCCACTTATCCCATTGAGAGCCTGTTGGTCGATGCTGGGGAGATGCCACTCTCTCTGCGCCGCGTGCAGTGCATCACTCGCCTGTACGCACGAGCCCGGCGCCTTCCTCAGTCGCCAACAGCTTTCACTGCATCCGTAGCTGATCTCGATGGTGCCTATGCCGCCGAGAAACGCCACTCATACCCTAAGCCCTCTGGGTTTAGGGCCAGGAAACCCCTTCGAGAGGTTCATATAGCTCTCGGGCCGGTGGCGCCCCTGGTTCTGCCCAGGACGCCACCCTGGAGGGTACCACATTTGGCTATATGTCGCCATGCCTCTGCTCCCAAAGCTTGTACGGCGCCGTGAGTATAGCGTTGGACCTTTTTGGAGCACACCTCGTGTCACGCTGGAACCATGCCAGTGTCTACGGATGGCTCCAAGTCTCAAGAGGGGGTCGGCTTCCACGCCGTATACCCTCTGTTTGAAGTCAGCGGGGCTCTGCCAGGCACTGCGTCTGTCTTCACGGCCGAGCTGGTGGCAATACACCACTCGGTACGGGAGATTACGTGACGTGCCTGGTTTGGAGATCGGATTGTGATCTATAGCGACTCACAAAGTGCCCTGAGTGCTCTCGGAGCATTGGAATCTCCGCATCCCCTGGTTTGCGATATCCGTGACGCCACGGTTTTGGCGATGGGCAGATGTTGAGATTATCTTCTGCTGGGTTCCTGGACATGTAGGAATTGCGGGGAATGAGCGCGCCGATGAGGGCGCCAAAGAGTCCGCGAGGACTCTGCGACCGGACCAGCGTTTCTCTCTTCCTCACACCGACTACATGGCAGGAATAAGGGCAGCTCTTCGGACTGCTTGGCAAAGAAGATGGGAGACGGTCGAAGGGAACTTAAAGTTGCATGCCATTGCGCCGCGACTGTTCCCATGGACCTATCCCCCAATGCCGCGACGGCTTCAGGTTGCTTTCTGTCGTCTCCGAATCGGACACACTCGTGTGACACATCGCTATTTGATGGAGCGCTCGCCTGCGCCCTATTGCGACGACTGCGTCGACCCCCAGACTGTTCGGTACATTCTTGTCGAATGTCCTAGTCTGGGTGATCTTGGCGCACGTTACCTGTCCCGGTACTGGGATGGGCGGGTTCGCTACCGCCTGTCCTTTGTACTCGGGACAAGTACGTGCACATTGACTGGTGGACTTGTTGACTTTTTGGGGTAGGCTGGCCTTCTCCCTTTTATTTAACTAGGTTTTGTTATTGTTTTGTTATTGTTATTGCTTCCTAATTGTTATTTCTTTGTATTGTTGTTTTCTTTTCAAATTTTTTGAAGTAGCCTAGAACTAGGCTGTTGTTTACGGCGAATTATGCCTAAGTGGGCAGTCGCCAGATAGCCCCTTAAAAAAAAAATCCTCTCCAAAGAAGAGAAAGAAATTGAAGAGAGCAAAGGATTTCTTTCACTCCACGAGAGTTCCGAGGATGGACAGGTCTGATACCATTTCGGTAAACGACCAGGCCAAGGCCGGCACGTCCTGCCCAGAGATGCCCTCGGGCGGGGTGGCCAAGACCAAGAACTAAATCGCAAGTTCGGTGACCGGAGCCTCATTACGTCGGGGCAACTCATTCAGAGATTACCTGGCATTTTTTAGCCCGCTGGCTTCAAACGCTTTCTGGTTATTTGCTCTACTGATGTAGCATATTGGCCAAGTCAACATAATCCATCAGAGGAGTGATTAGTAGATAGCCGAAGCTGACCCATTTCTCGGACGGGAGCCTTATGGTGAATGCGTCGGACCCTTCAAAGGCGGCTATTATTAGTACCCTTCGGACACTCAATGCCTCGCGGGTTAGTGTAATGCCGCACTCTACCATGAACTACGTGAAAGCTGTGGTTTATGTGAGGGAACTCTTGGACGACTCCTTAGAAGACATCACCGAAGAGCTGGGGGACCCTGGAGCAGTTAAGGTCAAGCTTGTGATAAGAAACAGGAGGCCACCTGACCTACCTTTGCACTCTTCGTCACGTTCGATCGAGACAGGCTCTTTGACTTGCGGCGTGCCGGTTGGTATCGCAACCGCGTAAAAGCATTTGTCCATTGCCCAGATGCCAACTCTGGAGCGTCGACTCCAACAGGCATTGAACTGAATCTCTCGCTATGTAGAAACAAACACGTTTCGCTTTTTCTTGTCCACGATTAAGGTAGTGCACTTCTGGTGCCATCCTCGATTCCACCCTAAGTCGCACTTGTTCGTAAAAGGGTTCGCCTGGAAGTGGTGGATTCGCGCCGTTTCCTTGGTCTTGTTTTCGATCTTCGCCTCACCTGGGAGGCTCATATACCCTTAGGGTCTCTTATACCCGCGCCATGGACATTCTTCGTTCCGTGACGTTCAGCACTTGTGGTGTCGATAGAGTTACGGCCTTATCTTTCTACGGATCCTTTGTTCATTCCAAGGTTTACTGCGGATACGAGTTTTACGCATCCGCAGCCGGGCGTGTACTGCGGAAGGTGGATTCGATCCACCACACTGGTCTCCGCCGGAAGACCGGTGACTTCCGCACTTTCCCGATTGAGAGCCTACTTTTCGATGCTAGAGAGATGCTACCTACTTGTTCTGCAGTCAATACAGTTCATTATGCGGTTTTACGCGCAAGCCCGGCGCTTCGTTCAATCGCCAACGGCTCGCATGCATCCGCCACCGATTTCGACAGGGCCTATGCCGTCGAGAGGGGCCAGCCATACTCTAAACCTTTTGGCTTTAGATCTAGCAAACTCCTTCGAGAGCTCGGAGTAGCTCTCTAGCCGGTGGCGCCTCTGGTTCTTCCCAGGACGTCACCTTAAATGGTACCACATTTGACTATTTGTCTTAACGCCTTTGATACCAAAGCTTCTACAGCGCCACTTGATGGAGCGCTCGTCTCCACTATAGTGTGATGACTGCATTGTCCCCCAGACTGTTCGGCAGATTCTTGTTGATTGTCCAGTCTAGGTGATCTTCGCGCACGGTTCCGGGACGAGCGGGGTCGCTACCCCTTGTTCCTTGTACTTTGACTGGTTCGTACACACAGACTTGTGGACTATATACTTTTTGGAGGAGGATGGCCTCCTCCACTATTTGACTGGTTTTTTTTTGTAAGTCGCATGTTTCTGCCCCGGGGGAGGCGGGCCTTTCCCCGACGCCAGAGCGCGTTGGCTTTTTGCTTTCCTTTTTTATTTGTTGTTGTTTTTTAGACTGTTTTTATCTTTGTTATTTGTTTTGTTTGTTAATCCATACTAGTAGTAGGTTGTGGTAACAGTACAGCGACCTTTGCCCTAGTAGGCAGTCGCGAGATAGGCTTTCATTTTTTTTTTTAATTAAGCCTCGCAATAGGCCTTAAGATAATTATAGCCACTTATGATGTCTATGCCCTTGTAAGCAGTCGCCATATGGCGGTGAAAAAAAAATCGTCTCTATCGCTACGAGTAGTCTCCTCTTTTGGTTCTAGATGTATCTTTTGACATATTTTTTTTAGATTTGTTTTTTAATAAAACTACTACAGACGGTTTTATGGTTTCCATTGTTCGTGGCATTTCAGTAAAACTAGAAAGGAAGGCGAATCTAAAAGATGCAGTTAAATCCCCGAGTCGAAAGAAGAGCGTTGCCGTTCGCAAGAAGGAGGATAGAAGCAGCTCAAACAAACGCCCTAAGTCGCCGACGGCGGCTGGAAACAACGCTTATGACGCGGACGAAAGCGATTCCGATGAAATTCCCATCTCGTACCAGCAAGTTTCGGAAAAGGTTCGTAACATGGGATACAAACAAAAAGGCTCATAACATGGGATACAAACAAAAAGGTTAGTAACATGGGATACAAACCTAAAGGTTCGTAACATGGGATACAAACAAAAAGGTTCATAACATGTGATACAAACAAAAAGGTTAGTAACATGGGATAAAAACAAAAAGGCTTTTTTTCAGGTTAGGATTTGAAGGTGTGATAATCAAAATTCTTCACTCTTCAAGTCATCCCTTTGTTCTTTGCACGCTGATCCAAATTTGTGGGGCAGATGTGGAAGAGTATGAGCAGTGGCATCAATTGGGTGTGGCAACCGCCATACCCTAGGTCCCAGGGTTAAATGTAAAATGTACCTTTTTAAAATAAATGTATTGAATTTCTCTATCCATCTAAATTGTGACTTGGGCACTAATGATGTTCGGAGCATCATTAGTGCCCAAGTCACATTTTAATTTTCCCTTAGCTCACTTTGAACACAAGGCCAGTAGCCTAGTGTTCAAAGTGGCGTTATGGTGAGTGAGAACACTTCAAAACAAAATGTGCTATATGAGCGTGTCTACTGCCCTTGAAAAGCCCTTGAATTTAATTTGGCTCTTGAAATCATTGAAAAATCCTTGAATTTGATGAAAAAGGTAGATGGACCTTGAATTTAAAAAATAAATCATTGAGTGATTGTTCAAATTTGATTTTCCAAATTCACTATATATATACTTTTTCTATAACTATAATTTAAGATGGGGATTTTTTGAAAATTTATAAATGTTTTTTTGCTTAGTTGACAAATGACTTCGGGTGTTTTGGAAATTCAAAGGATTGAAATAGTTAAAAGGATCATGAAGAAGAAGATATAGATGAAGATGATGAAGAAGAAGAAGAAGAAAAAGGTGTTCAGGGTGTTAAATAGAGTCTATAAAGAGGATTAAAAAAAGCGGTTAAGGTTAGCAAATAAGACCGTAGGCCACCCCCCTGCAGGGGTGCCTGTGTAGCCAAGCTCTTCCTGTTAAGGAAGAGAACAGCGGCTTGTAATGTCTATTAGGAAAATAGTAATATTTAAGTTAATCTACTCACTAATGTGAGTGAACACATGTATGCTTTGGATGCATTGTATTTTATGATGGATGCTCGCTATCCTTCTGTGACTGTCGCTTGTATACCTTTTTTTGCATTGGTGAGCTGATTTTGGTTATGTTTTGCTTTTAACCCATTTTTTCCTTAAATACCTCCCCTTTATCAATGTCCCATAATGTTTATTGCACTTTTTTAATTTTTTGCTATTCTATGTTGCATATTTTTACTTGTGTGGGGTGCAGTTGGCTTTCTGGTCAACTGTATGTAGTGAAGACCGGCGCCCACTCAGGCCCCAGCCTAGGTCTTTTTCTGTTTTCATTTCACCTGCTCTCTGCTGTCCTGTCAGACCCCTCTTCATTCTTTGGGCAAAGCTTGGGGCGCTTTGCCAGAAGAATGAACCCTCAACTGAATAGTTTGTACCCAATAGTTATAGCCATTATATACCGATTTCTAGTTATAGTAGTCTCCTGTAATTACTTAATAATACTTGATGATGTGACATATGATTAACTTCTATTTATTCATAATTATTTCTATTTCTTAAAAAAAAATTTTTTTATTCTATCTGGCAATCACTTGTAAAATTTTCACTTGAAACATTTGTTTCAATTCATGGTGTGTACTTATATATATCTTTTTCTTTGTTGTAGAAACTTTTTGGCAATGAATCCAAGACGCGCTTCCTCATTTCAAGAGCATTGGCCTATTGAAGATTCTCCCTATCGCAAGTGGATTAGAAAAGGCAAACATCCAACAGAAGTGTACTTTAATTTTTGCCACAAAACAATATCACTTTCTGTCATGAGAAAAGTGGCTTTGAAGCGCCATATAAGATCTGTCAAACATATGGCTGTCATTGCTGCTAAGAAAACTCCTGGGTTGCCAAGCTTCTTCCAACATTCTTCTTCACATATTGCTCCCCAGGCTAAAGAAAATCCAAGCAAAGAAGCCTTTGAACGACCAACAGCTGAGCCGTCCACATCAGCCAGCCCAATGCAGAAATGTCTCATAAGCAGTTCTGTTACTGAGGCCGAGGTTCTCTGGTGTGTGCACATAGTCATGACTCACTCATCATTGCGAACTGGGGCTTCAGGGGTAAATTTGTTCCCTATAATGTTTCCAGACAGTGATATTGCTAAATCTATGCATCTGGCCAAAGACAAGATTAAATACATGATAACATATGGTATTTCTGTTCATTTTGCTGGTGAATTGGCCAAAGTTTTAGCTGGTAGTTCCTTCTACTCTATTTCATTTGATGAGTCCCTTAATAAGATCACACAACGTGGTCAGATAGATATCCATGTCTGTTTCTTGCAGGATAATAGAATCATTACTAGATACCTTACTTCAGTTTTTCTGAGCAGATGTAGAGATGAAGACTTGCTAGAAGCTTTTATTGAAGGGGTAGCAAATGTCGACCAATCAAAAATTATTCAGGTATCAATGGACAGCCCGAACGTTAACCATAAGTTTCTGAGGCTGTTGAATGCTGAAAGAAGTGGCATATACTCATTGCATGTAGTTTCTGGCAGCCTCAAATTTGCTCTTGAGAACGTCTTTTGGAATGTTGGCAAATTTTTGTCTACATTATATTATGTTTTCAAAGATTTTCCAATGAGATGAGCATTGTTTTTGCAAACAAATGAAGTTCATCAATCTGATTTCCCTATGAAATTTGCTCAACAGGATGAGTAGAAAACACAAGAGTTGCACAAAGGGCGATTAGTCTTCTCCCCAAAGTTAAGATGTTTGTTGAAACAATCAACAATACTCACCAAGAACTAAAAAGTGCATCATATGTCATATGATGTCATAAGAGGTTCTGTGCAATAAGCTTCTATCTCCTAAGATCGCTTTTTTTTTTAGGATTTCATCGGAATTGGAAGAATTTCTGATCCGGTATCAAACTGATTCCCAAATGATGCCATTCCTTTACGAGGGTTTGTGTGCCATGCTGTCGACTCTCTTGCTACGTTTTATCAAGAAAGATTTAGTTGAGGGAAAATCTTTCAAGCAGCTGAGTTGTCTGGATTTAACCATTGTCTCACCAATTACCTGCTGAAAAAGTGGATCTCGGCTTCGCTGTTTAAGAAGAGATTAGAAAAGTTCGAGAACATCTGACCAACACTGACATTGTTCAGTTTCGGAAGGAAGCAGTGAACTTCTACGTAGCTGTAGTAGAAAAAAATCAACGAGAGGAGACCTCTTTTAAGTATTTAGTTGTTAAAGGCTTCAGCTTTTTTAATTCAAATGTGATGTTGAATGCATCCAAGTACGAGTCCAGGATTGAGATCCTTCTGAGAGAACTTGTGTCTATAGAAAAACTGTCCGGAAAAGCTGCTGATGACATCAAAACAGAGTAAAAGCGATTTGTCACTGACAATAATGTCTGTGACTCAAATAAAAAGTTCTTCAGAGAAACTCGTCTTGATGCTCATTTTGAGCACTTATTCCAGGTAGCGAATTTCAAGGTAACCTCCCTCTTCAAGAGCTTTATTTGTGAGATATTGTGCCTCACTCACTGACAAGCAGCTGTTGAATGGGGTTTCAATATTAACAAAGAAATCTTAGTCAAAAATCTTCAACAGTAGTCTATGATTGCCAGAGAGTTGTACACAAAGCCTTGGTTGCAACTGAGAAGCCTTTAACTGAGTTTAAAGTGACTAAGTCACTTATGCACGCAGTTAGGAATTCTTCTTGCTCGTACAAAGAAGATCTTGAAAAGAAAAGGAAGCAGGACAAAAGTCTTACAGACATGGAAGCCAAGAAAAGACGAACTGATTTTGAAGCAAAAATAAGTCTTCTTGATAAAGAAATTGTAACCATCAAGCATGATTAAATAAAGAATAAAATTAAAAGGTAACCTCTGAATCATGAATGTTCATTCTGTTTTGTAATACATTTAATTTTTAAGTGAAATATTTCAGATTTTTTCCTAAATGCTTCATGATTCAGTGTTTGGGGGTCATTTTGAAACAAAAAATTCTTTGTTATGAGGAGTGGAAAGTAATGGATATTTTTGCTAAGTATAATTTAGGTAATTGTGTGGCTGAGTAAAAATAAATGCTTTAAAATATATTTTTATACCTGAAAATAGATAGTTTTTGTGATAGAAATTATTTAATTAAAAAAAAATGATGTCTCCTAAATGTAATAAAACATACAAGAGTCATGTAACTAATAATTTTTAGGAAAAAAAGCAATTGCTAAAACCGGTCTGTGATTATTTAAAAAAAAAGTCCTTGAATTTTAAAATCACCTGTGCATATATTAAATGAAGGCAGTTAAAGGCATTTAAATAATTATAGAAATAATTAGGCTGAATTGTGCCTCTGAGTATGAGATAGAATTCTGTGAAAGAAATAGATTGGAATTGCTCTCATATAAGCATTTCAGGTGAATAAATCAATTGGTTTGATTCAACTCAATTCAATCTATGGGCATGAGTGTGGTCTCATTAAATCGCATTTTATGACATTCAGATCACACCACCGTGGCAGTATTCTTTCTTCCCTACTAGAGCCCTCATTGTCGCCCCCCAGATAAGCACTGTAAATTATATATATATAGTAGGAATATGAAGACCCAGGTGATTATACTAATCATTCATTGGCCGGACATTTCGGACCTTCACTACAGCCATCTTCAGCAACTCTATCAACTAATGAGAAGGGGAAGGAATATTAACGATAATAGTTAAAAGAACGCATTATATAATAGCTAAAAAAGTGGATGAAGACAGGTTAAAATAATAAAGTTGACAATTATTAAGATTAAAGTAAAAACACAAATAACAATATATATAATTTATTATTTTAACTTGTCTGCATCCGCTTTTTTAGCCATTATATAATGTGTTTTTTTAACTGTTATCTTTAATATTCCTTCCCCTTCTCATTAGTCAATCAGTCACGAAGATGGTCATATATATATATATATATATATATATATATTAAAGCACATTGAAAGAGAAAATGGAATAATTTTTCCTTGCAGTGATATTTTTATTACTTTTTTTAAAAAAAATCTGTGCAGGGAAGCAATTCGAACCATGCACACTAAGGCAACGAGCACCGCTTTGATCACAGTTAAAAGTATGACTTTAGTGCACTATGCTACGCAGAGAACCAAAAAATTCTCTGAATGGAATAGCTTTTAAGGAACACTTTTGCAAGCTCAAACGGGGACTATGAAAGAAATAGAAAATTAATTGGGAATTCCAAAAATAAATGAGGAATAGTTAAACATGTGGTAAATATACAAATGTATATCTCTCTCAAAGTAGCGCGAGAGAATGATGAAAATTAATCCATTAAACCACATTGAAAGAAAAAATGGAATATCTTTTCCTTGCAGTAATATTTTTGTATTACCTTTTTTCTCAAAAATCTGGGCAGGGAAGCGATTTGAACCATGCACACTAAGGCAGCGAGCACCGCTTTGAGAGATATATACATTTGTATATTTATCAGACATTTAACTATTCCTCATTTATTCTTTAAATAACCAATTAATTTTCTATTTCTTTCATAGTCCCCATCGAGCTTGCTAAAGTGTTCCTTAAAGGCTATCCTATTCATAGAACTTTTTGGTTCTCTGTGTAGCATAGTGCACTAAAGGCATACTTTTAACTGTGATTAAAGAGGTGCTTGCTGCCGTAGTGTGCATGGTTCGATTGCTTCCCTGCACAGATTTTTTCAAAAAAAGGTAATAAAAATATTACTGCAAGGAAAAATTATTCTGTTTTCTCTTCTAGTGTGGTTTAATGGATTCATTTTCATCATTCTCTCACGCTACTTTGAGAGATATATACATATATATAGTTTTTTTCCTACTAGAGGAATAGACGCCGTTCTTCCCCATTAGTTACCACGCTCAGGAGGCAAGGTTGTGTATTTTGAACTTTAACCACCCTGAAGGGCATGCAATCATTGAGTTTATACTACCAGTTTTGAATGGGTTCCAAGTGACGTTAAGTCTCAATTTAACTCCCACTTTTGGCACAGGAAAGTGATATAAAATTCCCACAGCATGCAACAGCCTCCTTTCTCTCTCACCTTGTCCTGCAGGACAGTCTCATGGAAAGCGCAGCCCCACTTAATTATAGTAACATTGGCTGGGCCTACAGCACTGGTTGCAGGATTAAAGGATTTCTCCCTTAATTTCCTAACCGGTCTGAGGGAGTAGAGATGTCACCTGCTCCCAGGGAGCTATAAACAAGAAACAGCGGATTCGTTACTCTAGTCCCTTTTAAGTTGACAAGGTAGCATTGACCATATTGGATATAATAGGCCTCTTGTTTTCCTTTTGCTATGATCACCGATTCACAAAAGCCTATTGCATATCACACTTGGTACCTGTAGTTTTAAATGGATTCCTGAACAATCCCATCCTCTATCAAACCTTAAAATATTAGAGGGTCATTTTAAATGGATTCCTGAACAATCCCATCCTCTATCATTCTTTAAAGTATTAGAGGGTCGTTCTAGATGGATTCCTGAACAATCCCATCCTCTATCAAACCTTAAAATATTAGAGGGTAGAAAAAAAAGGAATGATTATTCCATTGTAGGATATCATGGAGGAAGTATTTGCGCAGGGGTTCCCTTATGCATGTATGGATTGATTCTTCTTTATGCTTTGGAGATGTTTTCAAAATTGGTTTGGCGAGTTTTCATCCACCGTTTATCTCTTTCCACTCACCATACCGGGTGTAATTAAGGTTTTGTTATTATTCGGTAGCTCCTGGACTTGATGGATACCCTACACACGTCTTCAGGCCAGATTCTTAATCTACGAAGCGAGGAGGAGTCGGAGGGTCAAGATTTGCCTTGGAACTCTAGCATATCTTTGTGGCAACAGGCCCTTTGTCCCCTTCTGCAAGGCATCGCCAGATACTGTTGCGACACCAGACATTCCGTAAGTTGTCCCAGAACCCACAACCAGGTTGGTCAAAGATGATACTCCTGAGTTTTATTGTATTGCCTTTTGTTTTCTCGCCCATGCCCGCGAGGGGAGGCCAAGTGTGGTATGGGTAATGACGCTGCGGCTGACATCTGTTGGATTGCCTCCCCTCTCAGCCCTAATCCTCGCAGGAAGGAATTGCATCTAACACTGGTATCTGGGTGACCTGTGCATCTTCCTGGCCTGAATGCAAATTAGGGAAGTCCCGTCACTGGGTTGAGATGAACACTGATGTATCCTGGGAAAGTTGTTGGTGTACTTCCTCCTCCTTCCCTCTCATCCCTAATTTATCTTTATTAGTATTATTGTTATTATTATTAGTTATTATTTCGACTAACTCCTTAACCTTTTGTTTATCTGCACTTTGTACCAGGAAGAACTGTTCTCACCTGGACAGAGTTCGATTCGACACACATAGTACCTGGGTGGACTGCACGCTATCCTGGGATCACCTAGCGCCAGGGTGTGATAATAATAGCTGATCACCCACTCTACTCGTTAGTGGATCCGCCTATCGCTACTTCTCTCTATTACATACCTGCATACCCACTTCCAAACCTGCTCTTCTATCCACAGATGTTTTTGCTGCTCGGCGGACTTTCGTCCTATTATTGGTCCTTATTCAATTGGCACTATACCTGCTGCGAAGGCTAAAACTCTCCCTGGTTAAGGCAAGTATTAGGCACGGGTGTGTTGGGTCGTCGTCTCCGCTCACCTTCTTCCAATACACATGTGGCTACGTCGGCATCATCCTTTATAGTTAAAGCTCCAGGACAATTTTACCTGAATAGCAGGTCGGGTTGTCAAGGCCCATCTTGGCTCATACCCGTGGGACGGTTATTTGAAAATGATCCCACTCTGGAACCTTCTTGTCCAATGGATCAGAAAGCATTGGGAGGTCAATCGTATCTACTTTCCATGCATTTTGTTCTTTTATTCTTCTATCATGACTACAACAGAGGGAAATAGTGGGCGATCGCGGGCGCATGGAGATCCATCTCCAAGTGTGGCCTCGCCCTCCTTAGGTGTCAAGGATGACGAGAGAAAGGGAGACAACCCCTTTGACCGGTGGAATGGCTCCACTCTTAACCATTTTCATGTGGCATCTTTGGAGTCGCTCTGAAAAGGAGGTTGCCCCCCCTCTGTGATTTCTCGGGGACCCATCGAACCCTCTTGTATCGCAGAGGCGGCTTAATCCTCTCCTAGGCCCACTGGTGTGGAGGTTTCCTACTCACCACCTCTGTGGAGTCGCCCATGGACGACGGCCAGCGTTTCACTCTTCACACCGATTACATGGCAGGAATCCGGGCTGCTTGGCAAAGGAAATGGGAGACGGCCGGGAAGAACTTAGAGTCGCGTGCCATTGCGCCGCGACTGTTCCATGGACCTACTCAGTGCTGCGACTGCTTCAGGTTGGTTTCTGTCGTCTCCGAATTGGACGCAGCGCCATTTGATGGAGCGCTCGCCTGCGCCTTAGTGCGACTACTTCGTTGTTCCCCAGACTGCTCAGCACATTCTTGTTGAATGTCCCAGTCTGGGTGATCTTCGCGCACGCTGCCTGTCCCGGAACCGGGACCAGCGGGGTCGCTACAGCTTGTCCCTTGTACTCGAGACGGGTACGTGTACACAGATTTCCAGACTGTGACGTTTTGGAGGAGCCTGGCCTCCTCCACTTTATTTGACTCTTTGTTGTAAGTCACATGTTCCTGCGCCGTGGAAAGGCGGGCCTACCCCTGTCACCGGAGCGCACTTCCTTCTTTTTCCTTTTTTATCGTTTTTTTTAGGCTTTGTTCCTTTTTTATCTTTGTTATTTACTTGCTTTATAATCTAGCCTAGTATTAGGCTTTGCGTGAATTACGGCAACTTTTGCCCCAGTAGGCAGTCGCCTGATAGGCTCTTAAAATTAAAAAAAAAAAGACTCGATCTTTCGACCAATGGCAGTCCCCTTTTCTATCGCGGGGGACTGCCAAGAGAGCATGCAGGCGGGTCAAAATCGACCGCTCCCGGTGTGAGCGACTCGATAGGGTCAACCCTCTGAGGGGGGCATTTAAAGCCGGGGCCGATATAGTCCTGCGGGCATTAAGCTTGCAGGGGGACGGCGTGCCTGCGCCCCTCTCTTCCCCGATCAAGGTCGGTTTATCGGCCCAAGAGACTAATAAAGACGGCCCAAATCCCTCGATTGGGATCCGTGACAACTTAAAGGTAGATAGCCACTTGGAGGCCACCCCTGAGTTGGACATGGCCCCGAAGGTGATCTAGCCTCAGATGGTAAGATCTTCCATAGCGAACCCGGGCTCAGTGCCAAACACAGAACCTGAATTTGCCCATGTTCAAGCTTCTCCTCTGGAGGATAGGCCCCCCCGAAGACTCACAAAGAGAGGAGGGACCTCCTTTCCCCATTTGTGCTCCTTTAACAGCCAGGCCCTCCTCCATTTCGGAGAAGTATCTTGCTGAAGCTGATGCGTCCGGCCTTGGGGCCCCTTCCGGGAGGAAAGCGAGTTCACTCCCCGCCCTCCAAAAAAAAGAAAATAGAAAGGTAAGAAGACAAAGAGGACTAGGGGCTCCTCTCCCTCCGCGGTGGCTCCGGGGACAGACTGGTCTACTGCCGCTTCAGCAAGCGACCGGGCTAAGATCGGCACTTCTGGCCTCGAGGCACCCTCGACCAAAGTCGCAAGTGCGCTGAGTGCAGCCTCGATTACGCCTGGCCCCTCATTCAGGATTACCTGGAGGTTATTTTTTTTAGCCCGGTGGCTTCAAACGCTTACTGGTTATTTGCTCCACTGATGGCAGCATTTTGGCCAATGGCAACATGATCCATCAGAAGAGAGCATTAGCTAGCTTGATTGTTAGTGAGCCGAAGGTGACCCGTTTCTCGGACGGGAGCCTTCTGGCGAATGCGTCGGATCCCTCCGAGGCGGCCATGATTAGCGCCATTCGGACACAATGGATTGCCGGTTAGTGTGACGCAGCATTGCCATGAATTTCGTGAAAGATATTGTTTATGCAAAGAAACTCGTAGACTACTCATTAGAAGAGCTGACCGACCACGGAGCGGTCAAGGTCAAACGTGTGATGAGAAAACAAGGAGGGGCCTCGAGACCCACCCATACTCTTCGTCACGTTCAACCGTGACATGCTCCCTGAGTCGGTGCGTGCCGGTTGGTATCGCTACCGCGAGAATGCATTCGTACCACTGCTGTAGAGGTGATACTACGAATCGCTCCTGAAGACGTGCAACAAATTCGGGTTTACCCGAAGTCTGTGTAAGTTGCTCCAAGGCCGCAAACGATAAGTCCAAATCGTGTGTGGCCAAGTGTGTCATTTGCGGAGAGTCGCACCCCGCTTCTTCGAAGCAATGTGGTGCGTATCTCCTTGAAAAGGAAATCCTGGCCGTTCAGGCCCAGGATTTTGTCCTGGCGCTCCTTAGGACGTCTTATGCTTCAATTTTTAAAAAGGCACCATCTGCTCCTAATATTTCCGTGCCCATTCATCATTCTTCTGAGGGTTCTCCTCCCCATCCCGGGCGCTCTCCTGATTGAGCTGGTGGCACAAAGAGTTCACATCCAGCCTCGACTAAAACCAGGGCTCCTCCCTCCTCCCCCGGCCGAACCGTTTTTCGTAAGGAAAAAGGACCGCGCGCCTCCAAGGAGTCGTTAGACTTAGGAGGCAACCTCATTCTAGGTGAAGGTGCTCATGAGAACGTCTTCCTGGGTTCCCAAAGCTGATCCCGAAAAGAGGATGGCGCTTCAGGAGATTCGGTTCCTATCCGATCACCCAATGCTAGACTGGGTGGGTCCTCCAGATGAGAGACCTCCGCCTCCAAAGCCTCACCGCCCACCAAAAGTTTCGAGCCGGACGGAAGAAAAGACGCATAGCGAGCCCTACCTCCCCCGTGTCAACTGAGTGTGTCTGCGGAGGCTCGTCTCCCCGTTCCCCTTTAGTTATTATTTTTTTTTGCAAGAGACCATGCGGACGCTTGTTCCCTGCCCACCCTCCCGGGATATAAGGGTTTTTTTTTCCCCCCACTACCACGGAATAGGGGCCGGGCAGGAGTTTGCGGTAGCCATCCAGCTTTTCCTGGATAGGAGGTATACTGTTTTTTCTGCGTACATTTCCTCATCAGCCGACTTGACACCGGAAATTTACGCCTCATCGTGGCACGGAAGACACTTTCCCTCTGGAGATACTACTCGATCAATCCCAGAAGTCAGATACTTGCTGACCTGATCGACGAGCTGGATATAGGTCTCCTGAATGTGGACGAGCTTACGCATCACTCCCCGAGAACCGCTTCATTTACCTGCTTTGATCTAATACTGTATTCTCTGGACACAGCCTGATTTGCGGTGGGAGGTGTCGATGACCTCCATATTAGTGATCTCTTTCCAATTCCTATCATTTTATGGACCGCTGCCACCTGAAAAACCACCCGGTGGTGCTTGGCTCGGACGCGGTGGTCCGCAATTTAGGAAATGAATGATTTCTGTCCCATTCGAGGAGTTTAGGTCGGTGAATGATGCCGTTGAGTTTTTCTCGGACAACCTCATCGCCGTGGGCCTAACTACTATTTCTAGAACATCTGGTCCTTTTGCATACCGTCCTCTTCCTTGGTGGTCGGCCAAGTGTGAGACGGCCCTCAGACAGAAGTGATATGCCTAAATTCGCTATAAGCGCCGACCGAACGACTTCATTGTCGTTCGTCAAGCTATGTCTAGGTTCCGGTATATTTCGTAGCACACCCGCTGCTCTTCCTCGTTGGCATGCGTGTCTTTACTTAACGGAAAGACCCCTTTTTCAGAGGTAGGAACCGAGTCAAAAGGATTCGGGGTAACTGCTCGCAGCACCCCCCTCCCGTTCTCCAGAGAACGGCACCGTAATCTCGGACCCCGCGTCGTTGGCCACAGCATTCTCTAGTCGGGATCCTGCTCCGCCAGCATTCAATGCGCATAGTGATGCGCTGAAGGCCGCCAACTGGACTTTACCTCGGGAGGCGCAGAACCCTTCAAAGACGGGCTTACATTGAGTGAGTTGCGTTCCGCTCTTCCTTCATGCGCGGACGCTGCTCCTGGTGGGTCGCATGAGCTTGAGCCTTTTAGTTTTTATCTGCGGCGAAGCAAAGCAGGTCTATGGGCCATTTAAATCTCGTGTTGCGCTCGTCTTCTTTCCGCAACGAGTCGCTGGCTCATTGTCACCAGCTAAAACCAATGCTACCAAAGGTAATTGAGGTCACAGAGTAAAATAGGATATAAGTTGACCACCAGGTGGCGCTGGCTTGATGTAGCCAGCTAAAAACAATGCTACCAAAGGTAATTGAGTTCACTGAGTTCAAATAGGATATAAGTTGACCACCAGGTAGCGCCACCTAGTGGCTAGAAGTGCTAAATCGGCCATTTTCGCTTTCAGGTCCACTAGATAAGTCCCTCTAGTTCATTTTTCCTATTAATATCCTAATTTATAGGCTAGCCTTATTACGGCGCTTCGTGCCCTTGTAGGCAGTCGCCAGGATAGAGCCTCTTTAATACCCACCCATCCCCCGGCCATATTAACGGGGTATCGTACTCCCTCCAGATTCGGAACTTGGCGATGACATACTTGCAGCGAGCGTTGCTCAACCACGACCTCCAGACCTTGACCTCGCTCGAGTGGGAGAGCTGCTTCAACAAGGTCCTGTTCCCCCTTTTGGCCAAACTGCTTCAACCACTCGGAGGCAAGACTAATGGTACCCTCGAGGAGACGAGAGTCCGGGCGGCGACTCTTGTGCAAAAGGTTCGAAGTTTGACTATTACCCGGGTGAGGAGGTACACCCCCTCCTCCTCCCCCAAAGGGGTGATTTGGAGTCTGTAAGAGAGTTGTATCACCTGATCAATGGAGATGTGTGAAAGATATTTTGATGTCTGAATGCCGTCTATTTAGAGACCCTTTGCTCGGGGAATGCCTCCCCCCCTCCATTTTTTAAGCTACCCCGTCGGTTTCTTTTTGTGATAAGTTATTTCTGACACTCGTCTCTTTTCAATCGTGGACGATGTTCCCCTGAGCATGGATAATAAAATTCACATCAAGATCAGAATGACAATAGCTGGGGCCGTTTCTTGTGGGATGGGGTGTAGAAAGAGTGATAGTGTTCTTGTCCAGTAAGTAGAGAATCCTCCATGGCCCAAGGTAGGCTCCACCCATTCCTGATCATAGTAATCTGGATATGGAAATCCCATCATCATGTTTCGAGACGAAAGAGTGATGTATTATGTGTTAATGATAGGGGGAATTGTTTGGCCGATGCATTAGACTACGCATCGCCTGAGTGGCGGCAGCTCCCTGCATCAAACCTGATACCTTGCAATGGAAATGAACTTATTATCCACAAACTTAACCAGAGCTCAATAATAATAATGGAATATGAGGAATATATGTGGGAAAGAAGGGCATGGTTGGCGATGTTTAAAACCGAGATATTACAGATGCTTGCATTATGTGAGAGAATGAAGAGTTTGCGTGGGGTGGTGTGAATGAAGCGTAATCAGGGTGGTAGAAGTAATGAGGCTGTGGCGGTGCTTTTGAGTGAGAAATTGGCATGATTCAATGGTTGTGTACGAATGAGTGAGTGGGAGAATGGTGTTGGGGTGTTTCCCCCCTCGAATTTAAAGCCGCAGATCATCCTGCAGGTATTGAGGCCCAGGAGGGCACACAATCCCTAGATATCAGCCTGAAATCAGAACCGGTGTCTGGGCCGTAGCTCAAGGTGGAAAGGAAGGGAGAATCAAAATATTTAGTTGTTGAGAGAGAGAGAGAGAGAGGTTTGTGAGAATGCTTGAGAGTGGAAAGGAATAAAAGTGTAAAGATGGGGATAACAAATTTAAGGAAATGATAATAGGTAATGCACTAGCTGTGGCTGTTAAGAGCTCCATATTAGTATATGACCTCTGCTGCCACTGACTGTTTGAAAGATTAAGGGAAACAGCTTTGATCCTACAGCCTGTGTCCTGAGGGAAAAGGTTAAAGTGGAGTGAGGTTGTTGCATGCTGAGGGAATTTTAGCAGTCCATGCAACGGCTAGGAAGTGGAAGTTCAGTTGCAACTTAACCCCTACAGAGTGGCTAGAGTTTAAAAAACATAGCCTTGCCTGCTGGCTGTGTGTTATGGAATGTGTGTAAAAGCCAGAACTGGAAAAAGGAAGAAAAATGTTCAGTTGAATAGTCGAATTATGGTGTGAAGCGTAGAGTGGAAAGCAAAAAGGAGGCTTATTTGAGAATTCTTAATAGTCGAGATGAGTCTGTCATCAGGATGCGTTTGAAAGTGATGAACCAGAGTTGGAAAGGAACAAATGGAAGTATTTGAGCATAAGATGAATGAGGATCGAGATAGGAACAGGAAGCAAGGCGAGAAACTAAGAGAAGAATAGTTGTGTGAAAAGAAACGATAAGAATTTGGTAATTGAGTGTAAGAATTGTAGGGTAGTTCTGTGAGAAGTTTAAAAAAATAGTCGCTGAGATGCTAAAAACTGGTGGTTTTAGTGTTATGGAATGTGTGTAGTGGCTGTATTGTAAGGTATATAAAGTTAAAGAGTGCTTGAGAACTGGAAGAATGTAATAATTGTACTATTGTATTAAGGTAAAGCGGTAAAATAATGAATGCAAGAACTACAAGTAGATAAGTTGGAACAGAGAAAGGGAAGAGGCTCGAAAGGCAGCGGTGTTGTGGTTGGCTATGTGTGCGATGACCTGTGTAGGATATACTTACTCCCATGCTAGTAAGCTTCGCGCGTCCACCAATCGTTGGCCTGACCTCTACGTCCACTAATGTTTGTGTCTGCCTTGCTCGGATCGAACCCGACACCTAGACGTTAGAAGACCAATGCCCTATCCACTAGGCTAGAGATGCCTCTAGTATTTGCTCTGAGAACTAGGTGAAACCAAGGGATAAGACCTCACTTTGTCTTCTTTATTGGTCTCTGATTAGTATTAGTAATAACAACAACTTTTAGGTTTATCTCCGTCACTTGACGCCTTTGTTGTGTTTACCAACCTTCACGGCGCTGTGGCTCACAATTCTCGATTTCATGGACAAGTACCTGAACACACACAAGTCCGACCATTTGGTGAGTATCACCACCTTTTTATAGTACCATATTGATCGCCCCCCCCCCTTCGTTGCTTATGATAACATTAGTAGTGATAGTAATAGGTGATTATTCCGTTTTGTGATATCCCTGCGCAAGAGAGAGAGGGGCCTCGCCCCGAGGCTGAAGTGTGCTTCTCCTTTCTGTTTTATTTGTGTTTTTACCTTTTTTTATTTCTTGAGCACGTTTCGTTTTTTAATCTATCCTAGCATTAGGCTGTAAGCTGATTACGTCGGTTTATGCCCTAGTAAGTTAGTCGCTAGATAGACACTAGAAAAAAAACAACAACCCCTGTGCCGTCGTTGTTTTGTGCTTTCATCGCAACCGCAAGTGAGACTGGAATGAGCTTAGGTTCTCTGACCGACTGTTTTTATTCCCCGCCATTTGGGCCAGTGTGGCGTATTCCCTGCTTGGAGTGGAATTGCGTTTTCAGCGCAAGTTGCTCCCGACGCGAATCGGAAAGAAGATAGGAACATCTTATCAGGCGAAACGCCGAGCAACTTACCTTATCCTCACTCTCTCTTTTCCTGCTATTGCACTTTTAATTCGAGGGGGGGTGGGGTACAATTGAGGTCAAAACGTGATAAGATGGGTAGGTTTTATGGTAGCGTTGATGCGCACATACCTCTTTTTTTTCGTTTTTTCGCTTTGGCCCAGAGCGACGCGATCCCAGAGATATTGAAGAACATGTTGTTGGTGATGGAGACGACGCAGGTGTTCCACACGTCGGAGGGATTCACGCACCTGTGGTCCATCACGTGGGATCGCATCGACGCCTTCTTGCCCCACTTGAGGCACGACCTCTTCAAGAGCCACCCTCCCTGTGAGTCGTCCTCGTCTTCTACTCCTCCTCCTTCTCATCGTCTCCTCATCCTCGTCTCTTCCTCCTTCCCCTCCTTCCCCCATCCTCCTTTCCCTCGTCTCTTCCTTCTCGCGGGTCCTTGTCGTTTACGCCTTTAACCACCCCCACCCTTCTCACCGTCTGTTATTTTTTGTTTTTTTTATCAACACCCCCTTTTTGCAGTCTTTGACAGTGAGGCCTTTATTAGCCCCCCCCCCCGCGTTCTCGCAGTCCTTGTTTTTTATTTAAAGCGAAAATCGGGGGAATCTCCGCCAGAAATATTGTGATGAGAGATCCGTAAAAGAAGTGGCGAAGATAAAGTGAAAATGAGTGTAGTAATCAGTAAGTGTGACGCACTTCCTAGAATCCCAACTATAAGCGAGTAGCGTCCCGTGAGTGATTGAGTGCCGACAATGTTGTTGCTGTTGTTTAAAACTCCCTGGGAGCTGGTAACATCTCTACCCGCTTGACCGGCTTGGAGATTAAGGGAGGGAGCTTTGATCTGAGAATGGTTGATGAGCGTTTTGGTTGCTAAGCAGGGAGCTTGTAGAGTCACTTGAATCTCTTTATATCCACTACTTAACACCTGGGCCTATCAGAGGTCATCCGAGCCACCAACATCCTAGAAGCTATATCCACAGAATACTACCTCAAAGTCATCACCATCCGGGACTTTTAAAGGCTTGAATTATCCATTTATTGATATTAAAGGGTGTTCCAAAAGTCGCGATACCTAGCTAATAGTGTAAACAATAGAAACAATAGTATTCTGGAGGGGGTTGATTTGTTCTCAATGTATGGCCTGAGAGATCATCAATCTATGGCCACGTAACTTTTACGTGTAGATTAATTACAGACCAGGGGTGGCTCTTAAAGTTTTTTCTATGTATGGTAATTTTTAGGACACCCTGTACAATGTTTACTATTCATATCCCGAAGCAAAAATCTAAAGCTCTAATAATCTTCCCTCGTTGTATATTCACCTAATGAAAAATTTGAAAATACTTAAATTTAAGCTATTTGTGATCCCCCGCAGTAATTCATTCCACACCTTTGGTGGCAAAATAATTCCTTAAATTCAACCGACACCTTTGTTTTATAAATTTCAAGTTAAGTGTGTGATTTAGTTATTTTTAGTAGTTATTGGAAAAGATATACCATAGTTTTTTGTGTAATACATAATTGGAGAATAGTGGGGGCGAAAAGGTGCTTTAAGAGAACGTGTGTAAAAGGGTGTAGCGCTATTGGAAGTATAGGGGATCGTATATAATAGACGTACATGAAGATATGCATGGTGGAAGTATATAATAGACGTACATGAAGATATGCATGGCATAATTGGAGTCATGACTGAAAGGGGTGGACTTGATTGTCATGACAACGAAGCCTCTGACGGAATGACTGACATGACCAGGAATCCCTAGGCGTATAGGAGACCGTTAATGTGTTTTTCGGACTTCAGAGCTTAAATTACCATTGGGTTTAGTGGTAAAGAAATAAAAGATTATTAAACTAGTCCATCCTTAGGATCATGTAAAGATAAGCAGTCCCAACTACCCTTAGTAAAGATAAGTACCCCCGAAAGTGACTAAGACAAGTCCTCCTTAAAATGTGTGGCAAGTTGGCATAGGTAGGCTCTGTTTATTTTTACCAGCCCCTGCCCCCCGACGCCAGAGCGTGATTCTTTCTTCCTATTTTGCTTCTGTTTTTGTTTCTTTGGGGGGGGTAGAGGTTTCTCAGTTGGTTTGGGGTTTTGGAGGTTGTCTTTCCCTTGTTTGTTTTTTAATCTTGTCTAGCATTAGGCTATAAGATGATTGCGGCGACCTATGCCCTTGTATTGAGTCGCTAGATGAGCCAAAAAAGTGCTTATTTTTACCTAACCCAGTAGAAATAATTCCCTCCCAACGGCCCTTAGTAAATATGAGCTCTCCCGGAATTAACTAAATATAAATTACCACTGGTCCCCCTTCCCCTTGGGACTGTTTATCTTTACTCGTCCCTCCTTACCCTAGGGTGGTTCTGGAAGTGGTTAAAGCAGCCGCTGATCTTAGTCTTTAGACGAACGACCTCAGATTGAAACTTCTTTGCAGCGGAAATTCACCGAATCGAAGTGGTCGCTTCGGACAGCGGCGACGGCCTGGCGCTAAAGGACACCACGGCGTCGCCAGAGATGGCTGACGCGGGTCTAGGGAGCGGAGCGGTCCTCTCCTCCGACGCCGAAGAGAAGGCATCGCTATCCACACCCCGGAGGGATTTGTCTCCCGAATCGAGGGATCGGCCCCCGGAGCACTTCCAGTCGAGTTCGAATCCAGAGGACGAGTTTGTTCCCCATTCGCTACGGGAGCAAAATGCAGTTAGGTTCGTTTCGTCGAAACTCGTTTTTTTGGGAGGGGGGGGGGGATTTATGAACTTTGGAAGTTATTCATGAGATTATTACTTAATAATGGGGGGGGGGATTTATGAACTTTGGAAGTTATTCATGAGATTATTACTTAATAATGGGGTGGGGGGGATTTATGAACTTTGGAAGTTATTCATGAGATTATTACTTAATAGTGGAGGTTGGGGGTGATTTATGAACTTTGGAAGTTATTTATGAGATTCTTATTTAATAAGGTGTGTTTCCCAAGTCCTGTCTACCCGCTCATTTCCAATATGGCGGCAGTCACATATAGTTGGCCTACGACCCGCAGCTGACACTAAGTCGGAGGTATCCCCAATCCCTAATTCTAACCTTCCCTTTTATCCCCCATCTTCGGGCATAGGCCAACTCTGTTGTTGTTTCGGTGTTGAATTATGTTCGCTAATTAATTGCGCTCTCTCAGCCCCCCCTCCCCCTTCCATTTTTAATCGTGGAGAAGGTCCCCCGAACGAATAATAAAATTCACATAAAGATCAGAATAACAACCGCTAACATGATCGTGGCAACCAGGGTTCGTTAGAGGCGAAGGTGTAGACAGAGTGGTATTACTAAGTTTTGCCCCCACCTGGGAGCAAGGACCCCTCAGTGTCCAGAGTGAGAGCCACTCGTTCCGCGTCAGGGGAGTGTGGATATGGAAACCCCGACAGCATGTTCAGGGACGAAAGAGTGATGTGTTGTGTGCGGAGTGAGTAGGGTAGGGGAGACGGCCTTGTTGTTTTGTTTAGGAGCTGTCTGTGCGTATTCTTTAGACTCGACGCACCGCCCCACTGGCAGCTACCCCCTAAGAGCGGTGTTTATTTAATTTTTTTCTCCTCTCACCGGGAATCGAACCTGACACCCCTGCGTGGGAAGTCCAGCGTCTTCTGACACGATTAGTAACATAGGGCCGGAAAAATAGATGACTAGTGGGGAGTATCATTACCCCCCTCCTCCTCTTTGGTTGCTTAAAATCGAGTCCCCGACCCTATGGCATTAAACTCGTTCGGGGGATTATTATACATAGTGGTTTCGCGACTTAGCATTTCCAGCTACCACTTATGGATTCGATCGCATCTAGTCGCTCTCAATGACGTTCGACTGACGCTGCATTGTTTTTACTCATGTCCCCACCAAAGGGTAAAGTAGTGTGGCGGTAAGGCATCATGTACTTTCTCGCTTCTCTCCTATCTGCCTTGTCAAATTGACCACCCTGTAACTGAATCCTTGTCCTTCACATCCCTCTGGGGTCGACCGAGAAGGATCTGTCCTACTTCGCGTCCCTCTAGGGTCGACCGAGAAGGATCTGTCCTCCTTCGCGTCCCTCTGAGGTCGATCGAGAAGGATCTGTCTTCCTTCACGTCCCTCTGGGGTCGACCGAGAAGGATCTGTCCTCCTTCACGTCCCTCTGGGGTCGACCGAGAAGAGTCTGTCCTCTTTCGCGTCCCTCTGGGGTCGACCGAAAATGATCTGTCCACCTTGGCGTCCATCGGGGGTCGACCGAAAAGGATCTGCCCTTCTTCACGTCCCTCTTGGGTCGACCGAGGAGAGTCTGTCCTCTTTCGCGTCCCTCTAGGATCGACCGAAAATGATCTGTCCATCGGGGGTCGACCGAAAAGGATCTGCCCTCCTTCACGTCCCTTTGGGGTCGACCGAGAAGGATCTGTCCTCCACGGCCCTCTGGGGTCGACTGAGAAGGATTTGTCCTCCGTCACGTCCCTCTGGGGTCGACCGAGAAGGGTCTGTCCTCCTTCCCATCCCTCTGGGGTCGACCGAGAAGAGTCTGTCCTCTTTCGCGCCCCTCTGAGGTCGACCGAGAAGGATCTGTCCTCCTTCGCGTCCCTCTGAGGTCGACTGAGAAGGATCTGTCTTCCTTCACGTCCCTCTGGGGTCGACCGAGAAGGATCTGTCCTCCTTCACGTCCCTCTGGGGTCGACCGAGAAGAGTCTGTCCTCTTTCGCGTCCCTCTGGGGTCGACCGAAAATTATCTGTCCACCTTGGCATCCATCGGGGGTCGACCGAAAAGGATCTGCCTTCCTTCACGTCCCTTTGGGGTCGACCGAGAAGGATCTGTCCTCCACGGCCCTCTTGGGGTCGACTGAGAAGGATCTGTCCTTCGCATCCTTCTGGGGTCGACCGAAAAGGATCTGTCCTCCTTCACGTCCCTCTGGGGTTGACTGAGAAGGATCTGTCCTCCGTCACGTCCCTCTGGGGTCGACCGAGAAGGGTCTGTCCTCCTTCCCATCCCTCTGGGGTCGACCGAGAAGAGTCTGTCCTCTTTCGCGCCCCTCTGAGTTCGACCGAGAAGGATCTGTCCTCCTTCACGTCCCTCTGGGGTCGACCGAGAAGGATCTGTCCTCCTTCACGTCCCTCTGGGGTCGACTGAGAAGGATCTGTCCACCTTGGCGTCCATCGAGGGTCGACCGAAAAGGATCTGCCCTCCTTCACGTCCCTCTGGGGTCGAGCGATAAGGATCTGTCCTTCACGTCCCTCTGGGGTCGACTGAGAAGGATCTGTCCTCCGTCACGTCCCTCTGGGGTCGACCGAGAAGGGTTTGTGCTCGTTCCCGTCCCTCTGGGGGCGACCGAGAAGGATCTGTCCTCCTTCGCGTCCCTCTGAGGTTGACCGAAAAGGATCTGTCCTTCACGTCCCTCTGGGGTCGACCGAGAAGGATCTGTCCTCCTTCACGTCCCTCTGGGGTCGACCGAGAAGGATCTGGGGTCGAATGAGAAGGATCTGTCCACCTTGGCGTCCATCGAGGGTCGACCGAAAAGGATCTGCCCTCCTTCACGTCCCTCTGGGGTTGACCGAGAAGGATCTGTCCTCCACGTCCCTCTGGGGTCGACCGAGAAGGATCTGTCTTCCTTCGCGTCCTTCTGGGGTCGATCTAAAAGGATCTATCCTCCTTTGCGTCCCTCTGAGGTCGACCGAGAAGGATCTGTCCTCCTTCGCGTCCCTCTGGCGTCGACCGAGGAGGATCTGTCCTCTTTCGCGTCACTTGGGTATCGCGAGGCCTCTCATCTAAGTTTTCCTCGTCTCCTCCCGTATCAGGCTTCCCCGGCGAGATCCTCCCGCAATGGGTGTAGTATGGACAACCCCGCTGCATTTGACATTTAGAGGATTGGGTGCCCGCCAGACCCCAGCGTCCGTAGGGGGCTCTGCGGTTTATATCAATACATTTTCACAATTATTCTGCACAATCACCAACTGAAACTTGGAGGAAAGGCACCGCCCCCCCCCCTTCCTTCTACCGGCCTTAGTGCACCATACCAGAAGAAGACCTGCAGATGTGTATCATTCACTATTTTCACTTCATCTACCTTCACCACTTTCTTTAGAAATTTCTCCTTACAAACTTCCTGTCGTGATGCGGCCTCATTGCTATTACGTTTCAAAGTTTGGGACACACCAAAAATCTAACGAATCGTTCCAAAATTTCGGGCGGAGATTCCCTCGTTTGTTTTCTCTTCTTGATTTGCCCTCGTTGGTTTTCTCTTGGTTTTAAGTAACAAGAGCCTGTGAGGAGGACGAAGCCGTTTCGTCGTCTATCACGTTGCCCTGTCAGCTCCCCCCCCCTCCCTTTTTGGCCCTAGATACCGATGGTTTCGAAGGGAAAATCTGTTCACACGGTGGAAGTTGAGCAGGGGCGGGAGATTTGTTTGCCCCCTCGACCCACAACGCCCCAAGTAGTCACCTCTTTAAGCAACTCGGGTTCTGCCCTTGCCACACATTTTTACTTTTCCTAATTTCACCACTTCTTAAACCATAAAACCTTGGTTTTTACTTATTTTTTAAATAAAGAAAGGGTAGTAGTGGTGGTTCACCAACCTACCTTTATCCAGGCGGATCCCGACCGGATAATGAAATTGACATAAAGGTCAGTATGACAATCGCTGGTGAGCCCGAGGGCATCAGGAGCCGGTCCTCTTTGAGGAGAGATGCAAGGAAGTATCAAACAGAATTCGGGTGGAACCTCTATCGCTCTGGGGCAGAGGGACCGGTTCCGCGTCAGAGGTATGTGGATATTGATACCCATCGGAGGGACCTGTACCCTTGGAGCAGAGAGTGGCTATGAGCCACTCCCACTTTGTAGGGAAATCGGTGATGGTGTAGTGTACATTGAATAGCTCCCCTGGAACAGATGACATCTCTGTTCCCTCCGACCCCTTGAGAGATTAAGGGAGAAAGACTTGACCCAACATACTGTGCTGTAGGCTGCCGTCAACTAAGTGGGGTCGCGCCCTATGCGACGCTGTCCCGAGGGACCACCGGTATTTAAGACTGACGCGAGTGAATTGTTGGACTCTGATTTCAGGCTTTCGTTGAGCCAAGAGGATATCCCCAATTCGATCGGAAGTAGCTTTATATTACAACCTCCTCTCCCACATCTGTATCCCATCTCCCCCGCTGAAGCATCACCTTCCAACGACTCGGTGCCTGCGAAAGAAAACTTCTCCACCCAACCACTTACTCTGCTTCATCAGGTAAGGTTAAGACCATTTGGTTATGTGTAACACCCCCTACATTTAAGGCTTAAATGTCTTTAAGCTTCGGTGTTTGCCGCATGGCAGAATTTTTGCTTGTGTGATGCTAAATTGTTATAGGCACGAGCTATTTTTTTTAGTTCCCTTCACATTTTTATGGGGTTTCTTTTATATTCGTTTTATTCCACAGTATGAAAATACTTAGTGAGTGATGTTGAAGGAATTTCTCCATCCTCTTTCTCGCCACCTTCCAAATGTGTTTTATTTCCATTAGATTTTTTGTTTTAATGGTTTTATCGTTTTCAGTTTTGCAAGATAAATTATAATTGATAGGCACTTATTTGCCCAACATTTTTTTAAACTTTTAAGTATTTTAGTTATCCAATTTTTTTTTATACTTACGTTTAGATGAATGTTGTTTTATATATTTTTTCTACATGGTAAATTATTTTTTATTTCTCCCATGCAGGATCTTTCGTACAATGTATCCTACACTTTACCTCGATTTGCACCAGCTTCCTCTTTGAATCACTTTCCTACGATCCTGCTTCCACATTATACTTTACCTGATCCAAACTTGACTGATTCAGTCAGTCATACCACCACCCCCGACCCTGTTCAAACCCAACCTCTCTCCTCTCAATCCTCTTCTGAGCATCACTCATCCTTTGTCCCTCTTAACCATTCTGTCAGTCATTCCCCCTTTCATTCTGTTGGATCGCCAAGTTCTCCAATTAATCATTATGCTCCGACCGGACGCACCATTAATCTCGAGAATTCTCCTACGCCTACTCTCCCTCCTGCGTCAGGTTTTGTACCACCCCTCTCTCACTCATGTTCACCTACTACTCAGTCTAGTTCTGAGTTTGCTGTTAGAGTTGAGCCTTTAGTTGAAAGTCCAGTGGACTCTAGCGTTCCCGTAGTTGAATCTTCCCCAAGAAGTTATTTTGATAATCAAACCGCGGACGACTTTGAACCAGCCACTGATCCACGTTATCAGGTATTTGTTTCGTTTGCTTCGCTTCTTTAAACAATTATTTTAATCGAGTTATTGTGATTTTATGCTTTCATAATTTTACATTGATTTGGTGTATGATTCTGATGCACTTTGCTCTCGTTTTGTGTTTGTCTAATGTCTATATTGATTGTAATCAAAGGTGGAGAAATCCCTCTACCTCGGTTTAACTTTCAATCGCCCACTAACGATGTCAGAATATAGATGGGTTTAATCTAAGCGAGAATGGAAACTTCAGCGTATCTTTGTGATGACTGACCGCTTATTGGTGGATGCGCTGTGCCTTTCCCTGCGGAGGTCGGTAGCTTATACACACCTTATCACACACAGCAAATCCCAACACCGCTGCCTTTCTGTTCCCATCTTTCCACCACAACATAGTTACCCTCTCTCGTCCGTCCCGAAACCTGCCGGTATGGTATTTAGATCTGCATACCCTTGAAGGAGAATGGGAGACCTACTTGCCCACCCTCCCCTCCGGGGGGGGTGTTACGAGGGGCTCCAACCGATGAGTGGGTTCAAAATAATACACCCCAGCATATTTCCACACTACAAGGGCCGGTCCCTGGTACCTTCGGGTTTACGATTCTGAAATATATTCAAATTTCATTATTAAGGTGGGGATCTCCCACGGCCGAGAGACAGATGGCGCACTTTATTATAAAATACCAGGCAATGGCTTTGCCACTGCCCCCTTAAGGGGGAAACTTGCGCTTCACTACTAAGATTAAAATTTAAAATCTAAAAAAAAGCAGCCATGGTTAAATTTTTATAAATTTTCTGAATTTCGCCAATTATAATAATTTTACAAAGCAACTCTAAACTAAATTTCCCGCCTTTCAAAATATCACGTTGCTAAAATATCGAGTTAGAGAAGATATATGAAAATATATTTTCTGAACTTCACCATTTGTAATTCTTTGGGTTTTAAAAAAATAACAAAATTTTGATACTTATAATTATTTCTGAACTTCACCATTTTGTTTTTTGATATTTTAAAAGAATTATTAGAAATAACTTTGATAAAATAAACATAAGTCATAACCAAACTAAGATGAAATTATTATTCAAATAAGCAAAAATTTCCCTTCTTAAATTATAGAGTTAGGTATGATGATGAAGATGATGCTAAATTATAATTTCTGCATTTATATTTCACAGTTTATTTATAATGTATGTTGACATAATTTTTTTTTTTTTACAAATTTGGATGAACTTTAAGTTCATCCAAGGTAGTGATATAGGTGTACTAGTTATGGGGTTTACCAGTTTATATGAATGAGGAATTAAGTTTCTGACTCCAAAGATGATTTCTTCCCAATGTTCTTATTTTGGCTGGGCTAACCGAAGGTTTAGGGTAATCGAGGTAAAGGATGACATTGCAAGAATATACATATATTTTATTCTAATATTGGCCTATAACGGGGCAAGCGGCACGTCACGAAGTTACTTTGCTGGTGACTAGCAGTCTATATATAGTCAACGCAAAGTATTAAATTCTGGAGTGACAAGTCTTGGTAAATTTTAAAAGTGGTTCCGTAAACGCTAATACGAGTATGACAATTATAATGCTTAATTCTTAACTCTCAATTCCTCTCATTGCTCGCGTATATATACAGTTTCATTTCCCGGGGGGCGTGGCCTAGATTCGACTCCGGGACACATCTGTCATCAGGGCTCATTAGTTCCACTCCACTAGGCGGAGTTTTGCATGGCTGTGTATCACAATTCGCTTACATCCTCCAGCTAATCTAGCTATTCTATGATCCAATTTTACAGAACTGTGTTATAGTTTCCTTTAGTTTTACACTTAGAACTGTAAAAGCCCCGAGATTGATTAGATATTCATTTTAGGTTCCTTTTGACCAGAGTAAGTTTGATTTTGTTTATATTTAAGAAGAAAAATCCTTAAAAATGAAACTGCTGGATAAAAATCAGATGTAGAGATGCCAACTATTCCACATGAAACAATGGACTAATTCAAAATAACAATTCTTGTGTTCGAGAGATTTGGTAGATAGCGATTGCTTTAGAATGGCTTGATTTGATTAATTCTTTAGGAAAACTTTGTTTAATCCAACGAGGTCAGGCTCATTTACGACTGAATGGAGTATTGGATAGAATAAAAATTAACAAAGGGGAAATAGTGAATAGTTGCAAACCCGGGTCAATAATAGCGAGGGCGGGGACAAGTGCCTTAACACCTTTCTTGAAGGGGGTCAGCAACCCTGACGTCTGAAAATGTTTATGGTTTTCACCCCCCCCCCCACACCCCCCGCTCTCTTTTTCCAGGCCTCAAGCTCCCCTCCCCTGAAACCAGCCTCGCTTCTGTTCAGTCAAGCTTCTCAAGATGATTTCCCCATTAATTCCACGTTAAGTCCCCTGTCTCACTGCGTCAAGAGCCAGGAATCGACCACCTCAACCTACCAGACAGACACTACAAAAGGATTAACGTCCGAGGTAATGGTTAAAGCCCTGTTGTGGTGGAGTATGAATGCTGCCATTGTGGTGTCAGTAGCGCGTCGTAGATCAATCAAAAAATTGTGGTTTTAGCACTGATCCGTTCTCATTTAAGATGTATTTTATCCCACGGTGGGGATCTATTGATTAACGTAGGATTCGAACCATGGGTATCTGGAGCGTATGACAGCTACTGCGAAGGCGAGCCGAAATGACACTCCATCCGTCAATTTGCCACACTCGATGTAGCTTAACTTTGCTGTAATCGGAAGTGGTGTTTCCATTCGGTTAAGCCATAGGCCAATGGATGGATTCTACGGGATAGGAATTCGCTTTCATTTTATAATCCCACGAAGGCCTGGATTTGGGTGTGGGACTCGCTAACCCTCATTTTCCTTAATATGGCCTTAGACCCCTGTAAGAGGGCATGGGGTGTAGTAACCGCGTCTGTGTGCGGTATTGATGCATGATAAAATCAATTTTATATTGAAGCACCTCTTCCTTCACACACTAGATACTACACTCAAACTATCCCTACTTCATCCCCATCCTCCTCATTCATCAAAGCATTATTCTGTAAATATCTTAAAACAACTTCATCAGGCATAATTTATCTATTCAGTCTCATTCACCCCCACCATCTCTCAAACATTTATTCATCGATCCATAAATCGTTCCTCACCCATTCACCCTCATTCATCCATAGCTCTGCACTACATTTGTAAATAACCATTGTTTTAAATTTACAATAATTATTTTTAATAATTATTGAATAATAATTGTAAATCTTCTACCATTTTAGAGCTTTGACCATCCGTCATCCATCCATCACTAATTCGCTGCCCATAATAAATGCACAAACTACATAAAAAGGTTTAGCTGGTGGCAATACCCTTGTAGTTGCGCCACTTAAAACCAATCAATCACTGTCCCTCCCTTCCCGCCCTAAGCCGACATTCAGAATCACATACACACACACACACAAATCTCTCTCTGCTCCATCCATGCACTCACCACACAACACACCTACACAACCTCCTTGCTGGACTGAGATGTGGTCATTACCCAGCCCTCCTGAGCTGCCAGAAAAGGCTGGATGACTCCATCGTGGACGTCTGTCCAGGTTGTGGCAAATCCACCCACACCATAAAACACCATCTTGCTGGGAAGCTGTTTTGACTTGATTTGTTGTGTTGTTTGTTCCCGTTGCTTATTTCTTTTAGGCGTTTGCATACGTATTTGTATTTATTTTTGTGGATTAGCTTCTTTTCTTGGTTTCTTATTCGTTTCGGGTGGCCTTGAAGCAGTGATTTACCTTCTTTTTTTGTTTTTATTTTACTCTCATATAATTCAGCTTTCTTCGATTTCGATACACGCGTATTAACTAAGTTTATATCGCCAAGTTTCCTTAGTTAAATTACTGTTAATTTCGCCCTTTAGATAATCGCCAAGTCTGTGCACGCTCTTCTCCCCGAATCTTATCCCCCTCCCCAAACACTCCCATTATGTTTGTCGCTCGCTCCACTCCCTCCCTTATAACCCAAACCCTCCTTTATGATCTCTGCCACCTGGAAGAGAGGCAGCCTCCCTCCCGCCCCCACTGCCCACGGGGAGGGGGGGAGATCTTCGCCCTTCCGACCCCAGTGTGCCCGGTAGTCTCATACTAGATTGGTCTACCTGAACTTTATTCCTTAAATATCTCTATTTTTGTCGGCACTATCTAAACAACACTCTTCTCATCTAATTTCTTTGTCGGACGCCGACCAGCTTTCGTCCATTCATCCCTGAGCAGGGCTCGGTATGGGGGGGGGAAGCTCTTCCCTCTCCCTCCGGTTGGAGCGAGGGTTCTTAACATGCCTGTATTCTTCTTGCAACCTGGTTTAGGCTGACATCTAAATGACTGTGTGCTCTCCTGGCCCCAACCCCCAAAGTCTGTCCTATAGACCCTAAGGCCCTAATGCAAAATCTTCGGCCCTATGTTCTATGTCTAGCGCTTTGAAAAACAAAATCTCGGCCGTCAGCTAATTTTGCAGGCTAGTCGCCGACCAGCGTTGAGTTACTCATTCCTTATCGTCTGAGACGAACTTAAGTTGCGTGCCGTTGCGCCGCGACTGTTCCCGTGGACCTACCTCCCATTGCCGCGACGGTTTCAGGTCGCTTTCTGTCGCCTTCGAATTGGACGCTCCACAGTTAGCTCTTGCTTACTGTATATTTTGAATCACGCCCGCTGCTCTTCTTGGCGGGGCATACGTGTCATCACTTATCAGCAAGACCCATCTAGCTGAGGTGTGAAAGCGAGTCAAAAAGATTCGGGGCAAGTTCTCGCAGGACCCCCCTCCCGTTCTCCAGGAGAATGGGACCGCAATTTTGGACCCCGTGTCCTTGGCGGAATCCTTCACGACTGCTTTGTCCGCATTCTCTAGCCGCGATGCTGCTCCGCCAGCTTTCAATGCGCGTCGTGATGTCGCGGAAGGCTGCCGACTGGACCCTTCAACGACAGGTTTACTTTGAGTGAGCTGCGTTCCGCTCTCGCTTCGTGCGCAGACACCGCCCATGGTCCGGACGATCTCCCGTACGCCATCCTTAGACACCTGGGTGAGCGAGGCATGGCCTTTCTGTTAGATTTGTTCAACAGGATCTGGGTAGAGGGCATCCTCCCTGATTCCTGGCGAATCGCGCCTGTGCTCGCTTTTCCCAACGCAAACCGGGGAGAGATGACTATACCCCGGCCCGTTTCCGCCCAATCTCTCTAACTTCCTACGTGTGGAAGTTAATGGAGAAATTGCTAAATGTTAGATTAGCTTTTTTTTCTGGACAGCGGAGGCCATCTGTCTTCTGCACAGTGCGGCTTCCGCAAGTTCCACTCCACGTCGGATGCTCTGCTCCGATTGGAAAATGCCGTCTGCGAGGTCTTCCTTCGTACATAGCACTACGCCACCGTGTTTTTCGATCTAGAGAAGGCATATGATACCGCATGGCTATATGGTATCATGGAGACTCCACACAATGGGGAGGAGGGGAGGCCTCCGAATCTTTATATCTGAATTTTGGCGAGATCGTCGATTCCGCGTATGGGTGGGGGGAAAGCCATCTCCGTCCCAATAGAGCATGACGAGGGTGTCCCGCAGGGAAGTGTCCTCAGTGTTACACTCTTTGCCCTGAGCATCACCTCGGTGCTGCCGGAAGATGTTCTCGCTACCCTCTCTGTGGACGAACTTTCGATCTCTTTTGGCGCGGCCCAGATGCCAACTTTGGAGCGTCGACTCCAACAGGCATTGAACCACTTCCCTCGCTATGCCCAAGCGCACAGGTTTCGGTTTCCTAAATCAAAAACTAATGTAATGCACTTCTGTCGCTATCCACGGCTCCAACTCGACCAATATTTATTCGTAGACAGGCTCTGCCACGATGTGTTAGACCTGCACTGTTTCGTCGGTCTTGTTTTCGACCGGCGCCTCACTTGCAAGGCCCATATCCGCTTCGTTAAGGTGTATTGTGCTCGCGCCTTGAATATCCTTATTTCCTTTCTTTTCAGCCCTTGGGGTGCTGTTTTAGCACCGCTTTATTTAATATCTTATGTTCGTTCAAACCTTGACTATGGATGCGAGTTTTCCGCTGCCTAGGGTTAATTGTGGAAGGTAGTATCGATTTACCACACCTATTTCCGTCTGTGTGTCTTCCGCACGTCCTCTATTTAGAGTCTGGGAAGATCCTGGTTCCTCTGCGCCGTGCACAGTGCATTGTACGGGTGGGCCCTGCGTCTCCCTCAGCCGCCAACGGCTCTCATTGCATCCACGACCGATCTTGACGGTACCTATGCCACCGAGAGAAGCCAATCTTACACTTAACCATTTGAATTTAGAGCCAGGAAACTCTCCAGGGGCTGGTGGCACTTATGGTTCTGCTCAGGCACACCATTTTCGGTGCCACCTTTTACTATTTATCGCCACACCTACGCTTCCACAGAGCAGTGAGTATTGCGTTCGACATTTTGGGAACATAGGTTGTCTCACTCTGAAGCCGTACCAATCTACACGGATGGCTCCAAGTCCCAGAACAAGATTCGGTTCCACTACCTATCCCCCTTGTTTGAAGTTAGACGGGTTCGACCACACGGTTCGTCTATCTTCATGGCCGAGCTGGTTGCAATACACCTCTCGGTACGGAATATAACGCTTTGTGCCCGGTTTGGAAGCAGGATCTTGATCTATAGCGACTCAGAGCGTCATAAGTGCTTTCGGGGCATTGAAATCTCCACACCCTGTGATTCACTGCATCCATGATGCCACGGCTGCTGCAATCCACGCGGATGTCGAGATTATCTTGTGTGGGAGAAACCCTAAACATGTAAGGATTGTGGACAATTAACGCGCCAAACACCGCGAATTTGGGGTCATCAGAAATGCGGTTTGCTCTTCCTCGCCCTACTACATGACGGGAATCAGGTCAGCCCTTCAGGTTGCCTTGCAAAAAGATGGGGAGACGGCTGAGCGGAATTTAAAGTTGTCTGCCATCGCGCCTCGACTGTTTCCCTTTAAACAGCGATTTCTTTTATATTGAAGTTAGACGGATAAATTAACCACCGCATCTTGTGTGTGTATTTCTTGAATTTAAAGCGCTCTACCAACAAGGGCGTATCACATAGAGAGTTTATCAGAGGTTTGTAAAGAAAATGATTAAAGTCGAGGAAGTGAAATTGTGAGGCTGAGAAGGCAAACTGCAGCGTTGGAGCTGGGACTGGACATAATCTTCCAGATGTCAGCTGCGGCAAGGATACCCATGCCTCACATCCCATCCCCTTGCAGGCAGTTTGTTTTATGATAGAAAAACGTATGAAGCTGAAATTTGCAAGGTTTCATGCTGGTTCCAACGTTAGTGTATGGGAGGGAAACTATGGTAAATAAGGAAAATGAAAATTCGAGTAAGAACGCTAGTGGGCAAGATAAAAGGGATCTTGGGTATGAGAAGAATGGTGAGAGTTGCTAACAAATGGATGAGGTGTGGGATGTGAAGACAAATGACGTTGACAGTCAATGTTTTGAGGTTCTCGGGTATGTAAGAAGAAGGATAGGAATGAACTTGCGAAGAGAATAAGAAGATGAGAGGGTGTGTGAATGTTTGGGCGACTGTGCCAAAAAATGGATTGTGTGTGAGGATCGTGTGAGATACTTAAATCTGTCACAGGGTGTAATTAAGGGAGAGGGTTGGATTGTTTCATTCATGGTGTTTTTTTCGCCTCCGAAAATTAACTACTTTTACAAGAGTGAAAATTGACTTTGGTAGCCGAGTGGATACTGCGTTGGTCTGCTAACGTCAGGGTACCGGGTTCGATACCGGCATGAGCGGACACAAACGTCAATGCATGTTGAGATCTGGTTACCGATTGGTGGACGCGCTGTATTCAATCCTGTACTGGGCTGGGTTGATCTTACACTTCTCATCACACACACAACACTTCTTTCTTTCCTCTCCCGTCTTCGCAGCACAACACACACGCAAGCTCTGTTCCAAGGAATCCTGCCGATAGGTATATATATCCACATACCTATGACGCGGAGCAGGTTCCTAGGCTCCGGGGCGACGAAGGCTCCATCTGAATGCTGTTTGGTGTCAAAACATAATAATACCCCATGGTAACTCGCCCTAGAGCCCTCGGGCTCACCGGCGATTGTCATACTGACCTTTATGTCAATTTCATTATCCGGTCGGGATCCGCCTGGATAAAGGTAGGTTGTCCAACCACTACTAATAGTAAAAGAAAATCTCTCCCCGGTGTCCATGCAGAATGGTTTCTTTTGCAGGTATCTGATGAGGTGGTTTGAAAGAAGAGGTTCCTGCAAGGAGGTTTTGAGGAATTCAACCCCGACTATGAGTCCGGTCTCAATGACTGACTGAAGCTGAATCTTGAGACTGTATGGCGAGGTTTGTCCATCGACTTTTAACTGTGTTGACAATTTTACAAAATTGAAGTTTAAAAAATAGTAAATTCCATTTTGTAAAAGCAGCATTCAATTATTTCTTTAAGTATTTGACGCCTCGCGAAATCCCATTGGAATGTATAAATACACTGGGAATTGTTGTTGTTTTTATATAAAAAAAAATGTTGATAGTTATGTTGGTTTTTCGTATTTTATCAATATGAAAATTGTGATATATTATTTTTCCTTAAATTAAACGTCTTTTTGATTTATTGATTTTGGTCTCCGTTGTATTCAAGTGGAAAGTGGGTTTGCCAGCTGTTGCCAATCCATTTTTAGTCCTACTTTACCCAGGGGATGCTCTAAAGGATGGAGCATCTTCCTTTACTATCCCTAGTGATAATTTATTATATATAGTAAATATTTCCCTCATTTTGTCAGCCTATTTTTGTTGTAACATCTAACCTCTTTTTAGTCGAGTCTTTTCCAGATTAGTGCTTTTTCAAAAGTGATTTGTACCAAGTTTAAAAATGCGCTTATGTGGTACCCTTGATGGTAGGCCAGCTGCCTCTTTGTACTCCGCCAATCGTATGGGCACCTAAGGATCCAATAGTCCCTATATCTGTAGATTTTGCCCAAGTTGTGCGAGTGTTTGGCAGGTTGTGAATATGTATTGGGTTGTGTCTGGTGTCTGTTGGCAGCGGATGCAGGTGTTTGCGTAGGTCAAGCCGATAGGGTGTTTACATTTCGATTGTGACCGCAATGGAGGCATGCCAAGCCGATCCGCTTATGACGTGTGAAGGATATTTTTTCCGCGATGTCTGGTAGATTGCCATTTAGGAGTGTCTGGAACCATAAATTAGATGGCTTGCAATGCCGTACGTGTGTGTGTGTGTGGAGGTAGCATGTTTTCGGGGTAATGGACTGTCTTGAAGAAGCTTAATGCCCTACATGGTATGAGAGATAGTTGTATTGGTCATAATTCAGTGGGGCGTTTTTGTTTTCTTGTTCGTCCGTCGTGATAACGAAGCCCATCCATTCATTCAGGAGGGTTGGGGTCAAGCTCGATGGGTGCGCAGATGATTGGGTAGGTCCATCCGCACGAGAAGGTTCTCTGGCAGAGTGAACCATGGAATGGTGGCCGCATTTGGAGGTCTGGTGGCGTTTTGTTTGTTTTAACTTGGCATCGCTGCTCAACTGGAGTAACCCTGTTCGTTTCTGAGATTTTTCGCCTTGGCGGACAGCTGCTTGCCTCTACTCGGTCTTCCGCTGTGGTTCAATGTATTATTGATGTCCAAAGTCTTCAATGTGGTTTTTAAGGTCTCCTCGAAGCGCTTCTTTAGGCTTTCCAGGGAGGGCTTGTGTTGTTGGAGTTCGTCATAAAACATATCCTTTGGCATCCGATGGTCTGACATGCAGACTATATGACCCGCCCGGTGAAGGTTTTATTTGATCAGGACGGTATGGATGCTGTGAAGGTAAACACGAGCGAGGATTTCTGTGCCGGGTATATTCTCTTGCCACCTGATACCCAAGAAGTTTCCAGAGATGGATGGTTTGGTCTTTCTTGCATGACGTTGAAAAACCCGTCCCAAGTTTCTCCTATATAGTGTAGGGTTAAAGAACGAAGTGATAAAACGATGGTTGTCGCATATCTGCTGGGCTTTGTCTTTGAGGGAGGGGGGATGATAGATGGGTCTCTAAGGTCCTGTAAAACGAACTCAAATTGCCATATAAGCTGGAACAGTCGTTGGCATTTCACAGTGAGAGCTTTCTACCCTGCTGTATAGATTTCGGCTGAGATGTAGTATAGTTCAGGGGTTTTTCCCCTTAGCTACCAGTCGGTTTGCCACCTGTATCTCCATTGTTTGTAAGGTGGCTAGTGCCTCGTCAGCTAGGACTTAAGGTAATCAATCGAATCATTGATAGAGGAGGGCCTGTGTTCGGACCATCACTCAAGGAACTTTTTCCTCACGGTCAGCTGTCTCATGGTCCTCAGACGCTTTCTCCAGTGTTAATAAAGGAATACTTCATGTCGCTGATCTTTTTTTTGTCGATATTTTGGTGTTTTCTACTTCCTGATGATGAGGCGGTAGATGATGCGACACTCCACATCAAATATGGCATTCGTGATTCGTACGTCCTGTCCGTTATCCCTCCTTGTCCCAAACGGTAACTCCGAACACTTAAGTCATTATTATGAGGCAAGTTGATGTTCATTGTAACAGGTAATTTACAAGAACTCACTCGATTGCCAATACTTATCCTAAATTTATCCAATGAAATAAGATTTTATTAACTGGGGAATAAAATCTGACATTGACAATGGTATAATAACTTGCCTAAAAAGATGAGCCTTAGAAAAAAAAGTAATCAAAATACACCCGTTTGATAGTGTCAGCTACAAACTAGTAAAAAATGTATGCGTTATTAAGGATTCGTCTACAAGACCTGGAACAACTCTAAACCACAGATACGACTCAGAATCAAGAAATTGTAACAAAATTAAGATCCTGGAAAGTTTCTTTTAGTGTTGGATCTCTCTAGCCTAGTTTCTCCTGAGGCATTGGATTTCCACACCTGGTTACCAACCCCTTAAGTTCAGCGAGGGCGGACAAAAAAAAAATCTTCCATGGGCTTTATGGCAGGAAGGGTTAAAAAGCACTCGTGATAAAGGTAATTTAGGGAGGGTCCTTTTGACAGGAAGGGTTAAGAAACAAACGAATTTTAGTCTGCAATGGTTAAGGAACGCTGAACAGGGATTTTAGGCGGGTTTTTTTACAGGAATGGATAAGAAAATACATAAATTAGGGGTTTTAGCCAGGAATAGTTAAGAAACACACAGAACAGAGATTTTAGGGTCTTTACATCAAGAATTAAGAAACTAATGATTTTTTTTGCGCTATTTATGGCAGCAACTGGAAAGAAACGCAAATAGAATAGATTTATCTGCGTCTTTATGGTAGTAATGGTTATGAAACGCTAATAGAAAGGATTTTATTCAGTTATGGCAGTAATGGTTAAGAAATTCATTTCATGCACCGTATTTATGACATGAATGGCTAAGCAACGCTAATAAAACTGATTTTATGCAGCGTTTTTTATGGCAAGAATGGTTAAAAATCATTCATAAAACAGGAATATTAGCCGATGCCCGAGTATGTACGCAATACATAAAAATTTAGGAGACCAGCCTCCTAAAAAGGTAAGGACGAACCTGCCACAAGGGACAGGCGGTAGGCATCCTGTTCGTCCTGGCACCGGACAGATAACATAAGGGGGGCTCCATCAAGTAGCGGTCCTGTGTATTTGCAGGTTTTACTTGTTTCGGGCAGGGGTTCGAAATGTGTCTTGTCCCTGGTTGCAACGGGAGTTGTCGGTATCGATAATGCCAGTGTAGTATTTCTTATATCAGGTTCGAACGAAAGTAATTTCCGATATTAAGGTAAATTTTAAAATTGAAAAAACTTAGCATATATTTAATCGTAAGCATAACCTTCATTGCTTTCTAGACCCTCATTCCATCTATCAACAAGCTTCTAAATGCTTGTAAAATTCTTTAGATTTTGATGTAAAATATGAATCCAACTTCCGTTTTCAACCTTTTTTCATGTCAACCTAAAGACCATCCAAATGGTTCTGTAATCCCCTAAACAGGTGATAATCAAAAGGAATGAGCTCCAAAAGACCCCTGGTCTTTCAGGCTCTGTGAGGACGGGCATTATTGGGATAGAGGATAACACCCCTTTGGCTCAAAGCGGCTTTCAAACGACGAAGTTTATTGCAGTAGAGATTAGCACTAATTGTTTGATTGTTGTCTACCAGTTCGTAATGGGAAACTCCTTCAATACCTCGCCATACACTCAACATGATCTTTTTGAGATGAAGTCCTCTCGGTTGTTAAGAATTTCTGGTTCCTCGAATGATCCACGAACAGCGGCGTTTAACGTTATGATAAAGGATTAGTTTCTCATCACCACTAACAGGCCTGCACAAAAATGGTGTCTGAAGGTGTCATGAAAGCAATGCTTCACAGCAAGCAACACGTTGTTTCAGATTCGCCGTGGACAGTTCGTGCGGGACCCAGTTTCCAATCACGAACCTTTCCAATCCTTTTCAGTCGTATGGGTTATGTTCAATTGTTTTACGCGTTCCTTAGAAGGTGTAGCAAAAATTTGCTGTCACAACAGCTTCCAACTCTGGATTCAAGTTTTGTGGTCTCATTAAGACTCAAATCCCAACTTGGGGAAACGGGGAAAACCACCACCTGCAACTTCTCTCATTTACTGTATCATCCCCATAAGTGCTTTGAATGGATTTTGTTGCTGTACTTGCATTGACTCCTTTCCGAAACTCATAGAGTAAAACGTGTGTAATGTGATTTTTAGATGACAGAACATTAGGGGTGAATACCGAAGAAGATTATGAACAATATTTATAATCTGAAAGAAAAGGGTATAAATTACTTATTGTAGGATTCCTAAACGATAACAAGTGGCACTACTTTAATAATTACCATCTAGAAAATCGGACATTACTTTCAAACCAACCTGATATAGTTTTGAATGGTGACCGCACCGGAGCCTTACCCGTTTGACAAGAAGGGGCGTTTCTTCCGGAGTAATATCAGGTGGACCCAGAAAGTGGATGGTATGCTGTGTGGTGCGTGTTTGTCTTGTAGGTAATGGTTGCCTAGTTACGGGCGCTGGGATCCCTTGGAAGTTTTGCATCTCTTTTTAGGAGATTTTAATTTGCGCAGATTTGGTTAACATAATTGTACTTAAAAATTGGTGTTAATTTTCTTATGGAAGGTGAAATCGGGTCGACAACCATGGTATATTTACTTAAATAGGAAGGCTAGTCATCTGACCTGATTCTTTTAACTGGAAAGTTTATTTAATCTCTTATCTTTGAAAATGTATCCCTGAAGTCTTTGGAAATTTAAACCAAAGTATTTAGATTTTTAAAATTTTATTGTAAAATTTATAAATTAAATAAAGTTTTTATCACATGAACCGTGAAGATTAATTTTCAAATTTGAAAATCGAGTGGGGGGGGGGCGGGGAAAGGTAGTGGAGTTGCATACTGTGGTAACATAGATGTTAACGGGGGACGAAAAGCGTGTTTCAAGGGTCATATAAATAGAAGCTTGGATGTTACCCGCCCATTACTGTAAATTTTGAATGCAAAATAAAATTTGTTGCCAGTTTCCTATATAATGTATGTAAAAAAATATATATATTTTATATATTTAGATCATGTTTAGCCCGAAACTAATCTATTTTAATATCGAAACCTATTTAACTTTTATTTTACCATTAAAATTTTCCTCGAACGTAAATTTATGTTATATATATATATATATATATATATATATATATATATATATATATATATATATATATATATATATAGTAAACCCTCAATATAACGAACCAAATTTCCTGGCCGAACTCCATCGGGTTTAACAAGCAAGCGTTACGACCAGCCTGAGTGAGTGTTGGTGTGTCACATGTCTCCTACAGTACAAGGTTCTTATCAATACTATGTTGTATAGTGCACTTAACTTTATTAGTAATTACATACGTATTACATATCCATAGCGAACTTGGTTCGTTATTTCCATTTCTTTTAACGCCCATCGAGTTTAACAAACGACCTCCCCGCCCCATATAGTTTGTTATATCGAGGGTTTACTGTATATATATATATATAATATATATATATATATATATATATATATATATATATATATATATATATATATATACTGAGAAGATTTTAAAAATTTGTATAGCTCAATATTGGTTTAAGTGTAAATAAATCTAAATTAATATGTATTTTTCTTTTCTCTCTCTCTAACCATCAACCCTATTATATGTGTAGCTTTGTAGCGTAGTGTGATTGCAAGAGGGCCGCTTATAAGCCCTGCTTGCCTGACCTATTTTGGGACTCACGTTGGCCGAGTGGACGAGGCCGCGCGTGCATTGTCCGAGTGATGGGGAGGGTGGCAATGTTAGCAACTCACGGGTTGAAGGAGGGCTTCTTGAAGAATGACTTCCACCCTGGGTATTTTCCTGAGCAGAATAAATTTCCAGGCCTCTTTCTCTGAACAGGATGGCGGCTCTCCCAGGCTTTTTTCCCCGAGAGAAAATGCACGCCCTTGTTTTCCTGAGCTGAATGGCTTTCCTAGTAGGCCTTTTACTGTACAGAATTGGTTCCTTTCTGACCTCCCCACTCTAGCCAGAATCCTGTGGAATACCAAGGTTACGCCACAACAGAAAGTGCACATCGGGTCACCACCTGAAACTATGTGACTGTATAGCGTACGAGAAGTGCAGGCGAGTGGCTTAAAAGCTTCGTTTGAATGAGTTTTTTTTTTTTGAGACTCAGGATGGCCGAGTGGTTTCGCCGCTGGCTAACAGTGGTCCAGCGACGCGGGAAGCTGTTCGCAACTCGCCGACGCTATTATATTTTCTTTACCCCTTTTCTTACTCCCCTCTATCTACAACTGTCAGCTCTGAATGGCTGATTCGAAGAGCTACGTCCAAGGTCTAGGACTTCAGATATATCGATTCGCCAAGGTCGCAAGGATTTTTTTATACTCCACAATATGAAATTGCTACAGCTATCCCTCCCGCTGCTAAAGATCCCACACGTACTCCCGAAAAACTAAAGAAAGCACTATACTACAGAGTGGACAGGAACATTTAGGGAAGCTCATTCCTATGGATTTACCCCGTAAGGGGCGCGGCGATTTGCCATCCTGGCCGCCGTGCTGACGGGACTCAGCACCCCGTCCAGCCCCAGCTTAGCCTCTCTTCCTTCCTTCAAAACACTTGTTTCCTCTCTTTTCACACAACCTCTCCCACAACTTTCTCTGATCAGCCTCTAATTTCACAGGGTAGATGCTGACCTTCTTCTCAAGCCAACCGTCCCGGATCGGGGCTGAGGGGGGAGGGGACAATGTTCCCTAACCCCTGAGCTCCGGTTCGGGATGGGATTTTTTTAACAACCTGCTTCATCCCCACCCATACCTTCCTCATATCCCTTTTCCTCTCCTCTTTACATTCTATCCATTTTTACGCCGTGTCTAAGGTGGAGCCGCCATGCCGATGGACTGCCAGGCCACCAGGCGCGAGGGGTGGTCCGAAATGGCGGCGCCTGGCTCGGCCAGGCCTGTAAGCACCTCTTGCAGTGCGGGCAATTGCAAGAGGTGATGAGCTATTGCGTCCCGTATAAAAAAGAGGGCCACCATGCCCATGTATGAAAAAGCAACCAAAAAACCCCCAACCCCCAACTTCCCCTGAAACAGCGACGGAGCCGCCCTCGGGCAGCTCCAGCAAAAAAATGGAGGTTTTCCCCCCTGTGCTTGCGCAGGGGACCCTCCATATCTCTTCAACCGGATAGGAGGCTTACTCCTCTCCTACGCCTACGGGTGAAGGGGACTCCCCCTCACCCCCTTCTCTGGAGGTGCTTTCGGGCACCTCCCTCTTACCAGCGGCAGTCCCCTCTGTTCTTTCCAAGGGGACTGCCAAGAAAGCCAGCAGGCAGCCCTTAGCCAGCCGCTCCACATCGAAGCGGCTCGGTAGGGCAAACCTCCTTAGGGGGGAGAGGGAAGCCAGGCCCCTTCGGTCGCTTCCCTCAAAAGACCTGCTGGCAAGAATATTGAACCTTGCCGGGGTCAAGGCCCATGCCTCCCCACACAAGACTAGTGACGATACTGCCAACGGGACCTGCGATGTCTTGGGGGGGGGATGGCCAGCTGGAGGCCCCCTCTGAGATAGACATGGTCCTTGAGGAAACCCAGCCTCAGACGGTAGGGACTTACATGGGGGTGAATCTGGGCTCGGCGCCAAGCACCGAACCCGAATCCACCCCTATGCAGGGTCTTCCTCAAACGGCTGTGGTTTCCGAAGCAGCACAAGGAGGGGAGGGATCTCCTCCGACCGGTGCCCTTACGACTACCAGGACCTCCATTTCGGAGAATGACCTGGCTGAGCCGGTCCATCTGGCCTGGGGGCTCCTTCCGGCGGAGGTTAGAAGCGGAGTCATTCCCCGCCCTCCTCTCCGCGGGGGCTACGGGGACGGATGGGTCTGCTGCCACTTTGGCAAGCGACCAAGCCAAGATCGGCACATCCGGCCCCTCTGCCCCTCCCGGTTGTGGACCCCTGACTAAGACTAAAATTGCACAGGGCGGAGCTTCGATGACATCGGGGCCCTTGATTCAGAGGTTACCTGGCGTTTTCGAGCCCGCTGGCTTCAAACGCTTCCTCGTTATTCGCTTCACTGATGGCACCATGTTGTCCAAGGGCAATATGATCCATCAGAGGGGAGGATTAGCTAGTGCAATTGGTAGAGAGCCGAAGGTGACCCGTTTCTCGGACGGGAGCCTTCTGGCGAATGCGGCGAATCCCGCCGAGGCGGCCAAGATAAGTGCTTTTCGGACACTTCATAGCATCCCGGTGAGCGTAACGCCGCACTCTACCATGAACTTTGTGAAAGGAGTAGTATATGCGAGGGAACTCGTTGACTACTCCATTGAGGACATCACCCTAGAGTTGGCCGACCATGGGGCGGTCAAGGTCGAACGTGTGAGGGAGAAAACAGGGAGGGGCCTCGAGACCCACCCCTACACTCTTCGTCACGTTCGACTGTGACAAGCTCCCTGAGTCGGTGCGTGCCGGTTTGTACCGCTACCGCGTGAAGGCATTCGTGCCACTGCTGCGGCGGTGCTATTACTGTCACCGCTTTGGCCATACGAATCGCTCATGTAGACGTGCAAAGTCGGGGTCACCCGAAGTCTGTAAATTGCTCCAAGGCCGCACACGATAAGTCCAAATCGTGTGTGGTCAAGTGTCTCAATTGCGGAGAGCCGCACCCTGCTTCTTCGAAGCAATGTGATGCATATCTCCTTGAGAAAGAAATCCTGGCCGTTCAGGCCCAGGATCGACTCTCATTCCGCGAGGCTAAAGACTTGGTCCTGGGCGCCCGGCTCTGCCTGGGACGTCATATGCCTCAGTAGTTCGAAAGGCACCCTCTGCTCCTGGTCAACCAGGCCAACGAGCACGGTTGTTTCCGCGCCCATTCGGAGCCCTTCTGCGGGCTCTACCCAACCCGGGCGCTCCCCTGGTAAAGCTGGCGGCAAAAAGGGTTCATACCCAGCCCCGGCTAAAACCAGGGCTCCCCCCTCTTTCCTTAGCGTGACCGTTTCCCGTAAGGTGAAACGGCCACGCGCCTCCACCGAGTCGTTAGACTCACAGGAGGCAACACCCGTGAAGATGGTCGCTAGGCCATCGTCCGGAGTTCCTAAAGCTGTCCTCCGAAAGGAGGACAGCCCTGAGGTGTGGCGGAGGGCTTGGAGACGGTGGTTCCTCGAAAAGAGGGCCCCCTGCCTCCGAAGCAGCAACACCCGCCTAAGTTTTCAAGGCGGAGGGAGGAAAAGACTCGCATGGCGAGCCCAACCTCCCCCAATAAGTCCTCGAAGGCGACAGCGCCTTCAGCGCTTTGTCCGGCCAACAGCGCCCGTGGTTCTGCCCCCGAGAAGCGTACGACCATTCCCGTGAGGCTCTTCAATTTGAGGAGGGCCCCTGCGTCTCCTCCGAGCTAGGACTGGAGGGCATATTCCTTCAATGGAATTGCCGTGGACTCCGGACCAACTGGGAGGAGCTGCGGAGGCTCGTCTCGTCCCGTTCCCCGTTAGCTGTCTTTTTGCAGGAGACCATGCTAGGTGCGTGCCCCCTCCCTTCCCTCCCGGGGTATAAGGGTCTTGCGACCCCACTACCGTGGGATGGCCGAGCTGGGGGATGCGCAGTTTACACCCGGCATGATGTCTCCGTTCTTCCTTTCTCTTTAGATACCTCCTTTCAGGCAGTGGCTGTGCAGCTGCACCTGGATAGGAGGTATACTATCATTTCTGCGTACATTCCACCGTCAGCTGACTTCGACGCCGGGGAATTCCACCGCGTCGTGGCACGGTTGCCGAGGCCCTATCTCTTGCTTTGAGATCTGAACGGCAGACATCCTCTCTGGGGAGATTACTCCATAAATCCCAGGGGACAAGTCCTTACCGATCTGATCGAAGAGCTTGAGATGGGTGTCCTAAACGTGGATGAGTTTACGTATCACTGTTCGAGAGCCGCTTCATTTTTTTGCCTTGACCTATCTTTGTGCTCTTCGGATACACAGCCTGATTTTGATTGGGGGGTGATCGATGACCTCCATGGTAGTGATCACTTTCCAATTCAAATATCATTTTCAGGGCAACTGCCGCCTGAGAGCCCACCTCGGTGGTGCTTGGCGCGGGCGCGGTGGCCTGCATTTCAGGAAATGACTGAATTTTCTATCTCAGTCGAGGATTTTAGGTCGGTAGATGAGGCCGTTGAGTTCTTTTCCGGCAACCTCATCGCCTTGGGCCTAACTACTATTACTAGGACGTCTGGCCGTTTTGCACGCCGACCACTCCCATGTTGGTCAGCCGAGTGTGAGACGGCTCTCAAACAGAAGCGTTATGCCTACATGCGCTATAAGCACCGCCCGAACGATTTCACTGTCGCTGAATTTCGTCGGGCTAGGGCTAGGTTCCGGTATATTTCGAAGCACGCCCGCCGCTCTTCTTGGCGGGCATACGTGTCTTCACTTAACGGGAAGACCCCTTTAGCTGAGTTGTGGAAGCGAGTCAAAAGGATTCAGGGAAAGTCCTCTCAGGGCCCCCTCCCGTTCTCCAGGAGAATGGGACCGCAATCTCGGACCCCGCGTCCGTGGTGGAATCCTTAGCGACCGCTTTTTCCGCATTCTCTAGCCGTGATGCTGTTCCGCCAGCATTCAATGCACGTCGTGATGTCGCGGAAGGCCGCTTGCTGGACTTTACCTCCAGAGGCGGAGAACCCTTCAACGACAAGTTTACTGTGAGTGAGTTGCGTTCCGCTCTCGCTTCGTGCGTGGACACCGCCTATGGTCGGGACTCTCCACACGATGGGGGCAAGGGGACGCCTCCCAATGTTTATATCTGAATTTTCGCGAAACGTCGATTCCGCGTACGGGTGGGGGGAGCCCTCTCCGGCCCAAAGGAGCAGGAAGAGGGTTTCCCGCAGGGAAGTGTCCTCAGTGTCACACTCTTTGCCCTGAGCATCAACGGCATCACCTCGGTGCTCCCGGAAGATGTTCTCGCTACGCTCTACGTGGACGACCTTTCGATCTCTTTTGGCGTGGCCCAGATGCCAACTCTGGAGCGTCGACTCCAACAGGCATTGAACCGCGTCTCTCGCTATGCCGAAGCGCATAGGTTTCGGTTTTCTTTGGCCAAGACTAAGGTGGTGCACTTCTGCCGCCATCCACGGCTTCACCCCGACCCAGATTTGTTTCTTAAGGGGGTGCGCCTGGATGTGGTTGAGTCGCACCGTTTCCTTGGTCTTGTATTTGATCGACGCCTCACCTGGGAGGCTCATATTCGCAGCCTTAGGGTCTCTTGTACCCATGCCATGGACATTCTCCGTTCCGTGACGTTCAGCGCTTGGGGTGCTGATAGGGCTACTGCCTTACTTTTTTATCGATCCTTTGTTCGCTCGAAGCTCGACTACGGATGCGAGTTTTATGCATCCGCAGCCGAGCGTTTATTGCGGAAGGTGGATTCAATCCACCACACCGGCCTTCGCCTTACGACCGGTGCCTTCCCCACTTCCCCCATTGAGAGCCTGTTGATCGATGCCGGGGAGTTTCCACTCGCTCTGCCCCCCATGCAGTGCATCACTCGCCTGTACGCGCGAGCCCGGCGCCTCCCTCATTCGCCAACAGCTCTCACTGCATCCGCAGCTGATCTTGATGGTGCCTATGCCGCCGAGAGACGCCAATCATACCCTAAATCCTTTGGGTTTAGGGCCAAGAAACTCCTTCGAGAGGTAGATATAGCTCTCAGGCCGTAGGCGCCCCTGGTTTTGCCCAAGACGCCACCCTAGAGGGTACCACATTTGGCTATTTGTCGCCACGCCTCTGCTCCCAAAGCTTATACTGCTTTGGGAGTATTGCGTTCGACCTTTTTGGATCACACATCGTGTCACGCTGGAACTGTGCCAGTGTATACGGATGGCTCCAAGTCCCAAGAGAGGGTCGGCTTCCACGCCGTATCCCCTCTGTTTGAAGTCAGCGAGGCTCTACCAGGCGCTGCGTCTGTCTTCACGGCCGAGCTGGTGGCAATATACCCCTCGTTACGGGAGATTACGCGACGTGCCCGGTTCGGAGACCGGATTGTGATCTATAGCGACTCACAAAGCGCCCTGAGTGCTCTCGGGGCATTGGAATCTCCGCATCCCCTGGTTCGCGATATCCGTGACACCACGGTTTTGGCGAGCCGGGCGGATGTTGAGATTATCTTCTACTGGGTTCCTGGACATGTAGGAATTGCGGGGAATGAGCGCGCCGATGAGGGCTCCAAAGAGTCCTCGAGGACTCTGCGACCAGACCAGCGTTTCGCTCTTCCTCACACCGACTACATGGCAGGAATACGGGCAGCCTTTCGGACTTCTTGGCAAAGAAGATGGGAGACGGTCGAAGGGAACTTAAAGTTGCGTGCCATTACGCGGCGACTGTTCCGATGGACCTATCCTCCAATGCTGCGCTGGCTTCAGGTTGCTTTCTGTCGTCTCCGAATCGGACACACTCATGTGACGCATCGCTATTTGATGGAGCGCTCGCCTGCGCCCTATTGCGACGACTGCTTTGTCCCCCAGACTGTTCGGCACATTCTTGTCGAATGTCCCAGTCTGGGTGATCTTCGCGCACGATACCTGTCCCGGTACCGGGATGGGTGGGGTCGCTACCGTCTGTTCCTTGTACTCGAGACAGATTCGTGCACATTGACTTGTGGACTTGTTGACTTTTGGGGGAAGGCCGGGCTTCTCCCCTTTATTTAAGGTTCTTTTTTTGTTATTGTTTTGTTTGTAGGTTGCACTCTCCTGCACCGGGGTGAGGGGGACCTCCCCCCGCTGCCGGAGATTGCTTCCTGATTGTTAAGTTTTTCCAATTTATATCATTGTTATGTTTTCATATTTTTATTTTAAAGTAGCCTAGTTCTAGGCTGTCGTGTTTTTCGGCGACTTATGCCCAAGTGGGCATTTGCCAGATGGGCTCTATAAAATTAAAAAAAAAAAATCCTATGGATTTTCACATGACCAGGAATCTAAAAAAGGTAACCTTTTACCTCGAACTGTGTCTAATTAACCATGATCGAATCCCCTGTACCATGGGTATGGAGAGTTAAAAGAACGGATGGAAACTAAACCACTTCTAGAATCACTAAAAGAAAGAAAATCGGTAAGAAGTAAAGTTAAAATAAGTCGAAAAGCTAGAAATAGCTTTGAGGTCAGCAGTAAATACAGAGGCTACCCTGAGTAGGGTCAGCTGCATAGACTCCAAAGTAAACAGCAGCTGCACCCACACTGTGGTCTTACTTAGAACTATGAGTATATATTGGGCATAAATATGTGTGGGAGGAGATGTGCGCCAGTAACAGCAAAAGAAGTAGGGAAGCATCAATAGACACCTTTTGTATATGCTACATGCCTGTACATATGTTAAGAGGAGTAGAGGCACAAGGTGGGCACATAGACAAAATTGAGAGTACAAAAAGGAGATGTAGTCACCCAAGCTGAGTTCTAGAGGTCTGGACATGGACAGCAGTATGTAATAGTCCGCTGCTGACGAGGCCGCAAATAGGCACCTGTGAATTGCTGTAGTAGGTGTCTGCTGAACGCTGAAGAAGTAACGCAAGAGCACCTCCAGTATATGGTAAGTGCGCGGCAGAACGCCACTCTCTACATACATATTATTGACAAGTGATGTGCGAAAAGCACTGTTGGATATCTGCACCTTAGATTTCGAATGGGGTCTAATAACCTTAAGGTCGATGGGGAAGCAGAGGAGTTTCCCTGGCTCCCATAATCAAAGCGAAATTGGACAAGAGCGGTGTACAACGTCCCATGACGTATGAAATAAAACTTTTAAGAGATCAAGGGATTTCAAGCACTTGACTTCGACGTTGCGCAAGTGGTGTAGCCATTTCAATTTGTAATTGATGGTTACACTCATGAAGTTGAACTCTGTAGCATATTCAATCCTTGAGTTATGCAAATGAAGACGAGGGGGGATAAGCATCTCAACCTGTACAGGTGTATCGCTTTAGTTTTAGTAACTCAGAGACGATTTCCTCAATATACCTAACGTAAATACTGCACCAACAGCGGTAGGCTGGCGATGGAAGCCGCGGGGACATACAGAAGAGTGCCAGATCATACACAGATAGACTGGATGAAACTCCATCTGGGAGAGAAGAAACTAAGCCATTAATAGACATGACGAAACAAATAACGCTTAACACGTTGCTTTATGGGACACCGTCCTCCTGCCACCTTGTATCAGAGTAAAGATTACCGATGCGAACCTTAGAATTACGGTTATAAAAGTATACGGATAAAATTGGGTAAAAGATCCTTCATGCCACGGTCGTGCCGCTGCTGTAAGATACCATGCCGCCAGGTGGTATTTTAAGCCTTATATATGTCAGTGAACACCGCCAGACCGTGTTTTTGTCAAAGGCCTCCCATATAGAGTTCTCCAAATGAACAAACAGGTCTACAGTATTATGGTACTTACGGAACCCAAATTGAAAAGGTGACAGCAGACCATTTGACTCCAGAAACCAATTAAGTCGGAGATGGTAACTCGCCAGGTGGAGGAGTATCCGCCTGTTATCCAGATTGGATAAAAAAGCATCAAGTAAAAATAATTAAGTATGGAGATGTAGGTAACGGATCAAATCATAGTGAACCGCGCCAAAGTAGAGAGACATTGATGCTTTAGGGCGGGTCATACTTTGGGCAACCATATATTTTCATCAAATTCTTTAATGAGGGGTGCTTAAATGATAGATTTTCCAGTGTAGATTTTGAAAAAGAACTTTATTTTGTTATACAATTGCTCCTACCTACATCAATTTTCATTTAAATAAAAGTACATTTTTCCCTTTCGTCACGAGCTTATGTAACCTATTTTTATTTAATCCAAGTACACACAAACACAAAGTAACCTCAAATTTACATTTTTATTGAGTGAGAAAAGTGTATGCAAAGCTCCACATATAGTTGCATGGGTCACTTTGGGTCATATTCAAAAGTTAATCTTCACCAGAGCACACAAATCATGCTTTGACTCATTCCTGGACATCAGACGTCTACTTGTCTCTTGTGCCCTGATTCCTCCATCCCTCTTTTCATGTGACAAATACTTGGTAGAAGCCTCAGCCACCATTCTTACAACCCTTTCAATGATCTGTGTGTGACAAGGCCAGTCAGGTACTTTCATAGGAGAGTCAATGAAGTTCTTCAATTCAGAAGTACTTAAAGAGCAAGTGAGAGGTGGCTCAGAGACATCCTCTGACCAATTGATCAGATCTCTAATCCTGGTAGCATCACAATTGGTGTCTGGTGTCCTTCTTAGCCTTACAAAGGAGTCTCCCAGTTGAGTATCTGGGTCCCCTTTCCCCCTGATGGTCTGGATTCTTTTCACCGCTTCATTTCTCTCCGCCTGATCTTCAGAGCATAGGGGGGGTTTGGAGGATGGCTTTACTGTATGCATACCAAGCTAATCTCTTAACAGTTGGCAAAACAATATCCAACACCTCCTTTCTCTGAGACTTAAGGCAGTGGAGTTTATAAAGAATGTGCCTAGGTCCCTCGGTCCAAGAGTGCTTAATTTTAACGGTAAATTAACATGGGTAATATACACCAATGATGAATTCAACAATCAGTCGTAGATTCTTAAAGGCTTTTCCTTTGAGCTCATGCTTTGACACCCATAGCCGAAGAAGTCTGTTAGCTGTGGTCGGCCAGCGACTGTGGTTTACTGGTCCTATTTCCAATAGAGAAAGCCTTGTAGGAAGCACCCCATCTATGATTGCCAATATAATTCTATAGCCGTAGTGTTGATCAGTGGAAAGATCTTGCACCACTTCCTGAGGTATATTGGTAAGAGGAGGACCTAAAGATATTTGAGTGAAATTTGGGTTGATATCCAAGTCTGTAACAGAGTCAAGGAGCTTTCCTATTGGTCCAGAATATCTGTTGTCAGATAGTGTTGGGCCATCCAGGTTGATCATTATATGACAGAGAGGGAGTTCCCCAGTGTACAGGTTACAGACCAACCAAACAAACTTTCTGCCCAAATAGAGCTCCAATTTTTGCATTTCTCTAGTATTTACACCCGTGTTTACATTCGTGGAGTCTCCTCCAATAGCCATTAAGCTTTTATCCAAACCCCGTTCCCTCAGCCATTCAAACATAGGCTTTGTGATCTTCTCTGCGTGTGATTCTTCTTTTGTAGCCTTTTATGGGACAAAGTGGAAGAGGTAATTGCTTCCAGGCTCACTGATGATAGTGTAATGCTCCTCGTTTGTTTTGCTGGAAACAATTTTTCACTTCCCTCTGCCTCCATCATAAGATTTGTCACATCAATTCGTCCATCAGAGAGAACACAAGAAATTCCCCCATCCTTCCTTAAGTTTTCCTCAAACTCATCTTCAATAAGTGTCATTAGCTTTTCCTGTGCTCTCTTAACTTTATTCTTATCAATTACTTTACTTGTATCTTCCTCAGTAATAAATCCAGCATCTATTAAAGCTGCTGTTGCTATAGCTGCAGTTGGTCTCAATCCGACACCATACCTTATACTAGCAAGAGCAATATTTGGAATTTCATCATAGTTCTTTCTATTCCTGGTGGAAGATTCCGGCACTTGGAGAGCTTCAAACGTTACTTCATCACCAAACTGTTGTCACCATCAGAATTTTCTGCCTCCAGATCTTCACCTTTTGCCAAAAAGTGCTCGATTTCTTTTCTTGCTGCTTGTTCTGCTAAAACAGCGCTTTCCTCCTTACCTTTCCTCTTTCTTTCTGCTATCCTTTCTTTTTCTTTCCTTTCTGAAGCTCTTAATTGTCTATTATGTTCTGGAATATCAGGACCTCCAATTTGAAAGGTTCCTTTAATAAAGGCCAGTTCCTTATTAGGTATTTTTTTTCTCTTTACTGCAACAGCAGTCAATGTGGGCTTCATTCTCACAACCATTACAACCTACTTCCCCATAACTGGAAGTTTTACATTTGAATGTCAATATATCAAATAGCTTATCTAGTTTTGCAATGAACCTCTCTTTTACTTCATTTTTTCCTTTACCAAGGGAAACTTTTACTGCCTCCTTCCACACCTCCTTAAGCTTTGTAATTATTGTGACCTTTTGATTTACAACAGGTGGTTTGAAGAGAGCATTAGCTTTGGTCCACTAATTAATCAAGCCCTGATACATGTCTCTTAACAGCTGGTAAACTTCATCATTTCTCCGGTCATCTTCACTTTGCTCCCTCAGGTAGAGGCCGTACCTCAAAATATCTCTTATTGTTGGTAACTCAGACACCATCAGCTCTTGCCCAGTCCCAACAAAATTAGTCAGATGAGAACTTGATTTAGACCTTGTCTTGATTTTCGCCATGTTTCGTACTAATCGCAGGTATATCTGCAAATGAAAAGATGGCACTTAGATTAAGAAATAATCTCTACCAAATAATTATATGTTATTCTAAAATGATCCACGGCCTTTATTAGCATTCAAATAAAATGTAAATATTCTATAAACAGTTACCAGTTACAATAGTTACCAGAACTGGCAACACTACTGGAATATTGCCTTACAATGAGTAATGAGTACTGGCTACTTGCATTTTTGGAGTTAGACCAAACTAAACTATGGGTCATTTTTAACAGGTTTTCTACTTCTCGGCTCTCTAATACATTTTTACATTTTGTTAGACAAATATCTTTCAGACTGACTAAATGTATTGATGATAGAAAATGGTCAATTTAATTTTTATGGGTAACTAAAATAATAGTAAAATATAGTGAATGACCCCGAACTAACAATATTTCAACTTCAAATTGATGTAGGTTAGATCAATCAGAATTTAGCTTTTCTGCCAAAAGTATGTTCTTTTCAGCAGCACGCAATTTAACGACTAAATAATTTATTGTAAGGGAGACTCATACATATCGGCTGCGGATATTATTAACCCTCTTCCAGACCTTCGAGGGAGGAGTCGAATAAGAGATGGATGAACATAAGTTCGCAAGTAAGTCTGACGAGCCTTTCGTAGAGTCCTCTGGTGAATAGCTTTAGTTCTATTCCTTTAAATCCGGTTACGTGGTGTGGGATTTCCACGGCACCGAGAGTGAGTAGATTTATAGGCCTGAACCGCGGTTCCACCATGGCATAGATGATCTCCTGATTCCATGAGGTCGTCTTGGACTCGTACGCTCAGCAGCAACATATGCAAGTGACGTTAAGAAGTTTACCGGTGAATCAGACTCGTTAAAAACTTCCAACGAGGCGTCGGTGTACGATGCTTCTGGAAAACCATCCCAATCGACCTTCATTTTTTTCCATTGCGGAGGACGAGAGATCCGAGGGCAAGGAAGAACAGGTGCTAGAATAATGGAAAAAATATCACCCTCATGTAAGTTGTCCTGGGCAGACCACTGTGAGTCAGAGAAATAGTCTGAGGAAGACAAGAATAAATCGACACAACTAAATGTATCCGATTGTACATGGTAGGAAGTAAAATGGATAACGAGCATTAAAGACACCTAAGAATAAAAACGGAAAGGCAAGCTAGTGTAAACGACTCAATGAGTCTGACCTGCTCATAACCAGATCTGGGGGAAGGTACAGGTAACAAATCGTTAAAAGTTTAGATAAAAAGACCCGCACAGCTACTGCTTGCAGAGTTATACGGTGGGGTAGGTAGGTAGAATAGCGAGAGTTTGCTACTAAAATAGACACTCCCATTGTGTTGTAGCCCTCAAAGCGGGGGAGGCGAATTAAAAATATGAAAATCAGGGATGAGTAGAAACGGGCGAGTTCCAAGCTTGTTTTTTTTTTAAATAAACAATAGTAGGTTGGATGTCATGTAATAGAATTCTGAATTCTTCCTACTTGGAAAGAAGACCCTGACAATTCCACTGTAAGATAGAATATATTATGTTTTACGAGTGGAAACAGCTGTAGTTATTTTGTTGAGTCAGGTGGAAGAAGCTGGGGCAGCCTTTTAAACCGTCCAATAGAGCCAGGTGGAGGATAAAAATGACTATACACACGCAAAGAACTCATAAGAGTTAAAGTACCAGTAAAATATTATTAAAGTTTAACACTTTATTTTCAAATATTCAACTATCAACTAACGAGAGAATTTGGACTCGCTTTGTCTCATAGCATCTCTGGGAAGGCAATTAACTTTTCCAAAACATATAAATGGTAGTAGGTCGCATACCCTAAAACTCTTTATTAACCAGTAGAAACAACCCATTTATACCGGGGGAAGTCGATACTAACGACCCTTACCGATGCCATTAAAATCAAGACCCTTACAAATGTCATTATATGCAAGACCCCTACCGATACCATTACATGCAAGACCCTTACCGATGCCATTACATGCAGAATCCTTACTGATGCCATTACATGCAGAATCCTTACTGATGCCATTGCATGCAAGACCCTTACCGATGCCATTACATACAGAATCCTTACCGATGCCATTACATGCAGAGCCCTTACTAAGGCCATTGCATGCAAGACCCTTACCGATGCCATTACATGCAGAACCCTTACCGATGTCATTAAATGCAGAACCCTTACCGATGCCATTACATACAGACCCTTAACGATGCCATTACATACAAGGCACTTACCGATGTCATTGCATGCAAGTCTCTTAACCTACCCTGCACGAAACGTGCAGAGCACCCCTAAAATTAGTAAACAGAGAGACTTCAAGGAATCCCACCTCCACGAAACCAGACCGCCTCATCCTCATAACACAGCATAACATCTAACTTCTGGGTCTAAATCGCATACCATCACTGCCTACACTGCGGACCCGCGTACTGTGACGGTCCCTCAAAAAGTGAAGAATAAAATACCCAATTGATACAGTTATTTTTAGGGCTGTTAGATTGGTCTCTTGTATACAGTCACTTGCTTGGCTGTGATGAAGAGCGACACCCAGACGTGCTAGATGGAGTGTGAAGATGGCTCCTCATTGCTATACTAACTCCATATATCGTCTCTTGTAAGAACTTCCGCACTCTTGTAGATCAGAACATTTGCTGTGATTCATTTATATTTATAATCCCTACTAAATTCCAATCAAACATCTCCAAGATAAGTTAGTTGCACTCTACGTACGAGGTTCATCCTGACCCGATAATATGCCACGGCACGTAGCTGCCCTCGCTATCCAAGATCACCGGTGCAGAAAAAGCTGGGTAACGTTGTTCAATATGGCAATAAAGGGATGAAATGAAGCGGGTCCTTGTGGCGGTGAACCACACTAATACTAATTTTGTACTTTAAAATTATTGAGCTCTTTGTGCCTGTGTGTTTCAAGAGATTTGAATGTACCCTACCTCGACACTGGAATAGGCTTGATATTGCAGTCCTTTTAGCCAGCCAAAGAAATTATTAGATACTTCAACTTTTTCTCTAAAACAGCGAGAAATCAAAGTATTAAGCGCCTTCGAATGTTTTTTTTTTTAGGCCCGCTAGAAGCGGGTGACAAAAACTTGATCTTTCCTGGTGGTAACTAGGGTGTCCTCCAGGATGGCTTAAGCAGCGGCAGGTGTCAGTTATTGCTTTACACTAACCGAACCCTCTGTTATATATTTTCCCATATTGCTAAACATAGATTAAACAGCCATGGCAACATCATATAAACTTCTCCCACATCCCTTGGGATATCAAACCGTTCATTCTGGTCATCTTTCACCCAAATGCATGCCTTGCTTCCAACATAAAAAACTTTTAAGAATAGCCAACAGTTCACCATTCACTTCATAAATTCTACTACCTGTAACATTTCTTTATCGACACGGTCGTATGCACTTTCTCAAGATCTATAAATCCATCATACATCTTATATTTCTTATCTCTTGTGTTTTCAGGCAGCTGTTTCAATTCAACACTTCACACCCTCCACTACCTGCTACAAATTCACCTTGCTCATTCTCCAGCATTCCTTCAGTTATCATTTTTACAATACAACAAATTAACTTATTCCCATACAGTTTTTGCATTCACCTGTCTCATTTTTTTATATATATACAATGCCAATATCATAGTATTCTTTCCCTACTCAGTCACTGTTTCACTTTGAAATGATATATAACAAAACCACCAGATCAACCACATTTGGTAATTACTACCACCTTTAAACAACTCGGTAACTATAGCACCATAACTCTCAAAGCACTAACAACCTCTTGCATAAATATTGGTTTTTACATTGATACACTAACGCTTTGCAGCCTCACAATTGTATTTACATTCGTTTCATTTTTCACACCTACATTATGCACTCATCGAAGTAATCTCTCAATCTATTTCTAACCTCCTCATTGCTCCCATTATTATCCATGATGTTCACACAGCTATTCTTCGCTTTTGTTTCAGACCTTTCTCACTTCTTTCTGCAAACCTTCCTGATCCCATCCGGATTATCATTCGGTGCTTACTCGTCCAGTTTCTCACTTCGCCTCTTTGTATGCGTTCGTTCACATCTTTCTAACTCCTTTTCTACACTATTTAAGCGTCTGAGAGTATCTCTCCTTAGTTCTCCACTACACGTTTCGCGTCGCCAATCCAACGTTCTACTTTATCGTTCTAGTTCACCTATATTTTGTCTCCCAACCTTCACTTCCTTAAATTTTGTTTCGCCGCATGTTAAATTACCAAGTTCACACTTACTCTCGAGGGCTATGGCCTTAGCAAATGGAAACACTACTTCCGATTACAGCAAAGTTAAGCCACGTCAGATCTAGTAAGTTGCTGAATAGAGTCCCGATTTGGGACGGCTCCATGACGGCTGCCACGTAAACAGTAGATCCCCACTGAAAAATAAAACTCAAAACAAGTGCACATGGGTGATAGAACCTATACCAAATTATTTATTTTTACTTATCACAAGCGTGTTAAAATATACACTCCGCCCTCTAGCGGATTCAATTTCAATTCTTTCTTTTCCCACCTCACAATTTTGTATCAGTGGTGGCATTCAGCATTTTTCTGTTCAGCCAGATTATTTAAAGAAATACAGCAGACTACTTAAAATAAAAATTAAACATATTTTTATAGCACATTATTGTGTATAAAATTAACGGCTAAAGTTAGACATGTTAATTTTTTAATTCTCTTAATTACCATAGAGCTGAACGATGTTCTTGTTGATTTATTTTATGAAGTGAACAATTTTGAATCATCTATAGATAAATGAAATATAAGGTGCGTTTGCCCCTAAAGAGGACATTATAGTTGATGTTTCTTGGCTATATCTTTTATATTTAAAATTTAGAAACTTTTTTAGGACCACTTGATATTAAAATATAGGCTTATAATAGTTCTTATCGTGCCTATTAGTCTTCAAAACAAACCAGCTTACTCTATGTAAACTCTCAAATGACCTACTAGTGAAGGGTACTGGCACGTAGAGTCGTTACAATTATTAATTTGAACTTAGATGGACTTAGCAAGTTAATGGCGGTCATGAGAAATACAGCTTTACTTCAAATTAATTTATTTTTTCGATAAAAAAGTGGGAATTACGCTAAGATAAAGGAGAAAGGTACAAATGTTCATTGTGGTGAAATACAGGGGAGTGGGAATGATTTGGTAGGTAGGGAATGCCATATAAGGATAAATTCAAGGTATTGAATAACAGGACAGTTAATTAAAACTGTCAGACAAGGTGTTTGTAGATACATCCGTAACATAATCAACGGTTTCGACCAGTTAATTAAAATGCACTTTCAGCTTAATATTTGAGCAAATTTGATTCCAAATTCCATATAAAAGTAGAATTAAATTTTGAACAATACAAATTTAGGAATGCAACGGTCGCTAATAACGTGATTTATTTAATCACATGAAGTAACTTTAAATAAGTTACCGCACATCGATCATAGATTTAAAAAAAAACATTGTACAGATATGGGAGTAAAAATTGGTAATTGAATACTGTGGTAATGTATAAATTTCTATGACTGAACATACATACCATTGAGGCAAACATTAGTATAAAAGCTAAAGGGCAATTGTAATAAGCGCAATTTTCTCAACGAGGTCTTGCAAAGGGGGGCCTAATTATAATTTTTTGCCCCGTCTTTGTACGAATCTGTTCGTGTACGTTTGGGATGGATAAGGTTTGTTGCACTCCAATCTCCAAAATAATTAAAAATATATATATAATCTAAAAAACAAAGTGGAAGGAACCGAATTTTTTTTTAATGAAAAACAATTATTTATCAAAATATTATATGATTTGTTGAATGTTAAAAACTAATTATATTATTATTCAGATCTCGCGAAAGTAATTATTATTTATTCGTTTTGTTTGCTTTCTAGAAACGGCAGGTTGATAACTTTGGCATTTGACTAGAAACTATGGCTAATTAACAAATATTAATAAATCAATAATTAAAATATAAATTAAATTACAAATGAGAATTAAATAACATTATCTCTGATTATAAAAACTAAGATTCCGTGATCTTTTAAATCTTACTTTAAAAAAATAATCCCATTTTTTTCATTTTAACAAATACAGACCCTAAAAGTATAAATCGTTACAGAAATTAAAAAGTATATATATATATATATATATATATATATATATATATATATATATATATATATATATATATTCGTTTTTGGCCTTCTTTTGGCACGAATTTTATTTTTTTTTAAGTTTCGATTTCATTTTTAAAATGTTGGACGTTTTGATGTAGGTTTTATATGCATAATAATTACCTTCATCTACTTTACCGAATGGACACAGTAAATTAATCAAATCTCAATGGATTTAATAGAATACGAAGTAAATTTGTTTATAGTTAGGAATTATTTGCTTTGAAGAGTGAGCAAAAGGATATAATATGGCACAGTATTTATAGTTTATATACAATTAAAGCAAAGGTCTTTGGTTTGAATTTGACTCGTTATATATATATATTAATCGACCAACTAGAAACATGATTTAAGGGTTTATCAGTTTTGTGGTTTCAATGAGCATTTTATTTTTGAACAAATATTGTCAATAGATTTGAACAAAAAACGAGATTAACTAATCGATAAAATATATTTACAGATGAACAGCTCGAATGATATTAATGTTAGAGGTAAAGTAATATCAATAATTCCTTTCCGATTTTTTTTTTTGTGTGTGAATGGGTGAAACTTCAAAAACAATAATTATACAAGTGAGAATGAAGATTTCGAAAGCTTCTAAAGTAAACATAAAATGTAAACAAGCTCAATGTACAAGGTATCTAATGTCTGATTCTTTTAGTCATAAAAGTTCGCTTCTTCAGAGGTAACTTGTTATGTTTCAATCTTTTGTGGGCGCGAAACCTTGCAAAAGAGAAGAATATTGGTCGATTGGGACAACGGAGGCACCTATTATGTTTTAATTTCTTTCTCTTCAAAAGGATTCGACTTCTGGAGAGGGATGCGATGTCGGGTTTTTCCTTTATCAGGTCAGCATCTTCCTCTACTGACTCGGACTCGATAGTGATAATCTTCTTGGGACAACTCTGCTTCCGTGAACGCTTGCTGAGTCGCTCAGCATCATAATCAAGACCCTCTGAAGAAGGAGACGAAGGGAAAGAGTGGAGAGACGTTGAATCGTGACTCGGTTGAGAGTCTCCTTCGCTGGAAGGGGAAATTGTCGACTCGGGGTCTGCCATCTTCCGATTCAATCCACTTACAATCGCGCTCAGCGGACTTTCTGAGGACTGTGGGCGTACGTGAACTTTAAAATGGACCTTCTTCCACAACTGTGGACCGTAGACCGATGTGAAAACGTGAACGCAAGCGTTGCAAACGTCTTCATGGTGCGTTAGCCAATGGTCCTTAGCCAGCTCGTCTTGGGTCAGGCTGTAGCTACAGTGTGGACACCGAGAAGCGAAAAGACCCCCATGCTCCCTCCTAACGTGATCTGCCAAAATGCCACTCGACTCGCAGGGTTTACTGCAGTCCTCGATGGGGCACGTCAAGGACAAGACTTCTTCCCCCTGTAGGTGGCGCTTGAAGGAGAGATCTTGAGCTATTTCTTGTTCTTTCTCGGGAATTCTGATAGGAGTGATTTCAGCGACATCTGCTGGGGATTTGGGGCCTGTGTGAGCTAGATGAATGTGTGTCTGCAGATTCGCACGAGTGTCGAAGCTCATTCCACAACAAGCACAAATGTGACGACGAGAATAAGGGTTGTTGTGACTGCAAAACAGAAAGTGGAAAGTTAATTAATTTATTTTCCTATAACAAGGACATTTTCTTGCATATTTTGTAATCTGTGCAGTCCTTTTTCAGATAACTACGATTAAAATCTCTATCTTGATACTCATTCACATACCTAACATAACTTTATATAATAAACAACTGCTCTAACATAACCTAAATCACTTTTTAAAAAATAACTGCTCTAACATAACCTAAGTAACCATTTACCACAAACTGGATGAATATATAAAGATAATCTCTTCATATCTTTTCATTTTGTACATGCTTGTTCTCTGATCTTTTCATGCAGACCATTCAATTAATCTAGTTTAAGAGGAAAATATGTCAATGTTTTTTTATATAAAATATGTCTAGTGCTTGTATATCTCATCCCTCACAACGCCATTAATTTCAGATTAATTGTTACCTATATTCTTGCTCTTGGAAGCGGATATTACAACCTATTCCCATTCTTTGTATTTATTTACATTTGTCTTTCTAATATCTTTCCCCTGAGTGAGGCTGCTCATGTTGGTTAACTCATCTATTTCTAGATTCTAGCCAAACGTGCGCTCTCGTTTTGTTCCTTTTGTTATCCCCTCTCCAAGGAGAAGAATATGGAGGTGGTTGGTGGTACTATCGTGGAGGCGCTAGAGCCCATTGGAACTAAGAGGATTACCATTTGCTGAACTGGAGGACAGACACTTACTGTTCTTCGCGCGTATGTTCCAATAGCCGCTCCTGAGTATCAGCCAGAAAATTGCATTTGTTGCAGATTCGTTTGTTATGAACCTTCCACACGTGCGTTGACAGTCTTTCAGCTCGAGCTGCCTTGTAATCGCACATGATACAACCGAAGGGTTTGATATGTGTGTTCATATGCCTCTTTAAACACCAATTGTCGGTTCCTGACCAATGGCAATAATGGCAGGTGTAAGCACGATCGCCTCTTCTTCTTGGTTTACTCGAGACTTCAGGCACAGACGATGTCCCGAAAGGAGATATTTTGAAGGAAGGTGTCGGAACCCTGTTGACGGGAGAGGAAGATGATGGAGAGGAGGTAATGTCCACGACCGAAATCTCAGGAGTAGTTTCAGATTGGTAGTTTATCGCGTCTGGGGTAGTTTGAATTTTCAGAGGCACTTCAGTAATTGGGGGTGAAAGGTCAATGTTTTGAATAGGTTCTGGAAGTGGAAGAATCGTGGTTGCAGGTTGTATGGGAGATTCCTGTATGGGAGAGGTTGGGATGGTTGGTGTTATGGTAATTGGAGCAGGACTGACGATCGTAGCAGGTGGAGAAGAAGACTCTGATTGTACTTGATTTTTAGAAGTTGGTTGTTTTCTTATTTTAGAAATGTCATATTCAGCGTCTGGGTGCATTCGCACAAAGTGCTTCTTCACATGATCAGCTCGATTAAACTGCTTGAAACACAAGTAGCAATGGAATGGTTTGTTATCTTTGTGAATATTTTCATGACGAGTGTACAAGTCACGGCGATCTGTCGCGTACGGGCAATGCGGACAGTAAAAACGTTTATCCGAAAGTGCATTATTGGCGTCAATTTTCGTCTCAACTTTCGTTCTAAGTTCTTGCATCAATTTTGTGACTTCCATAAGTGCCGCATTTTCTTTCCACATAGTGGTATCCGCAAACTGCTCATTATGTTGTCGTGTGAGGTGCATCTTCACGCACCTTGACCAAGCTGATGTGTACGGACAGCGGGGACAGTGGAAGACACGCAAATTGGCATGTGCTCCTAACCAATGTTCAGCCACTCTCGAGAGGAAACCAACCGATTCACAATCCACGCACATAAACAACTTTTGAGCGGGGTTGTACGCGGATACTTTAGAATCAGTCCATGAAAGAACAACATCATTTTCTACCCAAACATCCTCTACAACCTTAGGCTTAATTTGATTCAGGGAAATCCTCCGATAGTGGGAATAAAGCGACTTGAGTCCCTGCGTGCTCAGGTCGAGGGCTTTGTCAATGCCAGCCCCAGGGCCATTCTCGGTCTTCACGGAGACCAGGTTCTCCTTGATTTTCGACCCCCCTTTAACGATACGGGGCTCATCGAGTGTGATGATACCGTTAGAAGGCTGAGTGCCATTTGATGGAGCCAGGATGGTAGACCCCGTGAACGCGAGGGGAAGGTGGGCTGTGGGACCGAGCGCGGATATCGATGCAGCGACAGCCGAGGGGTCGTAAGGGTACAACTTGGTCATTTGCTGGAGTATGCGGGTGTAGGCGGCCACGTCGAAGGAAATTGGAGGAGGGGAGAGAGGCGAGACGTTGCTTGGTTTCGAATGCGTTGTAGGGGCGTAAGCAGCGCGCAACCCTACCACGCTGGTCCCCGCCATACTGCTCTCCGACGAGACGAAATCACTCAGCCTCATTCTGTCTCAGGACCTGAAACGAGACGAAACGGGGTGTAATGTTCTGCCACACAGTCTCATTGCGTCCCTCACACTTTTTCGATGGTAATTTTAAAAGTTCTAAATCAATAATTTAATGAAGATTTCCCCTCTTGAATTGGACATAACGCCCTCTTTCACACTTGCTCGGATCTATTTGGGTATGCAAAAAGGAGAGAATCAGAAAAAAAGACAATAAAGAAAATATAAAATTATTGAAGATCATGGATGGAAGGAATTGTTATAATCCCCCAACATTGGGGCGTGGAGGGCACGTTTGAAGTAACTAGGAACAAATTTAAACGAAGACAGGAACCTGAAAGTGAGAATTGAACGACCTTGTCTGAATGTGCGTTAGCGAATGTGTATGTAATATGCTTAAGACATTCACTTATACATGGTACACATTTCACTTACCCTAACGTAACCACCTTCTGGTGAATTTAATTTTAAAAGCTTCTTTGGCTGAAATGCCCTCGTTGGTATTTGCTTTAGCTTTTAAAATGAAGCCAGGCTAAAAGTTTAACCCCAAATCAACATTTTAAAGACGAAAATAATGATAAATAGTGCAGTAGAGACTCGAGCAATTAGGATTGACGATTAAATGTTAGAGGAACAAGAATACAGATACACGGGACATCTTGTGACTCGTGATGTATGCATGGAAAAGGAAATGTCTAGAAGAATATTTGTTGGAGAGTGGTAGGAAATATTAACATCTTTAGAAACAATATGTCCCTAGGCTTAAAATCAATGTATCTTAACTTATTTAAATGAAACTTTGACATTGAACATAAAAAATTAGGAGGAAAGTGACTTGGAGAAATATGAAAGGATACATGATAGGTAAAACCCGGAGGACCATAAAAGAAATACATGGATAAAGGGTGACGTATATACATAGTAAAAATAATAAAAGTTCTGGAGTGGGAATGTGTGGGAGCATTGCTAAATTGGACACGTTTATACATAAAGAAGCTCGGAAGACCTCTCAGAACATGGGAGAATAAGGTTTAAGTTGTTATGTTCCCATTTGTAACGGGATGTGGCGTTTATTGCTGTAGAAAGAAATATTTATTGTTAAGTCTATGCTCTTCTCTTCCACACACACAAAAATAATCTTTGTCGCTCTAATTGTTCCTATTCTCTTGTCATCTATTACATTTTCTCCACATTTAAGCCCTAGAACACCACTGAGTCCATGGTTCTCTCTTCTCACCTCATCCATTGTTTTTGTCCTAAGTGTTGCCAGTTCTTTCAGTCTCGCTCTCTGGCTATTTTTTCCTTCGCAGTCTACCATTAGATGTTCTACCCTCTCCATCACCGTGGGCCCCACTCATACCATCCCCCTATTCCATCTCTATGCTCGTCCCTGTACCTCGAGATCCCGTTCATGTTTAGAGCAAAAGGTGGCTTACATAGCTTCCATCGAAGGCTCTCTTTCACACCTGTAAATATCACACTTCTTAAATCATTCACAATAACATGAGGGACTCGAGCGCTGGATGCTTACCGGAGAGGCCTTTGTCCAGCAGCACGATTGGCTCATGATCCTCCTCTAGTTCTAATTAATACGATTTTTCATATTTTAAAACAACGCCTAGCTCAAGAGCCCCCGGGGTCTAAAGCTTATGTAGGTTGGTACTACAGAGGTTTTGTCATTTATGCTTTCTTTTCCGACTTATTTAATGTTATTATTTCACCCTTATACCCCATACTCCCATTAATAGAAACCATACAACGTAACGTCGTTAATTAAAATTCCCTGAGATTGTCCTTAAGAGCGTCCTTGAGGACAGGTACTGATGGGTTCAGGGTCCGTAGATTTGGTCGGGGTTCAACTAAAACCCGTTTTTTTCCTATTAAACCTGCAGGTTGCTCATTCACCCAACAGGTGTTCAGTCCTGTAAAGTTAGCTACATATTTTCGTGCTGTAGAAGGTACATTATGACGGTAAGACCGGACGTGCCTTCAAAATTGACCAATTTCTTGAGAAAACCTTTCTGGCAAAGACTGAGATTTCTGATAGCTGCATTGGAGCTCTCTCTGTACCTGTCTGAGTCTGCCTATCTATCTCCCGACTATCTATTTATTGCAGTTATCTCCCATCCTCCTGTCTATCTTTCCGTCCGAGTGTCTATCTATATATTCCATTTATCTCCCATTCTCCTGTCTATTTATATTTTGCATCTATCTCTCATCCTCCTGCCTATCTATTTATTGCATTTATCTCCCATTCTCCTGTCTATTTATATTTTGCATCTATCTCTCATCCTCCTGCCTATCTATTTATTGCATTTATCTCCCATCCTCCTGTCTATTTATATATTGCATCTATCTAGCATCCTCCTGCCTATCTATTTATTGTATCTATCTCTCATCCTCCTGTCTAAGTATTTATTTTATTTATATCCCATCCTCGTGTGTATCTATCTCCCATCCTATCTCTATTTTTCCTTCCGACTGTTTATCTATTTATGGCATCTATCTCCCATCCTCCTGTCTATCTTTGAGTACGGTTCTTTCTATTTATTTATTCGTTGCTTCCTATCTTTCTGTACCCCCTTCCTTCCTCGCAGGGTCTCTCCCTGAAGAGGGGCCTGACTTGGTTGTTCATAGTGGCTAAGTTCTGGAAGGGCCATAAAAGGAAAGCTATATTTCGGAGCGTTGATACGCACCAACCAAATTGACGGATCAATGTCAATAGACTTGAAATGAAGCGACGACAGAGCCGCAAAAATGGACATGATTCCCTTGAAATTAATAAGCAAAAACCAACGAGGGGGGAAATATGTGAGGGTATATTGCTTGAATAGTCTCAAGAAGAGACTACTTGGTGCACTCGATATTGGAAGGGGGGGGGAAGTATCCAGAACCTGTCAAAGCACTGCAGTGGGGGTGTACCCCCTGAACGGCGAGAGGGAAATAGATAGATAGACAGACATACAACGTAAATAGACAAACGGCCATATATGGCCGCATAGCCCCCCTAAGAAGTATCCTCATCCCCCAAACATAAAGCTTAAGGAAACAACCAGAAACAAGCATGTGCAAATCCCCCTCCCCCCCATTAAAAAAATAGTAATGGATTCCCTCACTAACCGTTCTTGCCATTCTCGATCTATTAAATTATTCGTAGCTTAATAATAAATATGATACTAATAATAATAATAATGTACTTTTCTATTATCCGAGCAGGTTTTTAAGTATAGACAAAAGATAATAGGGTGTCCCTATAGGTAATAATTTGCCTCTTTGATAATTGTGCTGATCAAAATTGATTTAAATGGCGATTTGATCTCACTCGCTCCTTCCGATCGGCCCGATGAGATGAGCCAAAGAATTGCGAATCTCAAAAAGTAAAAGACATTGTTTTGACCTAAATAATTGAGTAGTTTTAGTGGTAGTATTACTGCCCTAGTTTAAAGATAGGTTCATGATTCACTCGATTAGCACTATTACGGCATTTAAATTGGGCAGTGGGCACTGAGCGGCCATACCCAAGCCTCCTGCTAAACAAATGTATGTGTCGCGCACTTGGCCATGCCTGGCACTTATTCAGATACGTCAAGAGCATTTAAAACCGCAGGTAATCTGAGAAGAACGAAATGAAGAGCGCTACTTGAAGCACAATACCTCTCTCAACGCTACTTACCATTATCTCGAAAATTCGGAATTGGGCAGAAATAGGCGTCCCCCTCTTGGTTGGTAAATTAGACGAATGTTGGTTGGAGAATTACGAAAGCAATCACACAATCACATCGGTATTCTGGGTCCTGTTTGTTTCCCTCTGTGATGTCACGTGCTTTGTTGTGCGTTGGGTGGGGGTGGGTATTAATTATACCCGAGAGCGTTTGCACCCTGGTGTCAATGCACACGTGAAAGTAATTTCCTACCAGAGTACACACTTAAAATACGCGTATATAGAGAACGATTCGACGATAGTATATATACGCATTTATCCTTCAATTCTAAATAATTTTCGCGTAAAGCTTTTGAAAATTCTTGAACCACGATCACAATGAGTTTAATCTCTCACTCTTCTGAGGGTTATGGTTACCCATTAAAACCACCGATTTTTACCACTCGGAGAATGAACGAGTTTCGGAACGGGGGGATCAAATCGACAGCCAAACCAATCCCTCTGACGGCCAGATCTTGACTGAGAGACGAAGAGAAAAAATCGCCCCCAGTATAAGTGTGTAGATTGTAAAGTCGCGCGGACTGTGGACAGAACAGGGGGTGGAGTAGAAGTATAGGGGGCGGACGACGTGGAGTGAAGGGGGGGGGATTTTCGCCCACGAGTACGGAAGAGGTGGAACCGCTGTTGTAATGGAGATGGTTAGAAAGGAGAGAAAGTAGGAGGCGTCGCTGCTAAGGACAGTTGATATGGTCGGAGTGGGCGTCGAGCGGGGGTATTTGGGTGGGTCGAGAAGGAGGGGTGGGTATAAGCGATACGTGTGGGTTGGAAAGCGCCTTGGCGGCCCACGGACACATGGGTGGAGGCAAAAGGGAGCCGCATACCGCACATAATGATCAACATAAAAAATAATGCTGATAATAATAATGAACAATAATAACGAATATAATACTACTACTACTAATAATAATTAATAATAATAATAATGATAAATATTGATAATAATAATGACGATAATGATAATAATAATAAAATTATAATAATAATGATATTAGTAATAATTATGATGATGCTGAATAATGATAATGATAGTAGTGATGATATTAATAATAATGAAGATGATAATAATAATAGGTCCACTTCATCCTCCACATCGTTATTCTCGTTTTCTTTTAATTCTCTCTTCGTTTGCGTCTCCTCCCCTTTTACTCTAGGAGTACTCTTTACCACGTCGGGGCGGCCGGCTCGTGGCATTTGTACTCCCGTTGACTACTCAAGCCGCTCTGCCCTTGTTGTTCGTCGCCATGACGACTAATCTCAGGCAGTTCCTAGCGTCCCCCCCCCTCCGTGGGGGAGACGGGGAGCTTGGTAAAATCATGTACAAGGGTTCGTACATCCGAACCTCTGCATTCTGCGAAGGAGCGTCTTTCTTTGGCCCCTTCATTGCACTGATGCGGGTCATTGAAGTGCGCCAAGTAGTCTCTCCCTTACACCGCTCGGTTTATGTAGCAACCACATATTTCTCTCAACTTCACTATTTTCGTTATGAACTTTTAAGAATTTCTGTGGGAGATGCTCTCGTTGTTTTTTACTCATTAGTTTGAATATATATATATATATATATATATATATATATATATATATATATATATATATATATATATATATATATATATATATATATATATATATATGAAATTGATAACTCACAAAGTAGCACGTGATGCAATGTCCCGCAGAAAAAGGCGTTCTATAATACGGCTCCTGCTATCCCTTTTAATGTTAAAAACATTTTGGTTTTACCCTTCTCTACGTGTTTCCTTGACCTTCCCGTCTTTTAAAACACTTTACCATTTCAGTTGCTTTCAAATACGAGTCAACTATAAAAAACATTCTAGTTCACAATAATTGTAAGGATATTGAAGGAGTCTATTCGGTCGAATGTTCTGTTGTCCAAGTAAATATTTTGGACAGACAGGAAAGCAATTATCTCTCCGTATTAATCAGCATAAATACAATGTTAGGGGAGCTGTAAATAAGAGTGCGTTTTTTGTGCATATGTCTGAAAATAACCACTTGATTAATTGGAATTCAGCAGAATTTAGGTTTCGCTCAAATGACTCAATTAAAAGAAACCTTGTTGAATGTTCATGTATAAGTCAATTTAATAACTTTAACATTTCCTCTGGCCTTTTTAAAATTGATGCTGTTATGAAAAAAAAAAATCTTAAAGAAATTAGTTTTGACTTATATTCCTAATTTTGGGGGGGACAATTTTATTTTTTACGGCCACCTGATTTGTCAATTAAATTATTGCATTGATTTTGTTAGTAACATTATTTTATTTCTCTTCTTCAATCCTTGATCCTCTCTCCTACGTATCTGTTTACTCCTCGTGTCTCTCCTAATCTTCTTTTTTAGACTATCGCTTTATCCGTTAATCGTTTTAACCCTTTTGGCTCTGTTCTTGACTCTTTTTTGCCTCTCGGTTTGACCTTTCTACCTGTTTTAGCTAAATCTTAATGTGAATTTACCCATCTCTCTCCTACTTCCTCATTGGTGATTTCTTGTCTTAGAGGCGGTCCTTTATCTTTTACTAGCTCTTATATACCCTTATTATATTATTTTCTCTTGTAGTTATCCTTGAGAATGAATAAAGATCAAAAGTACTTGGAAGCACCTTTTTCATTTTTCCTACGGGACATTGCATATATATATATATATATATATATATATATATATATATATATATATATATATATATATATATATATATATCATAAGCGCGAGAGAATGATGAAATAAATCTAACTTCACCGCAGGAAAGAGAAAACGGAATAATTTTTCTTCGGAAATATATAGTTCTTACTTCGAAAAAATCCGAGCTGGGTTGGGATTTGAACCGTGCACATTGAGGCAGCGAGCAACCGCTTTAATCTCAATTGAACCGCCCTTTAGACAGAGTGGTCTAAACCACTGTATGGAAGCCAAAAGTTTAATTTACGAGCCTAGTTTCGGTATGTAGTTAATCATACCCTCTTCAGTTGTATACTGAGAATGCGATTGTTACAAAAGTCTATAAATAAAGTACAGATAAAAAGAAGAAGAAAAAAACACAGAACCGGGGAAAAAGGTCATTAATCAGGGGGTCGGAGTCTAAGATCGTTGACTATGTAAGCTGTTTACGATGAGGTTACGAGAATGGGGGCTGCATTTCAATTGCCCACCTGACAAATTAAAATGGGGAATTTCTCCTATTGACCTCATCGTAAACAGCTTGGTCAACGCTCTTAGACTCACACCCCTTGATTAATGACCTTTCCCCCCCCCCGTTCTGTGTTTCTTTGTGTTTTTTCTTCTTCTTTTTATCTATACGCTATTTATAGACTTTTGTAACAATCACATTCTCAGTATACCACTGAAGAGGGTATGGTAAACTACAAACCGAAACTAGTATCGTAAATTAAACTTTTGGCTCCTATACAGTGGTTTCACTATCATATATATATATATATATATATATATATATATATATATATATATATATATATATATATATATATATATATATATATATATATATATATATATATATACATGCTTGTTAATGTGTAACTATATTTAATGGAACAGATAAAGGAATTATTTTTCAAAGAGGGTTGGGTTTTGCTTTTTTAATTTTTTTTTTACTGTAAAGTGCCTCTAGCAAGTAAAGGTCCGAGATGTTGCTTGCCGCATCAAGTGACCGATGTTCTCGACTGTGATCCTAGAACCACATTAGGGAGATGGTTTCGAATGGGAGATAGGTCAGGTTTACCTGACCGCATAAAGCGGGAGTAAAGCGTGGTATTTATGTGTGTTGATACCAACCGGTGATGGTAGGACCTTCCGTCACACTAAAGGGAGGGAAGAGGCGTTTCATGCACGGGAGGGTATGGGGTATGAATGCCCCAATATGGGACACTATACCTAATCGCAGAGTTCCGGAATAGAGGAGAGCATGTTGTGCTGTGAAAACAGGAAGGTGAATGATAGCGGCGTTGTGATTGGATATTTGTGTGTTGTTGCACGTGGATCTACTTACGCCTGCACAGGTATCAGCGTATCCGCCCAATGGGTGACAATGTCGTTATGCCGCTGAAAGGTTTGTTGCGCCCTCAGTGAGATCGACCCCATACCTCAATATTAGTAACACAAAGCTGTATCTGAAAGGAGGGGCAAGTTAGTCTTTACTGGTTAATAAAAGGGATAAGGTTAAGCAACAAACACATGGGTTTGGTAAAGTTAAATGCCTCCTCCAAAAATCCTTAGAGACAAGGTGAATCGCAGATTATTTCGTTAGTTGCTAGTTAATTGTAGAAAGGAATGAAAGATGAATTGATTATTTAAAAAGAAAGCGATAAAGTTTGATAATAAGAATGAATTTGAAAAAAGGCTGTACGTTGCAATTTGAAAGGGATTTGTTTGATTTGACAGTATATGCAAGCGAAACAAAGTTTCCCGCAACGTAAATTATTTGAAAGTAAATATCACACCACTACAAAATAATGAAGATATGGTCTTACCTCATTCCCAGGAAGAGCCTAAATTAACATACCGTCAATTCACGAACAAGTTACAAATGGCATACTTAAGAGTAAAAAGTTAATTGCCAAAGGTAAGATGGAGAGGCTAAAGGTAACAATTACCATCGTCCCACTCATGTGTGCCCTCCAAATCGTGGTCTTGATACTCCCCTCCTGATACCACGCTAATAAAATGTAGTTCCACCACATCCCAAACCCAAGTAGGAGGCTAGAGGAGCAATCTCATTAAGAGGATCTACAAGGGTCAGCAGAAAACCACAAAGTGTGAGATGCAAAGAACACTTAATTATCATATTTCAACAACATAACTCTAAGCAATTACCGCAGATCCTTAAATAGAAAAGGGATACCAAGACACGTGGGAAAAATAGACAGACAAAAGAGTGGTAGACAGACGAAAGAGGAAAAGGGGGAATCCATCGGTGTAAATTTTTTTTCGGAAAACATTCCCTGCAGGAAAAGGTTAAAATCATGAAAGTTTCAAGCTTAAAATTATTTAAATCTACACTTTGGTATTTTGAACATTTTAATTGCTGATTAAGGCAAAAGTTTGAGGCGAACTGCAAAAGGTTTGAAGCTTAAAAGAACTTAAATCTAAATGTTTTTAAATGTTGACTTAATTACCCTTATAGCTAATAACAGATGTTTGAGTGTTAAAATCATTCTTTGTTTCTCATATTAAGATTGAACAGGGAAATCATCGAAGGCAAAGCGGTAACAGTTTAGAGGCAAAAAAGAATTGGGGCCCGATCTTTCAAAGAGTACCGAGGAATATCCACTTTATCCAACTTTTCCGGGTCGGTGCGAAGTGATTAAAGTTTGATATGCTGACACAGGCCTCATCCTTAGCTCTGCTACCAGGAGACTCTAAGAAGGACCTATCAACCAGGCTCACAGATTCCTTAACGAATCTTGAAAATTCAATTTTGTAGATCAAATTGCTCGGGTAACAATTTCAGGGCAAGGCTATCGTAAAATTCGGATCTTTTCTCTACCTTAGAATCCATATTTATGTACCTTATGGGCTGTTTGAATGTTAGAATGGTTCCCCATTGAATTACCTTTTGAGAGGAAGCTTTTGTGAGCAAATAATGATGAGTTTGAAAGTTTTGAGAAGTGGCGGGAGAGATTAAATGGGGCATTTCTCTCCCGCGGTGCCTCTTTCTCATTTTCAGTAGGAAATGCACTACCCAAGGTGCGGCCTTGAGTCCTGGTGCCAGTATTCTCTAAGAAAACTTTTAATTTCTTAAAAAGCCAGTTATTTGTTCGCAACTGGGTCATCATGGCTGTTTCCTGATCTGAACCGCCCAACGAGCAGAAGAGGCTTCCTTCCTCCACAATTTTCGGGTTATGATTGTGGCTGTTGTCTTCCTTGAGGAATCAAACCGAAAGCGACAGCCAAAGAGGACCTTTCCCGACAAGTGTATTAAGCACAAACATCATGTGCTGGTTGAAATAAACTCCGAACAAACATTTTATTCCTCCAATCCGACCTCTCAAATCGAATTGATGGTAGAATGCCGAGTCCTGCGAGGGAATCAACAGCCTTCAGAGCACGTTTTGCACCTGGGTTTGGTTCGATTAAAATTGTAGCCGCTATTTTCTCAGGTCCATATGAGAGAATGACCTCCCTTTTCCCCAATGTGTTTGTTCTGAGAACTGATGAAGGTTTTGCTTGTACGAGTGTGTGAAAGTAGCTCCCATGGTGGTAACCAACGAACTAGCTAATGTTGATTCGGACACGGGTAATATTTGATGTGAAGTTTTGACAGGCACCCAAACAGTTCTGAACTCGCTCACCAATCCAAGGTGTTCAATCAAAATAGGAAGCGTTGACTTTTTATTGATTTTAGTTGAGACTTTAAAGCAATCAACAGATTCAGCCACTTACCCTAACGACACCATTTTCCTTATTTTAAGCTAAGGTTTGAATTTTGATAGGCTCTGGGCCAAATTATGTATTCGTTTCACAGAAGCTGCATTGGTACTTTGTACAGCGGTACAAAGTTCGGCAAAAGAATGACGCCGTCCCAGGAATTCTCCGCCTGAATTTGGGATTTGGCTGCGAGAGGGACTCCATGAGAATCTATACAGTTCTTGGGAGTAGATTTGAAAGGGAATTTCGAAACAAGGTTACGCAAAGGATTCTTGAGATCTGAATTTGAGGCTCTGACGAAATTGGTAAAGTTAGATTTAGTGAATTTATGATTCTTCGAAATGTTTGAGACAATTCTTCTTCGAGCGCAGAGTTATTCACTTCGTCTATGATGAAAGAAATGTAAATCTGATTTATTTGTTCATTTATTATAAACTCAAGGTCGGAAATGAAAGTTAACTTCTGCATTGATTTTATCTAGCATTAGTGTAATCCTCTTTTTAATTATATGACGACTTTTTAACTAAATTTGAAACAGAATGTTCTAATTCGGATTGAAGAGAGACTCAATTCTCGCACGTATTTTTTTTATTAAAATTAAATGAGAAAAAGGAATAAAAAGCGTTGTGGAAAAAAGTATTTTAAGAAGCCTCAATAGTTAAAGAGAAAGTATAGAAAATCAACATAAGAAATTCCTGGATAAATACAAGTTCTCGCTATGAGCACAATTTCCCGAGCGTAAACGAACTTGCAACCTTATACCGTATGACGTTCGAAAGGGTAATATTTGAATGCTTCAAACAAGTTTTAGGGTGAATGCGTTGGAAGAACGAAAAAAAAGGAGCCAATGAGTGAATCACCGGAGAGACATTCTCCCAAATCAATTCGACTGCGTTTAACTTTTCTAACTTGTTCCTTTGACTTTTTAAAGGGAAGAATTTGGAAACAGGAAGAAGTTTTAGGATGACAGGTTCGGGTCAGAAAAAAACAGATTAACTAAAATCAAGCATGTAACTTTTCCAATCTGGTATAGTATTAACCTTCCCCGATTTAAGGGGAGCTAGTCTCTACTGGCTAATAAAGAGCTTTAAGGTAGGAGACTTACTCTGATTGAATGTTTTCGAAAAGTTAAATGCCTTCCTAGAGATGTTTGGGACTCACCTAGTCTCAAGGGATCTGTGAGAAGGTATCTAACTTTTTCAAAACATACAATCGGAGGTGGTTGCCTACCTTTAAGCTCTTTATTAACTAATAAATAGTAGCCATCCTTAACATCGTTGGGGTATGGGGTCGATATTAACAGATCCTAGTAACTACCGACATATTACTTTAACGTTAATACTTGGTGAACTCTTATAATTGATAATAGGGTGATGGGTCATTTCGAGTCAAATATCCTAATCTTGTACACACAACACGGATTTCGTTATGGACGCTCGTGTTTAAGAGTTCTCCTTAAAATTTTCATAAAATGATTTACATATACGATGACAACAAAGTAGTGACTATAATTCACCTATATTTCAAAAAATACTTTGCTACCGTTCAAGAGAGGCTCTTGATGAAACTTAAAGTGCACGGAATAAGAGGAAAAAAAAAATCTGAAGTAGAGAGACAACTGGCTTTCATATCATGGACATCGCGTTGTTAGAAATGGGCCCCAGTCACTAGTTGGATACCTCAGTGGTCAGTACTGGATCTAATGCTGTTCAGTGTATATATTAATGACCGGATAAATGGATTACTTAGTATAATCTCCAAATTCGTAGAAGACACGAACTGCAGCGAGACGGATAAAATTGTCGAGTTAGCGGATAACTGCCAGATGAACTTTGACATACGTAAATGCAAGGTCATTCCTGTATATAGGATAACGAAATTTAAAAGCGGATTACAAAATGAACGGTTAAATTATAACATCTTTAACATAGAAAGAGATCTGCGGCTTTTAATTTCGAAGGACCTCAAAATGTCAAAGCACTTCACTTTAAGTCGAAAGATATAATGTTATTCTATATAAATACTTCGTCCAACATCATCTCGAGTACACAATGAAATTTTGGTCTCCTTAAATTAACAAAGACGTAGCGAAATTAGAAAGGGTGCAACTTAAGGCAACTAAACTAATTCTTGAGCTTAGAAATAAACCGTACGAAGAAAGACTTTGCTCCTTAAACCAATTATCCTTTACAAGTAGGCAAGTAAATGAGCAACTGATCTAAGTATTTAAGAAATTAAAAGGATTCATTTATATAAGTAAATTTTAGAGGTGGATGATAGAGCAAGCACTCTTTGAAGGATTCAAATTAGTAAACCAGCGCTTCAACACAGCCATAGCTCAAAATTGCTATGTGTGGTAAAATCACGCCGACGTAGAAATAGCCTACGTGGCCGAGTATTTTTCGACTGTAGATATTACCAAGTAAGAGGCACAGATGAAAACATCCAATGAAAGTTCAAAAAAGGTCGAATAAAAAAGTAAATAAATAAAATGATGCTAGTGAGTGTTTTCCTTATTTTTCTGACTTTCCGCTCACTATATTCCTTTAAACTAGTGGTTTTCAACCAGTGTACCAGTAAAATAGCTTAGGGGTGCCACACAATCGCTTTTTATTGGACGTGATATGCCATTATTTTCTCCCACATTGTATCTCCTGTCTTATCTCGTTTCAGCTTTCGAGGACATCCTGCCAGCCATAAGAATGCAAAATTAAAAAATAATACCATTTTAATTTTCAAATATACAAGATGAGTGGCTTCGCCATTCCTACTTACAGGAGGAGCTTGCGCTTCGCAGGCAGACCTTTGGTCTGTGGCCTACGGCCTATCTATCTCTAGCAAAGGAGGGGGGGTATCCTAAAATAAGTTAAAAAGGTTTCCAATACATATCATCATTATCCCTAACTCTATAATTTAAAAAGGGGAATTTTTTTTTAGTATTTGAATAATAATTTCATCTTAGTTTGGTCATGACTTGTTTTTTATCGAAATTTTGTGAATTTTTTAAAACCCAAAGAATTAAAAATGGTGAAGTTCAGAAAATTTATTTTTATATATCTTCTATAACTATATTTTAGCAACGTGTTATTTTGAAAGGGGGGAAATTTAGTTTCGAGTTCCTTTTTAAAATTATTATAATTGGCGAAGTTCAGAAAATTATAACAATTTAACCATGGCTGCTTTTTTTAAGATTTTAAATTTTAATCTTAGTAGTGAAGCGCAAGCTACCCCTGTAGTGGGGGAGCTAAAAAACAACAACAAAAAAACAAACTTTTATTGGATTTGTTTTGATATGCGGAAATCAATTTCCTGATCACAATCTCCTTGAGAATCTATGGAATAAGCTGGATATACGACTCCACGAGAGAAACACACGGAATTTAAACGACATAAAGAATCCAGAGAGCTTGATTAAAAGATTTAAAGTTTTTTTTTAATTACTCGTACTTATGAAATCAATAAAAATTATATTTATAAAAACTTTACCTAAAAACGGTCTTTTTTCTCACTTTAAAGCTTGATAATAAGTAAAAAAAGAGTATCAGAAAACGAGGATAAGAGAAAAAGGAAAAATTACTTGTGAACATCATGGAAACGAAATAGTAGACCAAGAGTACACCTAAGAATACCAAAGAAAAGAAAAAAAGAATCGGGGCAAGAACCGAGCCATGCGGGAGATCAAAATACACCACAACCATCCTACATATATAATTTATACTATGGATAAATTCAGCATGAGGTGAAAGGTACGAGCGGAACTGGATAACGGCAGTTCCAGTGACACCCAAGAATTTACGGAGGTAGTGAAGTAGAACAGTATGATTTACAATGTCAAATATTGACGAGAGATCAAGTAGAAGAAGACAACTCAACATCGGATGCGTGTCAAGGTCGGACATTTAAATGTAGAATGGCGTATTCAGTGTTGTGTCCTGCCCTAAAACCAGATTGAAAACCTCAGCGTTGGATGAAGAGAGGTGATCTAAAACTTGGGCTACCATCAGCCTTTCAAGGACTTTTCGGAGGAACGGAGGTTGATAAATTGGGTAGTAGCTTGCTAGGTCATTTAGGTTGAGGAACGGAAGTTGATAGATTGGCAGTAGCTTGCGAGGTCATTTGACTTAAGGAGCGGAAGTTAATAGAGTGGTCAGTAGTTGGCAAGGTCATTTGGGTTGAAGAACGGAAGTTGATAGATTGGGCAGTAGCTTGCCAGGTCATTTGGGTTGAGGAACGGAAGTTAATAGAGTGGTCAGTAGTTTGTCAGGTCATTTGAGTTGAGGTAATGTTTCTTAAGGATAGAGCGAAAAGCAGCAAATTTTAAATCAGACAAGAATGAGGTATTAAATATATCAATAGGGTAAGTGAGAAGAACAGGAAGGAACTGGTGGTAGAGACTTGGAGTTTTTTCGACGAAAGGAGAGAGGTGAATTCCTCTGGAACACTGACGCGAGAGAAAGAAGTACTGGTTAGGGGAAGGTTAATTACCCGGTGGCCAGGAATAGAGCCAAAGGGTATCCTCTAGAAAAGCCAAGGACTAATTTGTCATATATAAAGGCAGATAATTCAGTAAGGATGATTGAGTGGAGAGTGTGGGTCGCTGAGGAGCAGCGAGATTAGCAAGAAGCTTGAACAAAGTTCGGTTTGGGAAGGGAGTTACCCGGTGGCTAGGAATAGGGGCAGAGGGTATCTTAGAACTGATATCGATATCTTATCAAAGAATAAGATAGATAATTCAGCAGGGGTGTTAGGGGGGATAGATTTTATACTTTATGAGGCAGAGAGATAATCATGAAGCGCAAACAAAGTGTGTTTTGTTTTATTATTTTTATGGATCCGGCAGGTGTGAGCTCCACAGGTAGACTTCAGGAGGGTACTATAGGAGTGAGCAGCAAGGGAATGAAGATGGCTGTTCTCATATGCTCATCTGTCTTTTCTTGGGATTCAAAGCGGTAGGTAGTAGGGTAGGGAGAAGTGCAATGACGTTGAGGCATGAGGATATAGACCCGGGAAAAGAGCGGAAGGTCATGTTGTCAGTAACAATAATATAGGATTGGTGGCTGGATGTTTGCGAGGGTTAAGTGTAATCACCAGCAGCAGCATCAACGAAAGCAAGAACGATATTCTCATCATTATCAATAACAAAATTATTAGCAACAACATTAACCACCCTGTAGGAAAATAGCATAATTCTCCCAAGTTTTGCCCACCTCCCTTCCGGGCGGGAAGCTTATCAACCCTTCCTCTTCCGGCCCAATATCTGGTGGTCTTCAGCCGGAAGAAACCGCCGGCCATTTCAGCTAACCACCGAGTTCCTTCCCGGACTGTTTATCGATAAATGGGAGCCTATCTTCGCTTCCGATAGTTGCCGGAAGTTTATAAAGGACGAAATGGAGTAGCTTGATATCTAATCTACTTCCGGCGCCCTGAGAACCTCTCCCGAGTTTCAAATATAAAAGACGAATTCTTTTAATTCTCAGTAGTAGAGCTTGCACAGTGTCTGGCAGGGCAAGAATTGCCATATATCGGTGTAGTGTTAATTCGTCGAAGCATCAAGTCTGCAAAGCAGTGCGGACCCAAGCTCGTACTCACGTGTAAGATCCAAAGCTACAAACAGCCTCACTCTGGTTCCCTGAGCGAGAAAACTACATCTCGGCTTTTCTCAGTGACCCTACGCGTCGATAGGTCACTTCGCCCCCCCCCCGCCAACCCTCACAGATGCACCCAAGATTCCTCGGATTTCACGAGCGTGGGGCCCTCTGTAACAAGAAGCTCCCATCACCGCCTTCTTCCAGCAAGAATCGTGACGGAATTGTGGGATCAGGTTGGTCCCTGGAGAACCTACCTCATCGTCTCCACCCCTTACCTCACCACCTTCACTCACCAGCGCCACCCGAACATCAGGTTCCAAGGCAACCCTTCCCTTTCACATTCCCCGACTTCACCGCGAAGCTTACCAGCATTACAAGTGTATAGGGATTTGTATGGTGAAAAGTAATTTTCAAGCCAAGTGAGATATCAGAGATTCACTTATTAATTTGTCTCTCAAAGCACATTATTTGTATATATATATATATATATATATATATATATATATATATATATATATATATATATATATATATATATATATATATATATATATATATATATATATTTTTTTTTTTTCTTGTTTAGTGTTCATTAAAACTTTATTTTCATATTGTTGTGTATCTAACTTCCTTTGAGGCGCTTGATAGCAAAGTTTATTCCAATCCCTCCGTAGCCAACCTCTAAGCGCTCTGAGTCAATAAACACCCATTCAGGACACCGGCCGAACTAAGTATAAGGAGTAGTACGACTCCTCCTCCGCATTCGGGATAATAGGAGATATATATATATATATATATATATATATATATATATATATATATATATATATATATATATATATATATATATATAAGAGTCGGGGAAAACTTCAACCACCCCTCAGCCTATTCCTCGACACACCCACTATAACCAGTGACAGTGTGCGTTTGGGTAGGAAGAACAGCTTTCCCTAGCCACCTACAAAATGAGTTCGCACTTACAAGCACAAGACCTCCCAAATGCGAACTTCGAGCGTTTTCGTGGGTTGACTCTTGAATGACGATTGGTTGCTGTTCTGGGTATGTATTAACTACCGACTCACCTATCTCAGTTGGCTCCAAACACTACCTGCCATTATGGCAACAGCCATAAACTCTCCCTAAATCGCCTCTATAACCCACCCAGCTAGTAGCAACCATACACAATACTGTTTAGCTTTTCTAAGCATTAGACTCAAGTGTTTCCACCTCAGTCTGGTCCTGAGTCTTCGGCACTTTGATCCTGACCACAATTTATTGCCATCTTTGATGCCACGCTGGGTATTGAATGGCACTCAGCGCTAATATGGCAGTCATCGAATTGTTTTGCATAAATTTCATTTATATTACACGGCAGACTCGGTTTCACGCGCTAATCATCGCCCTTTAATGCCATTTACATGTTTGTATGATGTAATCCTTGTGTTTGTAGTCTATTATTGGATTTGTGTGGTTGGGTTGTGTATCTCCTAGTTGTATGTGTAAATGCCTTTTTGTGTGGATGTGGGAGGGAGATTATCTAGTCTGTGTATTTATCGATATGTATGTGTGTTGTAATGGGTGGAATATGTGAATATTTGTGTGTTTATGTTTGTATGGACGTATGTTTGTGAGTGGTTTGAGTTAGGGTTTATGTTTGGGTGATGTGCGTGTGTGTGGGGGGGGGGATAATTACGTTATATATGAGTGTATACACTCATTGAGAAACACAAGTCATGTTAAAACATATTAAAATTATCGTGAAAAGAAACTATTGAAAATAAAAAATCTGCAAAACAGATGAAACAAATCCTAAAAAAAGATTCTCGAAAGATTTTTTAAAAAATTCATTCAGGCAGTCTGTATATATATAAATATATATATATATATATATATATATATATATATATATATATATATATATATATATATATATTTCTTTGTCTAGGTATTCAGGTGTATAAAAGTGGATAGAAACAACGAGGTGGTTGGAATAAAAGTGTGTGAGTGAATGTGCAGGGAGCTTTTCTGTATACTTTGTATTTGAAATTTTGGGGTGTTTTTTGGATTGAGATATCTAAGAGGAAGGTGAGGTTGGGGTCTTTTTTTTCGAGTGTGCGTGATTCTATAAGTTGCTATGTCGTTCGGTCGGTCGGTAACCATTTTACTGTTCAATGAGTTTTTGAAAGTTTTAATAATTAAACAAATTTTTTTCTTTATCAATTAAGTTGACCACAATTTATTAATGTAAATAAACAAAACGATATGAATCTGCTTACTAAAAATAAACTTTTGAGTTAATAAATGAGAATGGCTTAAATTGTTAATTTTGAAAGTAAATGAAAACAGCATCATGATCAGAATAATAAAGCCAATGTAAATAAACCTTAGGAGTGAAATTGGATTTAACAAAAGGCCTCCTTCCTTATTGGACCCACTGCTGAAACCCACGAGAAAGGATCCATCGGATGAGACCTTCCAAATAATTGATATTAAAATCACCAAAAATCTAACAATAATTATTAAGATAATTGAGAGCACGCGACTTAGGTATGTTGACCTTGTTAATTGCGGCGAAGCAAACAGGTCTATGGGTCATGCAAATCTCTTGTTGTGTTCATCCTCTGTCCGTAACGAGTCGCTGGCTCAGCCAGCTAAAACTAATGCTACCAAAGTTATTTGAGGTCACTGAGTTCAAATATGATATAAGGTGACCACCGGGTGGCGCTGGAAACTTTTTCACCTACAGTATCTGCGGTATGTGGAACGCACTTCCAGTGGAAGTTGTCAACAGTGAATCTGTTGACCAGTTCAAGTCAAGACTAGACAAAGTCTTGAAAGGTGGCCGTTTATGGACGCAAAACAATTGAGCAGCCATGTGCCCGCTCGATTGCTAGTCCAATGGTACCCTCTTTGAATGGACCGTAAGGTCTCCTAGGGTACTTACTTTCCTTGTTACTCCTTGTAAAACCAATGCTACCAAAGGTAATGAAGGTCACTGAGATCAAATATGGTATAAGGTGACCACCAGTTGGTGCTGGCTCAAAGTAGCCAACTAAAACCAATGCTACCAAAGGTAATGAAGGTCACTGAGATCAAATATGGTATAAGGTGACCATCAGGTCGCGCTGGCTCAAAGTAGCCAACTAAAACCAATGCTACCAAAGGTAGTGTAGGTCACCAAGTTCAAATGTGATATACGTTGACCATCAGGTGGCGCCACCTAGTGGCTAAAGGTGGTAAATCTGCCATTTTTCAGAAATATGAAGGTCAAACTAATGTCACAAGGGGTACTTGAGGTTTCTAAGTCCAAATCTGATTGATTTTCTCCGCAGGACCATTAGATCATGTCCCTCTAGTTTAACTTATAGAGTGAATTTGATCGAAGCCCCTAAGTTATTAAGTTAGGTTAATAATAAATGAACATTAAAATTATAAGGTTAAACAGAGAACATGTCATCAACATAACTCGGGGAATTTAGTAATTTAGGGATAATAATTTGGTTTTAAAGAACCCCATATAGGGAACAGGGACAAACGATTATTCATTACCATTTCAAACGTTTGACCGTAAAACTTTCATTGAACCTGACTTACAGTTATTAAATACGGTTAAACAATAGTGAACAAATCGACCCTGTTTTTGTATGCGTAAAACCGCATCACGAAATCAATGGGGTAGCGCTAAATCCATTATTAAACGTAACAATAATGTTTCTAGAAACATTGGAGAATTTGGATGTATGTACATACAAACACTCAAATTTCAACAAGGATCCAGGGTTGTTTTCCTTACATCCAATTCAGTGGCGGATCCAGAAAAATAATTTGGGGGGAGGGGGACCTGAATTCCTCCCTCTGAATTGTCTGAGAGAAAGGCATTAAGCATTAATAATGGCTATCTTACACAGCATTAATAATAAGTACAGTACATCACACATCAGAAAATTATGAATTATAGTTTTTGGACCTCAGCTAAGGAATAAGACTGAATTTAATAATTATGAGAATTACCTGCATTTTAGACATGTATCATATAAGATACATTCGATCGCAACGGTTTAAAAAAAACTATTTTTATATATATTCTATATTATTACATAACTTTTTCTGAATAGTAAAATACAAGTACGGATTAAAATAAAATATAAACATAAATGTCAAAAATTTAGGGGGATCAGCCCCCTAGCCCCCCTCCTTGGATCTGCACCTGACCCAATTCCTAGATTAGATCTAAAATTAAGATTTTACAAGTTTGTCTCCCTTACTTAGGTTTTGGGGAGAAGAGCCCCACCCAGCCATCTACTATAGAAACTGATGTATTTTGCCATTTTGCCCCTTGAAAAGGACTTGCTAAATGACGAAAGCGCTCGGATGCTGTCTCTCCCTTTATCCTGATACTCGTAAAACGAGCGATGGTAAGACCTAGTTCGAACCCTCCTTCAGCACGAAAGAAAAATCCCCGTTCACGTTCTGTGCCTCGAAGCTAAAACGCTTAGACTTGTTGTTGTTTTTTCCTTCCTCGTTTTTATCTTCTACGCAGCCCCTTTGTTAAACGAGATCTCTCTTTCAGACGGAATTTCCCCCATACACCCATACATATTGCATTCATACATACTACGGGCTCGTTGAAAAGGAGAGAAAATAGGCGATAATCGAGATAGTAGTGGTACGAAACTCAATTGTGGGTCCCTTACATATGGAGGTCACATTTAAAAAAATATATGGTTGTCCTCTTGGTTCGTTTTATACTTCTTATTTATTCATATATTCAATTTTAGCCTTTTCATTTTTGATGTACAATTTATCGTGGTTCGGGTTAACTCAAACTTAGGCCTCCCCCCCTTCCCTTCTGTTAACAGGGGAGAAAATAAATAGGTAATACAGGATTGTATACAAAGTTTTGTCCAATTAATAGCATTTATTCGAGAAAAACGAACCTAATTAACCTCAGAACGTAGAAAGAAAATATATGCAATGCTTAACATACCCACAACCCAATTCTGTAGCCAGAGAGACAACCTAGTCTACCCATAGCATTATATAGTAAATAACTGAACCAAATTTCCTTCGTCATAGAAACCACATATGCTACGCATAGTGTTATATAGTAAATAACTGAACCAAATTTCCGTTTCCATAAGAACCAAATAATTGCAAAAATATCTGCGTTTGGTTACTAAAATCAATCTTATATGTCGTATTTATGCAGGTTTGTATGTGTAGGGGATTATGAAAAAATAATAATCGCAATACTTATAACCAATTCAAAGGGGAAAATATATATATATATATATATATATATATATATATATATATATATATATATATATATATATATAAAGAAGGAGAGGAGAAGAGGGGAGCGAACGCCTTAATCCTGGTCGCCACTTTGAGGAGGGGCTGATAAGCGAAGGGTGAAAGCGGATGTACAGGAGTGGAGTGGGAGGAGAGAAGGATGCGGTGTAAGAACCGGGCTGTGTCAACCCCGAAAGTCAGACAGGAGCCGAGACATACACACACACACTACTTACATATATGCACATTGCATCATACTTGGATTGTTTATGTAAATGACCCTCACCGGTGAGGGTGTACATAGGGCGCCTTCGTTGCAGCCTCCATTTTTTGTTGTCATGGGGACTTTCGTAACCACTCGTCGGTTGCTATGGTCCCTTCATTCATGGGCACTTAAGTGCTCCCCTTTCTTAGCTCTCATGAGAAAGGGGAGCATTATTGGTACATTATTGATTCCTCGTCAACCATCATGAGTACTCTAGTGGTCCATGGCCAGTCATCATGGGGCACCTTAGGGCTCTCTCGCCTGCCATCATAAGTACTTTAGGTCTCCATCGTCAGCAATCATGAGTAATTTAGTGCTCTCTCGCAAGCCATCATGAGTACTTTACTGGTCCCTCGCCAGCAATCAGGATTAGTTTAGTGCTCTCTCGACAGCCATCATTAGACACTTTAGTGCTCTCTAGTCGGCGATCACGTGTCCTTTAGTGTTCCATCGTAAGTCATCATGAGTACTTTAGTAGTCCCTCGCCAGCCATCATGAAGCACCTTAATGCCCTATCCTCAGCCATCATGAGTACTTTAGTGCTCTCTCGCCAGCCATCATGAAGCACCTTAATGCCCTATCCTCAGCCATCATGAGTACTTTAGTGCTCTCTCGCCAGCCATCATGAGTCCTTAAGTGCTCCCTCTTCAGTCACCATGACTACTTTAGTGCTCCCTCTTCACTCGTCATGAATACTCTAGTGTTTCCTCGTAAGCCATTATGAATACTTTAGTGATTCTCGCCAGCCATCGTGAGTCCTTTAGTTCTCCATCTTCGACAACCATGACTACTTTAGTGCTCCCTCGTCACTCATCATGAATACTTTAGTGCTCTATCCAGCCATCATAAGGTACCTTAATGCTCCCTTGTCAGTGATCATGAGTACTTTAGTGCTCTATCGTCACAATCACGAGTACTTTAGTGCTATATCGCCAGCCATCGGAGACAGCTCAGTATTTCTCCTTCAGCTATCATGAGTACTTTAGTGCTTCTTGCCAGCCATTATGGGAAAACTCAGTGCTCCCTCTTCAGTCACCATGAGTACTTTAGTGCTTCTTGCCTTCATCATAGGACATCTCAGTGCCCCCTCTTCAGCTATCATGAATATTTTAGTGCTTCTTGCAACCATCATGGGACAGCTCAGTGCTCCCTCTTCAGCCATCATGAGTACTTTAGTGTTCTTTTGCCAGCCATCACGAATACTTTAGTGCTCTAGTGTCAGCCATCATGAAACACCTTAGTGCTCCCTCGTCAGTCATCATGATTAATTTAGTGATCTCTTGTCAGCCATCATGAATAATTTATTGCTCCCTCGCTGGATAATTTAGTACCCCCTTATCCCCTTATTAGATTTCATGGGTTCTTTAGTACTCTCCCGACCGCCTTTATGGGCACATTATTATTAAGGTGCTCATGAGCCTTCTTTGCCATCTTAAAGCTCCCTCGTCCTCTTATAACCTACCCAGCATCTCACACTTAGCATTCTTAATAATTCTTATGTTTATTATTTCTCTCTCGTTTATCAATCCATTATGTAATGAGTCTATAAATATTATTATTATTTCTGTGTCATCAACCATTCCAGAAATACATTTGATTTTTATATTAAAAACTGCACTTTAGTATGATTTATATAATGTTTTTAATATATTTTTTTCTGTTTCAGATTGTTTCCTAGGATATAACTTTAGGTTTTTTGAGTATGGCTTAGACTAGAGGGGTGGGGAAACTTTTTTGAGCCTTGGGCGAAAAGAAGTCGGCGGGCGATAAATAAAATTTGATTCTCGTCTCTTTGTAAATGTTGTTTAAATTTATTACATGAAGCGATATACTCATGTATTAATATTTAAAAATAAAATAAATACGCAACATTTTTATTAACTGCCACCATGGAAATTAGGATAGTGATATATTTGTGCATACAAATATATCACTAAGGAGGCGAGGAAAATTAGGCTCGCGGGCGAAATTGGCGAAATTTCGCCCGGGCGAGGGTTTCCTCACCCGTGGCTTACACGATGCAAAAATGCTCCCGGTACGTTTTTTACGTGTGTGGAAATTATATTGAGATAAATCGTATGTCACATACAATCGTGAAAGTTGCCCAATTCTGGATAGCGGACATACTCTGGAATGCCCTTGGTTAACGAAAACAGCCATGGGCCCCTCATATGATATGCGAAAGCTGTCGATCACTCTAGAACAGTGGGTTTCAACTGGAGTGCCGCGAAAGATTGCAAGAAATCATTTTTAAAATGCCTAAATTGTCAAAAAATATACATTTCAAATGTTTCTAAAAAATCTAAAGACACTTGAAAGTATTTTTAAAACTAGTTTCTCTGTATTGAGTTACATAAAAACAACGAAAAGAGAAATATAGCAAACAGAGGAGGAAGAAATGATAGTTGCCTTGTCAACTCTACGTCCCATTATTCGAGAATTATATGATACTCATCAATCTCAGATTTCCCATTAAACCTTAAAGAGTAAAATTGATTTATTTTCATTTTTGTATGTCTTATTTCAATTAAATTAGATTAAATGTCAATCGTGGTTAATTTTGAACTGCTTTCTGCGTAATTATGTATATATTCTTAAATTACATTATATTGGGGTGCTGCGGCTGCTTCTAAATAGCAATGAGGGTGCCACTATCATTAAAAGGTTGAAAACCACTGCCTTAGAAGGAGAGTTGAGAGATATAAGAAGGGCCTTTTTTTTTTTTGCTTCCCCTTCAGTATAGAGAGAGCCAAAGAACACCGGGATGATTGTTATTTGTGCATGTTAGATGTTATAAAGTTCAAAGTTAAAGGAAGACAAACCCTTCAGTATCCAGACATACCATCATCTCTAGCACTTGTCCCTCATGATGATACTTACCAGTACCACATCCACCCAAAAATGTAATCGGGAAAATTTCCGTAATATTTAAAAATTTCATATTTATGTAGAATTGAGTATAAATTTCATTCATGTTTTGGTTGATGTTGCAAAATGTAGTCATTTCTTTTTTTAGATAGAAGATGTAGTGAATTTTTCATCAGAAGAGTTAGCGATTAGCGGCATCAAAGAAATAGATGAAATAAAAATGAGTACACATTGCAGTACACAACTGGATGGTTGGATCAGGGACTTAGATCTCACTAAGTGCGATGCTGAACTTTTAACATCCAGGCTGAAAGAATGGAATTTGCTAGGGAAGAATGCTGGACATATGTGTACCAGAAGCGACGTGATGAATTTGAAATTTACTTTGATGTCAGTTGGAATCTGTCTCTCTGTAAAGATGTGAATGGTTTGTTTACTGTTGTTAGATTGAAACATGATCCTCCGGAATGGCGACTATTCATAGAAAGTTCAAATCGAAGTTTCAAAGCTGTGTTAATAAACACTGAAAACTAATATCCCTCCTTGTCTTTGCACATTCCATAAAGAGGAAAGAACTCTACGATAATGGTAGAGTTTCTTGACAAAATTAACGTCATGGGCTCTTCAAGCTGCTTGCCTTCTTGCTTGGCTTGTAAAGTGTGTGCGTAAAATATTCGTGTTTTCTTTTCTTATTGGATAACAGACATGATGGATACATTTGGTTACAAAAAAAAAATATAGGTCGCCTAGTTTTTTTTCAACTGATTTCGGACAATTTTGCACTGCTGAATCCGAAAATGACATCCATTACTTCTGATCAGGTCAGGTTTTTGTGCTAAGTCGATTTTTAAAAAATCCGATCTTATAACTAAATCGATACATTATTCTGACATTTTCGGTTGATTTGTGTTAATATTTCTCACCCGAAGTAGTTTTTAAGATAGAAATAAAATCATTTTCTAACACAATTTATTAATTAAATGTTACAAAAATTGATTATTGCACAATGAATAGTAGACATTGATAAAGGTAAGTACATGTAAATTGGACATTAGGTCATCATTGTTTAGAATTTAGGGCATGAGCTTCTGTTTCTTCGAACTCCTAGAATGCTTAGCGGTTGATATGACTCTCTCCAGAGTCCAACGGTAATCACCATCATGACTGCATCCAAGCATCTCTGATCCTTGTTCTCCATCTCTTTCATGTCCTTATGGAATCTCTCCTCCTGCTCGTCTTTCATTGATCCCAGATTCTCAGAAAAGCGACACATATGTGAGAATAAGTAATGCATTTTGATGTTCAAGTTATATCCAAGGTTTCTAAAAGCAGTCAGCATATTGGTGACAAGTTCTATGTAGTTCCTGGCATTTTTGTTGCTAAGAAAGCTCTTCACAATCAGAACAAAAGCCTTTCACGTTTCCAGTTTCACTTGGTTCATTGAGTTTTCAAACTCTGGATATCTAGTCAGCTGACGGAGTTGCGGACCGTCAAAGATGCCAGCGTTCAACTTCTCTATGGTCAATCCTGGAAATTCGTGGTACAAGTAAAGCAGCCACCATCTTTGCCCAAAGCTTTGGTGACCTGTTTGATCAATCCGAGCTTGATGTGCGGCGATGAGAACAATATCCTGTCTCTGATCACCAGAGGGTGGTTTATGATGACCCTTGCTCTGAAATGCACCAATTCCTCCCGTACAGGCAAGTCCTTCTTCGTGTAATGATGAGCTCGGTTTCTACTATCCCCCATGCACAGAAAGCAAGGGTACTTAGTAAACTACGACAGTTGTCCCAACAAAAGGTTCACCATCTTCAGGTCAACACAAATTAACTACTCATGCTGATCATAACGAATTTTCTCCAGCACGTACTTCACCACTTCATACTTCTCCTTCAGTCTAGTCGAGTAAGCGAGGGGTACAGAGGCAAGGTGGTTGCCGTTGTGCAGCAGAACACATTCCAGTGATTGCCTACTGCTGTCAATGAACGCTCTCCAATTTTCGTGTTGTTATTGTAGCATTCCAAGCTTGTGCAGAAGCTGCTAAATATCTCTATAGTGCATCAAGTCCTTCTCTTCGGAACAAGAAATGCAGGTACTCTTGATGTCTATTACGGTAGAAAGTGATACTCGCACTGTCAAAGAGGGTTTTTTTTTCTTTAATTTGGATGCCAACAGTTCGGCAGGGATTTAAACAAATGAGATCGTGAACTAGATCATACAGCTCTTTGGGGGAAAAATGGATGTGTAAAACTACTTCTTCATTGTCTTCAAAACTGCAGAAATCTTCTTCACTAATGTCAGGAAGTTCTCCAAAGACAGATACTGGATTTTCATCACAATAAACTAAAGGAGGACGTTCTAATTGAGGATCAGGTACTGGAGGCTACTCCGGTTCTTACTGTTGACCCCAGTCAAATCAATAGCGCAAAGGTAGCAGTCAGTGCCATGGTTTATCGGCTCCCTCCAAACCATGGGAATTCCAAACTTCCGACAACTCTTCTTGCACTTGGTCCAACGATGCAAAAACTCGGTGCATGTCTTGCATACCAAGTGTGGTGCCTAAGCTTTATCCTGGTTAACAAGTTTTATACCAAAATAAGCATTGTAAGCACGCTTTGTGAAACTTATTACTGGATTCCTGTTAGGAACAACAGTGTATTCACCAGAGATGGAGCAGAATAGATCAGGCTTATTTTTGCAAGATCTTCTGGCCGAATCGACTTCATTCACCTGAAAATGAAAATTACCACTTTTTCAAATATTTCCGGATGTTAACTTTTTCAGAATTCATTTATTTTAAGAAAAAGGAAAGATTTTTGCATCATATAAATAGAAAATACCCATATATGTAATAAAAACGTAAAAAATACCATGTGGCGATAAATCAAAAGGTTTACCTGATTGAGCAAAACCAAAGTCATTTTTGGATTCGGTACATCAAAATTGCCCTATATCAGCTAAAGACTTCGACAATAAAGTTGGTGTTGAGCAATGTTATCATTACGAGAAATTCAGTATTCCCGCGAGATGATTTGCAATCAGAGATGTTAAATGTTGTCAAACAGGTTCATGTGAAGTTTAGCATGGTTTTATTAACCAAAGTTCGAAGAGAAGCATAGTGTATGCCTTTCGCAGTGTAGTTGATTGATTCTTAGGAAATCATAAACATCCAAACTAGAAGCAACTAGTACCAAAGCTTATTGAGAGCTTGGAAGACTTGGGGTGTCGTATGTCTTTTGGATTCACATCTAGTTTTCTTTCGTGAAAGCTGGAGTGATGTCAGTGGGGAGCCAGGTGGAAGATTCCATCAGAAGATCGAAACAATGGGGAGAATATACTCAGGAAGATGGGATAGTACCATGATGGAAGACTATTATATGGTCTCTAATCAGAATAGATAAAAGCGTTAACAGTACCAAAGCACGATTTTCAAAACACTTCTAATGAAAATATTGTTCATTTATTTTTGCTCTCATTTTCTTTACAATTCCTAAATATTTTGTAAACGTCCGAGGGTAAGATTGCTTATATAAAGACCAAATGTAAAACTAAGAAAATCTATAAAAAAAATACTGATGAATTTAGGGGCACACGGTGACTTTTGGGATCGGGGAAGTAATGCCAAATAAGAGAAAAGAAATGATGGTACATTCTCCTACCAGAAAGTACCTCTGGGGAATACTTCACCTTACCCATTATGGGCGTTGGTTCTCCTGCAATGAGTCATCCCAGAAGGTCGTATCTACAGGAACTATCATTTTCTGAACAACCAATGACAAATAAAATTTATAAATAAATATATAACCGATCTTTTAAAGAACAGAAATTGGTTACATTTGAAAAAATATATATATTTTTCTTTGAATGTTAATGAAATCCTCCTCTCTTTTTCAATAAGTAAGTTGATGACATTTTCATAAACTTGTCATTCTTAATGTTCTTCAAAAGAGTCTTTTCGATTGCGATTTTAGCCAAACGGCTTAATCTTTCTTGTCTTTGCTCATTCCTCGTGTAATTATGAATTGTTCTTGGGTACGAATAGAATCGCTCAACCGAAGTTTGTGTTGCTGGTAGGGTCAAAGTTACCTCCGCACAATTTTGTTCGTTGCGGAAAGGCTGCATCTAACCCACTGTTACGCAAAATGCGATGCAATTCCTGCACTAGTTTCCCTCTCAGTTCGCTGTCGTTATATAAGACTAATAGTTCTCTCGTCAATCTTTGTCAGTCAAAAGAATCTCTATAATAATTTTTGAGTAATGTTAGATGTGATTCACGAAAGACTTTTGTTTCCTTCTTGTTTTTTTGGATTATGAAACTCCAAAAATGTTAACTTATTCGGATTTTGAAATCTCACTTCAATTTGCATGCATATCAAATCTATAATTTGGTAAAATATAATTCTGTACTTTACTTTGGGGTCTCCCAGGATCGTTTCTTTTTTGTTTAATATAATGATAAATGCCATCATGAGTGGTCCAAATTTTGGAAAATGCATTCGTTTTATCTTGTAAGACTTTGACTATTTCATTTACTTTACGAATACAGTAGGATAGGCCAAATGTTTTAATCTGCAAAACCTTAAATACTACATTTGTGTAATTGAAAAATATTGTCAAATACATTTAACAAAAAGTTAAATTCAAAATCTTCTAGGATGGAATACAATGCTTGAGGGTAGGTGTAGCTTTCAGTTTCCGATTTGCTGCAGTTGTCAATGATGACTTGAAATAAATCAGAAAGTTGCTTATGGTACTCAGGAACAGTTTCGACCAGAGTGATTAAAGTTCAAACGAGTTGGTGCAACTTTTGGAAATCGCTTTTTAATTTCAGTATCTTAAAGATGCACACGTTTACTTGACTTTGCAAAAAAAAAAAAAAAGACTCGAGTTTTAAAAAGAAGATATCACATTTATAATTTTTGAAACCGATTGTGACAACACTTAATTTAAACTATGAGCCATACAGTGAATGAAAAAAGGCAGTGGGATATTTTTCTTGTACCCTTTTTTGAAGTCCATTCAGTCCGCTTGCCATAACTCGTGCACTATCATAAGTTTGAGCAACAGTTTTTTTCCAAGTATTTAGTTCTTCTACTTTATTAAACACAATTTTGGATAACCCTTTGGCAGTGCGATCAGCCTTTACGTTTTTAGCCCAAGAAATCTTTCGTAAACATTACCATCATTCAAGACGTACCGCGCAATACAAGTTGCGAAACAGTTTTAATATCAGTAGTCTCGTCTAAAATAATAGCCGCAAAGAAAGACTCTTCTATTTCACTTTTAATCTTCTATTTCACAATTAATCAAATCATTTTGATTTTTATTTGCAACATCATAAAAAAACCCGCTGGACTCTTCCAAATGCAATGTAGGTAAGGGATCGTGTTTCTTACATAAATTAAGCAACTCGACATAATTACCCTTGTGTTGAGAATCTGTTGATTCATCATGGCCTCTAAATGCTACTTCCTGCTTGACTAAAAAACAAACCACGTCTAGTATTTCTTTTAAAAATTTCTCTATTCTGTTTTACATTTTCATTATGAATTTCAACGTTCCTCCTGTGTTGGCTGTTTAATAACAATTCCCGTTTTTCCGAATCGAGTTAAGTCTATCGCAGATGTTATGTGAGTAGAAGAAAGTTCGTGTCCTTTGATTGTCTTATGCAGATTATTTAAATCGGTAAAGTCAAATGAATTCCATATACCTATTTCGTTGTTAAACAACAAACACGACCAGCAAACTAATTTTTGCAAGCAAGGACAAGCAGTTAACCACTGTCCTTTCGAAATTGCACTTTGTTAAATTTCCTAACTCAAGTCTTTGTTTTCCCTGTTAAAAGTATGTCTATAGTAGGCTTACCATCTTAAATTATTCTCCGTTTATCTGCGTGAATATTCGAAGAAAATTTATTGACTATTAATCTCTCACATATCAGTATGCAATTTTTTGCTTCACAATGTCTTCATTTATCCTTTCTATTATCGACGTGAAGGGTTGTACTTTAATTCGAACAATTAATCTAACAAAAATAATTTACACAATAAATAATTAATCACTGCACCGATAAAGTATTCTAAACTCTAAATCAATTTTTACAAAGTTGCCAGCAGGCTTCAGTTACCTTTTCCAAATATCACCAGAATTAGACAACTACCGATAATAATGATTAGAATTTATTCTAGATTGTTGCATTCTAATTCTTTCCTACACAAAACTGTCATGAAACTATAATTTCAAAATAAAGTGAAATTACTTTATTATATAGGTAAAATAAGCTTTTTATTTAATATTAGTAAATTAAAAATGTAATAATAATAACGAGACAACCCAATAAATAACAGAATTTCATAGAAAAAACGAGCCTAATGCAAGAATCCGGAAGGTTCACTTTTGAATCCGTTGGCTAATTTCAATAAAGCTTATAGGCAAATTGCTTCCATTTTCCCATATATTATCTTACGAGTACTTTTACACCTGACAATGCAAACATTTAGTTATATATACATGTAAGTATGAAAGAGTTTAAATCTAAGCACATCATAAGTCAACCCTCTTTAAAAATAGTAGTTATAAACAGTTTTCAAACTAGAATAATCACATACTCTATGATTCGCGTTGTTATTAGAAGTATGCTTTTAGTAGGGATACTTTGGAAGAGTTCATTAGTTTTTGCAATTACCTAATTAAAATCGTATTTTGTTTTTTTTTTCTTTTTAGTACTCGTAATTAATAGGGGAAGCATTGCTTGCCTTGCTTCCATTGACTACACGCCTAGGCATTGAAGATATGCCAAAACTGAGGTAATATTTTGACTCAGCAGCAAATCTACATATAAAACATGAAAAACAATGCATTTAAACAAAATTGTTGTTGCGTAGATCGGGAATTCAACTGTTATTAGTTGTTAGGCGATTATATATATATATATATATATATATATATATATATATATATATATATATATATATATATATATATATATATATATATATATATATATATATATATATATATATATATATATATATATTTGGTTATACCACGTAGGGCAAAAGAAAGATTGATTGGAGCTAGTACTTTCGTTGTCTTAAAATTTTCAAACTCGCAAGACAACGAAAGTACTATACTAGCTCCAATCATTCTTTCTTTTTCCCTACGTGGTACAACCAAATATTTATACTTATTCACCTGTTACTTCTCGTGATTTCTACCCATATATATATATATATATATATATATATATATATATATATATATATATATATATATATATATATATATATATATATATATATATATATATATATAATCGTATATATAGTATAATCGTAAATAAGTTTGAAATTGAAACAGAACGTCACTTACTTAGCTCGTGGAATGGCTTAGTAATACTTAAGCATGACTTGAGTTGAATCATTAATACAAAAAAAGGGAACTTAAGTCGGGGATGGAAAAAATGGAAGATTTATACTGAGGCAAGGGGGTAAAGTGGAGCTCAGAGGGTAAGAAGTATCTGCTTCAATTAAATTTGAGCGCGCGAGATCTAAGAGAGTTGTGACTTGATATTTTTTGATCGGCCAAAACCGAGATCGAATGTAGGGGGAGCGTGTCACACACAGCCTTCTGATGGGGGGGAGGGGGTCTTCCAGGTGCATCTATTTGTCAATTCTCCCTCCAACCTCTGTCGCCAAAGATGGAAGAGGTGGCGTGACTCTTCTCCGATCAGCGCCTACACGCAAAAGTTCTCTACAAGATTAACCACCGAATAGAGAGGCTTGTGACCGGGTGAATATGGCCCCGAACGAGGTGAACAAAGTAAAAACAATGATCAAGGAGAGTAATTTTAACGCCCTCGGTAGTATCAAGCTGGATTGAAATTACCCGCGGTTTATTCTCTCCAGACATTCCAAGTTGACTGTTTTGTCACTTTTTAAAAGCTCTTTCTCGTCGATTCTCTAGTGCTTGTTGCCTTGTTTATTTTGACTTTATACCTTTTGTTGCCTTGTTTATTTCGGCTTTGTACATTTATTGCCTTGTTTATTTTGGTTTTGTACCTTTGTCGCCTTGTTTATTTTAGCTTTGTACCTTTGAGGCCTTGTTTATTTTGGCTTTGTACCTTTCTTGTGAATTAGTGATTGTCCCCTTTTATTTTATTCGCTGGTGCTCTTCGCTGGATCTTCGTTTAGGAGACTTGAGCAATAATTCCTAAACGTGTATATATTCGATTATCATCATCATCATCATCTCCAATAACTCTATAATTTAAGAAAGGGATTTTTTTTTAGTATTTTAATAATAATTTAATCTTAGTTTGGTTATTACTTATGTTTTTTATAAAAGTTATTTCTAATAATTCTTTTATAATATAAAAAAAAAAAATGGTGAAGTTCAGAAATAAATACAAGTATCGAAGTTTTGTGAATTTTTTAAAACCCAAAGAATTACAAATGGTGAAGTTCAGAAAAATTATTTTTATATATCTTCTTCTATAATTCTATATTTTAGCAACGTGATATTTTGAAAGGGGGGAAATTTAGTTTAGAGTTTCTTTTTTTAATTATTATTATTAGCGAAGTTCAGAAAATTTATAAAAATTTAACCATGGCTGCTTTTTTTTTAGATTTTAAATTTTAATCTTAGTAGCGAAGCGAAAGCTCATCCCGTAAGGGGAAATGGCAAAGCCATTGCCTGGTTCTTAGTAAAAATAAAACCACGAATCTAAGAGTGGGACCTCCCAAAAATCGTATCTCCCTCCTCTAAGCCCTACCTACTGTTTCTCCCAGAAGGAGAAAAGGACAGAATTTACTTCCTACTTTTTGGTTTTGAGCAAATAATTCGCGTTCAAAATTTGTGTTATCTTTCCAAAGTGTATTCCTATCTTAGTGTGTTGGTAGAGTATTAATTTCTAAGTTTTTTGTGGATATTCCGTAAGTATTCTTTCAAATAACTCCTCTTATTCCCCTTCCTGTTTCATTGAATGAACTCGTATCTAGACGATTCCACTTTGCCCTCTACGTGCTATTGGAGTGTGGTTTTGAAATGTTATATTATACCTTAAATCTAAGATCAAACATAATCACCATATCAATCTACCATAGAATGAAGCATCTAGGTAAATCTCTGCGCCATCTCTTTCGAGAACATACTCACAAACACACCTTAACTCACCTGTTTAAACACTTCCCTCCCCCTCTTAAAAACCTTACCCCTTTCTCTTAATGCCTCTCTTTCTCTCTCTCTCTCTCTCTCGCTGTCTTTTTAAATTGTTGCGGCTTGACAATAATAATAATAAGTATTTATAATGCGCCCTTCAGGGCTGTTAACCCTCACAGAGCGCAGGTTGTGTAGCGAGTGTAGAGAAAGTTTACAGGGGAGAGAAGGCAATTCTGAAGAGATGAGTCTTCAGGAGACGTTTAAAAGTAGCGAGGGAGGGAGAGGATCGGACTTCGGCAGGAAGAGCATTCCAGAGTCTAGGAGCACAAACTGAGAAGGAACGGTCACTCATCGAGCAGAGGACAGAACGAGGAGTATTCATGATAAGAGCGAAGTTAGACCGGAGTGCCCGAGGAGTTTGACGACGGGAGAAGGCAGACGAGAGATAAGGTGGAGCCTCGAGGTTTAGGGCCTTGTAGGTGATGAGAAGAATTTTATAGTAGGTACGGAACCGAATAGGTAACCAGTGTAGTTCCTGTAACAGAGGTATCGAAGGAGAGAAAACTGGGGGCGGCGAAGGAGGATCCGGGCAGCATAGTTTTGAACTAGTTGAAGGTGGCGAGGTGAAAGAAAACTTCATTTGTGCCCTGATATCATCTGAGAAGCTTACCATTTTCGGCTTAGCTGAAACGTGGTTAATTCAAAGGAAAACAGTCATTCCTGCTACTACCTCTCAGTAAAGGTATTCTTTTATCCATGTTGCAAGGCCTACGGGACGTGGGAGTAGGTTTGTCTTAATTTCTTCGTCCTAATTTCATTTAACTAGAATCTCCAAACACTTTCGAAGCTCTGCTTGCAACCTTTCCTCTGAAAATCACTCTTGCAATTGCTATTGTTTATCTTCTATCATGCCATCACATAGATATATTCTTCAATGCATGACCCTCTGATCACTCTCTAATCTTACTTATTATGCGGGATTTTAACATCCACTGCAGATCCCTCACTTATCTGAGGTCATTGATATTTATAAACTTTACTCTCCTCTCTCAATCTGTTTCATTCCCAACTCACATACAAGGAAATACATTTGACCTGTAGCCTCTTCCTTCCCCATCCATAGCCTAACCATAACTGACTCGTCCCAAAGCTAATTCCGACTACTTCTTCATCCAGTTTTGTCTCTCTATTCATTTCGCTTCAAACTATCTCACACACTTTGCCGCCACTTTGCTCTCTTCAATTGACTAATAGCAGATGACAAGGGATCTCGCCTCTCTCCTTCCCGCGTTATGACTCTGTCGCCCTTTATCAGACAGAGCCTTACGCTCTTTCTCTCAGATCTTCACCTCCTGCTTCACTACAGCTAGCCGACAACGCGCCCCGCAGTTCTCAGCCACTATTTTGAACGCTTAGAAATGCAGACGTACATGCGAGAGTGGGCTTTAGGCTGTCCGTATTCATGGGACAGAGACATAAAGAAATAGCCTCTTTGCCCTGCTCTATTGTTACTCTTTTCTACACTACACACCTTGTTTAAGCTTCTTTCTAATCTATCTGTCTTGACACTCCAGTCTCTTCCACCTGTCTTTTGCCCTGAATTATTTGCCTTCATCTGTAAAAAGATAGTGTATATCCGCTCTCCAATATCCTCGCCCTTTCCGTCCCAACCCAAATTTATTTCTCTTGCCTCAGTGTCCTACGAGTAATTTACTTTTCGCCCTCTCTTCCCCCAAAACTTTTCTTTCCTAAACTCATTCTTCCCTAGTATTTACCGCCAGTTCTTCCCTGTTATTCTAGCTTAATGATATATTTAATACCATCCCCTCTCGTATGGAATATTACCAACTGACTTCAGACACGGCGCTGTTTGAACTATTATAGGGTAACCGAACCTGAGGCCAAGCGATCTCGCAAAATACAATTCAATTTCTCAAATCTCATTTTCTCTCAAAATTCTTTGAAACGTTGGTATCAGAGCGGACTCTAGATAACCTGTCGTCCTCCAACGCCGATGCAATTTTTAAGACTGGTTTTTAAACAGGGCACAATACTATACGAGTATCAGGTCATCCACATAATCGACAGCATTCGGGATGCAGCCGACGCTGGCCAGCCTTATATTCTACTACTTCTAGACCTAGACAAGATTTGACATTGTTGACTACACTGTTTTTTTTACATATCTATGAAACCCTGAGTATCTAGGGAACTGACAGTAATTGGTCTCGCTTATCTCTTTCAACTCGTACTCAATCTATCCATATTGGTAATGATATATCTCTACCGACGGGGCTGTGATTCGATGTTCCAAATATTTTCAATTTCGCTAATTTCATTTCTTTCACTCTCTTTTCAAAAACCTTTTGATGAAGATATACCCTTTTCACTTAAAATTTTTAAGAACTCAACAATAAATCTAATTAAGGGCTAAGTTCTTAAGTTTGAATCTCTTTGCACATCATTTAAGTTTTGAAATCTGTCCTCCGAATCACTTGGTGATCTGTGGTGGATGCAATGACCTGCCTCTTCGATTTATGTATTTTGATAGATTTTCTCTATTTTCTAGTCGATATTCGTCCCCCAACCATTACCTATTTCACTTCTTTTGTTTACCGGACTACCTGTCGTCAGCCAAATCGAAATCGAATTTCACTGCTGAATTTAAAGCAAATCACGTGTGGTTAGTCACAGACTGGAGTTACGTTATGGTTGACTTATAGGTGGTTTTGAAGTAGCCACATGGCCCGGATACCACTTTAAAATGTAGTTGCCACTAGGGAAAGCGTCACTCAATGCCATATTTGTGGTAAGACCAGTAGCAAAACAGAGTTCTCGTTTCCCACTGAGTACTGATTGCCAATTCTCAAGCTCTACTCGGTAGAGCCGTCATAACTGAATCTTAGACAAGGCTGGTGTACTACTGTCCATGTTGATATGTTGTGTCTAATGAGAGGCAAGAAATGTAGCGCTAATTATCTGGTTCATAAGTTACCACAGGTGAGAATAACCGATGAATCAACCTGTCTAAGGGAGGGTTCGACCGAATTAAGTACCCTTGGGAGCTACCATTTGTGGTCCTAGTGTTGAGTGAGGAAAGAACGAGTGAGAGGACAGACATAAGAAGACCCAATGATCGTGAATAATAGGGCGCTGTTAGCCATTGTGGTCTCCCAGGGGAGGCGGGGGGGCTCATAGATGCTGAGCGCAGTCATCCTCTCACATACAATCAGACCCCCCTTTCTACTTCAACCCAATGCCTGAACATAAACGCACATATACTCACATATAAAGCGCGTGTACAGTGGTCAAGTAAAAAATCCTGCCAACTCCAAACATACAAACTTCGTCCGAATTTTATGATCGCCATATGGCACGCTTTGGTATGTCGTTGGATAAACTACATACATACATACACACATACATACACACACATTAATCACGCACATATCACCGGAATTCATCAAGTACCTGGCAGTTGCAGGAGTTCACTGCATTGCACAAGTGCCAGAAGAGAGATTCACAGTCAATACAGTGCGACACAATCATGTACAGTCACTAAGAACGCACATCCGGCTCTATAAGCAGTTACATACACTCATGTATGTACATACAATTGTCACCCTTAGACAAATATCCTACCATCAAACATTTACATCCGTCCTTCATCACATTCACCTTGCTGCCAGAGACGTATGACCAACCTATCACATATGTCAATCTCTCTCACACCTCCACTCTTTCCAACAGCCTACATCATCTATCCTCATATATTTTCGACTCAATTCACATATGTACATCTTCCCCTCCATCACGCATACACGGGGAACTCACTCATACAAACACCACCCTCTTACACCAGATATGCATCGTCAACTTCACCTCTACGCATATATACCACAACATTTGCCATCACACAACTCACCAGTTGTCCACCCACCCCCCATCCCCCTTACATATGACCACCCCTTTAATGCTACACATTAACCCCACTCCCCCGCTAGGGGCCGCCTCAGCACGCGCTGTTATCGGCCCGGCGCTGCAATCAGCTCCGCTCGAGGACATCTGAGGGAGGAGAGTGGGTGGAGATGATTAGTGGCTGTTGTGGCAGAAGAGCGGGAGATAACCGACGGGGGCATCTCCGCCAGGAGATTTTTAAGGAGAGATCTTACAAATAGACGTGTGTGGAAGAGATACGAACGGGAGGGGTGGGTGGGTATGCGAGATCTGCCTAACACCCACAATTAGAACGGATTTCTACCAAGGGGTTGGGGCAGGAGGGTACGCGGTCAACCAGATATAAAATTAAGCATGATTACCCACATTACCTCCGAGACCCATTGCATATACTGAGAGAGAAAAAACAATCATTAGTTATTGCCAAGGTAAGTAACAAGTTACCCTTAATAAAAAAAAACTAATCAAAATAAGGCTCAGATGCATATATATATGATGGAATGGAATAGTGTTGATAAATCTTTTTTAAGGTAATTAACTTTTGGCACACCCTGTATAATTTCAACGATATTGGAACCCTGCTTTTTTGAGATTTTGGATATCGATTTAATTACAGTTTGTACGAATTTGTCCGGAATTGTACAAAATTATGGAAAAACATACAGATGAGGTTAGGTTAGGTTAGGTCGGATGCCCATCTGTAAACCGCTCAGTGGACTTTTTTGACTTAATGATCAATTTGTCCTCAAATGTCTGTCTACCAATATATATATATATATATATATATATATATATATATATATATATATATAAACTCTTACTTAACCATTGAACAAAAGTCTAAAGCTCCCTATGCCCTTATTCATATATTGTAAATTGTAATTAGAAATAGTGGTTAAATTTTTATTTTAGATAACATACCATTGTATTAATTACACACTATTTAGTAGAATACTAATAATTCAAACATAGCAAAATATACATTATGATCATACATACTTATAAATAATTTGATATATTCTAAAAAGTTTTAATAAATATTGTAAATATATAAATCTATGAGTGGTGCTTTATACTTTTGACCAGGGGTGGACGTCGGGCCATCAGGAACCTTTCAACATGGGACATTTCCACCAAGAACTATTGAGTACTAAAAAAATTCTTATTAGCAACAGTTATTCCAACAGAGACTTTAAAAATTTGAAAAAGACGATTCTCAACTGTTACTTCGAGGTAAAGGAGGCAAAGAACGATGAAAGACCTCAAGTTCCCTTCTATAAGAATCAAATGACAGACGCCTAGAGAACCAATGAACACTTAGTACGAGACGACATACAAAACAATAATCCCCCAAACAACGACAAATTCTTATTAAGAATATACTACAAATAACTTAAAATAAGTAATTTACTAAAAAAACAAACACCACAGCTGACCAATCAAGTTGAAGTCTTCAAATGTGGTTTTAACTTTTCAATGTTCCCATTAGGATTGTAAGCCTTATCCCAACAATTGCTACATTATTTTCACGACAACTATCATCAGCCGAGGATTGAACATGTACCTAAAAGAAGGTGCTAATAAACTTCACTCCGACAAATACAGATAACATATCCAGCGAATAGGAAGAAAAATACTCATTACAAACAACAACATCCTCAGAAAGAACTCCAATTCCTGGCTCGTGTAGATTCTGGAAGCTTTTCTCAACACGGAGATGAAACCTAAACTCAAAGCACAATTCACTTGCTCACATCGAATTATCCCCTTCTTCTATTAAAATCTAAACCTCATTAATCGCAGACTTTCGATCGTGGTCATAGACTTGGTAAAGGAGGAAAATCGATCGAACGCCCAACAAGTAGTCTGCCTCAACCAATCAGAATACTATCGGCCGAAGATGCCTTAGACAAGGCAAAGCTCATGTACAAACAAAACTATTTATTTAATATAAATATTAATGAAACAAAAATGGATTTACAACAATTAATTTGAGATTTCTTACCCTCAAATTGAAAAGAGTAAAAACAAGCTAGTTAAGACTAATTTCATCTTATCTTTATTTAAACTATATATATAATTTAGTTGTTCACGAATATCAGCATTCCATGTCTTGTTTAATAATAATAATGATAACAATAATGATAATAATTAAAGGAACATGAGCTCTGGTGGACCTGCTGCGAAAATGGCCGATTTAGCACCTCTAGCCACTAGGTGGCGGCACCTGATGGTCAACCTATATCATATTTGAACTCAGTGACTTCAATTACCTTTGGTAGCATTGGTTTTAGCTGGCTACATTGAGCCTGCGACTCGTTGCGGACTGTGGGAGAATCTCACGTGGAATTTCTTGTCCAGCACGGAACTTCCATGCGCTGTAGAAGGCTCTGTTAGGCTTAAATTGGTAAGCCTAACCCCCCTTTCCACAAGCGGTAGCCTCGAACCACGTCCACCACGGTCCACCTTTACACAGGTTAGAATAGTCTCGGCAAGAAGAATCGAGGCCATTCAAAAGTAGAGCTGTTTCCCACTACCTCTCCCCCTTCCCGCGGGGAGAGCCTCAGACATATATAGAGCTCGTTTCCCATGAGGCAGACACAGGGTTGAGAAGTTTCGCCCGGACACAAGAAGATTCCCCTAGTTCAAAGTCAGGTGCTAACAACAAAGCAAAGTGACGGCTGAACTATTTGTGTATTGGAATTAACCCTAACCAGTGAGGTAATTCCATTTAACTATCGCTACCAAGCGATTTTTCCGACTTCACTCATCAACTCCTGTCGAAGCCCTCCTCGTTCGCCCCTTGTTTTCGGGTGGCCAAAATACTCTCCCCTGGACCGGACGTTACCGCCCTCCCTCCTTTTTGGAGAACCGTCATCACTTTAACATCCCGCTCAGAGCGGGAAGCTCTGAGTGGCCTCGCCTCACGTGCAGAAGACATCCGTGAAGCCTTACCCCGACGTATCACCCGAAAGCGTCCGTAATCCAACCCCTCTTTCCCTTCAGTAACCCATTTGAGTTAATTTCCCCCATTTGAATAGTCTCCTCCTGTAATACCTTAAATTTTAACTTCATAGTCTGATTTATAACCTCAATTCCCCCCCTTCCCCTCGTTCATCTGATGTAATTTTGCCCATCAATTCTCTCATTATTTTTATGTAAATAAAATTATATTTTTGTACAGGCCTCTTTAAATAACCTTGAGCTTCGCCATTGCCCAAATTTTACCTGACCTCGTTGCACTCTATCTCGCTATTCAGCCCGTCGAAACTCGTGGCGTGCCGTCCCTTTGTCGGTTCGCCTTTAAGTTATTGGTCCCTCTTCCATAGATATAATATGGTATTGATGTAATATAATGTCATACCACGACACGGACAGAAGATGAACACAACACGGGATTTGAATGATCATAGACCTGCTTGCTTAACCACAGTTAAAAATTAGTAGTAGAAGTTGGTTTAAAAAAAGCATTATGATGATCCTCTTGTAAGTTGTCGTCGTTTTTTAATTAAAATTATTATTCAGGACTATTTTTTACCCTCTGAATTATGGCACGAAGTGAAAATATGGTGTAAGATCAAAACTCACCCTACCTAAACGTTAGGGCCCTTGAGGATATCTCCTAGATCGACGGCGTATAAAGTTCGTGAGGAATCCCAAGTTCTAATCACGAACTACCGCGGATTTTATTGCTCCAAAAATTGCTACAATTTCTCGCAAGTTAGTTAGATTTGCTAGTTTTCCATCAGTGTGGCGGATGGGAAATATTGCAGCATTACCTAAAGGACTAAGTCCATCCTCATCTCCTTCAGAATACAGGACAATATCAATTACCCCGGTCTTATCTAAAGTATTTGAGAAACTGCCCTCAAAGCGCCTTTGTAGGTTTGCTGAAGATAATAATCTGCTAAGAACATTACAATTTGTGTTTCGTAAGGGGCTTGGAACTTGTGATGCACTCTTGTCAATCTCTACAGCTTTGTTAAGTGCTCTTGATGAAGGTGCAGAGGCACGCATGGTAGGTTTAGATTTCAGTGCAGCCTTTAATAGTGTGAATCACAGCACTTATCTACAAATTAAGATTATCAGGGATTGGTAGCTCTTTTCTTAATATTTTAAGTGAATTCTTGCTTGGCAGAACTCGGAGGGTCTGTGTTGATGGCCAGTATAGTAGTCTTAGAAATGTAATATCAGGTGTCCCTCAGGGTAGCGTTCTTGGTCCCTTGCTATTTATTATTTATACAAGTGACATGTGTCATGGTTTGTTAAACAAACTAATTGCATATGCTGCGGATGCAACTCTTTTGGCTGTTGTTCCTTCTCTTTGCCTGAAGAATGCAGTAGCAGATTCCATGAATAGAGACCTAGCACGTATCTATGAGTGGTGTAAGCTTTAGGGCATGAAGCCTAACCCTTCTAAAACTCAGAATATGATAGTTAGTCGGTGCAGAACGCTTTGGCCTATTCATCCTGATCTACATATTGATGGAACAGTATTAAATACCAGTGACTATTTTAAGGTTTTGGGCGTTACTTCGACAAGAAAATGACTTTTGAGAGGCACATAAGTAATATTGTGTCCTCTGTTTCCCAGAAAGTTGGTATCTTGAGATGTATTAGAATGTTTGGAGACGAAGCTATTATAACTAAGTCTTTTAACTAAGTTTTAAATAGACATTCAAGTACCCGGATAAACCATTAACCTTGGGGAGAACAATCATTGGTCCTTGTTTTATGGGTGTTAGCTTGGATTCAGATTCGAAGTTTCGCCTTATCTAGCTGAAATGCTATTGAGTGGTCAAGCATCTAAAGTGATAGGACAATGTCCGAACCCAAGGTAAAAAAGTTAGGCTATTTATTTTCAGCAGCGTCTATGGAGAGAGGGAGAAAAAAAAAGAGAGAGAGAGAGAGAGAGAGAGAGAGAGAGAGAGAGAGAGAGAGAGAGAGAGAGAGAGAGAGAGAGAGAGAGAGAGAGAGAGAGAGAGAGAATGCAAGGCGTCGAAGCATGAAGATTTGAAGGCTAGGTTCTTCGCGCCAAGCGGTCATGAGTGGGCGTCGCCTAGCCTAGCTATCACCACGACGGGCGCTCCGCCGATCCACGTCGGTAATCCTCATACCTTCCTTCTTCCCTGTTATGAGTACTGCTCTTCTGTGTGGTCCTCAGGTGCAGATTCTCATCTTAAGCTCCTGGATAGAGTTATGTCATCGGTCAAGTTTATTGTACCAAGTATTAATGTTGACCTGTGGCATAGACGTAAAGTGAGTTCTTTATGCTTGTTGCATAAAATATACTATAGTGATAAGCATCTTTTGCATTTGTCCTTACCTGATCTAGCTCTTCTTGCTCGTAATAAAAGGCAGGCAGCCACTGCTAATAGTGTGATATTTTCTAGTATCAGGTATAGTATTAACCAGTTTGCCAGGAGTTTTATTGTGGCTGCAGCCGTGATATGGAATGGTTTGCCTAGCACTGTTGGAGAGTCTACTGATCTCCATACATTTAAGAGTGGAGCTAACTTATTCTTATTATCTGCTGACATCACCTGATTTCCGGTGTTATTGTTTTTTTTTTTGCCCTCATATATAATCTTTACTCTTCTTTTGTCTCTATCGTATTTTTATTTGCAGGCTGATCCCCATCTGGAGCACCTTGACTTTTTCTATGCGGGTCGTCAACTCAAGATTTAAAGAAAGAATTATGGGTTCGGAGTATTCTTGTGATCATAAACTAGATTTTTTTTTCCTGGTACACTCGAAGACTTAGTGAAGGGTCTAGACTCGGGTGGGTGGGGGGACTTTTGCCTTGTTGAAGGCCGCATTAAGTTACCTGAAAGACCATTCAAAAAATTTAATTAGATATACCTCAAGTTGCATATTATTTTGTAAATAACTAGCTATTATATCTGCATATAAGCATGAAAATAAGTAATTAATTCTAAAGTTAATTAAACATTTAATTACTTTGTTGCGAGTACTTTTTGTAAGTGATCAATACAATTATTTGATCTCTTTTGAATGCATTCGAAAGAACTCACTTAATGGCAAAGAAGGACGCATTCGGCCTAAAGACTACAAGTCCCCCACCCTTGGTCTAAGAAGATGCTAGAGAATGTTAAAGTGCCACAGCCGGGTGTTATTAAGGTGTTAGAGGAGGAGTTTGGCATAGGATAACCTAAACCTAAATTTCTCCACCTTGAGAAGAAATTCAAACAAAATATTCTAAAGGATCTTATAAATACAATTTCCCTGCCTTGTCAAACATATTTGAACAAAATATACTAAAAGTTCTTATAAATGTAATTTCCCTACCTTGTCAAACAAATTCGAACAAAATATACTAAAAGTTCTTATAAGTGTAATTTCCCTCCCTTGTCAAACAAATTCGAACAAAATATACTAAAAGTTCTTATAAATGTAATTTCCCTACCTTGTCAAACAAATTCGAACAAAATATACTAAAAGTTCTTATCAACGCAATTTCCCTACCTTGTCAAACAAATTCGAACAAAATATACTAAAAGTTCTTATAAATGTAATTTCCCTACCTTGTCAAACAAATTCGAACAAAATATACTAAAAGTTCTTATAAATGTAATTTCCCGACCTTGTCAAACATATTCGAACAAAATATTCTAAAAGTTCTTGTAAGTTTAATTTCCCTACCTTGTCAAACAAATTCGAACAAAATATACTAAAAGTTCTTATAAATGTAATTTCCCTACCTTGTCAAACAAGTTTATTCGAAAAAAATATACTAAAAGTTCTTATAAGTGTAATTTCCCTACCTTCTCAAACAAGTTTATTCGAAAAAAATATACTAAAAGTTCTTATAAGTGTAATTTCCCTCCCTTGTCAAACAAATTCGAACAAAATATACTAAAAGTTCTTATAAGTGTAATTTCCCTCCCTTGTCAAACAAATTCGAACAAAATATACTAAAAGTTCTTATCAACGTAATTTCCCTACCTTGTCGAACATATTCGAACAAAATATTCTAAAAGTTCTTATAAATGTATGTGCAAATCTCCAAACTTTAGAATTAGGGCGTGAGCCTCAGTATCATATTTGGCATCGCCTTTAAGTTTTTGTTTACCATTTAAATCAATGGTTCCCAACCGATTTTGGCTTATGGCCCCCTTAGGAACCTTATTTTTTCCTGTGGCCCATAATCATTATTTTCAGTAGGTAATATGCAGTTTAAATCTACTTTAAAGGATAAAAGATATTAAAACAGCTATTTGTATTCAGGTACAATTATATTTGTCACATATATAGGACTATAAACATAGCAAAAATTAAACAGTGGTTAACAAAAAGGTAATACTCCTTTAAAATAAATAATTAGTCTTACAAAAAATAAAATCCTTTAGCAAACTGAAATAAATATATCATCAACTCTTTATTCATTCAATGCGATCCTTGTGCTTCATGCAGTTTCACAAGTTTTTCAATATCAGGATCTATAGTTGTTAGAGACAGACGACGATCACCTCTTTTTACTATTTCCAAGCGCTGCGATCTTTTGATAGGAGGTGTGACACTTTATTAAAACCCGAATCAATCAGATAAGAAGTAGGAAAAGCAATAAAATATAATTTTACTTCATCCCAAAGCAAAGGGTATTTCATAGCAATTTCATGACTTGTCCATAAGTTCCTAACACCATGCTTAAATCTAGCCAGAGAAGTTTGATCACTCTGTAACTCAATGAGGCGTTCTTGTAATCTGATATCAACATCAGCTGTATTAATTCCAAATGAGTCTACCACCCAACCTCGAATGTCCAGTTGTAGAAGATCTCTGAACCTAATTTCCATATCACTATGCAATTTCTCCAAATGATCAATGTATACTAAAATATCATCTTCTTTCAGCTCACTCTCAATAGTGGGGAGGGTTGGAAACTGTATCAACTATTTTCGCCCCATATTTGTCTTGAACAGCTTAATTTTTCCCATAAAGCACAAATAGACTCTTTGCAAGTTAAAATATTTGCATTTTTACCTTGTAGCTGTTTGTTCAAGATATTTAGTTTTTCAAATATATCTCTAAGGTAGAATATGTCACATTTGGCAGCAATGATTCTTACTCCGAGCTGCTTGCCATCCAGAAATAACACAACACTATCCCAAAGTGCAATGAAGCGATTCAGGCAATTGCCCTTAGAAAGCCATCGCACCTCTGTATTCAAAAGTAGGCGCTCAAACCCTTCTTCATTGGAAGCACAGAGTTGTCGGAAAAGACGCTCTTGAAGTGGATTTGACTTGATAAGGTTGACTGTCTTGATTACACTATCAAGTGAATTTTTCAGACGTCTTCCTAGTTTATTTTGCAATCAGATGTTGACGGTGGACAACACAGTGTATGAAAAAAACTTTAGGTACAGCCTCTTTTAAATATGCAATAAATTCCCTATATCTACCTACCATAGCAGCGGCGCCATCAGTTGCACAAGCCATTATATTCCCAAGTGGAATATTATTTTCTTTGAAATAAGTCACTACTTCTTTGAAAATTGTTTCACCTTTAGTATCTGTCACAAGGCTGCGAGAATAAAGCATTTCTTCTTTGAGTTGATCTTTATCCAAAACCCTAACATACGCCATGAGAAGGACTTCGTTATCACGTAATAACGTTTCATCAATTTGTAATGCAAAGTTCTTTACTTGTAAATGTTTAACGCGTTTTTCCTCTATATCCTTTGCCATTTCGTCAATACGTCTTGATACTGTATTGTTGCTCAGCGGAATGACTTCAGTGATTTGGGGGGGATTTTGTTGCATGACAGTTAAAATAACCACAAATACTGAAGGAAAAATCAATTCTTCGCAAATATTATTAGGTTTTCCCGATTTCGCTATTAGCTTGGAAATCTCATAAGATGCAATTAAACCTTTGTCTAGTTTTGCCGCTGTTTTGCTAAATATATCTTTAATAGTGCTCCTTGCTTGGAAATCATCCCGCAGCTTTTTAAAGTAATCTAATGTTTTGTCTTTTTTGTCCTTGTGGTTATTCTCCAAATGTATTTTAAGCTTACTTGGTCGCATACTATCATTAGAAAGTGTAGCCATACATAAAAGACACAATGGCTGTGTTATATTGTCTGGTGAATGTATAAAACCATAAGCTAAATACTCACTGGAGTATTGTCGACATTTTTTCCTCGCCGCCGTAGCCATGGGTAATCTGCGCAGAATAAATTTAATATATTAATGATATATATATATATATATATATATATATATATATATATATATATATATATATATATATATTACATTTTAGAGCCGAAGCTCACCGCAACAGAATAAAAGGCGATTATCTCAGCGGTGAAAAAGGTAGAGTATTTCTGAGAAAAGACCCAGGAACAACCTCCATTCCCTGTGCAGAGCACTGAGTCTGTGCCCAACACCAACTCCTATTACAGTCAGTCACGAAAATTTCAGACATGTCCAATAAATAGAAACGATTATAAAAATAGCTGCATTGAAAATTTTGTTTTCCTTTTTTGTGCTAAATACTTGCCCTTGATGGTAAATATTTGACACTAAAAAAAGAACCGCAAAACAATGCAACTTTTTTATGAGCGTTTCTATTAATTGGACATGTCCGAAATTTTCGTTGTTGATTGCACATCCTGTTGCTCTGTACCCGTACCTAAATGCCAAACAGCAGAAATGTACTCCCTCAGGGGGGTAGACCTGCATTAATTTTAGTAATATATTATATATACATATATATTACTCAAATTAATGCAGATACAAAACGATAAGTACAATCATCAGAATCTAAGATTAAATGCTAATCTCGTAAATGAGCCCTAAGTGAAACCGAAGTGAAAAAAAATGATTCGGTGTAGGCCTAACAATGGCACACTTTACTTACAGACAAAAATGCTCAGTTATTTACTTATAAAAGTCTTATATTATTGTGCTTGTGGCAATCTATTATAATTTTAAAAACTAGTAAAATTACTACAACTTTGCAGTATTAGGGTATACAGATAAAAGCTACTTACATACTATAACGCCGAACGACTTGATAAACAGACTGTAAGGATTTAAAGTTCAACTTAAAGTATTTTCATCAAGCCAACAACGGTGCCAGGCGCATAACGATCAAGCGCACAATGGAGTGCGCCGCAGAATAGGCTTGTAAGATGCAAAATATTTCTTTACAGATCAATGTAAATCCCATTATGCTAATAAAATATTTTAAAAAGGGAAAAATATATGTACGAGTATTAATATTTTTAAAATGTAATTCAACTGCATAAATCAAAATTAGGTACTGCCCTAACTATAATTCAGGTTTCAATAGGTTGAGTCCTGTGGCCCCCTTCATGGATCTGTGGCCCCTCTAAAGCTTAAAATTTTCCTGTGGCCCCCTTCAGATGTGCCATGGCCCCCGGTTGGGAAACCCTGATTTAAATAACATCATATCATTGTAACGTTATTAAACAGGGGTAAAAAAACTGAAAACATTTTTGATTATCACTAATTTTTCTTTTACCCCGAAGTTTTGAATCATGTCCACGGGTGGGACACTCCCCTGTCAGTGTGAACAAGTTATTGGCATTAACGTTGTTAAATCCTTTAAGTATTTTGAAGCACTCTATAAGCTGCCCCCTTAGTCTTCGTTTTCTGACGGAAAATAGATTGAGTTTTTTTAGCCTCTCGTGGTAAGGTTTGTTACGTACTGACGGGATAAGTTTTGTCGCTCTGTGTTGTACAGCTTCTAATTTATCTATGTCTTTTATTAAGTAAGGGGCCCAGAACTGTACAGCGTATTCGAGATGGGGCCTGACAATACTTTTATATAGTGGCATAATTATTTCCTCGCTTTTATAAGTAAAGTTTCTTTTTATAAATCCTAGTGCTGTGTTAGCTTTGTTTGCAGCAGCTGCGCATTGGTTTGATGTTTTTAAGTTTTCTGTAATTATTACTCCTAAATCTTTAACCTGCGGGGTTGTGTTTATTAAGCCGCCTTGCATTGTATAGGTGTATTTTTTGTTTTTTGTTCCGCACTGAAGGATTTGGCATTTGTCGATATTAAATGGCATTTGCCATTTCTCAGACCATTCGGTAATTTTATTTATATCAGCCTGCAGGCTAGCCCTGTCATCTTCGCATAGTACTGAGTTACCTATTTTCGTGTCATCTGCAAATTTAGATATGATATTATTTATTCCAACGTCTATGTCATTGATGTATATAGTAAATAAAATAGGCCCCAGGACTGATCCCTGGGGAACACCGCTGAGAGAGAGAGAGAGAGAGAGAGAGAGAGAGAGAGAGAGAGAGAGAGAGAGAGAGAGAGAGAGAGAGAGAGAGAGAGAGAGAGAGAGAGAGAGAGAGAGAGAGAGAGAGAGAGAGAGAGAGAGAGAATGCAAGGCGTCGAAGCATGAAGATTTGAAGGCTAGGTTCTTCGCGCCAAGCGGTCATGAGTGGGCGTCGCCTAGCCTAACCATCACCACGACGGGCGCTCCGCCCATCTACGTCGGTAATCCCCCTACCCCGAATAACCCCGATTCCCTCGTTCCCTCTCCCCCACACTCAATCCTATTTTTTTACCTCTTTGACGTTTTTTAACACCTTTTCTATCATTTATTTAGTTTTGTTTGCACTTGTCCCATACTTATTCTACTTTTTCGTTTCTCCGTGTCTCTTTCGTCTTTATATTTCGAATTTTCGTCTACGTTCATTGTGGGGGATGGAGAGTTGTTCGGCTATTGTGTATTCTTATTCTCGTCTAATTGTGATTAAATGCTTAAGGGAAATTTTGGACTATAGCTTTTACAGCACCATTTTTACCTTCGCTACCATCTGTTTTAAATGTGTTTATGCCCTATTTGTAGTTGTTTGTAGCTGCCATGATATAATAATAATCTCAAGGTTTTAGCAAAATTAATATTATTAATAATACATACATAAATGAACGATAATTATCGGCGCAACAGATTCGTTACTAGCTTAGAGGCATTTAGGTTGAGGGAGAGGAGACATCCACCTAGAGGATTAGGCCGGCGCGAGTGAGACTCGATCCACAAATGGTGCGAGTGGGAAGGAACTTGAAACGACCGGGCGGTGCCTATCCCCACTCCTTGTGCCTGGCACTTTTTGGCACTTGTTGTTGTCATTTGGGCGGGGCTTTGGGGCGATGTGGACGAGGGGAGGAGGGGGAGATGCTTAGGTGGCCGATACAATGGCGATGTTTGCTTCAGGATCTCCCAAGCTTGATTCAGGCTTATTCGGGTTTGCTCCAGGATTATTCAGATGGCTTGATTCAGCCTCATTCAGCTTTGATTTGGGGTTATTCGAGTTTGCTTGAAGCTTATTTGGGCTTGCTTTAAACATGCCTCAGGCTTTTGATTGCTTCAGGCTTATTTATAATTGCTTCGGACACGATTCAAGCCCTTTTTTATTCAGGATTGTTTCAGGCATAATTCAGTCTTATTTGGACTTGCTTCAAGTTGAGGTTAGGGGAAGTTAGGTTAGCTTCCGCTAGATTAGGTTGATTTAAGCTATTCGACTCGATTCAAACTTATTCAGGTTGTCTTAAATTATATTCAGTCTTATTATATGCGTGATTGAGGTATATTCAGGTTTCATTCATGATTACTTCTGGTTTGCTTCAGGATTGTTTAAGGCGTGATACAGATAAATTCCCGCTTGATTCAGCCGCATTCTAGTTTGCTTCAAGCTTATTCGTGCTTGTTTTAGGCGTGATTTAGACTTACTTAAGATTGATTCGAGCTTATTTCGGCTTTCTTCAAGCTTATTCTAGCTTCCTTAAGTTTATTCAGGTTTGTGCATCAGGCGTGATTCAGGTTAATTCAGGCTTATTAGAACTAGATTCAAGACTTTTCGGGTGTGCTTTTGACGTGAATCTGGCTTATTTAGTCTTGGTGTAGGCTTATGCGGTCTTTCCTCATTATTGCCATAGGCTTATTCATTATTGATTCAGGCTATGATTGGATCAATGACTCTCACAAGTTATAACTTATGGAAGTGATACCTGGACACTGCATTCAGGGAGTATACAGTAAGTGAGAACAACTCCGAGAAACATGGAACGATGCTCGTTAGGAATAAAAAAGAAGAAATATGAATAAGAACAGGTACAAACTCAGGCGACAGAATAAAAAACCCCCATAAATTCTGAAATGGAGATTGGCAGGATATATTGCTAGAAGGAACGACTCAAGATGAAGAAAATAAATCCTAAATTGGGCCCTTTTATGACTAAAGAGACTCAGAAGAAGGCTTCGTAATAGGTTGGAGGAGGAAATACACTTAATGCCAGAGATAACGTGACAGACTCTTGCCACAAGCAAATTTTAAAAAGAACCAAAAGTTGGAGTTTAAAAGGTACCAAAAAGAACCAAATGTAAATTTTACGAGGGATAATACAAGAATTCTCAAGAATTTGTCTTAAATTAGTGCAATAGAACCATTTATGTTTTAAATAATGATACCCTCATCATTATTAATAATAATTTAATTAAATTAATGCATGATAAAATTGGCTTAATTTGGTTCTTTTGGGAGTAATTTAGGACTTTTGCTGTTTTAGACACCCCTAAAAGAACCAAATCTGGTACTTTAGTACCAGTCGTGGCAACCCAGTCGTGCATTGGACCATGAAGCCGCTTGGGGAGGCCTTGGCGCAGGGATTGAATGAATCGCGACTGATGATAGTGAACGGAATTTAATTTATACGCGGTCATTTGAGAGGGAGGGTAAGGTTATGTTATGTTAGGTTAAGTTGCAGTTAGGTTAAATTAAGTTAGGTCGAGCTTAAATTGAGTTTAGGTTAAGTTAGGTCGAGCTTAAATTGAGTTTAAATTAAGTTAAGTTGGGTTAGGTTAAATTAGGTTAGGTCGAGCTTAAATTGAGTTTAGGTTAGGTTAGGTTGGGTTAAGTTAGGTTAGGTCGAGCTTAAATTGAGTTTAGGTTAAGTTAGGTTAGGTTGGGTTGGGTTAGGTTAGGTCGAGCTTAAATTGAGTTCAGTTAGGTTAGGTTGGGTTAAATTAGTTTAGGTCGAGCTTAAATTGAGTTTAAATTAAGTTAAGTTGGGTTAGGTTTAATTATGTTAGGTCGAGCTTAAATTGAGTTTAGGTTAAGTTAGGTTAGGTATAGCTTAAATCGAGTTTAGGCTAAGTTAGTTTGATTAGGTTAGGTTAGGTTGGGTTAGGTTAGGTATAGCTTAAATCAAGTTTAGGCTAAGTAAGGTTTGGTTAGGTTAAATTAGGTTAGATCGAGCTTAAATTGAGTTTCGGTTAAGTTAGGTTAGGTTATGTATTTGATTTTTCCTTTTTTACCTATTTGGATATTTAATTTATCAGTGTATCAATTATTTTACTTATTTTGAATATATTTGTTATATGTATTTCCTTATTCAATATTTTCTATTTATGATTTTGCAGCGATGTTCTATTTTGAAGCTCTTTTTTACCTTAGAATTGATAGATTATCCAATTATGAAACTTTCCAATTCATCAACTCTGCTTTATCGTTGTCCTTATTTAATACTTATTACTTCGTCCGCTCGAGTTCGTATGTTCGGTTGTATGAACTTCTGTCTCTCCCCAGCGCTGGGGCGTGCTTCCTCTTTCTTCTTGTTTTTAGTCGCGGGGGACTCTACATCTCACTATGTCGGTCGGTCGGTCCCCGTTTTGATTTGCTTTTGTTTCTGTAATAAAATTGTAACTATTCGGCCAATTCTAACGGAATTCGAAATCCCTATGTTTCTTTACATCCTCTTTCGAATGATATAATTGCCAAAGTCCTCCCAAGGTTAGTCCTAGAATTATTAAACGTTTTGAAAGTCGTAAGGTCATAAATCGGAATAAGTGAGAGCACGCGACTTTTGATTAGCAGACCTTGTTTTCTTTAGTTTTTGTTTTTCCTTTGGTTCTTTTTGTTTGTCGTTTTTCGTTGTTTCTTTTATCTAGCATATTATTAGGTCGTAAGATAATTACTGTGACTTATGCCTTTCTATGCAGTCGCCGGATGAGCGCTAAAAAAAAGTATGAACTTCTCTGAAGGGTTGTCTGTCTATAGGAAGGGCCTATGTTGATTTTTGCGACTTGAATTTTGCAATCTTTTTTATTATTATTTGAATATTTTTTTTCTTTTTCTTCTATCTTTCTGTTCTTTTTTTCCTCCCAAGTTGATGTATGATTCCAAATGGTGAGCGATGGTTTCTTTTCTAACCTGAACTAAACATAATAGAGGGGCTAGCCTCCAGACACCTTGATTGATGGACCTGCGACAAGGCGTGGGTTGGTAACTTGATAAGGAGGAACCTGGAGCCACGTAATGTGAGTCTACAGGTCAGGAAGGGCTTGGCAGGGAGGGCTCAGGAGAGGCCAGGGAGTTGAGAGAATAGGGCCCAACGGGCTGCTAGAAGTGTCTGGTTGAGGAGGCATCTCAGGCGAGAAAAGAACCGACATGAGCACCTTCGAGACCCGGTCCTTTTGAGAAAAGGTAAACTCCTCTTGTAGGGGGGGGGTGATTGGGGTAATGAAAGACCAGAGGATCCAGGGGAATAAAAAAAACAAACTAATTGGAATGATGGGGATACTTAAGGTTAAGTTAGGTTAGGATATTATAAAATAAATCAGCTACAGGAAACAGGGCTCTTCATAGCTGTATAGGAAATACCTTATAAGAAATGATTACATAAATGGGCTAAAGAATGTTTGAATGTATGAACATGACCCCATATTGTAGTGAGTCTTAGCCATGTACTGCGCAAATTTCAGTTTTATCCTTCCTCACATTTCAAATATAAATGATAAGATGGCCTCTCCAGAACAAACTCATTTATAAAGTTGCTATTTGCAAACCATTCATCGATTGCTAGAAACGCTTTCAACTTCATGTAAAAAGGGATCTTGGCAATATTTATTTTAAATCTGGGGACATGCAGCGACCATCCTTTATGTCAAGATGTCTTGGAAGTGTCCACAAGTTTTCCAATCCAAAATTATCTCTTGTAAATATATTCTTCAGAAGTGGAAAATAAATCTAGTGATCGTTTATTGGGACTTTCTTGAGGCTTCTAATTTCAAAAATATAAGACTGACTTAACACACTTATAAAGTTCTTATTTGCATACCATTCATCGATTGCTAGAAACGCTTTCAACTTCATGTAAAAAAGGATCTTGACAATATTTATTTTAAATCTAGGGACGTGCAGCGACCATCTTTTATGTCATGCTGTCTTGGAAGTGTCCACAAGTTTTCCAATCCAAAATTGTCTATTGTAGTAAATAAATATATTCTTCAGAATTGAAAAAAAATCTAGTTTTTGCTTATTGAGACTTTCTTGAGGCTTCTAATTTCAAAGATTTAAAGCTGACTTAACACACTTAGTTGAAGTTAGAAGATTGGAACTCAGTTATTTTATTCAGTTTGAACAATTGAACTCTTAGATATTTTATTCGATATTTTAACGTACTAAGATTTAATACTGACTTAACACAGTTGATTTAGAAGATTGAAACTTATAGTTAATTTATCTAGTTAGAACAATTGAACTCTTAGATATTTTAAACTGTTTTAACAATTGAGCTCTTTTTTCTTCAATTTGAACAATTGAACCCTTAGATATTTTATCCAATTTAACAATTGTACTTTTAGATACTTTATTTAACTTGGACAATTGAACTCTCAGATATTTTATTTAGTTTAAATAATTAAACTTTTAGAAACTTTATTCAGTTCCAATAATTAAACTTTGAGATATTTTATTCTGTTTGAACGACTTGAACACATAAATATTATATTCTGATAGAAAAGTTGCATATGTGTAATGATTTTATTCAGCTAGAAAATATATAATCTCTGAATTTAATTCTGATAAGTAAATTTGTCGCTTGATTTTAGGACTAAAACTTTAATAATAATTCCATCGAGTAAACTTGATTGTATACATTTCGTTCAGCTTAAAACTTTTTGGAGGATTTTATTCAACTTAGAAAACTTGAGTGCGTAGGTTTGATTTAGCTACAAATAACTTTTTTTATTATCATTGGAAATATAAACTTTAGTAAGTTTGTCATCTTCGGAAAATACCAAATATTTGGATAATTTATTTACTACAGAAATTAAGCTTCAATGATTTTATTCAACTTGAAAAATGTGACTTGATATTTTCTCTCTGATAATTAAAACGGCGGATATTGACTTAGTTTTGGAACTACGGAGACTAAATTAAATTGAGCCTTATCAAACTGAATTAGTGACTTAGTAGTTGAGCTACCGGATTAAATTAAATTAAGCCGAATTTAATTGAGCTTTAGATTTAGTAGTAGAACTACGGAAATTAAATTAAATTGGACGAGTTAAATTGATCTATGGATTTAGCAGTTGAACTACTCAGTTTAATTTTATTGAGCTGAGTAGATTTAGCAAGAGCTAAGCAAATATAGTTAATTTGTACTCGGGATATTTTGTCAAAATGAACTACGGATATTTAATAACTCAGCTACGGCGATTTTTTAATTGAACCTCGGACTTTGTTAAATCAACTTAAGGAAGTAACTTAAAATGAGCTACGAAGTTTAGTTAAATTGTGTTACGGAAATATGGAGTTTATTTAAATGAAATTAGGCCGAATATTAAAATTGAGGATCACTTATTTCTTGATCTACGTAGAATTAGTGATAAAGCAAGAGCAAGTGACAGGGGAAGAACCAAGCCTAGGACAAGGGCAATAGAGTTAAATTGAACACTCTTGTTCTTAGTATCAGAGATTGGAAATAAAATGACTTCAAATTTAAGGATTAGGTAAACCAGGCAATGGCCTCGCCACTCCACCCCGCCCTATGGGGGAGCTTGCGCTTCGCTGCTAAGATTAAAATTTGAAATCTAAAAAAAAAGTAGCCATGGTTAAATTTTCATAAATTTTCTGGACTTCGCCAATTATAATAATTCTAAAAAGGAATTCTAAACTAAATTTCCCCCCTTTCAAAATATCACGTTGCTAAAATATAGAGTTATAGAAGATATATAAAAATAGATTTTCTGAACTTCACCATTTGCAATTCTTTGGTTTTTAAAAGATTCACAAAATTTCAATACTTATATTTATTTCTGAACTTCACCATTTTGTTTTTTGATATTATAAAAAAATTATTATAAATAACTTTGATAAATAAACATAAGTCATAACCAAACTAAGATGAAATTATTATTCAAATACTCAATAAAATCCCCTTCTTAAATTATAGTTAGTGATGATGATGATTATTAAGCGAATGTTGGCGGGTTATATGCATTCAGAAGGTCCAAGTAAGGCTCAAGTCGACAAAATGAGTCAGGTAATGACTAATAAAACTCCAATTTCACCCTGTATTCGATGGCTATTAAACAATTATTCCTATTACACTCCTATTCCATGGCTATTACACGCTTACTCCTATTCCACATACTATTCATTGTCTATTAAACAATTACTCCTATTACATCTCATTTTCATTGTCTATTAAACAATCACTCCTATTACATCTCATATTCATTGTCTATTAAACAATTACTCCTATTACACCTCCTATTCGTTGGCTATTAAATACTTACTCGTATTACACTTCCGATACCTTGGCTATTATATAATTTCTCCTATTACACTTCTTAATCTTTGTCTATTAAATAATTACTTCTATTACACCTCCTATCCTTTGGCTATTAACCAATTACTCTTATTACATATTATCACCTTTTTTCTTGCTATTTTCTCTACTATTTATTCTTGTCAAATCCATATTCCATCGATGTTTGCATTTATAGGTGAGCTTCAGTGTTGGAGGAGAGAGAAAAGTGGAGAATGTCGTGTGTAGGAGATGTTTGCATGTGCTTCACCTCTGAAGGCGAGAGAAGAAAGCAAGACAGGTGTGAAAGGAGGTTTATGACCGAGAAGAGAATGGGTGAATTGCAGTGAAGTACAAATTCAGATAACACGCCCAAGCTATGGAATATCGCCATATATTTCCCTTTTTACCTCGTTTATTTCGCACGCAAGTATGTGTGAGGATGGAGTGTGTGTGTGTGTGTGGAAGGAGGGAGATGGTGGGGGAGAGCTAGCAATTCACTCTCGCAAAATAGACACACCGACAATTTGGAGAATCATAACGAATTTGACCCCCCTCCCCTCCTCGCTGAATGGAACGTATTCGTAAACACAACCATAACATTTCATCCTACATTCATTTGTATCCTTCGTCTCTTTCTTTTTTTTAAGGTTTATTATTGTTTCCTTTTTCCCTCTTTTTTGATCTCTCGAACTATACGATTCGGTGAAATGTGTATATGTATGTTCTCTCGCATGATGGCTGCATGTTTATGTGTAGGTGGGTGAAAGACTAATTTACTCCGTTGTAGCTAAAAACTGTGTGTATTGGATTGCTGGAAGTGTATGGTTTTCTCTCTAACGGGAAGAAAATACAACAATAAAAGAAAATGTGTAAAGATTGTAAAGAAAGTGGTAAAGATGCGGGACATTAAAATGTGTCGAAGATCCAGGAGGGAAGGGTAAATTAAAGGAAACATTGTTGAGTACAAGTTAAATTATGTGATATGAAGTTTGATCTCATTTGGTAGCACGAATTGTTTGAATGTATCGAGAAATTGAGTAACACCTTGACAGTGGTGACTGAAGTTGGAACCATTCTTGAAACAAAGGTTGTTCCAGTTCCTTCAGAGACACTGGCGGAGGGAACCAGTTCTCCCTCTCTTGCTCCATTAAAATCCACAAATGTTTGAGTGTTAAGATCCCGCAATTGTGAAGGAGAATACATGTGTTTCACCTCACTATCATCTTCTCTGAATCTTTAACAACAGTAACGTCAAAAAGATCAAAATGCCTATATTTCTATTACAACATATTTCATACATTTTGTCAGAGAAAATCTAAGATTTCCAAAGTTGGTGTAAGATAACTTGTAGGTATAAAGTATAGATAGGTAAAGGTTATGAAAATTTGGATGAATAAAACGAAAATCTTAAACATAAGTAATTTATTTAAAAAAAAAATTGAATGGTCTAAAATTATCCAAACGACAGCGTAAAAAGATTTCTTTTGAAATATAACGATTAAATTTGCAGTGAAAACATTTGTACAATTATAAGTAATTAGCACTTAGTGTGGAGGCCTTTATTTTCGATGATGCTATTGACATCTCCCAGCACAGGAACGAGCCAACTGTTGACACTCTCGCGCAGTAAAATTGATCCATTCACCTTGAAGAGTTTACCCGAGTTCTTGATTTTTTTTCGGATTCCTCGCTTTAGACAACTCTCTGAATGTCTTCTCTATATTTTCAAATGGATTCAGGTCCGTATTTTATACAGTGCAGTTCATAACAGTGATGTGCTTGTCATCCAGGAAGACTTCACCGACTTGGCCGTGTGGCAGGATGCGTTATCCTCCATGTAAATAGCAGGTTGGGCTCCGAAAGCTCGCAGGTGGAGCAAAGCATGGTGTGGCAGCTTTTCCTTGAACCCATGTCCATTTACTGTGGCCCAATGTCTTCTACCTAAATCACGCCCCAGAATATGAACGTTCCTTCTCCAAACTTTAAACTCTTTTTATTGTAATTAACAGACGATCTTTCGCAAGCTCTGTGACGAACGAACCGACTGCCATCGTATACGAATAAATTGAATTTAGATTCGTCAATGAAGTCAACTTAGCTCTATTGGTCATCCGACCATGTAACGTGCTCAGTGACGAATGCAACACGAGCCTTCTTCTTCTTCAGGCTGATCAATGGCTTGACTAGGGATGTCTGAAGATTGTCTTCCTTCTACCGACGTGACCCAGCTGTCTTGGAGAAATTGATGGCCAAAATCTCATTAATCTCTCAAGAAACTGCCTCAGCCCTCTTGAAATGGTCCTTCTTCACAATTCGGGTAATGTCTCGGTCTTCCCCTTTCGAGGTCTTCCTTGGCCTACCTGTTGATTTAACAGCCTTACATAAATCTCTTCCATCATAAATTCATAGAATATTATGGCCTACAATTTTGATGTACTCGACAGTCTCCGCAATAGCTCCATTTGAAAGACCATCTTGGTGGCGCGGCTTTACAATATACAATAATATTAATATTAAAATATGTACAAAACTCAAAAACACAACAACTATCCCCCCCCCTATATATTCGACTAACCTGCGCTTAAAAACATTTAAATTTCTATTATCTACCTCCTGTGGTAATTCATGCTAGAAATCTACCACTCTGTAAAAAAAATATTTTCTTACATCTATACTACACCCTTGTTTTTTAAGTTTATTGAAGTGGTTACTCCTAGTCCCATTACTACCCTCTAACTCAATGAACTTTTCAAAATCCCCCCCAAATTCCTCCTATAACAAATTTAAAAAAAAGGTTTAATCATATTCCCTCTCTCACACCTTTCAAGTGAGAACATAATTGACGCGTTAGGTGGAAAAAGGGTCGAAGCCACATTTTCAAATTTTTCAGGAGAGACTTCTAAAGTTTGTTTATTATACATCTTGCAGTTAACTGGTGTAATCCAAAGTTTTATCGGTTACGTCTATTTCAACATTTCTTGTTTGTCCTTTTTAGTTTACATTTGTTCTAACAAATTTGTATAATATTTCGCTGCGTCTGTTGACATTAATTTTGTAAGTTCTTGGATATTAATTTTCTTTTCCTTTGTTATCGGGAGCATCTTAGAATACTTTGGAGGCAACGGCTCACGAGCTAAATTGAACAAATTGCAGCTGTAAGAATTTCTTCCTCTTTGCAGCCTGACAGGATGACTATTACTGTTTGGGCTTTCTTAAAGTCTAGAGGAAATCACGTACCCTTCTTTGTATTGATGATCCAAACCAATTTTCTTGCATCAATAAATTTAATTGCGTTTGATTTCCTTTTGACTTTGCGCTCTTGTAAAACGTCAAAATCAAAAAAATTACTTTGTACAAGTTCTAGAACTTTAAAGCGCTGAGAAACCGACGTAGTTATTGCTTTTACATAACCTTTCTTTGTATAAATAATATCATTATACTGTTTTTTTAATATTTTTTTCAATATGTCCGAACTGACCATCACTAGGCATTGTTGAAATTTGGATATGAATTAGTTCGAATTAGACTCTGATATTTAGTATAACGATAAACTAAGTTATAAGGATAACTTATCCGTGAAAAACACCATTTTCAAATTTTGTGGCTTAGGCCTTTCTTCCACCTAACGCGTCATATTCAATTACCCTCAGTCTCTACATATTCAAGGTGCCTCAGGGAAGGTATCATCTTTGTTGCCCTCTTTTTGCACTGACTCTAGCAGGGTGATGTCAAAATGTGAGGACTATGCTTATATACAATACTCAAGATGTGTCCTGCCATACGAGTTGTAGAGTTTAAGAATAACCTTACATTTGTAACTAACTTTTCTTTTAATGAAGCACATTACTCTATTTGCTTTACTTTTCGCCTCATTAAATTGCCTAGAAAACCTCAGTGATCTATCTATTACTAATCCCAAGTTCTTTTCAACATCTACTGAGTTCAGCCAATGCCCATCCATTTCATAGCTAAATTCTCTATTTTCTCTTTCCATGAGTATAACTTTGCTTCATTATTTTTAAGGTTAAAAGTCATCTGCCACCTATGTGTTCAAGCAAATAGCTTATTTAAGTCACTTAACTTTAAAGTTACCCTTAACTTCGTTTAAAGAAGCTACCAATTTGGTGCTACTTGCAAAACTTGACACTTTTCTATTATGGTCATTTATATAGATTATAAGTAATAATGGACCCAGAACTGTTCCCTGAGTTACCCCGATGACAACATTCCTCCAATGTGTCTTTACGTCATTTAAAACTACACTAAACTTCCTATCTTTCAGCCATTCAGCTATCCAATTCAACACGCCCATATATCCAAGCCTTAATTTGCTAATTAGTCTGATATGTGCAACCTTGTCAAATTTGCTAAAATCTCAGTAAATTGCATTTACATTCTCTCTTTTATCCAATTGTTTCGTTACACAATCCATAAATTCCTTTAAGTTTACGTGTACAAAGAAACCACTGTTTGGAAGCATAAAGTTTATTAGCACCGGACTAGTTTCGATATGTAGTTTTCCATATCATCTTCAGCCGTTAACTAAGAGAAATTGTCAAAGAAAACTGAAATACTGGAATATATAATAACAGGCAACTGCCATTAATTAGGAGGCGTTAGATTTAGGTGATTTACAATATCCTTTAAAATGAGGTTTGATATATATGGGCTACATTTATGCTGCCCTTCAGACAAATTGAAATTTGAAATTTCTTTGATTAATGAGGATTCAATATTTTTTTCCCTTTATTTTATAAAACCTTTCCAGTTTGTTTGTTAAACATGATCTACCTATTCTAAATCCTTGCTGAGCATCATTGATAAATCTACCACTCGCTAGATACTCCGAAATACCACTTTTAACTACTTTCTCAAGAATTTACGAATTTTTTTCCCCACATCAGAAAATTTTTGAATTTTGGTTTATTATAGTTTTTGGACGTCAGATAAGGCAAAATACTGAATTTAATTATTTTTTATATTTACCTGCATTTTAGACATGTATCATATAAGATACATTCGATCGCAATGGCTTAAAAACTGTTTTTATATATATTCTATATTATTACATAACTCTTTCTGAATAGCAGAATACAATTATGGCTTAAAAAAGAAATATAAACATAAACGGGTTTGAAATTTGGGCGGGAGGGGCTTCAGTCCCACCGCCTCCCTGGATCCACGCCTGTATAGAAGTTAAACTAACTGGTCCCAAAGTTATCCGGGTCCTCTTTACTTTCCTTCTTAACAATAGGCACTACATTTGCTATTTTCAAATCATTTGACACTTCTCCAAAATCAATCAATTTAGTCTATATCTTCTCAAGATCCTCTGCAATCCTTTCCATCCTCTCTTTAAGAATGCTAGAATGGATGATATCAGGGTCAGAGGCCTTGTTAACATTTAACTTAATTATGTCTTTTAATAGTTTCCCTTTCTATATTAATTATAGTCAACACCTCTTTCTCTGACGCTGGAGTATCATATATTAAACTATATAAGTTCTGTTCTGTAAATTCTGAAATAAAATGGTCATTAAGTACCTCAACTATTTTTTCATTAGTTTCTCGCATAACTCCTTCATATTTATTAGGTTCTATTTTATCTTTGTTAACTTTTTATTGATTTTATAATAAATAAACCAGGCAATGGCTTTGCCACTCTCCCCTACGAGGGGAGCTTGCGCTTCGCTACTAAGATTAAAATCTAAAAAAAAGCAGCTATGGTTAAATTTTTATAAATTTTTTTTAACTTCGCCAATTATAATAATTTTAAAAACGAACTCTAAACTAAATTTCCCCCCTTTAAAAATATCAGGTTGCTAAAATATAGTTATAGAAGAAGATATATAAAAATAAATTTTCTGAACTTCACCATTTGTAATTCTTTGGCTTTTAAAAAATTCACAAAATTTCGAAACTTATATTTATTTCTGAACTTTGATAAAAAAAACCCATAAGTCATAACCAAACCAAGATGAAATTATTATTCAAATGCTCAAAAAAATCCCCTTTTAAATTATAGAGTTAGTGATGATGATGTAATTTTCTTAGATCTTTGTTGCTATTTTGAGATAATTTAAGTTCTAACACCTTTTTGCTTTTCTTAATAATCTTATTTAGTTCATTTCTATGCGACCTATAATGATTTAGACTTACAACAGTACCTTCCATCTGCAATCTCTGCTATGCCCTTTTCTTGTCAGAATTTCTTCTATCTCTCAATTCCAACATAATGGCAGCCTGAATTTTTCCTAATGACCTTGATTGGACTACACGTCTGGACTACGATTAATATATTCTTACAAGTATTCTACCTCTCAAAAGTATTAGTACCGCTGAATTCTACATCCCAGTTAATATGATGTACCACCAGAGGTTGGCGCATTTGATAAATAAGTTAACGTCTTTAACCGCTAACCAAAAAGTTAGTTTCGTTAAACAGTTAATTCGAAATGTAACGGGAGTTATCGTTAGACCGTTAATGTTAATTTTGATTATGAGCAGGAGTTTTTTTTTTTGCTTTAAAACCACCTAATACGGGCCTACATTCTAAAATAAACCGTTTTTATGCCTTTTAAAGGCTTTAGGAACACAAAAGTTTTTGTTTTAAAGTTCAAAAGGATAATTTTATAGGTTAAACTTTTAAAAGACATACAAGGCTGATTTTATAATTTTGGACCCCCTTTTGTAGGTTTTTTTAAGGCTTTTAGAGCAAAACAAAGGAAACCTTAAAAACTTAAATGAAACAATATGAAGTACTAAACTGAAAAAATATTGCTAAAGTACCTGAAAGAAAGAAAAAATGAAAAACAAAATATATACCTAATATTTTCTCTTCTTCTCGTTCTCCATTTTTATAAGATATAGGTAGACCCCCCCTCCTCTAAACAGAGTGTTTCAAGACTCATAAAAAATCATTGTGTCTTTCCATCAATTAATTACCTTATAGCTGCTCAAAATATTGTTGACGCCATTGTGGTATACCACACATAATAAGCCTAACTCTGTTTTCAAAAAGTACTGCCGAATCACCTCGTGAAAATTGCTCCTAGATTGTGTGAATGAGTTCCCAAATCATACTTGTTCCTTTCATATGCGTTCCCAATGTGTGAAACTTCACACAGCCTTTCTTAACTAGCGAGAAATCTATCTTTGATGATGACAAAACGTTTATAGTAACTATAAACTTTTTTTTTATTGTGATATAATAATATATATATAAGCAGTAAATAATACACCTTCTGAGAGAGAAAGGAACCACAACTCTCGACAAAATATCAACGTGGAGTGACAAATGAATCATTGTTTTCTATCTTCTGATTCGGCTGAACCAATTGATACAGTCAAAAATTGCTTCTCACGTTAACGATGAAAATATGGCGATTTTGATTCAATTATTTCAATATTAAAGGACCAAATTAGATAAAGATTTACTGTACGTACTTTATCATCTTTAGCTCGTCATCGTTCAGCAATCTGTTTTATTCATTTTTGTGCGTTGGTCCCCGCCGTTCCTGGCAACCCCCTTGTTATTCATCGTTATTGAATGAAATTCCTTGCCAAGCCTCACTCAAAAGTACTGCTACACCCTATTTCTCCATACCATTATGATTCATATCCCCCATCGCATTACTTTTACCCCATGCCACACAAATTCATCATTCTCTTTCATATTTGTCTCCCATAGAGCAAACATCTAAACTCTTCCTCTTTTCAATACATTTATTACCTCTTCTGTGTTTCTCTCATCACATATACCCCTCACATACACTCGGTTCATATATTGATGCGGATGAACCCGCATTAATGGGCGGGCTCCGTGACATCCCCGCCCATTAACATCATTGGGCATTCGTAGGAAAAAGACTTTCAGGTGCGCGGCTTCAAAACCACAGCGGCCCATATCCGGGTTTAGTCGCGTTTTACGACAGAAGACGGTATGGGTATAATTTCTCTTCCGCCCTATAGAGTATGTACATAAATAGGATTATTATTATTCGCTTACCCCAAAACATGACTGTGAGGTAAGGAATAATTATTTTCTACATTCACAACTTTTCTATTAAATTACCACCTATTCATTACTAGCCCATCTTTAACGAGTGGCTGACACGCTAAACCAACCGCTTCTGCACATGCACCTCTCTTGCTTCTGTTCCTCTCCAACGCTTTCTCTGACACACGCACACACACACATACACACGAACACTCTCTCACGTTTACTTCATGATTCCTCTTTTTACCCATCTGACTCCAAAAGGTTTCATTTTAAATATATTTTTGTATGTTTTGTGAGAACGAGTGTGAATAGGGTTGAAGTTTAAAGTAGATATTGGCAGAGGTTGAGCAGGTATGGAGCAATAAGTGTGTAATCTAATTCTGCAAAACATGAAGCTACATATTTTAAAAATCGGCTCTGAGCCCCTGACGCCGGGGGCCATAAGCTAACAAGGCAAACATACCTAAGTCGCATGCTCTCAATTATTTCAATAATTTCGAAAAAAAGATTGAATTAACAAACGAGTTATCAATTAACAAACATTTGACCTCTGCGACCTTCAAAACCTTCAATAAGTGGGCAAATCCGACCCATATCTAATTTTATTTTAATAATTCCCGGACTAACCTTCGGATGACCTTGTCTATTGTATCATTCGAAAGAGAATGTAAACCAACATAAGGGTTTCAAATTTCGTTAGAATCGGCTGAATAGTTACGATGTTATTGCTAAATATTTCCCGAGCTAACCTTGGGAGGACTTCGGCAATTATATCCTTCGAAAGAGAATGTAAAACAACATAAAGGTTTCAAATTTTCGTTAGAATCATCCAAATAGTTACGATGTTATTACCAAGAAACTCATTGAAAAGTAAAATGGTTACATCCAACCGACCGACATAGTAACGTGCACGCGACTAAAAAGATACCGCAACTATGACCACTTTGTTACAAAGATCTCTAATGATTAGTTCTTCCTCTCGAGCTGCACTGCCGATTGGAAGCGACTCGGGCCTTTGAGATACGCGTGACAGAGACTCAAGGTCACGGTTGAGGCATGAATGCGGGGACAGCGAGAGAACGCTATGACGACTCACTGCTAAATGATATTGCTGTTTCTCATGACTGGCTCGCAAATGAGCACCGCTTTGTTAGAGTCGGCTCCCGACTCTCTTATATGACTCGCATCAACTCTGTTTGTCTTGTTTATGTTTGTCCGTCTATGATCGGGAAAAAAGAAAGCCCCTGGTTAGAAGGTCGGGGCATTTGTATTGATCTAGGGGTAAAATACCCATCTATGATCCAATTGATGTTCAACCTCGTCTCAGCTCACCCAATCGCTTTCGAAAGTCAGACAAGTCAATGCCTTCTCACCTGCCATTAAATCATAAACCACTCCTCCAAACACCCGTAAAATTGACTAAACATGACTCAAAATTGTAAGCCCCATGCAGCCATATATAATGAACCAATTTATGTTCAAACGACTATTAAGGCATTATTATTAGTTCCATCGATATTATCATAACTGCATATTACTTGTAATGGAAAGTTAGGAAAGAGTGTAGTCTTTTTTAATTGTTTTGAATTGGAGGTCAATTAATTTAATGCCGTTAAATGAAGAAAACAAGATATGATTAAATTGGAGAGTGAATTCCTCAAGGACCTTCAAATTTCGAAGTTAAATTAGTGTGAATTGGTTAAATTAGGTTCCTAAAAAGCGGGTTTAATTAGGTTTAGTTTATACATTAAGGATAATGCCTATTTAGGTTATATTTTTTGTTTCTTGAACCTATAAAGATAACTGTTCCTACTTTAAAGTGTCGGTTTCAGTGGAACGAACTTATCACTGCTGGTAGACCATCTTTATCCAAGGTCCAGTATCCATGGCGATGACTCCACGGCAGTCTTGTTAATCTTGATTTAATTATTTTTATTTCTTCGTCGCTTCACTTCTGATTATAAAGTGAAGACGAAGTGAAGATGACTGTAGTATTGCCTGTAATCTTTATTCATTATTATTACTAGTAATCCTTTCAATTCTTCCTCTTTATGTCTTTCATTCCTGACCCGGTCAAGGTTTATTTATGTCTTTTGATGCTCTAGAAATCATTTGCACCCTCGAGTTACTTTTATTACCTCTGTCCATACTCTTTATTCAATTTTCCTCTGTACCTTTTGGCTTACTATTCATTCTATTTTTTTCCTGTAGTTTTTGGCGTAATCTTTATTCTATATTTCCTCTGCATCTTTTGGTTTACTCTTTATTCTTTTTTCCTCTGTATCCTTTAGCTTACATTTTATTCTATTTTTCCTCTGGTTTTTGGCATAATCTTTAATTAATCTTTTCTCTGTACCTTTTGGCTTACTCTTTATTCGATTTTTCCTCTGTAACTTTTAGTATATTCTTTATTTTATTTTTCCTCTGTACTTTTTGGCTTACTCTTTATTCTATTTTTCCTATGTATCGTTTTGGCTTACATTTTATTCTATTTGTCCTCTAGTTTTTAGCATACTCTTTACTCATTCTTTCTTCTCTACCTTTTTGCTTATTATTTATTCTATTTTTCCTCTGTATAATTTTACCTTACTTTTTATTCTATCTTTTGGCATTCTCTTTATTCTATCTTTCCTCTGTATCTTTTGACATTCTCTTTATTCTATCTTTCCTCTGTATCTTTTGACATTCTCTTTATTCTATCTTTCCTCTGTATCTTTTGGCATTCTCTTTATTCTATCTTTCCTCTGTATCTTTTGGCATTCTCTTTATTCTATATTTCCTCTGTATCTTTTGACATTCTCTTTATTCTATCTTTCTTCTGTATCTTTTGGCATTCTCTTTATTCTATCTTTCCTCTGTATCTTTTGACATTCTCTTTATTCTATCTTTCCTCTGTATCTTTTGGCATTCTCTTTATTCTATCTTTCCCCTGTATCTTTTGACATTCTCTTTATTCTATCTTTCCTCTGTATCTTTTGACATTCTCTTTATTCTATCTTTCCTCTGTATCTTTTGGCATTCTCTTTATTCTATCTTTCCTCTGTATCTTTTGGCATTCTCTTTATTCTATATTTCCTCTGTATCTTTTGGCATTCTCTTTATTCTATCTTTCCTCTGTATCTTTTGACATTCTCTTTATTCTATCTTTCCTCTGTATCTTTTGACATTCTCTTTATTCTATCTTTCCTCTGTATCTTTTGGCATTCTCTTTATTCTATCTTTCCTCTGTATCTTTTGGCATTCTCTTTATTCTATATTTCCTCTGTATCTTTTGGCATTCTCTTTATTCTATCTTTCCCCTGTATCTTTTGACATTCTCTTTATTCTATCTTTCCTCTGTATCTTTTGACATTCTCTTTATTCTATCTTTCCTCTGTATCTTTTGGCATTCTCTTTATTCTATCTTTCCCCTGTATCTTTTGACATTCTCTTTATTCTATCTTTCCTCTGTATCTTTTGACATTCTCTTTATTCTATCTTTCCTCTGTATCTTTTGGCATTCTCTTTATTCTATCTTTCCTCTGTATCTTTTGGCATTCTTTTTATTCTATATTTCCTCTGTATCTTTTGACATTCTCTTTATTCTATCTTTCCTCTGTATCTTTTGACATTCTCTTTATTCTATCTTTCCTCTGTATCTTTTGACATTCTCTTTATTCTATCTTTCCTCTGTATCTTTTGGCATTCTCTTTATTCTATCTTTCCTCTGTATCTTTTGGCATTCTCTTTATTCTATATTTCCTCTGTATCTTTTGGCATTCTCTTTATTCTATCTTTCCTCTGTATCTTTTGACATTCTCTTTATTCTATCTTTCCTCTGTATCTTTTGACATTCTCTTTATTCTATCTTTCCTCTGTATCTTTTGGCATTCTCTTTATTCTATCTTTCCTCTGTATCTTTTGGCATTCTCTTTATTCTATATTTCCTCTGTATCTTTTGGCATTCTCTTTATTCTATCTTTCCTCTGTATCTTTTGACATTCTCTTTATTCTATCTTTCCTCTGTATCTTTTGACATTCTCTTTTTTCTATCTTTCCTCTGTATCTTTTGACATTCTCTTTATTCTATCTTTCCCCTGTATCTTTTGACATTCTCTTTATTCTATCTTTCCTCTGTATCCTTTGGTTGACTCTTATTTTATTTCCCTCCTTTATCTTTTCTCCTGCTTCATTGTATACAGTGTTATTAGGTGTTGGCTTATACTCGGGCGTCTGAGGGAGACAGGCTTCCCTTCGACGCCCAGTCATGTCTCTTCTTTTGGGTTTTGTTTCGGTACATTTGTTTTCTTTCTAGTTGTTATTTTCGCGTTTTGTTTGTTTTATGTCTTTTTATTTTTTTTTAGTTGCTTCTTTCAATAGAGCCTACTAGACTAAAGTTTTTTTTTCACCGATTATTCCCTAGGGGGGAATTATATAATGGCTAAAAAAGCGGGGGACAGGCAAGGTAAATTAATGAAATGGACAAATATTGAGAAGAAAGTAGAACCAGTAGAACGCTTTTGAAGAAAAAAAGAAAAGTTTATCATCTGTCCCTTAGGGTCTCGCAAGGAACCCCACGATCATCGTGGTTGATTTTTGTATTCATTTATTTGGAAGGTGAAAAGCCCGAGTGTCCGAAATAGGAAATTACCTGAGGCATCTTTTATTGCAGAATGCAATATTATTTAGGTCATTTTGCAGTAGTATCAAATTTATATTAAATCGATGTTTCGTTTACGATTAATTATTCCTGAAGGAAAACAGTTAAACAACGACACTGGCTTCATCTTAGAAGCATCACATACTGTAATAACAAGAGTCAGAAGTACCATTATTGGTTTAAGTCATATATATGTATATATATATATATATATATATATATATATATATATATATATATATATATATATATATATATATATATATATATATATACATATATATATATATATATATATATATATATATATATATATATATATATATATATATATATATATATATATATATATATATATACTTGTAATTGATTTGTTCGTTGGCAATCTGATACGTAGTAGATATATGAAGACCCGGGAGATTACACTAATTATTTATTGGCCGAACGTTTCGGACCTTCGCTACGACCATCATCAGCGACTGCATCGACTAATGAGAAGGGCAAGACATATGAACAATAACAGTTAAAGAGTTTTAAACATCTATTATATAATGGCTAAAAAAGCGGGGGACAGGCAAGGTAAATTAATAAAATTGACAAATATTGAGAGGAAAGTAAATAAAAAATATATATAATTACTTAATACTATGCAGTGTAATTAAAAAAAAATAATAATAGGAGGAAGTGAAGTTTTGACATAAACTGACTTGAGAATAAAAAATTAAAGGAAGCTGGAATTAACAATAAAATAACCTATTATATTTAATTAAAAAAATAACACCGATAACGAATTTGAACGAATTAAACAAAGGGACTAACCTATATCGTTAAAGTTGTAAAAAAAACTAACTAAAGATATAAAACTACCAACGAGATTTGTTCGGTTGGCTAGTTAATCTATTGATGTACAGCGACTCTAAGATTTTCAAATCGAGAGAAGTTAAGACTGAAGATAAGATGGTAAAGTCCTGGACGACCGCGAACCTCTTGTGCTGGGGGCTGACTGTGGAAAGCAATTTATCTGATACGACGATACAGGTGCTCTCCGTATCGCGTACCAATGTTGAGACTCGGCAACCATTTTCTGATCCAGTCTCGAGCTTTAGTCCTCCGGGAGAACTCTTATTAAACAAAAAGTTCACCTGTTGGTCAGGTGAATTTGATGTGAACGAAGGGGGCGCTGAAGCAGGAGGTTGTTCTTGGGGAGAGATGTGGTGATGTTGTGCATTTGTTGACTCGATGACGACCTAAGCTTCGAATTTTGGGTGCAATGGAAGCTAATGTGACCTGGGGTGCCACAATTAAAACACGTAACGGGATTTCTGGGGTATGACGAGGGCGAGGAGGTTAGATTAATTAGGGGCTTAATTTCTCTCTGATCATTAGATGAAAATAATTTTGGTTTGGGGGGTTGGGGGTCTTGACAAAGTTAGGGGAGTTCTTTTGCTGGGGTTTCTGGGGATACCCACCTTTCTTTGGAGACAAGGGCTGGTTCTTTTTAAACTCTCGTGGATATAGTTTGTGGTTGGAAACATGTAGATCCGCTTTATCCACGCACTTATTGAACGTAGCGGCTCACCTGTCCTTGACGAATGCTTGTATCTCTGGGGGGCAGGGTACACAATATTTGGTCCTTGAGAATGAAGTCGATGAGAGAGTCGACCTCTTTCCTCACTTGTGCTGAATCTAGCCAGAATTGGAGATGTCTGCACAAGATAAAGCCATATTGACGGTATGTTTGACCAGGCTGAATTCTAGCGTGTCTAAATTTCATCCTATACTCCTCGGGATTTAGATTAACGGCAGCCAGTAGCTCGGACTTAAGGGTAGAAAAATCCACAGAAGCCTCTGATGGTAACGAGATGAATATATCACGGAGACGGGTATTAAGCAGGGGCAGTAATCTAGTGATTCCCTCTGTTTCTATGCCCCAATGATTCACCTCAAAGATTTTCTCGAAGTGTGTCAGGTACGAACACAGGCCTTCGTTATCTTTATATGATGGGAGTTTCATCCTAGGTACTTGCGTAGCTCCAGACCGGGATCCAATGGAATTGACTTCCACCTGATCCTTGCTCAATGCCCTTTCATGTGCGCGTATTCATTCTCTCTCTTCTGCTTCCATCTGGATCTGTATTCTTCTTTCTTCTGCTTCTCTTTCCGCTTGCGCCTGTTCTCTTTTCATCTGTATTCTTCTATTCTTCTTTCTTCTGCTTCTCTTTCCGCTTGCGCCTGTTCTCTTTCCATCTGTATTCTTCTATTCTTCTTTCTTCTGCTTCTCTTTCCGCTTGCGCTTGTTCTCTCTTTTCCTCTCTTTCAGTCCTTTCTTTTTCCTGAACATAGGCAATTAGTTCTTTGCTGATAGTCCAAGCATTTGGCCTTGTTGGTGGAACCTTTCGAAAGGCGACATTTTACCCATGTACGTGAAAAACTCACCGATTTACGCTAATGGTACTTATGCAACCACGAAACAAGTAGCGCTCTGCCTAACCAAACCTTACCACCCACAGGTTCTGTTAATTAGAATATCACTACAAAAAAACTAATTATCAACATTAACGTGCTAAGCACAATCAAGTAAAAAAAAATTATAGACGGACTTTATCCTCTTATTATGCTTAATTTTCCTCGAACGCTTAGGCACAAATTTGTTATTAATCAAGGGGATGCAACATAATCAAATATTATTGAGTTCTTCTAAATACCCCACACCCAAAACCAATTTTATGTCGTGGTTTACGGTCGAGTTCGTATGTACGTTTGCTCAGTACATGAGTAACTACGTTCCACTTTTCTCGAAGAGTGCTCTAACTTAATTTGATTCTTTAACAAGGGAGGGCTCGTATTATTATTATTACTATTATTATTATTATTATATATATATATATATATATATATATATATATATATATATATATATATATATTGTCACTTGCAGCGTTCGAGGATCTACTTAAACAACTTGAACAAAAATATACTTTTAATTACATAAAAAGAACGAACTATTAAAACTTTAATTATACTAATGCTATAATAAGAGGATCTTAAAAAAGTTAATACTACCAATGAGTAATACGCCATGGTGGAGGCAAAATTCACTTTCGCACGGAATGGTAACTAACAAACATGAATAAGTTTTGGATTCCTTTTACCTTTAACTAAGAGGGAGTCGGCAGTGGGGTGACCTTGAACGAGAACCTTCTCGATGAGTTGATTAAAGGAGGGTTGGGCGGGAGCCTTCCTCACTGACGTGAGAATCGCCAAGGGAACAGTTGATGCTTCTCACTGGGTAGATGGAAAGGGAAAGGGGCGAGGCTTCTTGACTTGTAGATGTAAGCGAGGGAATCTTGGATGAACGGAAGTTATTCCAATCCCTGTTTTATAAATTCAGGCTTCTCGATGATGAGACTTGACCAAGAGGTGAATCTTTCCTCGAGCGGGAATTCACGTTGGTATTCCTCAATGGTGTGGGGTATCTCCCCGTTTTTTTCAGAAAACTGAGATAAGGGATTTTCTCTTGACGAGAATGGTATGAGAGTTGGCCGAGATACCACTGGTCCGCTCTTCTAAGCGACCAAAGGAACGGCCTCGGGAGCAAAATCCCGATCGGTTCTGGCTGTCTTCTTGATGCCCTGTTTGATTCAGGGACTCGACTTCTTCTCTCGATTGCTACGCGGATTCTCCTTTTTTTATTTCCCAAGATCAAACTATATATATGTGATTATCCTCTGGGGGGAGAGGAGAGGAAATGAGGGAGTTTAGGAGGGGCCCTTTAGGTTTATGCCCGGGGAAGGTGAGATTTCGCCTATTTGGTGAAAATAGACATAAACAATCGGAAGAGACAGTGAACCTGTTCATAGATTTTCTGCCGACGAAGGCTTAGGCAGTAAGGTTTCCATTTTAAAGGCTCTCACACCTTCCTCCTATGTTTATATTAACGGACTATGAAATCTGCTGACTGCAATCCTTCTTTGCGAGTGACGCTCGAATGGTCTTTGTGGCAGCGGGGAAAAGGAGAGGAGGGTGGTTAAAATCTTGACCCATGTAGAGCGTAACAGTCGACGCTGTATAAACAAACTAGCGTCTGTTTGTCCTCGTGCTATTTATTTCCCCACATGGTAGGTTAAGGAAAACCTTCTGCTTAGATACAGCAGTAAGAATGGGTCGAGGTTAATATATTTTGGAAAGAAATTTGGATGCTATGTAACTGATCGAAGACTGAGTTAATAATTGAAATTGAAGAAATCTTCTAAATAAATCATTTCTTCATGAAAAGATAACCAGTTAGAGTAAATATTGGTAGTCTCTGAAAATTCGGATTTTAATGCTGGATAATTTAAACTGACTGGGAGAGCTACTAAAAACATGTGTATCCAATTTAGTAGTGGTAGGTTTTGTGTAAATAGATGTATTATAAAACGAACACACTCGATCAACGTTGATATACAAGAACGAGATTTTGTTTTCCTTTTCTGTTACCATAGAAAGCTTTATGATAGGACGTTGTTGGTTAGTATAATTGAAAAATAAGGGTGCATGACAACCAAGCTTAACAAACTCCTTCTCTCTACCATCAACAACCATTTCCCTCAATGCCAATTCATTTGTATCAATTCCAACCCTGTATCGTTGAATTCCTTTTTTCTCCATAAGGAGCCAATTCCCGTGGGCTTGCGATCCTGTATAGTTTCCAATTATACATGTACGACCTGCCCCAGTCGTTATGTAGGCCAAACTGGTTTACAACTCAAATGTAGGATCGCAAAGCACTTAGGTTTGTTTCATTGGACTGGTATCCCTATTTCTAAACCTGAAGCCTCTTCCATCAGGCAAGACTCGGATTATCATCAACATCCTCTTAATTCTTATTCATTTACCATCTTATCTTCAGCCTTAACTTCTCTCGATTTGAAAATCTTACTTACTGTACCTCAATAAAATAAATCCCAACCTTAATAATTACACCTCTTTAATTAAACTATTCACTCTATAACCAACCAACACTTCAATACATTAACTGACCAACCGAACAAATCTCGTTCGTAGTTTTATATGGTTAGTTAGTTGATTTTACAACTTTAACGATATAGGTTAATCCCTCTGTTTAATTCGTTCAAATTTGTTTTCGGTGTTGTTTTTTTAATTTAATATAATCGGTTATTTTATTGTTTATTCCAGCTACCTTTAATTTTTTATTCTCAAGTCAGTTTATGTCAAAACTTCACTTCTTCCTATTATTTTTTTTCAAAATTACTCTGGATAGTATTAAGTAATTCTATATATTATTAATTTTGTTTCTACTTTCCGCTCAATATGTCAATTTTATTAATTTACATTGCCTTTCCCCGCTTTTTTAACAATTATATAATACATGTTTATAACTCTTTAACTGTTATTGTTCATATGTCTTTCCCTTCTCATTAGTCGATACAGTCGCTGATGATGGTCGTAGCGAAGGTCCGAAACGTCCGGCCAATAAATGATTAGTGTAATCTATTTGGTCTTCATATTCCTATTATATATCCATAACCCGATATTTTAAGAACGAGATTTTTTGAAGGTTTGAATAAGATTTTTTAATTTAGTTCGGTTGTCACCTAAGTAGATTTAATTTTTTTTTCAAAGTTTTTCTAATAATTCCTTTATAAGAAGAAGAAGAAGAAGAAGAAGAAGAAGAAGAAGAAGAAGAAGAAGAAGAAGAAGAGAAGAAGAAGATGATGATGATGATGATGAGGATGAAGATGAAGATGAAGAAGAAGAAGAAAAGGGTGTTCAGGGTGTTAAAATAAAGAGTCTATAAAGGTGATTTAAAAAGGCGGTTAAGATTAGCAAATAAGGCCGTAGGCCACACCCCGCAGGGGTGCCTGTGTAACCAAGCTTTTCCTGTTAAGGAAGAGAACAGCGGCTTGTATATATATATATATATATATATATGTGTGTGTGTGTGTGTGTGTGTGTGTGTGTGTGTGTGTGCGTGAATTTAGGCAGTATATTATCATTATAGCATATTATATTAAAAGCGATCTCTAGTTTCGAATTAATAATTCTTTTTTCAATTTTCTCGATTTGTCTTTTATTCGCCTTTTCTTCATTGTTTAACCTGTGGATAAGCGTACCCAGCCTAGACCTTCTTCATCGTTTTAAACCTGCCAACTCATCACTTCCCCGTATGTATAGTTTGCCAAAAACCCACAAAAGAGGAACGCCACTCCGACCTATTATATCTGTATCGACTCTTATGCATACAAACTCTCGAAGTGCTTAACCTCCCTTCTTGCTGACGCTGTTGGATTGACCTCTCCTTCACACATAATCCATTCCTCTGATTTCATTGAAAAATTTAGGAAAATCAGCATAAAAGGAAGCCGCTTAATAAGCTTTGATGTAGACAGCCTGTTCACTAATGTCCCAGTTAACGAAGCTCTTGATGTTCTATCTAAGGTATTAGATAATCAAAAATTAAACCTCTCTCTAGGCAAAAATAAAATTATAAATCTTGTTAAAATTTGTGTTACTGACAATGTATTTATCAGCGATATGCGTTTTTTCCATGAGTAATCCTTTATCACCCATATTATATAACCTTTTTATGGAGCATTTCGAAGTATCATTACTCCCTTCTGCGATTCCCTATCATAATTTTGTATGGTATAGGTATGTAGATGATGTCATATAGAATTGGCCTATAAATAGTTTAAACTTATTTGACAATTTCCTTAAAAATCTTAACAACCTCTATCCGCCTATCATTTTTAAAGTAGAGTGGGAAAAAGATAATTGCATATCCTTTCTTGATGTAAGAATTGTTAGTTATTGACAAAATTAGCTTCACTGTGTACCGAAAACCAATCCATTCTAACTCTTATATCCATTTCTTTTCTCATCATGATATTAACATAAAATGAGCCGTTGCATCAGGTATGTTTTTGAGAGCACTTAGGATATGTGACCTTTGGTTTCTAGAAGACGAGATTACATATATAACCTACAGTTTCATTGAATTAAATTATCCCCTCCACGCGATCAATGAAAGTTTATCTAAAACAAAATCTACTCATTACCGTCCCAAGAATGAAAACAAATTTAGTAATACGAAGTATCTATCCCTCCCCTCCTTAAAGGAGTGAACAAAGTTATTTCCCCAGGCCTTACCACATTTAAAAACCCTTTTTCTATCCTTAAATCTTTCCCTTCGACCAAGTCCATGGATCAGCCAAATGAAGCAGGTGTATATTTAATCCCGTGTGGCTCTTCAAATTGTCTCTCATTTTACATAGGAGAGACCGGAAGAACCTTAACAAAACGAATTTATGAACATAATGGTGATGTCAGACGAGGCAGTACCACATCCAGTATTTTTAATCATATTAGCAATTTCAACCACCAAATTGACTATTCAAAGGCACAAATCCTATATAATTGTAAAGATTTCCGTAAAAGAAAAATAGTAGAATCTATATTAATAAGAGAAATTCCCAATTTTAATTAGTCAGATAGGCAATTGAAATGCAGTCCCCATTTTCCTAACCGCATAACCTCATCGTAAACAGCTTAGTCAACGACCTTAGATTTATACCCCCTGATTAATGACCCTTTTCCCCCGTTTTGTGTTTCTTTGTGTTTTTTTCTCTTCGTGTTTTTTTCTGATCTGTACGCTATTTATAAACTTTTGTAACAATTGCATTCTCAGTATACGACTGAAGAGTGTATGATAAACTATACCGAAACGAGCCTCGTAAATTAAACTTCTGGCTCCTATACAGTGGTTTCACTATCATTTATATATATATATATATATATATATATATATATATAAGCAATAGCTCTACCTATTAAAGAAAACGCATTGGAAATGAGAGAGATTAAAAACTAAAAGGTGGCTGCTAAAACCATAGGCTTAAAATATAAGAAGGGGATACCCCCCCCCCTCCAAGAAAAAAACAAATTGAAAAATATTTTCGCATATTCCAGGCCAAGATAAAATGGAAGAAGAAAGAGAGAAGAGAAAGAAAAGAGACAAACCATAAAGAAAATTCGTATAACACCACAAATTCCCACATATACATACATGTTGTACATAAAAAGAAACACCCAAATGGGTTATAATAAACAACTCAATTACAATAATTTTTTAGAAAAATTGAGTCAAGTTTTAAAATTTGGGGAAAATATTATGATTAGGAGAGGAATGAAAAGAGGAACATTCAACAATATTCCACTTATTAAATCTTGTGAATATTAAATGAATTTGACCGATCTCCTGTAAACTACGAACGGTTACCATCCACACTGCTCGGTGGTACCCGGAGTAGGGAAATCAGGACTAGTTGTGTGCAGGGGTAGGTTGATACACTGCTATTTTTAATTGCGGTGAAGCGAAGCAGGTCCTTGAGTCATGCAAATCTCGTGTTGTGTTCATCTTCTGTCCGCAACGAGTGGCTGGCTCAATGTAGCCAGCTAAAACCAATGATACTAAAGGTAATTGAGGTCACTGAGTTCAAATATGATATAAGTTGACCACCAGGTCCACCTAGTGGCTAGAGGTGCTAAATCAGCCACTTTTAAAGATATGAAGGTCAAACCAATATCACAAGGGGTAATTGGGGTTTCTGAGTCCAAATCTGATGTCAGCTGACCAGCAGGTGGAGCCACCTAGTGACTAGGTATCTGAATCAGCCATTTTTCCGCCGCAGGTCAACTAGGTCATGTCCCTCTAGTTTTTCGCTATGTAACAACAGATGCCACTCTGCACCATGGGTACGCGCACGCGTCATCTTCGGCCACATTATGCAGAGGTTACTCGCCATCTTGGACAAACCTCTGCAACCTTAAGCAAAACCCCGATTTTTGAGCACTTTACTAAATATTCTCGAAGAACTTCATACACCTTAAGAAAGCAGACCTCTTCATACACGTTCAAAAACCACAACTCTTCATATACCTTCAGAAACCATAAATCTTCATCTCCTGTAGAAACAACAGATTTTCATACACCTTCAAAAAACACAACTTTTCATACACCTTCAGAAACCACAAATCTTCATCTCCTCCAGAAACAACAGATCTCCATACACCTTCAAAAGCCAAAGATCCTCTTACGCCTTCAAAGGCCAGTGAGCTTGAGACACCTTCAGAAACCACAAATCTTTATACCGAGAATATTTAGTTTAGCAATTTGCAGGGATTAAGAACCCGTTTCAACCATAAGTCTTTATAGTTGAGATAGTTTACTCCAAATCACATCCTACCAGGAGCAACATGCGAAAATAAGCCACCTGAGCCATTGCGACCGTTTAGAATAACTAGTCCGAGAAAAATGCGACGTGGTAGCGCAGGAAAACGTCACATAGGGATATGGACTGAGATGAAAATAAAAATTCTGGATGGTAAACGCCAAGGAAGCAAAACGCCGCAAAACCTGCAAATGAAACCTTGACACTTAACAATCTCATGTTTGCTGAAAAAAAAATGGAGACACTACTAAAGATAGTTTGTGTCATGGGCAGTGAAAACTAGACAGGGAAGAAATGGGGCAGTGCAAAGAAGGCAAAGAGAAGTTTCATGAAAATGAACCTGATGTTGAGTAGTCTTTTAAGAAAAAGAGTGATGACACCTGGCCCCATACGAGTGATGATACTTACCCAAAATATGTTACGATACTTGGACACAAAAGAAGTGATGATACCTGGCCCAAAAGAAGTGATGATACCTGGACCCAAAAGAAGTGAGGATACTTAGCCCAAAAGAAGTGATGACACCTGGCCCAAAAGAAATGATAATACCTGGCCCCAAAAGAAGTGATGATACCTGGCGCAAAAGAAATGATGATAACTGGCCCAAAAGAAGTGATGATAACTTCCTCAAAAGAAGTGGTGATACCTGGCCCCAAAAGAAGTGATGATACCTAGCCATAAATTAAGTGATGATAACTGGCACAAAAGAAGTGATGATACCTGGCCCAGAAGAAGTGATGATACCTGGACCCAAAAGAAGTGAGGATACTTAGCCCAAAAGAAGTGATGACACCTGGCCCAAAAGAAATGATAATACCTGGCCCCAAAAGAAGTGATGATACCTGGCCCAAAAGAAGTGATGATACCTGGCCCAAAAGAAATGATGATAACTGGCCCAAAAGAAGTGATGATAACTTCCTCAAAAGAAGTGGTGATACCTGGCCCCAAAAGAAGTGATGATACCTAGCCATAAATTAAGTGATGGTAACTGGCACAAAAGAAGTGATGATACCTGGCCCAGAAGAAGTGATGATACATCGCCAAAAAGAAGTGATGATACCTGGCCCAAAAGAAGTGATGATACCTGGCCCAAAAGAAGTGATGATACGAGGCCCAAAAGAAGTGATGATACCTGGCCCAAAAGAAGTGATGATACGAGGCACAAAAGAAGTGATGATACCTGGCACAAAAGAAGTGATGATGCCTGGCCCAAAAGAAGTGATGATACGAGGCACAAAAGAAGTGATGATACGTGGCCCAAAGGAAGCGATGATAGCTGGCACAAAAGAAGTGATGATACGAGGGGCGGTCAATAAGTTTTGCGAATCGGTAGGGCAAAACAGAGGAAGGGGGATGGCTGTTTGTCGGGGGTGTTATGACAAGTCAGGACCTGCAGCCGGACGCTCCTGCCTCGTCTATTTAAGAAGCAGTAGCTGATCGCAGATCGTCAGTCACAAATTTTCCAACAATGGAGAAGGTTGAGCACCGCGCAGTGATCAAATTTTTGACCAAGGAAGGCAAGAATGCAAAAGAGATCCATGAACGCATGGTTGCAGTGTACACCAACACCGCCGCTTCCTATGCAACCATTGCTCACTGGAATAGGGAGTTCCGCCATGGTCGTGAGTCCCTTGAAGATGATCCCCGTCCAGGACGCCCGTCAGACGTGACCAATGAGGACAATGTGGCCCGTGTGGAGAGGATGATCCTCGAAAATCGACGGGGAAAGGTCGAAGAAACCGAGCGAGAACTTGGAATATCACATGGAAGTGTTATGAACATCATCCACGACAATTTGGCCATGACCAAGTTCTCTGCCAGTTGGGTCCCTAGAAACCTCACACCCCATGATCGACTTCAACGTCGTCAAAGTCCATAAGGCTAGATTGCACACCTGCCCTGCGCGAGTGCGGCTACTTTTTATTCCACCAGTTCAAGGCTGCACTGCGTGGACGCCAGTTTGGGGACGATGAAGATGTCCAGCTCGCCGTCCAGGAGTGGATTGGACAGCAGTCGGGAGATTTCTGGTTTTCGGAAATTCGAAGCCTCAGGGACAAGTGGCGCAAGTGCATTGAAGTCGAGGGTAGTTATATTGAAAAATAATAAAACACTTTTCCTCATATCTCGTTTCCTTATATCCGAATTACAAAACTTATTGACCGCCTCTCGTACCTAGCCCCCAGGGAAGCGAAGATACTTAGCCCCAAAAGTGATGATACTTGGCCCAAAAGACGTGATGATGCCTGGCCCCAAAAGATGTGATGATACCTGGTCCAAAAGAAGTGATGGTAACTGGCCCCAAAAGAAGTGATGATATTTGGCCCCAAAAAAGAGATGATAACTGGTACAAAAGAAGTGAAAAGATACCTGGCCACAAAAGAAGTGATGATACTTGGCCCCCAAGAAGTAATGATACCTCGCCCAAAAGAAGTGATGATACCTCGCCCAAGATAAGTGATGATACTTGGCCCAAAATAAGTGATGATACCTGACCCAAAAGAAGTGGTGATATCTGGCCCAAAAGAAGTGATGATACCTGACCAAAAAGAAGTGATGATACCTGGTCCAAAATAAGTGATGATACCTGACCCAAAAGAAGTGATGATACCTGGCTCAAAATAAGTGATGATACCTCACCCAAAAGAAGTGATGATACCTGTCCCCTAAGAAGGGATGATACCTAGCTGCAAAAAAGTGATGATACCTGGCTCAAAAGAAGTGATGATACCTGGCCCCAAAATAAGTGATGATACCTAGCCCCTAAGAAGTGATGATACCTGGCCCAAAAGAAGTGATGATACCTCGCCCAAGATAAGTGATGATACTTGGCCCAAAATAAGTGATGATACCTGACCCCAAAGAAGTGATGATATCTGGCCTAAAAGAAGTGATGATACCTGACCCAAAAGAAGTGATGATACCTGGTCCAAAATAAGTGATGATACCTGACTCAAAAGAAGTGATGATACCTGGCTCAAAATAAGTGATGATACCTCACCCAAAAGAAGTGATGATGCCTGTCCCCTAAGAAGTGATGATACCTAGCCGCAAAGAAGGGATGATACCTAGCCCAAAATAAGTGATGATACCTGGCCCCTAAGAAGTGATGATACCTGGCCCAAAAGAAGTGATGATACCTCGCCCAAGAGAAGTGATGATACTTGGCCAAAAATAAGTGATGATACCTGGCCCCTAAGAAGTGATGATACCTGGCCCAAAAGAAGTGATGATACCTCGCCCAAGAGAAGTGATGATACTTGGCCCAAAATAAGTGATGATACCTAACCCAAAAGAAGTGATGATACCTGACACAAAAGAAGTGATGATACCTGGCGCAAGATAAGTGATGATACCTGGCCCCAAAAGAATTGATGACACCTCGCCTAACTTGAAGGAGACAGGATCATCACCTCTCATAGATCATTATTTATTAATCTCGAGGAACTTTTGTTTTCTTTATAATTTTTCTCCTTATCAGGTATGCGAAAATTATGTTTATGTATTGATTTATGTGACCTCAATCGAATTTTTGTTTGCTGTTTCCATTCAGGATTTATTATATCTTATAATTTTTTTAGAGTAAAAATCCTATTTAACGTATTTTTTACAGTTAAATTCTCTTTCACCGTATTTTTCTTTCACAGAAAATGGTGCTACTTTGGTTCCTATATATTATATTATATTTGTAACCATTTATCCGACGCACGGGGCAAGTTATATACCTTGACTTCATAATGAAAAGAACCCTCAATTCACGTGAGACCGATAAATATAGAAATTACCCTCAGGAAAGGTAAGAAAACTGGATTCAAAGCGATTTCGCCTTTATTATACAGGCGAAAGCGCTCGGATTCAAGGGTTTTTTCTTTTCCTGCTGGTAATTTCCTTAATGACTTAGTACTGTATAATCTGGTCTTTACGTTTAATGTTTATAATAATAAACATTGCGATCTTTCAGCAGCAGAATTTTTAAGAGTTTTGTAGTTTTTGATGGGGTCTCATAAAAGTTTAAATCGTAACAACTCCCCCCCCATCTTTCTTGATACCGTTCTTGCCTTCCATTCTCGCCCCCCCCCCCACACGTACTACAACCGGCTCTTTGTGTCCACAACCTGCCTAGTGATTGTCATACTAATCTTTATATGGGATTCATTATCCATTCGAGGGACCCCTGCGAAGGAGCGAGATGGGTCGCATAATTAATAATAATAAAGAAAAACATAATCCCCGACTGCTTCCACCCCCATGAGTGTATATTCTCCCCAGTGGTAAAGCCCCCCCCCAATGAAATTTTATTGATTTAAATAGATGGAAACAACGAGTACATCTCAATTAAATATTTCATAACTAATTTTCTACAAAATTGTAAAGTTGGTGGGAGGGAGCAACTGTTCCTCCGAGAATTGCACCTCTTTCCTTTCCTAGTAGCGCACCCCTCCCGAAATAATCCTACTTCTAAAACATATTCACTTCTCCCAATTTAACATTTCCTTTGGAAAAATTCTTGGTAAAGATTCCCTCGTTAGTCTCTCGTGTTTGGAAATAAAGAAGTGCTTTCCTCTCCGTTTCCTTACGTTGGGAGGATATGATCTTGTTATCACCACACAGAGGATGTTAGGATGTTGATAAGATGGGATATTCCGGAGCGCAAACATGTGTGTCGCTGGCCATGGATTGGAGCTTGTTTACGAGCGGACGACAAACGCTAGAGGCATTAATTAACCCGATTCAGTCTCGGCGACTTATCACCCGGCTTGTTTCGACGCAGGATCAAAGGGTGAAGGGTGGTTAGGTAATCATGTTGACATTCTCGTTAAAGGGGTGGGGGTTGGAACTGATATGTAGGTCTGTGTGCATGTTTATGTGATGTGTGATACGTGTCTGCAGCTGTGATGTATGTATTTAATTGTGTGTGGTATGTACAGTTATGACCAAATGCTTTGAGTCATTTTTTTATTCGTTTTTTTTAATTTATGTGATAGGAATTAATTATTTTAGTATTTAAATTAATGTAAGTTTATTAAAAATACAAAATTTAAAAAAATGATAATAAACACTACATTCATTCGCTGAATCCAAAATCGCTCCGTGGTACTGTTCCTGTAGGTGGTTTTCAGTACTTGGAGCTTTGTTATTCGATCAAAAGGGTGAAATAATGACAAATATGAATTAAATGAATGATGTTGTGTAATTCTAATCTATTTAGTAATAAGTTTTTCGAAAATAAATGTTTGGATCTTTTTACCTGGGGCGAAGGGCCACGTCAAGGCGTCGCTTTTTTTTAAAAGGAGTAAAGTTCAATTGTACCCATTTAGAGACATGAAATGACCCATATGACCATGGGACATATGGTCATTCACCCTGGAGATTTCAAATCTGCCATCGGATTTGGCGCTGGGTGGTGCCACCTTGTGGTAGAAGCCTCATTTAGCCATTCAAAGGCACTCGTAAGTGATTTGAACCACGGGAAACCATCAATGCAATAACCATTTATCATCTTATCACAAAACGCCGCTGGTCATTCGAGGGACTTGGTCAATTCCAGAAATGGTTCTTTCTAAAGAAAAGCGTCCAACCATTGTTGTTCTCCACCAAAATGGCCTGAACTGGAAGGAGATAGTTGCTAAGAGTAATACATCAAGGAGTACCATCTTTAGCATCATTAGGGACTTTAAAAAGACTGGATACACTCCTGTGAAGAAGTTTTCCGAACTCTCGACAGCTTTAAAGGAACGCCAAGATTGCCGCCTCGTGGCAAGGATCGGGTTGCCTTCACTGCCAAGCTTGTCAAGATTGGAAAGGAGTATGTGTGCACGCTTCAACGTGCACATTGAGGCGGATACTTAACGACAAAGGTTTAAGTCGAGGACTGCAAAGAATCTTCATCTCACAGAGAAGAACCTTACAAATAGGCTCCATCTTTTGGAGGAAATATAAAAAAAGAACTGTTGAAGACTGGGGCAAAGTGATATCCTCTCATGAAGCTCTTTTCTGCCTTTTTGGAGCGTTTGGAAGATCCCTCGTTAGGGGGAGAAAAGGGAAGCGCTTTCACGAGGCTTGCTTGGGTAGTGCCCACGGTGAGGCATCCGGGCACACTCCATGTGTAGGGATGATTCTCATCTCAGCAAACTGGAGTAGTAACAATTTTGTCCCAGAACATTGCCATGACCTCAAAATGGTACCAAGGCGTGCTTAATCAGCAGCTTTTTCCTACACAACACCGTATTTCTTACAGTAAAATCCTATTCACCTCATTTTTTACAATAAAATTCCTGTTTACTGAATTTTTACAAAATTGTTTTATCACCGTATTTTTACAGTAAAATACTTATTCGCCGTATTTTTACAGAAAAATTTCTCTTACCCGTATTTTTATAGTTTAATTCCTCTTTGCCGCATTTTTAAATAAAATTCTATTTACCGTATTTTTTTGCAGTAAAAATTATATTTACCTTATTTTTTACAGTTAAATTCCTATTCACCATACTTTTTACAGAAAATTCCTCTTCACCGTTTTTTACAGGAAAATTCCTATTTACTCTATTTTTACTGATTTTTTTATTTAGAGTATTTTTACAGTAAAATTCCTCTTCACCGTATTTTTTGCAGTAAAATTCCTATTTACTGTATTTTTACAGAAAAATTCCTTTTAACACTATTATTCCTATTTACTGTATTGTTTTCAGTAAAATTCTTATACCGTAATTTTACAGTCAAATTCATTTTACATTATATTTACGATGAATAATATAAGGTGACAATAATTTATGGGATATGTATTATTTGGAATGGGTCAGCAATTTCTAAAAGAACGAATTCCACAGAAACCGATCCATTTCTGACGACGGATTCTAGGAAAATTGAAGCACTTTCCTCGGAGTGTCGGTCAAGATTGTGATGTCATCGTAAAATTCGATCCTTGTTGAAACTCGTTCCTGCCCATCACTGAATTGGATCAGAGCGCAAGTTGATCTTTTATCCGACCTTCGTTCAAAACATGGACCGTCCCACCTGGTAATGGGTCCTTTTGTAACTCGCTCATCTCTATCACTGGATTTGGCCTAAAATTTTAAATCTATGAAAAACAGTTTAGAAATATTTTGTTTAGGAAGAAATCCCTTTGACTTAGATGAGACCAGATTAGCAACAAAATGAGGCCAAATTAATTTCTCAAAAGGATCAACCCAAAATGTGTCGCAAACTTGCTCTTTTAAATGGTTGGACCCAAAATGTGCCCCAAACTAATTTCTCAAAAGGATCAACACAAAATGTGTCGCAAACTTGCTCTTTCAAATGGGGGGACCCAAAATGAGCCACAAACTAATTTCTCACAAGGATCAACACAAAATAGGTCGCAAACTTGCTCTTTCAAATAGGTGGACCCAAAATGAGCCCCAAACTAATTTCTCAAATGGATCAACACAAAATGTGTCGCAAACTTGCTTTTTAAAATAGGTGGACCCAGAATAAGCCTCAAATTAATATCTCAAAAGGATCAACACAAAATGTGTCGCAAACTTGCTCTTTTAAATGGGTGGACCCAAAATAAGCCCAAAAATAATTTCTCAAATGGATCAACACAAAATGTGTCGCAAACTTGCTCTTTCGAAGGGTGGACCCAAAATGAGCCCCAAACTAATTTCTTAAAAGGACCAACAGAAAATGTGTCGCAAACTTGCTCTTTCAAATGGGTGGACCCAAAATAAGCCCCAAACTAATTTCTAAAAAGGATCAACACAAAAGGCGTCGCAAACTTGCTCTTTCAAATGGGTGAACCCAAAATGAGCCCAAAACTAATTTCTCCAAAGGATCAACACAAAACATGTCGCAAACTTGGTCTTTTAAATGGGTAAACCCCAAATGAGCCCCAAACTAATATATCAAATGGATCAACACAAAATGTGTCGCAAACTTGGTCTTTCAAATGGGTGGACCCAAAATATGCCCCAAACTAATTTCTTGAACGGATCAACACAAAATGTGTCGCAAACTTGCTCTTTCAAATGGGTGGACCCGAAATGAGCCCTAAACTAATTTCTTAAAAGGATCAACACAAAATGTGTCGCAAACATGCTCTTTTAAATAGGTGGACCCAAAATGAGCCTCAAACTAATTTCTCAAAAGGATCAACACAAAATGTGTCGCAAACTTGCTTTTTAAAATGGGTGGACCCAGAATAAGCCCCAAACTAATTTCTCAAAAGGATCAACACAAAATGTGTCGCAAACTTGCTCTTTTAAATAGGTGAACCCCAAATGAGTTCAAACTAATTTCTCAAAAGGATCAACACAAAATATGTCGCAAACTTGCTCTTTCAAATGGGTGGACCCAAAATGAGCCCAAAACAAATTTATTAAATGGACCAACACAAAATGTGTTGCAAGCTTGCTCTTTCAAATGGGTGGACCCAAAATGAGCCCAAAACTAATTTTTTAAACGATCAACACAAAATGTTTTGCAAACTTGATCTTTTAAATGGGTGGACCCGAAATGAGCCCCAAACTAATTTCTCAAATGGATCGACACAAAATGTGTTGCAAACTTGGTCTTTCAAATGGGTGGACCCAAAATGAGCCCCAAAATAATTTCTCAAAATGATACACAAAATGTGTCGCAAACCTGCTCTTTCAAATGGGTGGACCCAAAATGAGCCCCAAACTAATTTCTCAAATGGATACACAAAATGTGTCGCAAACCTGCTCTTTCAAATGGGTAGACCTAAAATGAGCCCCAAACTAATTTCTCCAAAGAATCGACACAAAATGTGTCGCAAACTTGCTCTTTTAAATGGGTGGACTCAAAATGGGTCCCAAACTAATTTCTCAAAAGGATCGACATAAAATTTGTCGCAAACTTGCTCTTTCAAATGGGTGGACCCAAAATGAGCCCCAAACTAATTTCTCAAATGGATCAACACAAAATGTGTCTCAAACTTGCTCTTTTAAAAGGGTGGACCCAAAATGAGCCCCAAACTAATTTCTCAAAAGGATCGACAAAAAATGTGTCGCAAACTTGCTCTTTCAAATGGGTGGACCCAAAATGAGCCCCAAACTAATTTCCTCAAATGGATCAACACAAAATGTGTTGCAAACTTGCTCTTTCAAATGGGTGGACCCAAAATGAGCCCCATACTAATTTCTCGAATGGATCAACACAAAATGTGTCGCAAACTTGCTCCTTCAAATGGGTGGACCCAAAATGAGCCCCAAACTAATTTCTCAAAAGGATCGACACAAAATGGGTCGCAAACTTGCTCTTTCAAATATGTGCACCCAAAATGAGCCCCAAACTAATTTCTCAAAAGGATCGACACAAAATGTGTCGCAAACTTGTTCTTTCAAATATGTGGACCCAAAATGAGCCACAAACTAATTTCTTAAAAGGATCAACACAAAATGTGGCGCAAACTTGCTCTTTTAAATGAGTGGCCCTAAAAATAGGCCCAAAACTTATTTCTCGAACGGATCAAAACAAAATGTGTCGCAAACTTGCTCTTTCAAATGGGTGGACCCAAAATGAGTCCCAAACTAATTTCTCAAAAGGGTCGACACAAAATTTGTCGCAAACTTGCTCTTTCAAATGGGTGGACCCAAAATGAGCCCCAAACTAATTTCTCAAATGGATCAACACAAAATGTGTCGCAAACTTGCTCTTTTAAAAGAGTGGACCCAAAATGAGCCCCAAACTAATTTCTCAAAAGGATCGACAAAAAATGTGTCGCAAACTTGCTCTTTCAAATGGGTGGACCCAAAATGAGCCCCAAACTAATTTCCTCAAATGGATCAACACAAAATGTGTTGCAAACTTGCTCTTTCAAATGGGTGGACCCAAAATGAGCCCCAAACTAATTTCTCGAATGGATCAACACAAAATGTGTCGCAAACTTGCTCCTTCAAATGGGTGGACCCAAAATGAGCCCCAAACTAATTTCGCAAAAGGATCGACACAAAATGGGTCGCAAACTTGCTCTTTCAAATATGTGCACCCAAAATGAGCCCCAAACTAATTTCTCAAAAGGATCGACACAAAATGTGTCGCAAACTTGTTCTTTCAAATATGTGGACCCAAAATGAGCCACAAACTAATTTCTTAAAAGGATCAACACAAAATGTGGCGCAAACTTGCTCTTTTAAATGAGTGGCCCTAAAAATAGGCCCAAAACTTATTTCTCGAACGGATCAAAACAAAATGTGTCGCAAACTTGCTCTTTTAAATGGGTGGACTCAAAATGAGTCCCAAACTAATTTCTCAAAAGGATCGACACAAAATTTGTCGCAAACTTGCTCTTTCAAATGGGTGGACCCAAAATGAGCCCCAAACTAATTTCTCACATGGATCAACACAAAATGTGTCGCAAACTTGCTCTTTTAAAAGGGTAAGCCCAAAATGAGCCCCAAACTAATTTCTCAAAAGGATCGACAAAAAATGTGTCGCAAACTTGCTCTTTCAAATGGGTGGACCCAAAATGAGCCCCAAACTAATTTCCTCAAATGGATCAACACAAAATGTGTTGCAAACTTGCTCTTTCAAATGGGTGGACCCAAAATGAGCCCCAAACTAATTTCTCGAATGGATCAACACAAAATGTGTCGCAAACTTGCTCCTTCAAATGGGTGGACCCAAAATGAGCCCCAAACTAATTTCTCAAAAGGATCAACACAAAATGGGTCGCAAACTTGCTCTTTCAAATATGTGGACCCAAAATGAGCCACAAACTAATTTCTTAAAAGGATCAACACAAAATGTGGCGCAAACTTGCTCTTTTAAATGAGTGGCCCTAAAAATAGGCCCAAAACTTATTTCTCGAACGGATCAAAATAAAATGTGTCGCAAACTTGCTCTTTCAAATGGGTGGACCCAAAATGAGTCCCAAACTAATTTCTCAAAAGGGTCGACACAAAATTTGTCGCAAACTTGCTCTTTCAAATGGGTGGACCCAAAATGAGCCCCAAACTAAATTCTCAAATGGATCAACACAAAATGTGTCGCAAACTTGCTCTTTTAAAAGGGTGGACCCAAAATGAGCCCCAAACTAATTTCTCAAAAGGATCGACAAAAAATGTGTCGCAAACTTGCTCTTTCAAATGGGTGTACCCAAAATGAGCCCCAAACTAATTTCCTCAAATGGATCAACACAAAATGTGTTGCAAACTTGCTCTTTCAAATGGGTGGACCCAAAATGAGCCCCAAACTAATTTCTCGAATGGATCAACACAAAATGTGTCGCAAACTTGCTCCTTCAAATGGGTGGACCCAAAATGAGCCCCAAACTAATTTCTCAAAAGGATCGACACAAAATGGGTCGCAAACTTGCTCTTTCAAATATGTGGACCCAAAATGAGCCACAAACTAATTTCTCAAAAGGATCGACACAAAATGTGTCGCAAACTTGTTCTTTCAAATATGTGGACCCAAAATGAGCCACAAACTAATTTCTTAAAAGGATCAACACAAAATGTGGCGCAAACTTGCTCTTTTAAATGAGTGGCCCTAAAAATAGGCCCAAAACTTATTTCTCGAACGGATCAAAACAAAATGTGTCGCAAACTTGTTCTTTTAAATGGGTGGACTCAAAATGAGTCCCAAACTAATTTCTCAAAAGGATCGACACAAAATTTGTCGCAAACTTGCTCTTTCAAATGGGTGGACCCAAAATGAGCCCCAAACTAATTTCTCAAATGGATCAACACAAAATGTGTCGCAAACTTGCTCTTTTAAAAGGGTGGACCCAAAATGAGCCCCAAACTAATTTCTCAAAAGGATCGACACAAAATGTGTCGCAAACTTGCTCTTTCAAATGGGTGGACCCAAAATGAGCCCCAAACTAATTTCCTCAAATGGATCAACACAAAATGTGTTGCAAACTTGCTCTTTCAAATGGGTGGACCCAAAATGAGCCCCAAACTAATTTCTCGAATGGATCAACACAAAATGTGTCGCAAACTTGCTCCTTCAAATGGGTGGACCCAAAATGAGCCCCAAACTAATTTCTCAAAAGGATCGACACAAAATGGGTCGCAAACTTGCTCTTTCAAATATGTGCACCCAAAATGAGCCCCAAACTAATTTCTCAAAAGGATCGACACAAAATGTGTCGCAAACTTGTTCTTTCAAATATGTGGACCCAAAATGAGCCACAAACTAATTTCTTAAAAGGATCAACACAAAATGTGGCGCAAACTTGCTCTTTTAAATGAGTGGCCCTAAAAATAGGCCCAAAACTTATTTCTCGAACGGATCAAAACAAAATGTGTCGCAAACTTGCTCTTTCAAATGGGTGGACCCAAAATGAGCCCCAAACTAATTTCTCAAAAGGATCGACAAAAAATGTGTCGCAAACTTGCTCTTTCAAATGGGTGGACCCAAAATGAGCCCCAAACTAATTTCTCGAATGGATCAACACAAAATGTGTCGCAAACTTGCTCCTTCAAAGGGTGGACCCAAAATGAGCCCCAAACTAATTTCTCAAAAGGATGGACACAAAATGTGTCGCAAACTTGCTCTTTCAAATGGGTGGACCCAAAATGTGTATCAACAAATACTGAAGAGATATTCTCTGAATCCACTTATTGCTATTTAATTCAAATTAATTCACTACTCATCGCAATGTTATCAGTCTCTCTCAATATCCGATTCCGCTCCCGCAAAGTTCCATTATTTTAAACAGGTCGCAACGACAAATTAATCTAACTTCTCTAACCTAATCTATCTAACTTACCTCAGACTCCCCCCATTAAGCTTCCTCTAGAATTAAAACCCCTACTACGTAGAGGAACTTTATTTAGAAACTAGTTTCCGAAGTGTCATGCAAAAGATAGAAGTCGACGTACTTCCGAAACTAGTTCCTGAATAAACCTCTTTCAAGGTACTAAGGTTTTAAACTAACCTATACAAGATCCCCCGACCCCCTCAAATATAAGCTTCCCTTAGGATTAATAACAGTAGTACGTTAAAAGAGTTCTATTCAATAACTAGTATCCTAGGTCCTAGACTTCCATCTTTGACCTGACACTTTCGAAACCAATTTTAGGGTGTGCGGTGTGTGGAAGGTCTAAGATAGATTTATTTAGAAACTAGTTTCGTAGGTATGCTGACTTCCCTCTTCAGCCTGATACTTCCGAGACTAGTTTCTGAAAAGAGTTCCTCAAACGTACTATGGGTCTTAATCCACTTGAACCTCCTGGGACTCCTCAAGTTGGCTTCCTTTAATAGGAATTTCGATTCATATATTTTTTATCTTAAATTTGTGATGTCTCTTTATCTCCGGTTGTCACTTATATTAAATAACGACTCTGTTGTTATTATTTACATATTTTAGGGATCCATAATAGAATTATGCATAATGGGACAGGTGCTAAGTCCCAAGGATGGAAGATTATCTTGTTTTTTTTTTAGGTACCTTCTTTCTTTGTAATCATTTAATCCTTTGAAGAATAAATGTCAAGTATTCAACTTGTTTTTTTTCTCTCCAAAGATTGTTCGGACGCATCGGTTCAGTTGTGTCTAATGGGAAACTTTTCCTCTCTTGAAGACTGCATTAAGTTGTAGGCCACATTCGTAAAATTTTAATTAAATATACTCCAATTTGATCATTATTTTTAGATAACTAACTAATATAACTAAAAATGAAATAAAATGAATCAATTATAAAGTTAATTCACTTTTTATTGACTTTGTTACCAGTACATTTTGTAAGTGATCAATAAAATGATTTGATCTCATTTGAATTCCTTCAGAAGGCCGCACTTAATGGCTAAGTAGGCCAGAGGCGGCCTAAAAGACATAGGCTCCCTTCCCCTAATCTAGACCGACTTAAAAAAACAATCAAACTAGACTAAACCCCCCAAATTAACAAAAACAAAACAAGAACATTCAAACCCAGTCCCCATGGAACAAATAACCTAAACAATACAGGGAGACCCCCAAAACGCGCCTCAACTTTGGATAGGCTTTATTTATTAAAGTTTTGTTGAATGAAGAAAGCCTATCGAAAGTTTGAGCCCGTTATTTGGGGGTCACCCTGTATTTGTGGATTAGCGTAGTGGATTAGAGTAGCGTAGTGTAATTGAGGTTCTGACTAAAGTAATAATAATTAAGGTTTCACTCGATGCCTTTTTGAGCCGCTCTACACTCTTATTATTTGACAACAAAATCAATTCATTTTTATTATTGACGTCTTTTTTACTCATTCTTTCTTCTTTTTCGTTGTTCTTTCTCATTTTCCTAGCCAAATAATGCCACGCTGATTGTACTTCATTCCCCTTCATTCTACACAAATCCACTACAGTTCCCTACCCTCTTCTAGCTTTCTACACCCCTCCACATTTCCCCTCGGTTCCATGTCCTAAGACGTATTTATATCTCCCATCGTCTTGGCTTTCCCCTTCGTTCTCCCTCAACCTCCCCCTCCTCACCTCGCCCTTTCTTCCTCCTGTTCCTCCTTCCTCCACCTTATTCATTTAGTTCCTTCTTCCCCTTTCGCTGTGATGGCTTTTCCCTCGCGTACTTAACTGCCGCCCGGTCCTTTGTCTTATGTATTCGCGTCTGGGTCTAAATGGACGGTCTAAATGGAAGATCTAAATGGGGAGTCTAAATGAAGTATAGCCTCCCTTCTTGACTGTTTCCATGGCGATGTTTTTCCTTTGCTAATTTTGGTAGAATCGTTTATAATACAATTCCTTGAGTTTGTTTATCGATGGGGTGTAGCGGCTACGTTAATGACGGTACAAAGAAACAAGGCTACAGAAATAGCGATACAAAGAAAAAGGGCTACATCAATGACGGTACAAAGAAACAAGGCTACAGAAATAGCGATACAAAGAAAAAGGGCTACATCAATGACGGTACAAAGAAACAAGGCTACAGAAATAGCGATACAAAGAAAAAGGGCTACATCAATGACGGTTCAAAGAAACAAGGCTACAGAAATAGCGATACAAAGAAAAAGGGCTACATCAATGACGGTACAAAGAAACAAGGCTACATAAATAGCGATACAAAGAAAAAGGGCTACATCAATGACAGTACAAAGAAACAAGGCTACAGAAATAGCGATGCAAAGAAAAAGGGCTACATCAATGACTGTACAAAGAAACAAGGCTACATAAATAGCGATACAAAGAAAAAGGGCTACAGCAATGACGGCACAAAGAAAAAAGGCTACAGCAATAGCGATACAAAGAGACAAGGCTACAGCGATGAAGCGACAAAGTAACAGGGCTACACCAAAGACAGTACAAAGAAACAAGGTGTCGTAGAATTAGGCAGTTATCGCCTAATTCTCGATTCCTTCGTTTGTTCGGGAAAGGACTACGACAGGCCAAAATAATAATTGGAATTGAATTCATTGAGTGCGCGGGTTTTAGTTATACGAATCCTTTAAATATGGTTGGCCGGGATTGGTCTTATTTAATTAGGCTTTGGTGGTTGGAGTACTTAAACAAGAATTGTAAAAATAATCTTTAATTGCACAACAAAACATCTAATACAAATAATTACACTCTCTAGTTATTAATTAATTCAGCAATTGGAAAATTATCCATAATTACCAATAATTACTCATGCCGCAAGGTCTTAATACTCCGAGTACTAACCCGACAGGGTTTAGGAAGAAACTACGAATGGATCCTAGCTTTAGGGGCACAATAATTCACTTTAGTTATTCGAGATGCCTCTGGAGGAGACTACTTGACGTCTTCGTCGGAGGGCGTCGCACCGCCTCCACGAGGAAAGGAAAGGTGTAAATATCTTACTTTGGGAAGGGGGGCGGTTACCACAAGTAGGCGCTTGGGGAAGATTCTCCTAGTAGACGCTGAAAAGGGAAAGATTCTCCTGTAGACGCTCAAGGGGGGAAACTCCTGTGGGGCTGAGATTGTGCGCTTGTTCTGGACGGGTCCTTCGATCCTGACGCTGTCGTTCCAAATAAGATCCTAGCTGCGTACCGGTATGACACCGTGTTCTATCGCTCGAGGATATGCGCCGTCAGTGGATGATTCCGCAGACGTCTTAAAAGACGCCGCGAATACCTTCTGTATTTTCCGGGCTTGGCTCACTCGGGAGCAACGTAGAGACAGCCCACCACCACGACCTGGGGTCTTCTCCAAGGGAGGGGGGGTGCGTCTTCGGGACTCTTCCTTGGGCGGATTCTGACGGAATTTTTCTACGATTAATTTTGTGAAGGGAAATATATAGGTGTTCGCCAGAACTCCTATATTTGCTAACGGAAGCAATTAAGCCCTGCTTTACCGCCTTGGTGTTTATAGCTCCGCGGCGGGGTTTTGATAGTCCAACTGAACCAATAAAATTCTCGGCTAATCTCGCAGGAAGTTTGCCGAATCCTTTAAACAAAATCTTACTTGATTTCTCTTTCTTCAACACAAGTCTAAAGCAATAGCGACACAAATAAAAAGGGCTACATCAATGACGGTACAAATAAACAAGGCTACAGCAATAGCGATGCAAAGAAACAAGGTTACAGCAATGACGGTACAAAGTAACAGGACTACACCAATGGCGTTACAAAGAAACAGGCTACATCAATAGTGGTACAAAGAAACAAGACTACATCAATGGCAGTACAAATGAAAAGGGCTACAGCAATGAAGGTACAAAGAAAAATGGCTACGTCAATTACGATACAAAGAAACAGGGTTAGAGACATAGCGTTACAAAGAAACATGGCTACAGCAATGGTGGTACAAATAAACAGGGCTACAGCAATAGCTGTAGAACGAAAAGTCCTACAGCAATAACGATAGAAATAAACAATGCTACTCGTCCCGCAATAGCGATACAAAGAAATAAGGCTACACCAATGACGGTACAAAATATTATGTCGCATGCGTTCCCCACTGGGAAGATCTTCCAACACCTCCTTGATCTTTGCCCCCAGCTCGGCCTTGGAGTTGCAGGCAGGGCACCCTACACATACTAATCCATAGGCTTACAATCGGGGGATCTAGGAAGCCTGAAAGTTGTGCTGGAGAAGTAGTAGAAATTCTCCGACAACCACTTTTCGCAGGTATGGTCTTCCAGCAGCAAACCGTTTACATCCTGGGTTTGACCACAGTCTCCAGCAGTTCCAAATAGCCGTCTGAGTTGTGCCTAAGAACTTGGTCAAAATGCTGAGCAGCATGACGTCAGAATGAATGGAGACACACTCACAGACCATCACAGCTGGAGAGAACTTGCTCTTCATGATACATTTAACGTCGCATAGATTGTATGCAAGCCACTTGTTGTTCCGACTGTTGTCCAACTGGTCTTAAAAGAAGTTATTTACGTCTGAGAAGAACCAGATCGTTTTCGCTCAACAGGATGCTTCAGTTTGTTCAGGAGCTTCTTCGACTTCCGTCAAGCGGTTCTCCTTGGCCTTGGCTGTGGGAATTTCTCCCTTGCGTTTCTTGTACAAGTGGTAGCGAATTTCTTCATTCAGGGCCAGCTTCATGGTGGTGACTACAACACCCATTTCTCTCGCCAAAGCCCGGGTTCACTTACTCGGGTCTTCCGTCACCTTGTCCTGCAGTTTTTGGATGACTTCAAGCGTGCGGACGCAGTCAGAACGCCTGCTGTGTTCCTTTCCGCTGACTACGGCTTCGTAGTCTCCCTTGCAGCTCCCCATATCACGTCTTACAGTCTTTATAGTGTTTACAAAGGATTGAGCACCAGTCATGAGGTCGGCATTTTGATACTCGGTGCTAATCATAATGATGCAGATAACGCTTTTCTAATATTAAGATGACTTTGAGTCCTCCGTGATCCTCCACTTTTTCTCAACTAAAACATCACTATGTATGCTCTCCAACGCCGTTGACCGTTCACCGATACATTAAACTGTTCCTAAAAAAAAGGAGACATTAAAAATCGTTAAATTTAGCCCGAACACCCTGTATATGTAAATTTTGCTATGTTTATTTTTATATCTTTAAGTTTAGAGTTTGACGGTTCATTTGTTTAATAAAGTTTCTGTTTTGATTGAAACTTTTTGAGATTCAAAGCAACGCGTCTGAAGATGTTCACAAACAGCGAAACGTCAGCGAGAATTAACTGGTTTTTTGTTGTTGTTTTTACATTGCAAGCTGTTTATTTCTTAGTTATTTATATTTTTAGAATTTTATAAACGGGTCATTTATTTTTATAGTTTTATAATAAGTTTATGATACATCTGTCTGTCTGCCTGTCTGTCTGTTTGTCTGTCTGTCTGTCTCTCTCTCTCTCTCTGCAGGCTTCATCTCTTTCTCTCTGTTACGCCCTTGGAGTAAAGAAGGGGTCCTCATCTCAATTCTCAGGGGAAGTAGCCCGACGGGGGCCTGGATGGCCGCAAGCCCATTTCCCCTCGAATTTACTTTTCCCACAAAATGGTCTTTGAATCTTACCGGACTTTGGAACCTTCCTCTGCAGTTGGGAAGGGATCGAAATAATAGAGGAAAGATTCGGCACTAATCCGCTGTGCTCTTGTCCGTCGATCGACAAATTCGACCCCTTTTGTATATGTTAGATAGACCAATAAGCTACGTCTAGTTTCTACACTGATAGACAGATCAAAATCTATCAATTATTTTAAAGGTTTAAACTGTTATGTCTATGTATAGCAATTATCATTGTTTCTCATTTCTTTATTTATCAATGTGCAAACTCTTTCCTTTGGCTTTCTCAAAAATTATTGATATATTGTAATTTAACAAGAATTTACTCGTTGTTTTCATTCTCGCGACTCTATAAGTTATTAGGTCGGTTCGTAGGTCGGTGGGTCGGTCGGATGGTAACCATTTTACTTTTCAATGAGTTCTTTTGAAAATAACATCGTAACTATTCGGCCAATTCTAACAAAATTTGAAACCCTTATGTTGTTTTACATTCTCTTTCGAATGATGTAATTGCCAAGGTCCTCCCAAGGTTATTTCGAGAATTATTCAAATAAAACTAACTATGGGTTGGATTGCCCCACTTATTCAAAGTTTTGAAGGTCGTAAGGTCATAGGGTCATAAGTCAGAATAATTGAGAGCACGTGACTTAGGTCTGTTGACCTTGTGTACTAGGTTATTGCACTTAGGTGCGCCTGTAGGCTCTTTTATTCGTTTACTTTTCAAATGGTTTATCTGTCTATTTATAATGGGAGAGAGAGAGAGAGAGAGAGAGAGAGAGAGAGAGAGAGAGAGAGAGAGAGAGAAGAGAGAGAGAGAGAGAGAGAGAGAAAGAGAGAGAGAGAGAGAGAGAGAGAGAGAGAGAGAGAGAGAGAGAGAATATGCCTTCTCATCTCTGTAAAGGCGTATTGTTAGTATCTTCAGAATCCATTTTGTTTACCATCTGACAAAGAGGCGGAGACAATTACGAGCTTCTGCAGTTATGGAAACACCGTCTTTAATTCATTTATTTAGTTGCTCCCGGTGTCTCCGAGCCTCTTTTTGACTCCTGGCCTACGCGAACATCGGCCAAAGCGAAACGATAATAATAGGCTTAGTAGATGCGAATATCATTTGCTTCTGTCTGGTGTCAGACTAAGTGGAAGTTTAGCGCCTAAATAATCTGCTTCGCTTCTCGGTCAAACCTTATTCAAAGCCTTACACGGAACTACTTGGAATTCTCATTGTATTTTTATCTGTCTGTCTCTCTCTCTCTCTCTCTCTCTCTCTCTCTCTCTCTCTCTCTCTCTCTCTCTCTCTCTCTCTCTCTCTCTCTCCCACCCACCTGTATATCCGCTTCCTGTAACGTGGTTATAAATTTCAGATTTGGAAGGAAAGAAAATTAGTTGGTTGAAATGGGATTAAAGATTGTAATAATTTGGGGGTTCTTTCCGAACCTCAGAATTTGACCAGTTAGTTGAGAACCTACAAATGATGAGGGTTAGGTCTGAAGAGCCTATTAGAGGTCTATTGAAAACAAAATTACAGGAGTAAGAATAGAAGAAGCTTGTATTCTTTCCTCGCAAGAAACAGTTTCAAATTTGATTCTCTTGCGTCTTATTTTGTCTCTTTTCCCCTTAAGAAACACAGTTTCAAGGTTGTATGCCATCATACTTCAAGTTGTGCTCTTAGACTTTCAAGAAATACTTACAAGTTTGTACTCCTCCACATGGCATTTTGGGCTGTGACGCACTTGGCCTTGAGGGGAATCTTCCGTCTTTATTTCTGTTTCTCAAGAGGGGAACGCATGGTACGTACATGTACACGCGTGTATACATACACACCCACGTTTAGCGACCACACACTCCCCTCAGACCACCGTCCGCCCTTGCCTCCCCTCGGAAGACGGAGAGGGGCCTCCGGTGTCGTGCGAGGTGGGCTTGTTTTCCCTCGTCGTCTTGGCCGCCGAGGGGAGAAGCCGAGGGTGCCAATGGGCAATCTAAGAAGGGAAGGTGAGGGGAGGCGGGATTCCTTCTCGGAAGACGGCCGAAGGGAAGGATTAAGGAGGAGGGGAAGAAGGAGAGAGAGGAAGCAACCGACCAGGCCAACACGAACGAGGGGAAACTAAGATTGATATATATATATATATATATATATATATATATATATATATATATATATATATATATATATATATACATATATCGGATGAGATATATGTATATTTTGCTTGTCTGCCATGTTTTCACATGCATTTTTTGTGCGGGAGTTGAAGGGGAAGAGGGTCGGTGTGTGTGGGTGTAATTAACAATTACTCGGAAAAATCGCAATCATTCGTTTCGTTCGAGAGAAGCAAATTTGTTCTTTTTTTCTATAAATGAAATTGCATTTCGGTCGCCATAGCAACCAAGTTGTGTCTCAAGTGAAGAATTTTTGTCCCGTTTCATTCATCTGTGAAATATGTTTTCGATGCTTGGCTTGTCTGAAGTAGGATAAGTAAATAGTAGGATCCCTCATTTTTCCCCTCTTTCTCTTCTGTCTCTATTTCTGTCTGTCTATGTTCTTTTTTTTCTCTTTCACACTCTCTCATTTTTCTATTTCTCCTTTTCTTTCTCTTTTGCTCTCTCATCCTCTTCATTTTCTCCCTCTCGTTCTTTTTCTCTCTTTATCTCTCTCTCTTCTCTTTTTTCCTCATCCTCTTTTTCTATCTCCTTTTCTCTCACTCTCTTTTTCTCTCTTTCTCTCTTCTCCCCCTCTCTCTCTCTTACACACACATACACGCAAGTCTTTCTCTCCTTCACTCTCTTGCTCTCCCTACTTCCTCTCTTTCTCTTTCTAATAAACAGTAAAAAAAAAACATCCAAAGTAGTATTGGACCAATTAAAGAGAAGGAAGAAATTTTACAATTCAAGGATTTAGTGTAAGTAGATATAGTCGATACATTAAATGAGTATTTTGCAAGACTTCCCTAAGAACAATGTCAATTTAGTCCTACACCCAATACCAGGTATTCGGGCAATAATCCTTTAGAATCACTAGAATGCCTAATTACGGTTGTTGTAAGTATTATCGATAAAATTAACAACTATAAATCACCTGGCCCCGACAAGATCACCCTGAGAATTCTAAAAGTAGCTAAAGATTCAATAGTCGAACAACTAAAGTAAATATTTAATTCCTCTCTCGAACCTGGAATTGTCGCTGAACATTGTAGTTATCTAATGTGACCCTAATATATAAAAAAGGTGTAAAGAGAGACCTAGCAATTATCGGCCCATAATCTTGACAACGGTTGTTGTGAAAATAATCGAAAGCCTAATTGCAGAGAAGATAGTAGAACATGTAGAATTGAACGGATTATTGCGTGACTCGCAACATTGCTTCTAGAAACATAAATCGTGTGTAGCTAATCTCCTAGAATTTTTCAAATATATAAATTCAATTTACAATAACGCAAGGTCAGTTTGGTGTTTTATATTTAGACTTTCAAAGATATTTCGATAAGGTACCACACAAGAAGTTAATGTCTAAAATTAGAGCATTAAGAATCGGTGGAAAAGTAGCAAATTAGAACGAAAAATGACTGGCCTTGATGTTTATCATTTAGGTCAAAGATATAGACATCAGATTAATGCCAAAGATTTAAAAAACTTGCATAGGATTGTAAGTTGAGCAAGGATTATACCTAGTGAAGAGGATATCAAATATTTTCCAAATTATATTGATCAGGTGGCTACTTGTTCCTTGCAGTGGGATTTACCATTAAATCTATAAAAATTAAAATAATGCACATTGGTAATGATAATCCCAAAGCCGAATACAAGCTATTTGACAGGACAATGGCAGTCGCAGAAACGGAAAAAGACCTCGGCATTTATGTGTCACGCTACCTTAAATCTTCTCAACAATTCCTAGAGCTGAAAAGAAAGTTTTAAATATACTAGTTCCATTAAAATAAAATTCAGTTTAAAAAACGAGCTAATAATTTTAAACATATAACGCATTAATAAGACATCAGATAGAATAATGTGCACAAATTCAATCACCGTATTTAAAAAAAGATAAAGATTTGAAAAAGTGCAAGCCATGGCCACAAAACTAATCCCCTCTATAAGAAACTACAATTAGGAAACGCAGCTAGAAAGGTTAAATCTATTCATCTCAGAAACAAGACGTATGAGAGGCCAATTAATTGAAGTTAATAAAATTTTGAGAGGAATAGATAGTATGGACAATTTAATCTGGTTTGAAATTAATAAAACTTCTACACGTAACAACTTAGTAAAACCTGTTCTTAATCCATTTAGGACAAGTTTATGTGTACTTTTTCTCAAACAAAATAGTTAATACCTGATACAAGTTGTAAAATGAAATTGTTTTTAGTAATAACGTCGAAACACTTGAAAAAAATAGATAAAGTTATCAGAAACTTATAGTAATGCAATTTAAATTCAAAAGACGGTACCAAATTATCACTTTACTATAAAGATTCATAGTTGTAGTCTTTATTTGAACTCGACTAGGTATCTTTTCAAATTCTCATACCCTCTGTGGCGGGGTGGAGAGGTGGGATGGGAGAACCATCGTCTTTACTCTCCCCTTCTCTCATACTTTTAAGATCAAACAATATATTATGTACATCAGAATGGTTAAGGTCCGTCTCCCAAAAGGAACTTTCTTGTTAAGGATTTTAAAGTCTATAAGGTGCATACATTCTTTATAACTCTTTCTCTCTCTTTCTCTCTCTCTCTCTCTCTCTCTCTCTCTCTCTCACCCTCTCTCTCATCCCACACCCTCTCTCCCCCTAGGGTGGGTGATTATGTTTTTAACCCTACTCGTCTGTCTATTTGTGTGCTTCTGCTCTCTTGAGTCTCCAAAAGTGGATGGCAATTTTTTTTTCATATGGGGAGGAACTTGGGGTTAAAAGAGGTTGTTTTCTTTTTGCCTATTTTATTTTTGCCTAATCCCTGACGTCTAATTTCTTTTTGCTAATTCCTGGCGCCTATTTTCTTTTTCCCTAATTCCTGACGCCTATTTCAAGCGTACACACACACACACACATAAATATACTCGAATATTGCATACACTCTAAAATATACATAGAGGGAAACGTAATTAAACGTGCGTGGAGATAAATATACAAGGTTCAGAATCAACTAAATACCTGTCCCACACCATTAACATTTGCTCATAGACACTCATGCACACACACGTTCCTTGTATACTACACTTTTTGTCATTATACATCTTCGAACACCACTTCCCATCTTCGCTTTAAAGGGGATGGAGCAAAAATAGATAGTAGATAGAAAAATAGAGCAATTACCTTTTTTATCCCTCCAAGTCCCTCTTGCATTATCCCTGATTAGGGGGCGCACGACCCTTCACCGCCCTTCAGAGGCGAGCCGGGTTTTCCACACGGCGTGACCCCCCTCATTTCCCCCCTGAAATTGAGCTTGATATGCACAAGTTTATTCGTGTAGTGTGTATACATGTTTATGTGACTATTTTTTTTGGGGGGGGGTGCGCAGTTATACTTCATGTGTGCGTTAGTGTATGTTATAAGAGTGAGTGTTGTAGGTTGGTTGTGAAAATGCATCTCAATGATTATTACTTGTACCAAAGAAGTACCCTTGTTTGGACAGTTATACTCAGATGGTGTGACGATGCACCGTTCTTTTTGGAGTCCCCTTCGCCATACCTGGCCACGTTAGAGGAAAGTAAATTAAAAAAACTAAATATAAATCCCATATCAAAGCGATTTGGACAGCGTCCAGCAAGAATCTCGCCTCTACTTGTGAAAGGAAACACTACAACCCCTTCCTCTATATCGTTCTAGTACAACACAACCAACCTGTTCAAAACTGAGATCTGGATCGCGGTATCGTATATCAGTTTTTGTCTGAATGGTAAATACGAATATCCAGTGAGATACAAATACGGGATAATGAACCTCTTCAATGGAGCTTTTACCTATTGAAGGGGATAATGTATCATTATCGTAAAGATGACGAGGATAACCAAACTTATTATTGACAATGACTTTTCCTGGAACCAGGATCAATTTATGTATGGCCATAAATGGGAAACGCCATGAAGAGAGCTGACACCCTTGGACGCACACTATTCTATTGGAGCTATCTGAGCTCTACCTACAATGATGACCAAAAAACACCAAAAGGAATGACACCCTTTCCTATCCTCAGACCAAATTACATTTTATTTACTACAAGTTCATTTACACACCTAATTTATTCAGGAAGAATTGCCACTACTGCACAACTTAGTGAAACGAAACTAATGTCGTTTACCAGGATAAATGCAACGTTGGTGTTGTAAGCATCCTAACTCAGGGTATATGGGAATGACTGCTACAACCCTGTCCAGACGTCTTACTCCCCACTTTCATGCAGATGTAATAAAACTCCACACACAGAACAGTCACTCCACCGCCTTCTCAATAGATATATTCACAGCCAACAGTATTATCTTTCTCTGAGGACCGGATCCCATCAAACATAAGATGACCGAAGCGGTCGTAATTTGCTAAACAAATTACGTCACATGTACCCTGATATCTAGTTTTTACAATTGAACATTATTTTGTGCACAAATATTTTCGTATACGTTATTTATCACTCTTTTATTTATGTCCCGTTATATTCTGTATATTGACCTGTTCATATTTTAGAAAATGGCCACGTTGGTTGAAATGCGTCTAGGGGAGATAAACATTGGGGATCTTTCCTCTTATTATGGCGCAATTTCGTCTCCTCAGCCAGATAGCTAAACGGCCGGTTACTCGACGTTTTTTTTACTATATCCTTTGGTTTGTTTGTAAGCATAAGCATTGTTTTCACCCTTAAAAAATTACAACGTACGAACTTACCAGGGAGGTGCAAAATATCGAACAAGCACTCAAGTTTTTGAGCATCAGCAGAGAATTTGCAAAAAATCGACAAAGCATGAAACTTTCATTGTCCCATTACTCACCTGTATGGCGCTGTCACAAACGAGGGTGTAAAAGCAAACCCGGATTGGGAAGCAATACATGGTTAGATGGGTAAAAAATACCTATGGAAACCAGCATCTTTTTCGTTCATGCATGGTGCAACAACTTAACAACTATTTTTTTTGTAAAGAACAACTAGAAATCTCATGCAATGCTATTACAGAATGGAAGAACTATTTATCTTCGTGAAGTGTGCGCTAATTCGTTAATCCCAAATCCTATAAAGATCGGAGGAAATGAATTGACAGTAGAAATAGATGAATCCTTGTTCTCACGAAGATAGAATAATGTCGGGAGGGTTTTTCCATTGTAGTGGGTTTTCGGGGGGATTTGCAGGGAAACGCGCGAGTATTTCATGTATGCAGTTCCTGATAGATCGGCAGAAACATTATTATCTATAATTAAAGAATGTATATTGCATGGAACGACTATTATTTCTAATAAGTGGCGTGCATACAATGGAATGATTCCTTGCCAGAGCTGAGGTATAAACATTTGACTGTTAACCACTCGAAGAACTTTGAAGATCCAGAAACTGGTGCCCACACAAACAAAATAGAGTCTCTTTGGGCCAAGGCGAAAATGAGGCATAAAATAGAATGTTAAACCGCTCGTTCTCTGATCGACTCATATGTGCGAATTTTTAAGGAGACAACGAAATAAAGGAAACGACATTGTAAAGTTTTAGAAATCAAATAATGGTTAGCTTTTACTTTTTTTTTTTTTACTTTCCTTAACTTTTTTTACTTTCCTCCTCTTCGCACCACCAAACAACCCAAATAAATATAACCTAACAATAATCCCATCCCTCGGACAAACGGACAAAGTTTTCTTCGAAATTAAAACAGAAATGATTAATAATGAATCTCTTGCCCTTGACTTCAACCACGGTGCGTTTGCGCTTCACAATGATTGTCATTCTAATCTTTATGTTTGTTTCATTATTCTCTCGTTGTGCCTATCCAAATGTAAAGAAATGGTGGTGAAAATAAATAAAAAGTGCCGAATGTTGCTTGTGCCCGGTTATCAGGAGCATCTGGGTCAGTAAGGACCAATTATTTTCTTTCTTCAAGACCAGTGACTTTGGTTATTGTCGCTTGCAGATAAGATGATAAAACTTTAACACAGATGAAGAATCGTGGTCTAAGACACACACTAATTGACAGCATCCGCTGAACATAAGAGAAATTCCTCCAAACAATCTAGAACCAGGTCAGCAAAATTGACAGTAGATACCTGAGAACTATTAACAGAAAATAAATATACACCTTACTTCTATATACAGTAAGCTTTAATAATATCTTTTAAGACCTGGTTTAAGTAGAACAAAGAGGGAAAAAACTATACGAATCATTTATCCATAGAAAACTCACAATTTCAAAACCTATAAAAATTGGACATCAAAGCCAAAATACGTAAATACAGCTGATGACGGAGAAAGTAATGTGGTCTGATGTTATATTAGTGGTATTTAGCCGACTTAATTGTTCAGTTGATGCTGTCTTTTGGGTCATTTCTGGTCATAAAATTCATTGTACTCCACAAACGTTGTTTTCTGATACCGAGTTCACTCTGTTTGGGGAGTAATGGGATGAAATAGGTGATTTGCTTTATCAGCAGATTCAACCAACTTGAATATCATCGACGCTTTGCCACAGCTTTGGGAGAGTAGAATGTGAAACATCTCCTTTCAACATTTCTAAGGTAATTGGCAGATGATCGAAGAGATTAATGATACATCTCAGTGAGGTTTTTCGACGATTATGTCAATCACGAAGATAGTTGCAAAAGATTAGAAACATGTCAGCTCTACCTACAAAGACATACTTATTTTCCCTGCATGACATTTGCTAGCATTTAAAGCTATCAATTTCAAAAGTATTTACTAACTATTTTTGCCCCATTTCGCAATACTGTACATCCAAATCTCATACTTATTCGTTCGGGCGTTTTTTAGGGGCTGAACTTTATTTTTCTGGCCCGAACCATTTTATATGGCGTTCAATTCATGACTTTGCGATGACTACTTAAAAATATTCATTTTGAAATATTCCAACCATTTTTCATCTCAGAGGTTGTCTTAGATCGTTGGCCAGTTGAAAGGAAAACTACCTACCCAATTTTAATATTCTTATTGATGGTAGGTTTTCTTTAAAAATAACCAAATAATTTTGTTTATTGTTTCATTGAGTTTAATTAGTGTTACTGTAACATTAACAACAAATAAACCACATAACATTAGGCTTCTCCACCATGCTTTACGGGTGGTATAATGCTGTCACCAGCCTTCCGCCAAAACATGTCCTAGGCAATTATGGTTAAATAGTTCCAGTTAAGTCTTGTTGCTCCATAATAATTTATTTAAGAACGTTTTTATCACGGTGGACTTTCTTCTTTGCAAACGTGAGACTCGCGGCAAACTGACCTTTAGAAGATATAAATTCCTTCCCATCCGGCAATCGAGGGGGGTAATTTTTGGTGTAGAAATCTCTTTAGTTTCGTCTCTGAAACATCTGCTAAGGCTGCAGCCACACCTTGATTTATTTGCTTCATAGTGGTGAATGGGTCAAATTTACTATCCTTTACAATTTTAAAATATTAGTCAGCGATAATTCGGTGTTCATTTCATTTATTAGCAGAAATTTCACTTACAAACCTTATACTTGTGTATGATTGTCTGAACTGATACCTATGTGATGGTCGTTTACTTGCATACATGTCCACTAGCACAGGTACTCGGCATTACCCAGGATAAAAAGTCATGTATCAAATAAATAGAGATGAATATTGTTTGAAATTATTATATTGTAGCACAAAAATATATCTACTTGCTGATTATTATTATTAGTTGTGGAGTAAAGGCAGATTCAGGAGAGTTACGCACACCCCCTATCTTATATGTAGGTGTATATATCCAATTACTTAGATGTTCAGAGGCTCTATTTAAGTGTACTCATGTATGAATTTGAGTTTCAAAGTGTATATGAGGGAGAGCGTTGTGGAGTCCAACTGTTTAGATGTATACGTGTAGTAGGAGGAGGGCTTCAGGTCCTCCCATTGTGGGAAGTCGGATGGTGAATTAGCTGTGTAGGGTAGATTATAAGAGTATATGGGAGTGAAATTTTATTTATATGCACATACACACATGAACGGACAGAGCTATGCATGGAAGGATGGGGAGGGGGGCGTATTGTATGTGTGATTGTGTGTGGATGAAAATAAAGAAATATTCAGAAGGAATGAGAGCTTATGACGTCATCGTACCCATCTGTTGCCCCAATGGCACTTGCCTCTACTGCGGTACTGGAATTCAGGTAGAGGAGAGTTGCGGGACATATATGCCCATAGCCTTCCTCTCTGGGGTATTTGGGGCAGGGATCTTCCCCACATTTCACGTTCCATTCCCCCACTCTACCCCGATTAGGGGGTGTTGATTGAAGGGCAGGGAAAAGGTCAGGTCAGGAGCATGAAAATAAATAAATGAATCCAAATTTTAGTAATTCTCGTTTTCCCTGAGTTTGCGGGGCTGGGGAGACGTACCTTCCTATTTACGCAGGTGTTCGTAAGTTCGCGCACAAGTACTCAGATGTACGAACTAAACACTCCTCAATTTCAGGGGCACAAAATCACAGCGGTAGAATCGCGTGCTCACCTTTAAGGAAAGAAGTTTGCCATTTGCGCTCCCCATACTATAGAATGATGGCTCTTTTGTGGCCCCGAGAACATCTTCGTCCCAATGGCTTTAAAAGTAGGCTCGCAAAGAAAATAGTTAAAGTGGGGTGTGCGAAAGTGTGTTTAAGAGCTATGGTTCGGAAAGAAAGTAGGTCATTTGGTGGGGGTCGACCAACCCAAACCCTTAAAAAACCCTATTATTTATTATCATTGAAAGACCTAGACCCATTTAAAAATCCTATTATTTTTAATGAAAGTCCTATATCCCTTTAAAAATCCTATTATTTTTAATGAAAGTCCTATATCCCTTTAAAAATCCTATTATTTTTAATGAAAGTCCTATATCCCTTTAAAAATCCTATTATTTTTAATGAAAGTCCTATATCCCTTTAAAAATCCTATTATTTTTAATGAAAGTCCTATATTCCTTTAAAAATCCTATTATTTTTAATGAAAGTCCTATATCCCTTTAAAAATCCTATTATTTTTAATGAAAGTCCTATATCCCTTTAAAAATACTATTATTTATTATTATTGAAAGCCCTAGACTCTTTTAAAAATCCTGGTTTGGGATATTATCCTATTAAAAATACTTAATATTAATATTTTATAGATAATTCAGGCTACAATTCTAAAGTAGGCTAAAATGATGTTTTATCTTTCAAGTCAAAATTGAGTAAAATACAAACTTCTATAAATATAATACACATACTTATTTTTATTGATGGCAATATTATCTAAACTGATATTTACAGTGTCAATTATGCGAAACCATATACTTAGAATATACGGAAGCGATCGATGTTAATATTATAATTACAGTTTGAATTTTCATAATTTGCTCTGCTTTAATTATGAATACGTCACAGAAATTATTATAGTGACGTCATATTGGAACAATTTGCAACTGAGATGAGATTTTTTGCCACTTTTTTCTTGCATTTCTGTTTATTATTAGAAAGCTTTGAATATGTAATGACTTGTGTTGAGTGTGAATGTACTTTAAAGATCTCATTAAACAGCGTCACACCGACCCAAATCTTGCCTTTGATTTTTTGGGGGTATTATTCTGGTTTCAGCCACAATTTACTAATAGAAGGTGCGTTGTTATATACTTATTTGTTTGGGAGGGGGAGGGGGGCTGGCTTTATATTCGTCTCAAATCTAGATTTAAGCTGTGGAAAAATTAACAGAAACCCGCTATTATTTGCCGCTGCTATAGCCCTGTCTATATTACGTCACTAACTCTCCGCAAAGAGAGATGGTCGTACTGATGCAAGAGATACCCATTCAGTACTATGGTAATTAGCATCATATGTTAGGAGGTTTTTAAAGAAGGGCTATTTTTTAGATATATTATTTAAATGGTTCGTGCTCCCCTATTCTATACCTCGAAATTTCACGATATTAAACAAACACAAAAAAGTACTGAGCAGGTACAGACTAAACAAGGACCTAAGTTTAGGTTAAGTAGTTTCTTCTTGTGATATTTTGGGTTATCAGACCGAATATGGTTGTTTATTGTGAGTCGGAAGCAAAATTCCAGCAAAATCAGCTTTGAATCCGAATTCGACGGATTCGGAATCAAACTAATTTTTCGATTTTTGCCTTCTGACCGCCAAAAACGAAGAACAAATTTGGAAAAATCGCACAAAATACAAGAAGTAATTTAATCTACCAAAAAGTGATATCGGTTAAGTAAATAATTCCTGTTTTCTGTTTCTTGTGAAGATCGACTATGGAATAAAGACTAAAAACGTCATTTTTGTCCGAATCTATCAATCAGTTTTTGAATTAGTTCATGCCTGTTCTCAAAAACCTTTACTGATGAACACATCATGCAGAGTCCACATAAACGTCCATCTGCCATTGTTGACCTAAACCAGATTTTTACCCTTCTCATAGTGCTGAGACAGTGCTCTTTCTATACCTTCTTGGCTTTAACCAGGTTTTATCGTTTTCATATTGCTGAAGCAACTCTCTTTCTGTACAGGTACGGGTAATGTTAGAGCAATAGCCATAGTCAGTCGTTTCCCTGCACTGACCAGCTAACATACGTCCTTTTCTGGTTTGCCTCTGACGACATAAATTCGCTACATCAACTTGAGCATTTTTATACTTGATATATATGATAATGTGCACAATCATAAATGTCATACCCCTTTGTAAACGGTGTGGTGACAGTAAAGACACCTAGTTACCCACCGTTAATGAGTGAAGAATAGCTAAACCACGGTGAATATTTGTCTAACCACGCATGACGGAAATTGCATGGCCTTTTTTGAAAATATAATTTGCTGGAGGTGTCCAACACTCCACAAGAAGATTGTGTTTTAGATCATGTTAATGTTTACGATGAATTAACATACGACTCGATAACATTACACTCAACAAAATCCGCGCATGAGTATCGACTAAAGTCAGCTTAACTCTGTCGTTGAGCTTTAGCTTTATTGTTCTTCAGGTTTATTTTTCCCTTCTTTTTTTTATTCCCGACATTTGAAGTTTTATTTTCATCTAATTTTCTGTTTTCATAAAATTCCTCTAAAAAGAAATTAAGATTATCCAGGCAACCTTCAGTCTATAATCACAGCAATGTAAAAATAACGATATAAAATAATGGTTTCAGGACCCTAGTATCATTAGCATCTAAAATCACAGCCTACAGTACCACACTAGTTATATTGTCCAGTAATTTACCATACTACCGAGAGAGGCAGAGAACTGAAATCCCCAATACTAGGGTCGTAATTATAAGGTTTCAACCTCTAAACCCCCCTCACCCCCGTTAAGAAGACCTAATCCAGGGGGGGGGGAACTTCCAGCGGACGCCCATGCTGGGCCTAGAAAGGCAACTCAACTCCCCAGAAAGAAAAATAAAACTAGAATATTTAATGATTTTTATGGCGGTTTTTGTATTTTTTACGATGTTTCAAAAGTTTATGATAATTTGTGTTAAAAATATAAATTTCGTGTTTACAGGTATGAGTGTGTGTAAAATATTGACGTACAGGTGCACATGAACATAAGGTACATTTGCTCATTCAGTAACTACAAATAAAAATGTCAGTTATATCTTAATAATCAAGTAGTGACTATTTTTACTCGACGTCTGAAGATATGTAAATTATTCCGCGAATTTAAATGACTTCTTTAGTCTTTTTACATTTTGTCGATTATTCTACGTATATGTTTGTATATTTTCCATTCATCTAATTAAGTGGGTAATTTTTATTTACTAATACAAATGACGTATTTTGAATGCAAATTGAAATATCAATTATCTAAATTCTCAGGATGTTTAGTGTTGTTGCGGAGATCGAAACAGATGGCGCTGCGTTCACTTCTTGAGGCTAGACTAGGCTAACAACTTTGTTTAGGAGCAAATTTATTTATTTATTGGTGAATTTTTTGTGCTTTAACCCAGAAGTATAAAAGGAAGTATAGCTCAATTTAGGTCAGGAAAAATGAATATAAACACGAATGATTAACTTAATCTCTATCGATAGATCTCTATCGATAGGTTCTGGGTAAAGGTGGAAAAGTTAGGGAAATTTCAAATAAAGAAAATGAGCATAGGAAAGAACCAAGAAGATTATTTTGTGTGTTATGGGTCGGCTTCCATTCTATACTGATAGAGTTTAAAGCCCTCTGTCACCCTCAGTCGGGAATAGCCGGGGTATCAAAGAGTATGGGAGAACATAACAACACGACGGAAATCAAGGCATGATCAAGAGTCTGACTTATTAAGAACCCTAGATCAGAACTTACCCTAAATCCTTGGGCAGCGCGGGTATTTGAAGCTCCTCAAAACAAGTTCGTACATTGATCAAAAGCACTGAAGTACGAACAAAACCGTATTTGTGAGGCAAGGAAAGAAATAAATAGAACATAAACCAAATCTTCCTTAAGAATCAATTTGTCAAGACTCGAGTGTCCTTTTTCCTTAAAAAAGAAGAAAAAACATTATTAAATAAGACCTTTAAACAACAAAGTAGTTACCATATTTATTAAAAACCCTCTCATAACCCATAATTAAGCCTTAGATGTCTGATTTTACAAAACTCAGCTGTTTTTGATGAAATATAAACACCCATATCGTAATATCTTCTTCCATTGAGATGATGTTACAGTGTAACGAAAAAGAGAATTAACCGGATAAGACAAGGATAAGGAGGATAAAGGAATAGTTTTGGATGACTGCCGCTAGGATTTCATGTGCTGTATTGCCAAATAATAATATTTTTCATAACAAGTTAGATTGGAAAATTAATTATAAGGGAAAATATAGCCAAATTTAATGTGAATATCTTTGTGATATCAATGATTAAAAATTAAACAAATATGAAAAGTCAATTAAGGTGAAAAAAGGAAAAATTAAGGGAAATTTTTCAACTTTACTTGGAAACAAAACCGTTTCAAAATGTTTCGACAGTAATGCTTGAAATACAGCAACAACGTAAAAAATGATCATCAAATTCAATTACTTTTATTGTTAAATCTCCTATCTAGTTTATTTATGACTAATTCTACCCCCAATAACACTCCACCTCTCAACAAATAATATATCTTAAATAGTCACTCTCTGAACGAAACAGCCTATTGTGACATGACTAATTGTAGCGACTATACAATCGGTAAATGGCACCCAATCTAAGGTGGTACAGAGGTGGTGACGATTAGAGAGGATATTGCGTTACAGCCCGCATCTATAGATCCTAACGTACGTGAGTATGTGTACACGTGTATTTATGAGAGGGGGAATGTGTGGTGGAGGGAAGAATGGGTATTTTTAGTTGTGAAATTGCAGCCAAGGCGAAAACAACACGACGAAAGGATATTGAAGGAGATTCGATGTCTTGGGTGCATGAGAGACAGTGGATGAGCAGCCGGCGGTCATCTCTAACCTGTCCTTCTGGCGAGTCATGGACGGAGTATAGAGGGATATGAATAGGGATATGCGATGAGAAACGTCTCACGCTGGAAGTCCTGCTTAATATCCAATCATTTTTCTTCTGAATTGAGTCATTATTTATAGTGATCTGCGGTGAAGCACGTTTCAATATGCTAGAGTCACTTGGCCCCCAATCCTTTATCTTCTGAATTGAGTCATTATTTATAGTAATCTGCGGTGAAGCACGTTTCAACATGTTAGAGTCGCTTGGCCCCCAATCCTTATCATCTGAATTGAGTAATTATTTATAGTGATCTGCGGCGGGGCAAGTCTCACTATGCATATGACGTTTTACTTCCAATTGTTTATCTTCTGAAAGTCACAATCTAAAAGTGAAATTGACATCTAATACTTTTTGTTTGGAATTGAATCGATATTGATACTTATCTACGTTGAGGCCTTTATCAATCTTCATTGGACGCTTGACTCAATTACTTTCAATTCTAAATTGAGTCATTATTGATATAATCTGCGGTGAATCGTTTCTCATTATGCAGGTGACGCTTAACTTTTAAGCGTTTATCTTCTCAATTGAGTCATTATTGATAGCAATTTGCGGCGATGCACGTGTCACTAGGCAAATTAAGTTTAACGTCCAATCCTTTCTCGTGTGAATTGGCAGCTAATTTATAGAGGTCTGCGGCGAGACACGTCTTAGTATACAAGTCATAATTTACCTCCAACTTTTATCTTTTGATTGAGAAGGACCTGCGCTCAGGCGCCTTTCTCTATGCCAGTGTTGATAGATCTCCAAATCTTTGAGGCATCATTAAATGATGCCTCAAAGAAAATGAACTTGCAAATATAGTTCGAAAGTGCTTGGATTCATCTTTTCATTTTCCTGTGGGTTAATTTTCATATTATTGCTTTCCTCACGTGCCACTTTGTGAGTTTTTTATTATTATTATTATTATTATTATTATTATTATTATTATTATATATATATATTTATATGAAAGATAGTTTCTTCATTATTAGTTGAAAATGGCATTTTGCTGAAACTAGTCCGATAGTTATAAATAAAATCTTGATTCAAATATTGTGGTTAAACATTATCCTTCACTGATATACATATATATATATATATATATATATATATATATATATATATATATATATATATATATATATATATATATATATATATATATATATGTTTTATTAAAGACCAGGCTAGTTGAGCCTTGATAAGCTTCTTTCTTTGCTTTTCTAATTTCCTTATTATTCTTTTTTCGTCTTGCGAAAGGTTATAGATAAGTGTTCCGATATTCACGGTTTATTTTAGCTAACTGAGCTTTCGGTCACGTTTGACCATCTTCGGAGCGAATTAATTTTACACTGGTTAAACATTTAAAGGAATTACATTTATACACTAAAGATAATTTAGATAATGAAATGAAGGGAGAATGTGGTTGACAGGAAGTAGTTAGAAAAGGTACATTTGGGAATGGAATTTCGGTCATTATTGACCGTTAATCCTTAAAGAGTTTTAAGGTTTGCTGGGTGGCGGTCAATTGGGCATTAATCTTCGGTTTTTCTTCTTGGATTAGTATCGCTTCCAGGATATGAAGGCGTGTGCGGTGACTTCTCCTTTTGATAATGGTGTTTTGTCCCAAAATTTATCGTGTTAGTTGAATTCCATATTGCATGTAGTGGTTCTTGATAGTGCCGTTTTGCAGATCCATGATGACTCTACGAGATAGGGATGTGGTTGTCATTCCAATGTATTTATTTAAATTATGAAGCTTGCAATCTTCAAGCTGACAGAAGAATTCAATTCTTTTTTCGTACTTGTGTTGTTGATAATGAGGTGATTACTTATTTTGGGGGTTTTATAATATATTGTGACTTGTAGCGTTTCTTCTGGATTTGTGCATTTTGTATTTTGGTGTATAATATCCTTGATTGTTCTTTCGTCGATTTTATACGATTCCCTCATTGGGTTCCTATGGAAGATATTTATTGGGTGTTTCTTATTGTCTTCATTTTTATTATTGTTATTTTCATGTAAGTTTACCAGGTCATTTGCCCTATAGCGTGCGGCCTACCAGGTCATTTACACTTTAGTGTGCAGCCTACCTCCACTATAATAATTTTACACTACAGGATGATAAAAACAAATTAAATAATGCGTTTTTGTTTGTATCTTCCGGTGAGCAGAGGGCATCTCTGTTCCCTCCGACCGCTTGAGAGATTAAGGAGATAAAGGCAGGGTCCAACAGCATGAGCTGTAGGACCTCGCCAACATTATCACAATTAAGTGGGGCCGTAGCTTCTGTAAATCTGACCTGAGGGACCATAATAATTATCTTTCTACGCAAAATCGGCGATCAAACGGACCTTACAAACTAGAGACCGATCAACCTCAGTGTATCTATAAACCAGCTAGATAACCAACAACCAAGACAAAGGCTGGCTTCAGAAAAGATTCTTTTTTTTCTATAACCTATTTTGCTTCCAGGGATCCGTCAATGTCTTTAAAACCCCCAACATCGAGAAATGGGATCCTGTTATTTCCCTTGTAAACTGGATTTCAGGAAAGATGTTATTGATATGTGCGGGCAATTCCTCAACTTTCCTCCGATGGATAAATGTATCGCCCACAAATCGGACCCATATTCGTGGGGGCTGAGTGTCGAGGGGCAAAGCACTCTGGCAACGGTTTCATCAATGGATACATCAAATTAGATAATTATTATTATTATATTTCCATATTATTGACTTTTACCCTTCTCATTTAGTACCCTTTTATGAAATCAGTGATGTCCCAAACAATTGCCATTTCGCTCATTTGTGCTTTGGTGTGCCCAGCCACGTTTAATAGGCATGACCACGCCCAGGTTCTCTCCGTCTCCCCCTTCTACCCCACCACCACTTCCGGGGAAAATGGCTTTCCCCTTCTGGATTTGAAAGCTTAACCAATGAACAGTTATAGCTTGGTGTGCCTTTATTCTGTACATTATGTATATATATATATATATATATATATATATATATATATATATATATATATATATATATATATATGGGTAAAAATCAGGATAGGTAACAGGTGAATAAGTATAAATATTTTGTTGTACCATGTAGGGAAAAAGAAAGATTGATTGGAGCTAGCAGTTTCGTTATCTTAATAACATTTTCAAACTCACAATGGTTTATGAAATAGAGAGACACTGTATTTATTCAAAGCAATGTTTTCCATAAATAATCAGAGGGTCAGATTTTTTATATTTTTTATGACCTCTGATAAGTTTGATTTGAGGAAGAAAGATAAGACTGGATCTAAAGCAAAGAACCCGGCGCTAATATTTACATTTCTCTCCTTACATAACATAACATAACATAATTACACGGATGACAAAGGCCACAAGGGCCTATCAAAGGTCATCCGCCTCCGTCAAAACCCACCCACAAAAAGCACCATCACCAGGGGAAGACAAAATCAAAGTCCCCCACAATATAATATAACAGATGACAAAAGCCACAAGGGCTCATCATAGGTCATCCGAGTCAAACGGCCTCTTTTTTAAGGCACCCACACTCCTAGGAAAACTACATCTAGAGGATTGCATCCAGAAACAAGGGTATTACCAATCAAGGCTTGTCAAGAACTAAATCATGCAGCTATAGATATATACAAACAATATTAATATATAAAAAACTTAGGAACCATCACAACCTTCCCTTCCCATAAACTCATCCAACCTACTCTTAAATACATTTAGATTTGGACTACCTACTACCCTCTGCGGCAATTTGTTCCAGAAGTATACCACTCTATTGGTGAAAAAAATATTTTCTTAAATCCAACCTACACCCTTGCTTTTTAATTTTCAAGTGGTGACCTCTAGTCCGATTTCCATCATCTAACTCAAAAAACTTGCTAACATCCAATTTATCTATCCCGGAAAAAATTTTAAAGAGCTCAATCATATCCCCTCTCACACACCTCCTTTCGAACGAGAACATATTTAATACCATCAGTCTATCTTCATATTCAAGGTGCCTCAGGGAAGGAATAATCTTTGTTGCCCTCCGTTGCACTGACTCAAGAAGGTTAATATCGTGTCTAAAATGTGGGGACCATGCCTGTATACATTACTCTAGATGTGGCCTAACATAAGAGTTATAGAGTTTAAGAATAACCTCCTTACTTTTGTAACTGACATTTCTCTTAATAAAACCCAGCACTCTATTTGCCCTATTTCTTGCTTCAATACACTGCTTAGAAAACCTTAATGACTTATCTATTACTACTCCTAGATCTTTCTCATCCTCTACTGAGCTCAGCCAATGCCCATCCATTTCATAGTTAAATTCTGCTGGAGATTAGGAACGATGATACACAGATATTTCTGCTAATAAAATTATTTATATGCACTATGGTATCTGCTTTTGACCATTTAATCTGGTAACCCATCTTAAGCCTGTGGACGGCCAAAGAATTATTTGGATATATATATATATATATATATATATATATATATATATATATATATATATATATATATATATATATATATATATATATATATATATATATATATATATATATATATATATATATATATATATATATATATATATATATATATATATATATATATATATATATATATATATATATATATATATATATATATATATATATATATATATATATATATATATATATATATATATATATATATATATATATATATATATATATATATATATATATATATATATATATATATATATATATATATATATATATATATATATATATATATATATATATATATATATATATATATATATATATATATATATATATATATATATATGTATATATATATATATATATGTATATATATATATATATATATATATATATATATATATATATATATATATATATATATATATATATATATATATATATATATATATATATATATATATATATATATATATATATATATATATATATATATATATATATATATATATATATATATATATATAAAGAGACATGGTTTCGAAGGCACAGAAGTACCGTTTACGCGATACTTCACAGGGGCATAGGGACGAATTTTAAATGACAATTAGATACATATTTGTTCCTGAATAGCTACACACGATGAGAGCTTCATGATATTACATAACCAAACATTCAAGTCTTTAAATCTGTAAAGCATCTCATCTTCAGTTAAAAAGCAGACAAAGATCTTCTATAAGTTAATTTTTTGGTACCTATAATATTTTCAAAAATTAAGTAGGTATTAATTGTATAATAATGGACTCTACACTTCAAATTTCTTTTCTATTACCCGCCCAGAAGGCAACGTTGGGCGTTTCTAAACTCTATCCACCCTGTAGATGAAGAAAAATGAGGATGTAGTCATTGTAGGATGAATATGGCATGAGCACCCCGACATGGATGCAATTATTGAGATTATACCACCCGATCTGGATGCAATCAGTGAGTTTATAAGACCTCTCATAAATGAAATCATTGAGTTTATACCCCCCCCTAGATGCAATCATTGAATTATACCCCTCCCCCTCAACTAGATGCAAACATTGGGTTAATACCAGCACACCTGGATGTAATCATTGAGTTCATACCATCCCACCTGAATGTAATCATTGTGTCTAAACAACCCGACATGGATGCAATCATTGAGATTAAACCACACATCCTGGATGCAATCATTGAGATTAAACCACACATCCTGGATGCAATCATTAAGTTTATACCACCACACCTGCATGCAATCATTAAGTTGATACCACCCCACCGGGATGCAATCATTGAGTTTATTACTCCACACCTGGATGAAATCATTGAGTTTAAACCAACCCACCTGAATGCAATCATTGAGTTTATACCACCCACCTTGATCCAATCATTGAGTTTATACATCCACACAGGGATGCAATCATTGGTGTATACAACCTCACCTGAATGCAATCATTGAGTTTATACCACCCCACTTGCATGCAATCATTGAGTTTATACGATCCCACCTGAATGCAATCATTGAGTTTATACCACCCACTTGCATGCAATCATTGAGTTTATACGATCCCACCTGAATGCAATCATTGAGTTTATACCACTCACCTTGATCCAATCCTTTAGTTTATACATCCACACCTGGATGCACTTATTGAGTTTATACCACCCTACATTGATTAAATCATTAGGTTTATACATCCAAACCTGGATGCACTTATTGAGTTTATACCACCCTACACTGATTAAATCATTAGGTTTATACATCCAAACCTGGATGCAATCATTGAGTTTATACCACCCCACCTGGATGCAATCATTGAGTTAAAACCACCCCACCTGGATGCAATAGGTGATTTTATACAACCCCACCTGGATGCAATTATTGAGGTTATACATCCACACCTGGATGCAATCATTAGTTAAAATCAGCCCACCTTGATGCAATCATTGAGTTTATACCACCCCGACCTTGATCCAATCATTGAGTTTATACATTCACACCTGGATGCAATCATTGAGTTTATACCAACCCACCTGAATGCAATCATTGAGTTTATACCACCCTACCTGGATGCAATTATTGAGTTTATACATCCACACCTGGATGCAATCAATAGTTTATACCCCCCCAACTGCATGAAATCATTGAGTTTATACCACACCACCTGGATGCAATCATTGAGTTTATACCACCCCACCTTAATCCAATCATTAGGCTTATACATCTACACCTGGATGCAATCATTAGGTTTATACCACCCCACCTGGATGCAATCATTGAGTTTATACCACCCAGACCTGGATGCAATAATTGATTTTTAGAAAACCACACCTGGAGGCAATCGGTTAGTTTATACCACCCCACCTGAATGCAATCATTGAGTTTATACCACCCCACCTGGATGTAATAATTGATTTTATACAACCACACCTGGATGCAATAATTGAGTTTATACCACCCCACCTGAATGCAATCATTGAGTTTATAGCACCCACCTTGATCCAATCATTGAGTTTATACATCCACACCTGGATGCAATCATTGAGTTTATACCACCTCACCTGAATGCAATCATTGAGTTTATACCACCCACGTTGATCCAATCATTGAGTTCATACATCCACACCTGGAAACAATCATTAAGTTTATACATCCACACCTGGATGCAATCATTAGTTTATACCACCCTACCTGGAGGCAATCATTGAGTTTATACCACCCACCTTAATCCAATCAATTGAGTTTATACATCCACACCTGAATGCAATCATTGAGTTTATACCACCCACCTTGATCAGATCATTGAGTTTATACATCCACACCTGGATGCAATCATTAAGTTTATATCACCCCACCTGAATGCAATCATTGAGTTTATACCACCCCACCTAGGATGCAATAATTGATTTTATACAACCACACCTGGATGATATCATTGAGTTTATACCAGCCCACCTGAATGCAATCATTGAGTTTATACACCCACCTTGATCCAATCATTGAGTTTATACATCCACACCTGGATGGAATCATTGAGTTTATACCACCCCACCTAAATGCAATTATTGTGTTTATACATCCACACCTGAATGTAATCATTGAGTTTATAACACCCCACCTGAATGCAATCATTGAGTTTATACCACCCACCTTGATCCAATCATTGAGTTTATACATCCACACCTGGATGTAATCATTGAGTTTATAACACCCCACCTGAATGCAATCATTGAGTTTATACCACCCACCTTGATCCAATCATTGAGTTTATACATTCACACCTGGATGCACTCATTAGTTTATACCAACCCACCTGCATAAATTTATTGAGTTTATACCACCACAACTGGATGCAATCATTGAGTTTATACATCCACACCCGGATGTAATCATTGAGTTTATAACATCCACCTGAATGCAATTATTGAGTTTATACCACCCTATCTGGATGCAATAATTGATTTTATACAACAACACCTGGATGATATCATTGAGTTTATACCACCCACCTTAATCCAATCAATTGAGTTTATACATCCACACCTGGATGCAATCATTGAGTTTATACCACCCACCTTGATCAGATCATTGAGTTTATACATCCACACCTGGATGCAATCATTAAGTTTATACCACCCCACCTTAATGCAATCATTGAGTTTATACCAACCCACCTGGATGCAATAATTGATTTTATACAACAACACCTGGATGATATCATTGAGTTTATACCAGCCCACCCGAATGCAATCATTGAGTTTATACACCCACCTTGATCCAATCATTGAGTTTATACATCCACACCTAGATGCAATCATTGAGTTTATAACACCCCACCTTGATCCAATCATTGAGTTTATACATCCACACCTCAATGCAATCATTGAGTTTATACCACCCACCTTGATCCATTCATTAAGTTTATACATCCACACCTGGATGCAATCATTGAGTTTATCCTAACCCACCTGAATGCAATCATTGAGTTTACACCACCAATTTTGAACAAATTATTGAGTTTATACAACTACACCTGGATGCAATCATTGAGGTTACACCACCCCACCTGAATGCAATCATTGAGTTTATACCACCCACCTTGATCCATTATTAAGTTTATACATCCACACCTGGATGCAATCATTAAGTTTATACCACCCCACCTGAATGCAATCATTGAGTTTATACCACCCACCTTGATCTAATCATTGAGTTTATAACCCACACCTAGATGCAATCATTGAGTGTCTACCAACCCACCTGAATGCAATCATCGAGTTTATACCACCCAACCTGGATGCAATTATTGAGTTTATACCAACCACCTGGAAGTAATCATTGAGTTTATACCACCCCACCTGCATACAATCATTGAATTTATACCATTCCACCTGGATGCAACCATTGAGTTTATACCACCCCACCTGAGTGCAATCATTGAGTTAATAGCACCCTACCTACATGCAATCATTGTGTTTATACCACCCCACCTGGATACAATCATTGAGGTTATAAAACCACACCTGGATGCAATCATTGAGTTTATACCACCCCACCTGGATGCAATCATTGAGCTTATACAACCCCACCTGGATGCAATCATTGAGTTTATACCACCCAATTTGATCCAATCATTGAATTTATACATCCACACCTGGATGCTATCATTGAGTTTATACCACCCCACCTGGATGCAATCATTCAATTTATACCACCCTACCTAGATGCAATCATGGAATTTATACATCCACACCTGGATGTAATCATGGAGTATATACCACCCCACCTGCATGCAATCATTGAGTTTATACTACCCCCACCTTGATCCAATTATTGAGTTTATACATCCACACCTAGATGCAATCATTAGTTTATACCACCCACCTTGATCCAATCATTGAGTTTATACCAGCCCACCTGAATGCAATCATTGAGTTTATACCACCCCACCTGGATGCAATCATTGAGTTTATACCACCCTTCCTGCATGCAATCATTGAGTTTATACCACCCCACCTGGATGCAATCATTGAGTTTATACCACCCACCTGGATGCAATCATTGAGTTTATACCACCCCACTTGCATGCAATCATTGAGTTTATACAACCACACCTAGATGCAATTATTGAGTTTATACCACCTTTCAACTTGATCTAATTATTGAATTTATACATCCACGCCTGAATGTAATCATTGAGTTCATACCACCGCATTTGTTTGCAATCATTGAGTTTATACAACCACACGTGGATGCAATCATTGAGTTTATACCATCCCACCTGGGTGCAATTATTGAGTTTATATCACTCCATCTGGATACAATCATTGAGTTTATACCACCCTACTTAGATGCAATCATTGAGTTTATACGATCCCACCTGGGTGCAATCTTTGAGTTTACACTACCCACCTTGGGCTAATCATTGAGTTTATACCACCCCACCTTGATCCAATCATTGAGTTTATACATTCACACCTAGATGTAATCATCTAATCATTGAGTTCATACTACCCCTCATACTACCCCACTTACATGCAATCATTCAGTTTATATAACCACACCTTGATGTAATCATTGAGTTTATACCCCCCTATCTGGATGCAATCATTGAGTTTATACCACCCTACTTGGATGCAATTTAATTTCCACTTTCTGCCTGCTCTATAGACCACCAGCACAAGGGTGTGATATTCAATTCCAACACTATAAAACAGCCTCCCTCCACTCTTACCTGTTCCTACAGGCCATTTTCCATGAAAAAGAGGCCCCACTTAGCTGTAGTGAATTTGCCGGGGCCTGGAGCCTAGGCTGTATGATTAAACGCCTCCCCCCCTCCTTTCCCCTTATCTCCCAAGCGGTCGGAGAGCAATGCAATACCACCTCCACCAACAATAATATTCTCTATGATGAATTAGTGCCTGGCTAATTTATTTTATTGCCCGTATCGTGGTCCTAAGTTTACATTCGAAATTAACTAACTTTCGGGTGATTTGTATAATTAACTAGAGGTTCATGATCTAGTGGAGCTGCAGTGAAACTCAATTAGATTTAGATTCAGAAACCTCAATTACTACTTGTGACATTGGTTTGACCTTAATATCTCTAAATATGGCCGATTTAGCACCTCTAGTCACTAGGTGGTGCCACCCGTTGGTCAACTTATATTGAAGTCAGTGACCTCAATTACCTTTGGTAGCATTGGTTTTAGATGGCTACATTGAGCCCGCGACTCGTTGCGGACAGAAGATGAACACAACACGAGATTTGCGCGTCCCAAAGACCTGCTTTTCTTCGTCGCAGTTAAAAATATAATTGAGAGAAGCAAATATTGACAAGTACAAAACTTTCTAGAGAATATTTCCTCAAGTACTAATACGTGCTTTTGTCTCCATTTTCCTTGGTTCAAATACATATTTTTATAAAGCAAATAAAGGACAAGAAATAAAAGTTGATTGTGCCTTTTGGCACTTTAATTATTACGCAATATAAAGTAGTAAATTAATATAAAGTGGAGAGGTCATATTTAAGACCAATTTTATTATAGATTATTCCAATTACACGTGAATGTAAATAACAAAGGATGTGGTCAAGAGACGTAAAATGTACCTTCAATTTACCTGTTTTCTATGGGTTATTTAATCACCAATAATTCTAGATTATTATCCCTTATAAGGACTCGTTACACTCCTATGTATATATTTTGATATCGAACCATCACATGTATATAATAATCCCATGACTCTCTTGCTTAGTGGAGCAGGCGTTGGATTTCCGCGCTTCGATACCGGGATCAATTACCAGTAAGAACCTACACAGAGGATTCGGACTTTCCTCACGATTTGGTGATACGTACATGAATTATCTGAAAGATAAACAGGTGACACGAAGGAAGATTGACCCCTTTTGTTTAACTATCCCCAATAACTAGTAAGCTTAGGAATTTTTGTGGTACTTCACTTCGGTGGAGTGTGGAAACAAGTACCAGTCCTCGGGTTCCGTCGAGGGATAATGTTGGGGTGCGGTCATAAAAAAAACAAAAGGACTCGGAATAATTCATTTAACACGCCAGAAATTACGTCTGTTCAAGGGTGGAAATTTAGGTCCCGTTTGGGAGGGGTTTGGTGGGGGGGGGACCTTTAGTTACTGGATCCATTGGATCGGTTTAGATGTAAAGATCGTATCTTTAAACCAGCCCCCATTCCGTGCCCGTCTTTTACCCGAGTCAATTGGCGCCAGTTCGACGTAAGAGCCACAAACGAGATGATGAAGAAGAGGGCCTCAGGGGGGAGGGGGTTATGGGGTGGCACTCGGAGGCCACCTGGGCCCTGACAGGAATTTGTGAGTAGACGGACGACGGACCCCTCCCCCTCCCCGTGGGTTATTTCGGGACAGAGGGGTGAGGCTCGGTCGGAAGCCCCCCCTGCCTCAGTAAGAAACTGAAGAGAGACAAAGAAGGGGAGGGCCAGGGCGGGTCTCGCTGATTTACACAGAAACAAACAGACGCATATGGGAGGGCAAGGAGACAAACACCAACAAACGGGGTTGCAGACAGAGAGGCTAAGAGCTAATAGACAGACACCCGAAAGCGGAGCTGCAGACAGACAAGTTAAGAGCTAATAGACAGACATAAAAAACGGGGTTGCAGACAGCCAGACTAATAGCTAATAGACAAATATATAAAAAAATGTGCTGCAGACAGACATACTAAAAACTAATAGATGAACACCGTAGAAACGGGTTATAGACAGACATAATAAGTGCTAATAGACAGACACCAAAAAAGACGGTTCTGCCGAAAGACAGATTAATCGCTAATAGACATACACCAAAAAACAGGACTATAGACAGACAGACTAAAAGAAAATATATGGGACACCAAAGAAACTGGGTTGCAGACAGACAAACTAAGAGAAAATAGACCGACACCAAAAAAACGGGACTGTAGACAGACAGACTAAGAGAAAATATATGGGACACCAAAGAAACTGGGCTTCAGACAGACAAACTAAGAGAAAATAGACCGACACCAAAAAAACGGGACTGTAGACAGACAGACTAAGAGAAAATATATGGGACACCAAAGAAACTGGGCTTCAGACAGACAAACTAAGAGAAAATAGACTGACACCAAAAAACGGGGCTGCAGACAGACAGACTAATAGACAGACAAAGAAACAAAAAGGCCAACACGAGCGGCTGATGAGTAAACATCCTCAAGAAAAAAGGGAGGCACAGGCGAACCAGTTGCCAAACAGAGAAGAAAACGAAAAAATAGACAGACAAATAGAGATACAAGGGGTGGAGGTAGAGAGAGACTGACAGATGAACGGGCTGAGAGAGAGGATGTGTGGTTGTGCCAGCACCGCCCACCACCTCCACCTCCTCCTTCTCCGGCGTCAGTGCTCGGATCCTGTCTAAAAATAGATCCGACCCGAGGGGAGGTGAGGAGGGAGCTGTAAGGAGAAAAAGGATCCGTGTATGTATGTGTGTGTGTGAGAGAGAGAGAGAGAGAGAGAGACAGACAGACAGAAGAGAAAGAAAGAAAAGAGGAAGGCAGAAATAAGAGAGAAAGGAAGGAGTGGGATAAATAGAAGAAGAAAAAGGAATACAAAATAAAGACAAAAAAGAAAATAACGAAAGAATAAAAGAAACAAGAAGACCAAGGAGGAAGATGAAAAAAGAAAGGAAAGAATGAAAATAGAAAAAAATATATATATAAAGAGATGAAGAAAGAAAGGAGAAAGAAAAGGAATTAAAAAGAGGAAGAACAGAAATAAAAGGAAGGAAAAGGAACTAAAGGAAACAAAAGTAGGAAGGAAAGAGAGAAGGACGCAAAGAAGAATAAAGAGATAAAAATAAAGAATGATATAGAAATAAAGACAGAAAAGGAAGGTAGGAAGAAAAGGGAAGAAATAAAGGAAGAAAAGGAGGGAAGAAAGAAAGAAGAGGAAGGAAGGAAGGAACAAAGTAAAATAAAACGAAACAAAGCTACAAATATATATAATTAGAAGAAAAAAAGAGAAAAAGAAAGAAGGAAGGGGGATGAAGACAGAAAAGGAAGGGAGGAAGAAACGAAGATAAAGGAAGAAAGGTAGAAAAAAGATGGAAGAAAGGAATGAAGGAAAGAATAAAGACACAACGAAAGAAAGAAAGCCAGAAATAAAAGTTTTAGAAAAAAAGGAGAAAAAGAAAGAAATATAGAAAGAAAGAAGAAAATGAAAGGAGAAAAAGAAAGAAAGATAGAGATAGGGAAGAAAAAGAAATAAGAGAGAAAAGCTAGATAAATAAATCGACAGAAAGAATGATAAAAATTAGATATATAGAAACAAAGAAGGAAAAAGAATGAAAAAAAGAAAGAAAGATAAAAGTAGACAGAGTGAAACTCTGCATGATTGTGAACGAAATTGCTTCAGGCCCTCGCAACCTAAATCAACCTCACTCGCAATATATGTTGCAAACATTCGCACATCCACCTATGAGTGGGTGTAGTAGTCCTTGCGGAAGAGTAATTGGTAATTTCCCCATCCACCTATAGCCCCCATTCCACCTCCACCTCCAATGTGACTGTAAAGTGGGCGGAAAGGTCATTGCGCAAGTGTAGTGAACTAGGTGGAAGATGCGAAGTGTGAAAGAGAGGCGAGCCTTGCATGTATTGGTGATTATTGACGTACATTCATTATTTAAGATGTGGGTGAAATATGTTTGTGTGTGTGTATATGTGTGGTGGTATGTAGATGTAAGTGTGGGTGGAATCTGTTTGTGTGTGTGTACGTGTGTAAATGTGTGGAGGTATGTAGATGTAAGAGTGGGTAGAATCTGCTTGTATATGTGTGTGTGTGTAAGTCTGTGTACACACACAGTGGATGAAGTCGGGTTGACCTGTTAGAAGGGTTTTTAAACGACGATTTTTTCATGACTAACGAGGGCATAGGGAAAATGAAAGGGGGCATGAATAGGAGAAAGGATCACAAAAGTGGACTCGCTCATGAGAGATGCGCGTCTTCCCGTCGAGTGCGCCAAGTAGTTTCCTCTATAGACTACTCGGGATATTTTCTTCTTGCACATTTTGAGTTACCCCAATCTTCTCTACTCTCACTTTTGCCTGGTAGGAATGCCGTTTAACCCCTCTTTCTCCCCTACACACGCCACCTCGTCAGCATCGACCAACATAGAACCCCTCCAATACTATTCCACATCATTCACCCCATTATTATGCTCTTTTCTTTCATTTCCACTCGCACTTCTCTTAGAACTCCACCCCTAAAAAAATTTAATAACAATGTTAAATACCCCCCCCCCTTGCTTTATCCTTCCACCTTTATCCAGTCACTCAAGCCATCTTACACCCCAACACTCGCCTTACCTCTTAACATAAATACTCCACACCATCCAACAGTTTAACTATTTCCTCCTTACATTCTTAGCACCTGCCATAATAGGTTGTTTTACTCCCACATCCCGCCACACACTCCCACACCTACGCAGATATATAAAGTGAAATCAGCAAGCACGAACAATTACCCAATAATGGTAATATAAATTACCCCACTGGATTATATTGTATGGCTATTCCTGGCTGGATTAAGTACCTCTGGTGGATAAGATCACACACAGACTGCAAAGTTTTAAGCTAAGTGCTGAAGATTGGAATCATGGAATCCAATTTATAGGTAAAATAGACGAGGAGGAGGTAATGAAGATGTGAATGACTCTCTCGAAACTATTTCAGTAGTACGTGGGAGCGGATACGGCTAAGATTACGGAGAAGCAGGGAGAAAAGTCGGAGATTTTAGCAACATTTACCTTGAAGATATCAAAGGTAACCTTTAGATTCTTAAGTGGTGGTAAAACAATCCAGGGAAGCAAAATGAGCCATGCGAGTATTTTTACAGCGAGATACCCGATGGATTACCAACCAATAACAACTCAGTTTTGTCATATTTGTGTTTTAGAAGGTTATCCAACAACCACTAAGTAATTAGGACAAACGAAGAGAATATTTTTCAGAGTCTCGTCGAACGGGAATGAAGAGAAAGCGAGGTAGATTTGCGTCATCGGCATAACAGCAAAATGGTAAACCTAAGAACCTAAGGAGCGATTAGGAATGCCAATGGAAAGAAGATAGATATAAAAAAGGGAGGAAATCAAGAACTCAACGTTGTGAGACACTAATACACACCCTCATCAATATATCTCTACCGATGTGAATAGAGTAAGTGCGAGGTGATATATACGAGTAGAGGCAGTAAAGAGCAGTTGCAGAAATTCCAAAAAAATCCATCAAGACGATAATAAAGGACAATATGATGGAGTATATCAAAGGTTGCTGAGAGATCAAGAATTACTAGAATAGGTAGATGACCAACATCAGCCGTTTGAAGAAAGAGATCAGTTACATTTAGTAGAGTTGTGTCCACTCGTGAAAATAGGCTTGAAGGTAATAATGCAGGAGGAAGAAATGTGACCTAGAGTATGGGATGACCTCGGCCTTTCAAGGACTTTAGAGAGGAACAAGAGTTGAGAGAGCTTGGGTAGTATCTTTCCCGGGCGTTTAGCTCCAGACTGGATTTTTGTACAGAGGGACAACAGCCTGTTTGTAGTCGAATGGTACAACAGCAGATGAGAAAGTAGATGATAAAGAAACAGAACGAGGTGAGAAAGAAGGACAAAGAGAAACTAACGATAGAGACGAGGGAAATGACTCCTAAATGAAAAGATATTTTTTGAGGATATAATGAGGGATGTCTCTTCCTCAATGGACACGGGTCCAAATGAGGATGTTGGGGTAGGAGTGAGCAGGGGAGATACCTTATAGCAAGGGTAAGGGACAGCCAGAAGTATACTAGATCGAATATGAACTATCATTTGAAAGAAAAGGGGCTGTGTGAATGGTAGACGCTGAAGATTAGGCGTCACAGTAGAAGACAGATGCGTCAGAATGCTGTAGGAGTGAGTGGGAAGGGTGTGGGCGAATTTTTTAGCAAGCACCCTTCGCAGTAGCACCAGACCGAGCTACCATAACGCACACCTCGTGTGGGCTTATCTGCCGCTTTGCTCTCCGAATGACATCGGCTCACGAATAAGAAATGGGTACCAGGGAACAACCAAAAGTCGGTTGCAATAAGAAGAGAGAACTAGGACTGGATATGGTAGTTGTAAAAAGGCTGCAAGTTGAGACAGGGAAGAAAGCTGGAATATGTTCATAAGACAGAGATATGAGAGAGTGTGTTTAAGAATGTTGAAGTCACCAAGTATAACCAAGGATGTAAGCAGAGAAGGCAGACGAGACGTGGTTTAGAAATTTCCCCAAGTCGTCATGTAGCTGTGGGATAGGTGACCAGGAGGTCGGTAAATATCGCAATTTTGAGAGAAACTTTCAGAGCCAAAAAGTAAGAAAAAATTAGGTATTAGGGGATTAAATTTGGCTTAGGGAGAGGAACAAATGGAAAGTAGCACTTAAATCAACGCCCTCACGTCGTCGTGTAAAGCTCGTAAAATGAAAGAACGATTTCTCCTCGACAGGCAACAAATGAAATAGCCTGAGGATAGAGACCATATATCTACCATGCCGAAAAGAGATAATTATTAGAAAAGATAAAGTCTCAAATGGAATCAGCTTTATTTATAAATAGGAAGCGGCAGTTTAGAAAAACAGCAAAGAGAACGTAAAGGGAAGAGGGAATTAAATCGGTAAGTGGGGCCTTAATTATGCAGAAAGAAGCCGAATTAAGTTTCACAGATAATTTATTAGAGGAAAGAGGTAGGGTTTTAACCAGTCTCGTGAGGAAGGGAGTTAGGAAGAACTGAGTAAGAGGGATGGGCCACAGAGTAGAGAACTGAAGAGGAAAGGGAAAATGGAAGAGCTAAGAAATGAGTAAGAAAAAATACAATAAGTACTTATGTATCGGGACGAAAAGGAGACGTAGGGCGGAACCCGTCAGGAATAGGGGGAAAATAAGTATGATAGAGTTATCCACCACAATTAATAGCCACTCAGATAAATAGAATAAAAGAAGAGCATAAAACAATCAAGCCTCTAAGGAACTTGGATGGAACTTAGGAGATTAAAGTTATATCGAACGAGAGCTACGAGGCACAACCGAACGCGCATGTGCATTTAAAGAAAAATCAGTATCATCATAATTACTTCAATTGGCTAAGATTATAGGGAAGACTTAAGGCTGAAATTAATGAGCCAGATTAAAGCTTGAACGAAATGTTGAGGAGGTTCAGGCCACGGTGAGCGCTATTTTATGACAGTCCTGGCATTGCAAAATGACCTGTTGCCTGATTGACAGCCGAAATACACTGTAACTAGCACCGGGTGTGTTTCTTTTTGATTATGGCAATCGTACTCTAACTTAAAGGCGTTAGAGATGCAAATTTACATCCTTTTAGTTAACGCAAGTTGATGAAATTTACAACGCACCTGGATCTTTAGGTAATAAATACAATTTAACGATCAAAAAAGCAAAATGATCAACACGACACACTTTATAAGGATAATAGTGAAGTTTGATAACGCAAAAGCTTACAACACATTTATATAAATACATATAAATTACACGGGCAAAATGTCTCATTAAAAACTAACCTTCATTTGTTCCAGACTATTTAGAATATTCTAAACTACTGCGAGGTTTCTCTCGTTATCGTGTAAGGCTACTGCATCATACCTTACAAGATAGTCGTACTGTCAAATTCTCGATGATGAGGAAAAACAAACAAATCAGTTAAGATCTTCGTGAACGTATTGCAGCCCTTCCTAAGAGTGGCTTTGGGTACACAAAGATCTCTGTACAGTTAAAGCATTTCTAAATTCATCCTTTGGATCATTCAGGTCGTCCTCGGATGTTAATGGAACGTGGAGCTCGAAAACTTGCTAGAACAGTATCTAACCAACCACAGACTACTAGAGAACTGCAGGAAGATCTGGAAACAAGTGAAGTTGAAGTTAGCAAAGATACAACAAATAGAGGATGCTGCGTCGTTATGATCTATTTTCTCGTACTTCAAGAAAGATTCCATTACTTAAGAAAACTCACTCAAAAGAAAGTTTGATGTTTGCAAATGAACATTTAAATAAACTGGCAAAGTTATGGGAATAAAATCCTTTACTTAGATGAAAAGAAAATAGAAAACTTTTGAGTCGTAATTCAATGAAGAGGATTTGGAGAAAATAGTTGAAACTTACGCCCCAAAGAATACGATACCTACAGTGAAATTCGGTGATGGATCAATCATGGTATGAGATTGTTTTAGCTCATCAGGGAAGGGAAGAATGTGGAGGTAGTCGAAGGGAGAATGAAACGCGAAATGTGCAGGGAAATTTTGCAAAGAAATTTGTTATCTAGCGTTTGCTCTCTGAACTTGGAACCAGGATTAGCATTTTAACAAGACAATGACCCCAAACATACGGCAAAACAACTAATACTAGTTGCAAAAAAGGAAAAATTAAAATTTTGGAATGGCCAAGTCATTCTCCTGACCTGAATCTCATCGAAAAGCTGCGGAGGGAATTGAAACGCTTGATCCAGAAACGAGATCCGCGTAACTTATCAGATTGGAAGAAAATATGTTTGGAAGAATGGAAGAAAATCAGCCCAAACACCTGTAGAAAGAATGTAGAACACTACTCAAAGCCCCTTCAGGCTGTAATTGACAAAAAGGGTTATTCAACAAAGTACTGAACCATGTTTATATGAATGTGTTGTAAACTTTTGCGTTGTTAAATTTGAAATAGTGTTCTTACGACGTTTTTTTCTGTTCACCAATTTGCTTCATTGATGGTTACAGTAGTTATTGCATAAAATTCCTAGTAGGTTGTAAATTTCATTAACCTGCGTTAAATAAAAGTATATAAATTTGCATTTTTAACAGTGTGTTGTAAACTTTTGCAACACACAAACGAGCATACACAGACATATATAAATATATATATATATATATATATATATATATATATATATATATATATATATATATATATATATATATATATAGTCATATGAGTTGCTGCTGACCAGTCTAATCTTCAATTTCACGGTGAAGGTAAGGACACATAGGAGGCTGAGGTACATGTGATTTATTTATGGAACAACGTTTCGGGCGTATCACCCATCTTCAGGTTCTAAAACATAAATTAATCTAATAGGTTATGACATAGTCATAACCTAATTATTTTTAATATTTTTAATATTCTTTAACTGTATTAGATTAATTTATGTTTTAGAACCTGAAGATGGGTGATACGCCCGAAACGTTGTTCCATAAATAAATCACATGTACCTCAGCCTCCTATGTGTCCTTACCTTCACCGTGAAATTTTATATATATATATATATATATATATATATATATATATATATATATATATATATATATATATATATATATATATATATATATATATATATGTGTGTGTGTGTGTGTGTTTAAATTTTAAGCAGTAAATGTTCATCATGACAGGTTTTATTGAAAGCGACAAATCCTCTCGACTTCTCGTATATTTGCTTTCTCTTCTCGATTCAACTCGTAGATAATCTCTCTGAAGTTAATTTAAAACTAAAGGTTTGTATCTTAAGGAAGAAGCAGCAACTTGATGCACTTTGAAATGATATTTTATTACACTGACGCGTTTCGATAAGGCGCGTATCATCTTCAGAGACAAAGTGGACAACTATTACAAGAAAAAGGCTTATATTGTACACTATGGGGTTACAAACTTACTAACAAACAAAAACATGGAAGTGTGTAAGCGCACTAACGCCCGATAGAGCAGAGTGAGGGGTTAACCGGTTAAAGAAGGAGGGTAACTTTCAGCCGACTGGTAGGGGACAGAAGTTAAGCTCCTTTTCTATGGGGATTATCAACGTGGGGCGAAAGGGAGACTGTGAGTTCTTACCTTACTCATATAATGGGATGACATAAACATTACTCTCAAGGAAGATGACATACCACCTAAATAACGGGGCCACAAAGGCACACACCCTAGAAAAACATGAAGATTGCCTTAATAGAAGCGTGATAGGGTAAAATACTAGAACTTTAGACTTTGCCTCAAATGGCCACCAATTACTCTATCTTGAAGCTATTTTTATTCCGAAAGTTAAGCAATGTTAAATATACAATTCAATTCACACGAGATACTTGCAAGTGCAAGAGGGCCGAATCGAGCAAAGGTGCACCTTAACTTATTCGCTCCAAGTTGATATCACCATGGGAAAGAAGCTTATCCTCTATCCCATACCCTTCGACCAAATGTTGCCCACCTTTAGGGCGCACAACGCCCTTTTGGGGAGATAGTGCGCTTACAAGCTTCCTTGTATTTGTTTGTTAGTAAGTTTGTAACCACATATTGTAAAATATTAGCTCATTTCTTGTAATATTTGGCCATTTTGTCTCTGAAGATGATACGCGTCTTATCGAAACGCGTCAGTGTAATAAAATATCATGGAAAAGTGTCTTAAGTTACTGCCCATTCCTTAAGATATAAAACCTTTAATTTTAAAAATTAACTTCAAGGAGCTTATTCACCAGTTAAACCAACGGGGGGAAAGGAATATACGACAATTCGAGATGATTGAAAAGAAAATTATTAATACAAATTTACCCGTGATGATTGTATATATATATATATATATATATATATATATATATATATATATATATATATATATATATATATATATATATATATATATATATATATATATATATATATATGTGTGTGAAATGAATAACTCACAAAGAAGCACGTGAGGTTTGCAATGAATGCAATGTCCCGCAGGAAAAATGAAAAGGTGCTTCCAAGTACTTTCGAACTGAATACTGAATAAAGTTCAAAAGTATTTGGAAGCACCTTTTCATTTTTCCTGCGGGACATTCATATATATATATTCTGGTTTCAACAGAGACCTCTCCAAGAATGCCCGTAATGTAATTTTCGAGTCGGCCGCTGCTTTATGTCCCAAGTGTGCGTCCACCGTACAGTTGCTCTGAGACAACAATATCCCGGTGGTGGCATCTCTCCCTCAGCTTCCGGTTATGAATCCAGTGGCAAAAATGTGGGAGGATCTACAAGAGGCCGTAAGAGGTCGTGAGCCAGCCTCAATTGAACAGCAGTCACCAGCGATGAGTGCGTTGAGTGTCGCACCTTTCTGGAGGGCAGACCTCGAACACTAAATGCCCTCATTAGTGGCAAGGTACTCTTGACACGCTGTTAGCTTCTTTTAATTGTCACAAAGCTTTAGTTGCTTATCTGTTATGTTCTTGATGTTGCATGTTTTCGCATATGTTGTATTTTGTTAATGCTTGTTGATTATTTGTGGCATATATAAATTATTGGTATTTATTCCTCATTATTTCACTGATATATTCATATTGATTGTATTTAGCCTTTACCATTTTGATTTGGCAAAGTTTTAATTTGCCAATGGATTTTTACATGTCGGAACTGAAGATTAACGATAAATCTAGGAAGATCTTTTTAATTACAAACTAATTAAGAATCTTGCCGTGAGCTTTCGCCTTCCTTCAGACGAACGTCTTCATTATTTTGAGGTCTGGTTTTCAGGGAGCATTAAACGTGCCTCCTTTACCATCGGAACGGTTGAGCGACGGTCTTGAGCAGCGAATAATCAACCTTCGTTTCGTTTTCATTTGCAGTGTAAGTGGTAGTGTGGGGTGGAGAGTGTATTTAGTAGGTAGAAAGGTTATAGTGGTGAAAAGGGAAAAAATAGAAGATTTCCAAATGGATGGAATGCTCTTGGTGATCAGTCTTATTGCTGTTATTATAAATATTAACTGTATTATAATTATTGTTGTTTAGTTTATGGTTCCGTTCCACCTTTTATATTTTCTTTATTTTTACCGAAGTGACTTACTTGCATGTATTTTCGTTTTATGATTATGTCTTTTGGTTAGTTTATTTATCTACTTTTTTATGTCGTATGGTTTTTATGGTTTTCATGTAATTTTTCCGTTTTCCGGGTGTCATATTTAGATGATTTCGGTCGTAATTGGGTTTATTATTCAACAATCGGTTTTTTTAATCATAATCCTGAGTTTATTTCCAGTGTTCGGACGTATTCAGAGGATTGGTAATTAATTATTCTTTTGGTGGTTGATTAGTTGCTTTTTTCTAATTTTTTACGCAACTAGAGAGACATGATCTTGTGGACCTGCGGCGAAAATCAATCAAGATTATCAACTGGTTTAATTACTTTTAAGATGAAGATTTAAAAGACAAATTGGTGAAACAATTAATTATCTCTGCCATCACACTTATCCACAATTGGAGCCTTTAAATAAATTGCCCCTTGTGACATTGGTTTGACCTTAATCTCTAAAAGTGGCCGATTTAGCACCTTTAGCCAACTAGGTGGCGCCACCTGGTGACAACTTATATCATATTTGAGCTCAATGACCTCAATTACCTTTGGTAGCATTGGTTTTAGCTGGCTACATTGAGCCAGCGTCTCGTTGCGGACAGAGGATGAACGCAACACAAGATTTGCAGGACCCAAAGACCTCCTTGTTTCACCCCAGTTAAAAATGGCGGTTCTTCTCCTTGTTCGAGTAGGTTTGCGGAGCTTTCGAATCTTGTATGGCTTCTTTCTCTTCTTTTGTTATGAATTAATTCTCTAATCTCTTCGTCCAATTCTTCCCCCCTAAATTCTTTCCTTTTCTTTACCTGGTCTTATATTGCCTTATTTAAAGGTTTCAACACCGCCGTCCTCTTCAGTTCTTGTATTTTTCGTTTTCTTATGAGCGTGCCTGTAATCAAATACACCCATTTGTCCTACATTTTATGTAGTTGTGTCTTTGTTTTTGAGGTACAGAAGAGTGTGGAGGCGGGATACAATAGTGGTGCTCTTATGAGAGTACTTTTCATTGCTTTCCTTGAAGTTACTGAATGAATATAGAGTCCGAACTGCCACGGTAGCGTTTGTAATTTTATCTACAGCGTGCTTCCTGTACCTGTTTGAAGTAATCCTCATCCATATTACATTGTACCCTGTGTCGTAAAGATATCGCCCCTCCACCTCCAACTTTCATAGGTGAAATAAGGTTCCTTCCGATCTGAACAACCTTGAATTGGTTCTGATTAGTTCTTATTTTCTAATTGGCCTCGTAGTTATTGAGTTTGTTTCTGTGGCAGTCATACGAGCTTGCATAGGTCCGTTACTATACAAGCACTGTTTGATTTGACTGATATTATTCACGAATTAAATGTCAAAGCAAGTGGGGTGGCCAGGCGGTGAGGCATCTGTGGTATACACTGAGTACAGCGTTGGACTCAGGCAGTCACCTTGGGGGAGTTCTGCCCTTAGGTTGAATAATGAGCTGTCCAATGCGCCGATACTGATGTACGTAGTTTTCTCCATGACGTAGCCATATAGAGTTCTCTCTATGCTTTCACTTAGCTACAGCTAAAGGATATATATTGCATCTCCCTTAGCCACATCTCATCAAATATTTTCCACACGTCTATGCATACGATGTCCACTTATCTCTGTTTTCCTTTGCTTGGGTAATCTTTTTTGAGGTGACATTGATTGCCATCGCCGTGCTTCTTTTCTTTCTCAAGATGAATTGATAAGGGTTGTATAGGGAGTTCTCTTCTAGGTAAACAAGGGTCTTTGATTTAATATTTTTTCGAAGAGATTTCCGCCAAATTCTAGTAGCCAAATTTATTGGATTGCCCAATCCATTATCGGAGGTTGGCAATCCCGAAGTAGCTCCTTGTATCTGCTTCTCGCTGGGATTTATATAGGGCTCCTATTGATTGTGAGTAGCTTCCCTATGTGATCAGATTCTATGTAGTCATTGAATGGCACTTGACGACTAGTTAGACAAATGTCTGGCTTAGTGACAGCTCTTGCTGTGATGAAGATAGGAATGTAGGGATCGAGGTGCTGGACGATGTTTCTGCCCAGCTAGTTGTCATGACACCTTTCGATCCTGGTGGTTCTTCTATAGCTGGATTTCTGACATCTAGCGTTAAGGTCACCATGGGAATTATGGGGTCTTTCTGCTAAATAGGCAAGTGAGAGACTGTAGGGGTAAAACGTCTCTCCTTGTCGGCCGGTATCTGGTGGCAATAACCACTTTCCCAGTCAGCTCGACCTCTATCACCAAATAGGATTCTTTCATATTTCTAAGTCGTTTATACCTGTCCCCTTTCTTTATTGCAATGGTGGCCCCCTTCGTACCAATTTTGTAAGTAATTTGTGATTATCACATCAAAATTTTAAATTTTTATGTTCCATTATGTGTGTTAATTCCATACGCCGATATTAGAATAATATCTGCATCAATTTCTCCATGGCTACTATGCTAGAAAAAAGCTCACGTTGCCAGTAATCTCGCGTTTGCATAAGGGCACATTGACAATTATAAAACATTTAGAAAAAAGCATTATGGAGCTTCGAAACAAAAAAAAATAGTACTCTTTGAGTATACATGTAATTGGAGAAGAAATGTTTGACGGGAAGCTGGTGTAGCACTTCCTCCCCAAAACACCATACCAAAAGTAAAGCACGATTGAGGAAGAATAAAGTTATGTGGTTGCTGTGTTGCTAATAGTAGAGGATACTTGTTAGAATCGATAGAAAAATGAGGAATACAGATTATGAAACTGTTTTGAAATATTGCCATGTACACCAGCAAGAAAAGAGAAGTTGGGTAGACGATTTAACTTTCAACCAAACAACAATCAATCACGTTTGGTTGAAGAAATGGTCTTAAGATACGAAAATTAACATTTTAAAATGCCAATCTCAAAGTCAGAACCTGAATTTCATCGAAAATATTTGGATGGTCTTAACAAAAACCTCGTCGCTGATAAAACCCATAGAATAAAATGATAGTAGATCATAAAGCGAAATAAAACAAAATATTAAAGACTGGTGTAAGTTAATAGAAAATTATGAAAAACGTTTGAAAGATTTAATTGCCAACAAAGGTTAAACGACAAAATATAAATTATTATTTTTACATGTGGATAAATATTTATGTTTAATTTTTCAATGTTGCTCTAATGATTTCTTTAATAGATTGGAAAACGTTAAAATATACTTTTGTACTACCTATGAAATAAATATTCTACCTTTACTAAATCGTCGAATTAATTAAATATTAATAGAGTAATCAATAAAAAAGCCTACACGAATGACTTGGCGTTAAAAGTTCGCTCTAAATTCTTCGAAACAGATTTTCCTTCGTTTTTTAACTTAAAAATTATTTATTTTGAGTTTTCTTACAGTCTTGAATTTCTCGCACCTTTAATTGGCGGCTGTTATAGTCACTAAACTCGAGTTCGGAGTAACAAAGAGGCCATGGAACAAAAAAAGAGTGCCTTAGGTCATCGATTCCTCTCGAAGGAGGGTTCGAAAGAGGGGGCGGAGTACGTCGTATATTCCGAGTCAAAAATCCGCCTGGATTTGGGAAAGACGAGAATTTAAGCCTCGGTGATTCCAATTCACGAGATCCGCGCCTACTACCTTGAAGGGATTCGGAGGCGGGGGGGGGGGGGACTTTACAGAACTCTGTAGTAATAAGACCGACAAGAACCTCGAGGAACCAATCGATGAACCGGGAGAGTGATTGGAATGATTGTGGAAGAGAAAACTAGGGAGTTATTATTCGCCCAACCACTACGAGATGACCTCGACTCGGAGGAGATGGAAGCTGATCCCTTTTCAGCATCCCGCTGTTAATAATCCCAAAAATGGAATAGGAATGTGTATATCATCCTTTTTTTAACTGCTTAGTGAGATTATTAATGGGTAATTTATCCATCATCTAAAATGACAACTTGTTTCATATGTTTTCATTATTATACATTATTAGTTACGTCGAAACAATAAAAGGTATTGATTACTTGATATTAAAAAATACTAAAATACAAGCTTGAAATCAGGAGTGATCCCAGGTAATTATTAATTAAAGTGTAGACTCGCGCTGGCCGCGATATAGTTTAACTTGGATACGAAAGAGAGTTATTATTTAGTACAGCCAGGCAATGGCTTCGCCAATCCCCTCTGCGGGGGGAGCTTGCGCTTCGCTGCTAAGATTAAAATTTAAAATCTAAAAAAAAGCAGCCATGGTTAAATTTTTATAAATTTTATGAATTTCACCAATTATAATAATTTTAAAAAGGAACTCTAAACTATTTTCCCCCTTTCAAAAAATCACGTTGCTAAAATATAGAGTTGTAGAAGATATATAAAAATAAATTTTCTGAACTTTGATAAAAAAAAACATAAGTCATAACCAAATTAAGATGAAATTATTATTTAAATACTCAAAAATATCTCCTTAAATTATAGAGTTATTGATGATAATCTACTAAATCAACCAATCAATTAACTGGAATCAAGTCCATCTACATCTAAACAGAACAGAATTCAATTAAAGGTAGTCGAATCCACTTTCATTGAAATGATTCCTACATCTAACCTGTCCCAAGGATGGTAAGGATTTAATCCTTTAGTCCATAGACGGATAACCACTAAATTAAGGATAAGTTGACTTCCTCTGTCACTGCTCCGACTTTCACGATATATATTATAAAACTCCTGGAGATTCCGAGCAAGAAGGAAGAAGCTTTCACAAATCACCAGCCCCCTTTTGACAGCTATGGGGGGACTCACAGAAATCTCCTCATCCATCACCGTTTGTATTCAAGTAATTTAAATACTTTTAGAGTTATCAAACTCCTACATAAAGACTGATTTTATCAAAATAATTCGCAGATTCAAGACCGGTTATACAAGAAGTTTGTAACCCTAAGAGTCAAAACTCAACGCGTCTCCGTGTCATCCAAAATGACTGGTGGAGAACCCCCTTTCCCTCAAAAAATTCATTACCATGCTGATCTGAACAGCCACCAAAATTTTTATACAAAAATCAAAAACGCGTATCGTCAATCTCAAAGTTCAACTCCACTCAGTTTCGTTGATGGAGGGATCTTAATCAAAGATCAACAGGGGATTTATTCTTGATCGCTAGGTCGAATATTTTGATCAACTTCTTAATACTTTAACCCCATTGACCTTATCTCTTTCCAATAGGCTATCAACTTTACCACAAATTGAGAAACTTGATGCCACCACTTCCCATGTAGAAGTACGTAAGCCTTGCAGAAAGCTTAAAGAAAACAAACTTATGGTTCTAATTTTCCATCGTGTGTCATTAAAACGTCTTTCCCATTGTGTACAGGTATGTGGAGATGGAAGTGAAAAGAATCGAGATCTCTGCTCTCTCGCGCGCGGGACACAACGAGTCCGACATCGCCAAGCGGCTCAACGTCAGTCGGATGACCGTCCACAGAGTCGTGGAGAGGCTCAAGAACGGAGGAGACCTCGAAGATCGACCTCGTTCAGGCAGGCCTTGAGTTGCCAACCATTTGGCTGTAAAAAGGGTTTTCCAAAGTGCTTCGAAGATCAAAATTACGGCGCTCGCGAAAAAAATTTCGGTGGCCACAGTGTCCAAGGCCATAAAAAAGGAGGGCGGCAAGAGCTTAAACTGCGTGGAAAGACTTCTACTCACCGGTGGTGTGCAAGAACAACGTCGAGAGCTCCTTTGTCGCCTTCTCAACGACTTAAAGAGTCATGGCAATCGACTTCTTATTTTTTTCTGATTAAAAACCCTTCCTGGTCGATTCATTAATCAACACGAAGAAAGATCGCGTGATAAGCTTCGGCCAGGGCCTCTCCGAAGTCCGCGATGGGTTCACGACCAAACCCCGCGCTCAGCCTCCCTGATAATGCTCAGCATCGTGGCTTCGAATAGCGAGAGGATGTCGCCGGTGTGGTTCGCGGTCGGTTACAGATTCACCACAGCCAATTACAGGGACATCTTGGCGACGAAAGTCCTGCCCTGGGTGAGAAAGATCACGAAGAAGGCGGACTACATCATTCAGCAGGACCGTGACCCACCCCACACGGCCAAGATCGTGCAAGAGCGATTGGGGTCGAACATGAACGAAGGAGTTTTGGCCGCCGCAGTCGCCAGACCTCAATTTCCTCGACTATAACGTATGGAGGCATGTCGAAGGCATGGTCTGGAATGTCCGCCACAGTAACGTCGACGAGATGAAGTCCTCCTTCAACCTCGTGTGGGCCAAGCATGAGGAAGGACTTCGTTCGTAACGTGTGAGCGGCCTTGAGGTCTCACCTGAAACGCGTGCTCGCCGTTGAGGGCGGCCACATTGATTAATATTTCAATTTAAAACATATTTAAATATTAAAGCAACCAGGCAATGGCTTCGCCCCTCCCCCCTACGGGGGGAAGGAAGCTTGCGCTTCGCTACTAAGATTAAAATCTTAAAAAAAACAGCCATGATTTAATTTTTATAAATTTTCTGAACTTCGCCAATTATAATAATTTTAAAAGGGAACTCTAAACTAAATTTCCCCCTTTAAAAATATCACGTTGCTAAAATATAGAGTTATAGAAGAAGAAAATATATAAAAGTAAATTTTCTGAACTTCACCATTTGTAATTCTTTAGGTTTTAAAAAATTCACAAATTTTCGACACTTATATTTATTTCTGAACTTCACCATTTTGTTTTTTGATATTCTAAAAGAATTATTAGAAATAACTTTGAGAAAAAACATAAGTCATAACCAAACTAAGATGAAATTATTATTCAAATACTCAAAAAAATCCCCTACTTAAATTATAAAGTTAGTGATAATGATAATAAAAACGTGTCAACTTTATCAAAACTATCATTGTTACTTTTGGTGAGAGCCTCGTAATGAGTGTAACATGACTTTTGCAATACTCGGTATTTGTCAACCTTATGGCCACAAAAAAAATGATGATTGATTGCTCAATAGCACTCTGTTGGTAAAGTGGTCAATGGCATTCTTTTGGTTGAGTGGTTAATGGCATTCTTTTGATTGAGTAGTCAGTGGCCTTCCTTTGTTTGAGTGGTCAGGAGCATTCCTTGGGTCGAGTAGTCAATGGTAACCTGTTGGTTGATTAGTCGGTGACATTCTGTTGGTTGAGTGGTCAGTGGCATTCTGTTAGTTGATTTGTTGGCGGCCTTGTTGGTTGCGTGGCACATGGCATTCTGTTGGCTGAGTAGTCAATGATGGTTGTATGGTCATTGGAATTCTGCTGGTTGAGTGTTAAGTCGTTTTCCTTTGGATGTGTGATCAATGGCCTTCTGTTATCGTCCTCACTCCTCTTCAATGCTCTAAAGGGCGTTTCTCCGGACTAATGTCAGAATCTTAATTAAAGGAGGCTGCCTTCTGGAGGCATCTTTTAGACTTCATCTCGATAAGTTCTACAGAGCAGCGTTCCTTCAGTAAGTTCTACAGAGCAGCGTTCCTTCAGTAAGTTCTACAGAGCTGCGTTCCTTCAGTAAGTTCTACAGAGCAGCGTTCCTTCAGTAAGTTCTACAGAGAGCGTTGCTTTAGTAAGTTCTACAGAGCTGCGTTCCTTCACTAAGTTCTACAGAGCTGCGTTCCTTCAGTAAGTTCTACAGAGCTGCGTTCCTTCAGTAAGTTCTACAGAGCAGCGTTCCTTCAGTAAGTTCTACAGAGCAGCGTTCCTTCAGTAAGTTCTACAGAGCAGCGTTCCTTTAGTAAGTTCTACAGAGCTGCGTTCCTTCAGTAAGTTCTACAGAGCAGCGTTCCTTCAGTAAGTTCTACAGAGCTGCGTTCCTTCAGTAAGTTCTACAGAGCAGCGTTTCTTCAGTAAGTTCTACAGAGCTGCGTTCCTTCAGTAAGTTCTACAGAGCAGCGTTCCTTCAGTAAGTTCTACAGAGCTGCATTCCTTCAGTAAGTTCTACAGAGCAGCGTTCCTTCAGTTAGTTCTACAGAGCTGCGTTCTTTCAGTAAGTTCTACAGAGCAGCGTTCCTTCAGTAAGTTCTACAGAGCAGCGTTCCTTAGGAAGTTCTACAGAGCTGCATTCATTTAGTAAGTTCTACAGAGCTGCGTTCCTTCAGTAAATTCTACAGAGCTGCGTTCCTTCAGTAAGTTCTACAGAGCTGCGTTCCTTCAGTAAGTTTTACAAAACTGCATTCCATAAGTAAGTTCTACAGAGCAGCGTTCCTTCAGTAAGTTCTACAGAGCTGCATTCCTTTAGTAAGTTCTACAGAGCTGCGTTCTTTCAGTAAATTCTACAGAGCTGCGTTCCTTCAGTAAATTCTACAGAGCTGCGTTCCTTTAGTAAGTTCTACAGAGCAGCGTTCCTTCAGTAAGTTCTACAGAGCAGCGTTCCTTCAGTAAGTTCTACAGAGCTGCGTTCCTTCAGTAAGTTCTACAGAGCTGCGTTCCTTCAGTAAGTTCTACAGAGCAGCGTTCCTTCAGTAAGTTCTACAGAGCAGCGTTCCTTCAGTAAGTTCTACAGAGCAGCGTTCATTCAGTAAGTTCTACAGAGCAGCGTTCCTTTAGTAAGTTCTACAGAGCTGCGTTCCTTCAGTAAGTTCTACAGAGCAGCGTTCCTTCAGTAAGTTCTACAGAGCTGCGTTCTTTCAGTAAGTTCTACAGAGCAGCGTTCCTTCAGTAAGTTCTACAGAGCTGCGTTCCTTCAGTAAGTTCTACAGAGCAGCGTTCCTTCAATAAGTTCTACAAAGCTTCATTCCTTCAGTAAGTTCTACAGAGCAGCGTTACTTCAGTAAGTTCTACAGAGCTGCGTTCCTTCAGTAAGTTCTACAGAGCAGCGTTCCTTCAGTAAGTTCTACAGAGCTGCGTTCCTTCAGTAAGTTCTACAGAGCAGCGTTCCTTCAGTAAGTTCTACAGAGCTGCGTTCCTTCAGTAAGTTCTACAGAGCAGCGTTCCTTCAGTAAGTTCTACAGAGCTGCGTTCCTTCAGTAAGTTCTACAGAGCTGCGTTCCTTCAGTAAGTTCTACAGAGCTGCGTTTCTTCAGTAAGTTCTAAAGAGCTGCGTTCCTTCAGTAAGTTCTACAGAGCAGCGTTCCTTCAGTAAGTTCTACAGAGCTGCGTTACTTCAGTAAGTTCTACAGAGCAGCGTTCCTTCACTAAGTTCTACAGAGCTGCGTTCCTTCAGTAAGTTCTACAGAGCTGCGTTCCTTCAGTAAGTTCTACAGAGCAGCGTTCCTTCAGTAATTTCTACAGAGCTGCGTTCCTTCAGTAAGTTCTACAGAGCAGCGTTTTTTCAGTAAGTTCTACAGAGCTGCGTTCCTTCAGTAAGTTCTACATAGCTGCGTTCCTTCAGTAAGTTTTACAGAGCAGCGTTCCTTCAGTAAGTTCTACAGAGCTGCGTTCCTTTAGTAAGTTCTACAGAGCTGCGTTCCTTCAGTAAATTCTACAGAGCTGCGTTCCTTCAGTAAGTTCTAAAGAGCTGCGTTTTTTAGTAAGTTTTACAAAACTGCATTCCATAAGTAAATTATACAGAGCAGCGTTCCTTCAGTAAGTTCTACAGAGCAGCGTTCCTTTAGTAAGTTCTACAGAGCTGCGTTCCTTCAGTAAGTTCTACAGAGCAGCGTTCCTTCAGTAAGTTCTACAGAGCTGCGTTTCTTCAGTAAGTTCTACAGAGCAGCCTTCCTTCAGTAAGTTCTACAGAGCTGCGTTCCTTCAGTAAGTTCTACAGAGCAGCGTTCCTTCAGTAAGTTCTACAGAGCTGCGTTCCTTCAGTAAGTTCTACAGAGCAGCGTTCCTTCAGTAAGTTCTACAGAGCTGCGTTCCTTCAGTAAGTTCTACAGAGCTGCGTTCCTTCAGTAAGTTCTACAGAGCAGCGTTCCTTCAGTAAGTTCTACAGAGCAGCGTTCCTTCAGTAAGTTCTACAAAGCTGCATTCCTCCAGTAAGTTCTACAGAGCAGCGTTCCTTCAGTAAGTTCTACAGAGCTGCGTTCCTTCAGTAAGTTCTACAGAGCAGCGTTCCTTCAGTAAGTTCTACAGAGCAGCGTTGCTTTAGTAAGTTCTACAGAGCTGCGTTCCTTCAGTAAGTTCTACAGAGCAGCGTTCCTTCAGTAAGTTCTACAGAGCTGCGTTCCTTCAGTAAGTTCTACAGAGCAGCGTTTTTTCAGTAAGTTCTACAGAGCTGCGTTCCTTCAGTAAGTTCTACATAGCTGCGTTCCTTCAGTAAGTTTTACAGAGCAGCGTTCCTTCAGTAAGTTCTACAGAGCTGCATTCCTTTAGTAAGTTCTACAGAGCTGCGTTCCTTCAGCAAATTCTACAGAGCTGCGTTCCTTCAGTAAGTTCTAAAGAACTGCGTTCCTTTAGTAAGTTTTACAAAACTGCATTCCATAAGTAAATTCTACAGAGCAGCGTTCCTTCAGTAAGTTCTACAGAGCAGCGTTCCTTTAGTAAGTTCTACAGACCTGCGTTCCTTCAGTAAGTTCTACAGAGCAGCGTTCCTTCAGTAAGTTCTACAGAGCTGCGTTCCTTCAGTAAGTTCTACAGAGCAGCGTTCCTTCAGTAAGTTCTACAGAGCAGCGTTCCTTCAGTAAGTTCTACAGAGCAGCGTTCCTTCAGTAAGTTCTACAGAGCTGCGTTTTTTCAGTAAGTTCTACAGAGCAGCGTTCCTTCAGTAAGTTCTACAGAGCTGCATTCCTTCAGTAAGTTCTACAGAGCAGCGTTCCTTCAGTAAGTTCTACAGAGCTGCGTTCCTTCAGTAAGTTCTACAGAGCTGCGTTCCTTCAGTAAGTTCTACAGAGCAGCGTTGCTTTAGTAAGTTCTACAGAGCTGCGTTCTTTCAGTAAGTTTTACAGAGCTGCGTTCCTTCAGTAAGTTCTACAGAGCAGCGTTCCTTCAGTAAGTTCTACAGAGCAGCGTTCCTTCAGTAAGTTCTACAGAGCTTCGTTCCTTCAGTAAGTTTTACAGAGCAGCGTTCCTTCACTAAGTTCTACAGAGCTGCGTTCCTTCAGTTAGTTCTACAGAGCAGCGTTCCTTTAGTAAGTTCTACAGAGCAGCGTTCCTTCAGTAAGTTCTACAGAGCAGCGTTCCTTTAGTAAGTTCTACAGAGCTGCGTTCCTTCAGTAAGTTCTACAGAGCAGCGTTCCTTCAGTAAGTTCTACAGAGCTGCGTTCCTTCAGTAAGTTCTACAGAGCAGCGTTCCTTCAGTAAGTTCTACAGAGCTGCGTTCCTTCAGTAAGTTCTACATAGCTGCGTTCCTTCAGTGAGTTCTACAGAGCAGCGTTTCTTCAGTAAGTTCTACAGAGCTTCGTTCCTTTAGTAAGTTCTACAGAGCTGCGTTCCTTTAGTTAATTCTACAGAGCTGCGTTCCTTCAGTAAGTTCTACAGAGCTGCGTTCCTTTAGTAAGTTTTACAAAACTGCATTCCATAAGTAAATTCTACAGACCTGCGTTCCCTTAGTAAATTCTACAGGGCTGTGTTTCTTTAGAAAGTTCTACAGTGCTGCGTTCATTCAGTAAGTTCTACAGAGATGCAGCTCTTCCGTAAGTTCTACAGAGCAGCGTTCCTTCAGTAAGTTCTACAGACCTGCGTTCCTTTAGTAAGTTCTACAGAGCTGCTTTCCTTTAGTAAGTTCTACAAAACAGCGTTCCTTCAGTAAGTTCTACAGCTTCGTTCCTTCAGTAAGTTCTACAGAACTGCGTTCCTTTAGTAAGTTCTACAGAGCTGCGTTCCTTCAGTAAGTTCTACAGAGTAGCGTTCCTTCAGTAAGTTCTACAGAGCAGCGTTCCTTCAGTAAGTTCTACAGAGCAGCGTTCCTTCAGTAAGTTCTACATAGCTGCGTTTCTTCAGTAAGTTCTACAGAGCAGCGTTCCTTCAGTAAGTTCTACAGAGCTGCGTTCCTTTAGTAAGTTCTACAGAGCTGCGTTCCTTCAGTAAATTATACAGAGCTGCGTTCCTTCAGTAAGTTCTACAGAGCTGCGTTCCTTTAGTAAGTTTTACAAAACTGCATTCCTTAAGTGAATTCTACAGACCTGCGTTCCTTTAGTAAATTCTACAGAGCTGTGTTCCTTTAGTAAGTTCTACAGTGCTGCGTTCCTTCAGTAAGTTCTACAGAGCTGCAGCTCTTTCGTAAGTTCTACAGAGCAGCGTTCCTTCACTAAGTTCTACGGGCCTGCGTTCCTTTAGTAAGTTCTACAGAGCTGCTTTCCTTTAGTAAGTTCTACAGAACAGCGTTCCTTCAGTATGTTCTACAGCTCTGCGTTCCTTCAGTAAGTTCTATAGAACTGCGTTCCTTTAGTAAGTTCTACAGAGCAGCGTTCCTTCAGTAAGTTCTACAGAGCTGCGTTCCTTCAGTATGTTATACAGAGCAGCGTTCCTTCAGTAAGTTCTACAGAGCTGCGTTCCTTCAGTAAGTTCTACAGAGCTGCGTTCCTTCAGTAAGTTCTACAGAGCTGCGTTCCTTCAGTAAGTTCTACAGAGCAGCGTTCCTTCAGTAAGTTCTACAGAGCAGCGTTCCTTCAGTAAGTTCTACAAAGCTGCATTCCTCCAGTAAGTTCTACAGAGCAGCGTTCCTTCAGTAAGTTCTACAGAGCTGCGTTCCTTCAGTAAGTTCTACAGAGCAGCGTTCCTTCAGTAAGTTCTACAGAGCAGCGTTGCTTTAGTAAGTTCTACAGAGCTGCGTTCCTTCAGTAAGTTCTACAGAGCAGCGTTCCTTCAGTAAGTTCTACAGAGCTGCGTTCCTTCAGTAAGTTCTACAGAGCAGCGTTCCTTCAGTAAGTTCTACAGAGCTTCGTTCCTTTAGTAAGTTCTACAGAGCTGCGTTCCTTCAGCAAATTCTACAGAGCTGCGTTCCTTCAGTAAGTTCTAAAGAGCTGCGTTCCTTTAGTAAGTTTTACAAAACTGCATTCCATAAGTAAATTCTACAGAGCAGCGTTCCTTCAGTAAGTTCTACAGAGCAGCGTTCCTTTAGTAAGTTCTACAGAACTGCGTTCCTTCAGTAAGTTCTACAGAGCAGCGTTCCTTCAGTAAGTTCTACAGAGCTGCGTTCCTTCAGTAAGTTCTACAGAGCAGCGTTCCTTCAGTAAGTTCTACAGAGCTTCGTTCCTTCAGTAAGTTCTACAGAGCAGCGTTCCTTCAGTAAGTTATACAGAGCTGCGTTTTTTCAGTAAGTTCTACAGAGCAGCGTTCCTTCACTAAGTTCTACAGAGCTGCATTCCTTCAGTAAGTTCTACAGAGCAGCGTTCCTCCAGTAAGTTCTACAGAGCTGCGTTCCTTCAGTAAGTTCTACAGAGCTGCGTTCCTTCAGTAAGTTCTACAGAGCAGCGTTGCTTTAGTAAGTTCTACAGAGCTGCGTTCCTTCAGTAAGTTCTACAGAGCTGCGTTCCTTCAGTAAGTTCTACAGAGCAGCGTTCCTTCAGTAAGTTCTACAGAGCAGCGTTCCTTCAGTAAGTTCTACAGAGCTTCGTTCCTTCAGTAAGTTTTACAGAGCAGCGTTCCTTCACTAAGTTCTACAGAGCTGCGTTCCTTCAGTTAGTTCTACAGAGCAGCGTTCCTTCAGTAAGTTCTACAGAGCTGCGTTCCTTCAGTAAGTTCTACAGAGCAGCGTTCCTTCAGTAAGTTCTACAGAGCTGCGTTCCTTTAGTAAGTTCTACAGAGCAGCGTTCCTTCAGTAAGTTCTACAGAGCTGCGTTCCTTCAGTAAGTTCTACAGAGCAGCGTTCCTTCAGTAAGTTCTACAGAGCTGCGTTCCTTCAGTAAGTTCTACATAGCTGCGTTCCTTCAGTGAGTTCTACAGAGCAGCGTTCCTTCAGTAAGTTCTACAGAGCTTCGTTCCTTTAGTAAGTTCTACAGAGCTGCGTTCCTTCAGTAAATTCTACAGAGCTGCGTTCCTTCAGTAAGTTCTACAGAGCTGCGTTCCTTTAGTAAGTTTTACAAAACTGCATTCCATAAGTAAATTCTACAGACCTGCGTTCCCTTAGTAAATTCTACAGGGCTGTGTTTCCTTAGAAAGTTCTACAGTGCTGCGTTCATTCAGTAAGTTCTACAGAGATGCAGCTCTTCCGTAAGTTCTACAGAGCAGCGTTCCTTGAGTAAGTTCTACAGACCTGCGTTCCTTTAGTAAGTTCTACAGAGCTGCTTTCCTTTAGTAAGTTCTACAAAACAGCGTTCCTTCAGTAAGTTCTACAGCTTCGTTCCTTCAGTAAGTTCTACAGAACTGCGTTCCTTTAGTAAGTTCTACAGAGCTGCGTTCCTTCAGTAAGTTCTACAGAGTAGCGTTCCTTCAGTAAGTTCTACAGAGCAGCGTTCCTTCAGTAAGTTCTACAGAGCAGCGTTCCTTCAGTAAGTTCTACATAGCTGCGTTTCTTCAGTAAGTTCTACAGAGCAGCGTTCCTTCAGTAAGTTCTACAGAGCTGCGTTCCTTTAGTAAGTTCTACAGAGCTGCGTTCCTTCAGTAAATTATACAGAGCTGCGTTCCTTCAGTAAGTTCTACAGAGCTGCGTTCCTTTAGTAAGTTTTACAAAACTGCATTCCTTAAGTGAATTCTACAGACCTGCGTTCCTTTAGTAAATTCTACAGAGCTGTGTTCCTTTAGTAAGTTCTACAGTGCTGCGTTCCTTCAGTAAGTTCTACAGAGCTGCAGCTCTTTCGTAAGTTCTACAGAGCAGCGTTCCTTCACTAAGTTCTACAGACCTGCGTTCCTTTAGTAAGTTCTACAGAGCTGCTTTCCTTTAGTAAGTTCTACAGAACAGCGTTCCTTCAGTATGTTCTACAGCTCTGCGTTCCTTCAGTAAGTTCTATAGAACTGCGTTCCTTTAGTAAGTTCTACAGAGCAGCGTTCCTTCAGTAAGTTCTACAGAGCTGCGTTCCTTCAGTATGTTATACAGAGCAGCGTTCCTTCAGTAAGTTCTACAGAGCTGCGTTCCTTCAGTAAGTTCTACAGAGCTGCGTTCCTTCAGTAAGTTCTACAGAGCTGCGTTCCTTCAGTAAGTTCTACAGAGCAGCGTTCCTTCAGTAAGTTCTACAGAGCAGCGTTCCTTCACTAAGTTCTACAGAGCTTCGTTCCTTTAGTAAGTTCTACAGAGCTGCGTTCCTTCAGTAAATTCTACAGAGCTGCGTTCCTTCAGTAAGTTCTACAGAGCTGCGTTCCTTTAGTAAGTTTTACAAAACTGCATTCCATAAGTAAATTCTACAGACCTGCGTTCCCTTAGTAAATTCTACAGGGCTGTGTTTCTTTAGAAAGTTCTACAGTGCTGCGTTCATTCAGTAAGTTCTACAGAGATGCAGCTCTTCCGTAAGTTCTACAGAGCAGCGTTCCTTCATTAAGTTCTACAGACCTGCGTTCCTTTAGTAAGTTCTACAGAGCTGCTTTCCTTTAGTAAGTTCTACCAAACAGCGTTCCTTCAGTAAGTTCTACAGCTTCGTTCCTTCAGTAAGTTCTACAGAACTGCGTTCCTTTAGTAAGTTCTACAGAGCTGCGTTCCTTCAGTAAGTTCTACAGAGTAGCGTTCCTTCAGTAAGTTCTACAGAGCAGCGTTCCTTCAGTAAGTTTTACAGAGCAGCGTTCCTTCAGTAAGTTCTACATAGCTGCGTTTCTTCAGTAAGTTCTACAGAGCAGCGTTCCTTCAGTAAGTTCTACAGAGCTGCGTTCCTTTAGTAAGTTCTACAGAGCTGCGTTCCTTCAGTAAATTATACAGAGCTGCGTTTCTTCAGTAAGTTCTACAGAGCTGCGTTCCTTTAGTAAGTTTTACAAAACTGCATTCCTTAAGTGAATTCTACAGACCTGCGTTCCTTTAGTAAATTCTACAGAGCTGTGTTCCTTTAGTAAGTTCTACAGTGCTGCGTTCCTTCAGTAAGTTCTACAGAGCTGCAGCTCTTTCGTAAGTTCTACAGAGCAGCGTTCCTTCACTAAGTTCTACAGACCTGCGTTCCTTTAGTAAGTTCTACAGAGCTGCTTTCCTTTAGTAAGTTCTACAGAACAGCGTTCCTTCAGTATGTTCTACAGCTCTGCGTTCCTTCAGTAAGTTCTATAGAACTGCGTTCCTTTAGTAAGTTCTACAGAGCAGCGTTCCTTCAGTAAGTTTTACAGAGCTGCGTTCCTTCAGTATGTTATACAGAGCAGCGTTCCTTCAGTAAGTTCTACAGAGCTGCGTTCCTTCAGTAAGTTCTACAGAGCTGCGTTCCTTCAGTAAGTTCTACAGAGCTGCGTTCCTTTAGTAAGTTCTACAGAGCTGCGTTCCTTCAGTAAATTATACAGAGCTGCGTTCCTTCAGTAAGTTCTACAGAGCTGCGTTCCTTTAGTAAGTTCTACAGAGCTGCGTTCCTTCAGTAAATTATACAGAGCTGCGTTTCTTCAGTAAGTTCTACAGAGCTGCGTTCCTTTAGTAAGTTTTACAAAACTGCATTCCTTAAGTGAATTCTACAGACCTGCGTTCCTTTAGTAAATTCTACAGAGCTGTGTTCCTTTAGTAAGTTCTACATTGCTGCGTTCCTTCAGTAAGTTCTACAGAGCTGCAGCTCTTTCGTAAGTTCTACAGAGCAGCGTTCCTTCACTAAGTTCTACAGACCTGCGTTTTTTTAGTAAGTTCTACAGACCTGCTTTCCTTTAGTAAGTTCTACAGAACAGCGTTCCTTCAGTATGTTCTACAGCTCTGCGTTCCTTCAGTAAGTTCTATAGAACTGCGTTCCTTTAGTAAGTTCTACAGAGCGCGTTCCTTCAGTAAGTTCTACAGAGTAGCGTTCCTTCAGTAAGTTCTACAGAGCAGCGTTCCTTCAGTAAGTTCTACAGAGCAGCGTTCCTTCAGTAAGTTCTACATAGCTGCGTTTCTTCAGTAAGTTCTACAGAGCAGCGTTCCTTCAGTAAGTTCTACAGAGCTGCGTTCCTTTAGTAAGTTCTACAGAGCTGCGTTCCTTCAGTAAATTATAAAGAGCTGCGTTCCTTCAGTAAGTTCTACAGAGCTGCGTTCCTTTAGTAAGTTTTACAAAACTGCATTCCTTAAGTGAATTCTACAGACCTGCGTTCCTTTAGTAAATTCTACAGAGCTGTGTTCCTTTAGTAAGTTCTACAGTGCTGCGTTCCTTCAGTAAGTTCTACAGAGCTGCAGCTCTTTCGTAAGTTCTACAGAGCAGCGTTCCTTCACTAAGTTCTACAGACCTGCGTTCCTTTATAAGTTCTACAGAGCTGCTTTCCTTTAGTAAGTTCTACAGAACAGCGTTCCTTCAGTATGTTCTACAGCTCTGCGTTCCTTCAGTAAGTTCTATAGAACTGCGTTCCTTTAGTAAGTTCTACAGAGCAGCGTTCCTTCAGTAAGTTCTACAGAGCTGCGTTCCTTCAGTATGTTATACAGAGCAGCGTTCCTTCAGTAAGTTCTACAGAGCTGCGTTCCTTCAGTAAGTTCTACAGAGCTGCGTTCCTTCAGTAAGTTCTACAGAGCTGCGTTCCTTCAGTAAGTTCTACAGAGCAGCGTTCCTTCAGTAAGTTCTACAGAGCAGCGTTCCTTCAGTAAGTTCTACAGAGCTGCGTTCCTTCAGTAAGTTCTACAGAGCTGCTCTCCTTTCCAAATTTTTTCACTTAAAAATGGGGACTTTTTTTCCCCTTATAAATCAGGGTCGAGTGAGATTTAGGTTTCTGTCTCGCTTTTCGCAGGTTTCTATAGTTTCTGAAGTTTTTTATATACTAATACATATATAGCTCTTACATATTACGATATATTTATATAGTTTTTATAGATTAACATAGACTTTGATTTCCAAGGTGCCTTACGTTTCTATAGTAAAAAATATTACAGAGTTCAGCAGTTTCTACTTTTATACATTGCTACAGTTTTATTGTTTCTTAGTTGCAACAGTCTTACACTGCAGATTTCTAAAGTTTCCACAATTCTACATTTTTACTTTTTAGTTTTCTATGGTTTCGAAAGTGTTCTACGCTTATAAAGATTTTTATTTAGTACTCCATAGTATAGATTTTTCCTGTTAATTCACTTCATTTCTCGTGCTGGTTCGCCACTGCCATTTTTAAATCAGTTTCGGGTGTTTGTAACCACTAATGATTATTTCCACCCGTGTTTGGTTTTATGGCTGAGGTATCTGCACTCATTAACCAACCCCCTCATGGGAGAGATGAGTCATTTGTGTAGCGGGGGAGACCTGACTGGTTGTCAACGGAGCTTTTGCGCGAGACCGCAATAAAGATTATCTGAAAGAGATCAACTGACTAACTCCTTGAACCACACCTCCGCGGCCAATTCAGGAAACACCCTCGACTCTGCAGAAAAACGCTCTTGAAGAGGATGGTCGAGTAGGTGGAGTAAAGCGAGGGAGTATAGTAGAAGGACATTAATAAACCGATAACAATCACAAGAATTTCGAAATGAAGAGGTAAAAAAAGGAAACGAAGAGATTAAATAAAAGGGGATCACAAAATTGAAGGCGAGAAACTTGTCCTAGAGTACAGCAAGGAAAGGGAGTTTGTGTCTACGTGTTCTAGAATGGGAGGATTGGAAAGTCGGATTTACTTGTTTTAGAACACGACTTCATATGTAGTTGTTCTAGAATGCCAGAAGGGAGAGGTTTTATGTACAGTCATGGCCAAAAGTTACGAGACTAATACGAGAGGGGCGGTCAATAAGTTTTGCGAATCGGTAGGGCAAAACAGAGGAAGGGGGATGGCTGTTTGTGGGGTTGTTAGGACAAGTTATGACAAGTGAGGACCTGTAGCCGCACGCCCCTGCCTCTTCTATTTAAGAAGCAGTAGCTGATCGTGGATCGTCAGTCACAAACTTTTCAACAATGGAGAAGGTTGAGCACCGCGCAGTGATCAAATATTTGACCAAGGAAGGCAAGAATGCAAAAGAGATCCATGACCGCATGGTTGAAGTGTACACCGACACCGCCCCTTCCTATGCAACCATTGCTCGCTGGAATAGGGAGTTCCGCCATGGTCGTGAGTCCCTTGAAGATGACCCCCGTCCAGGGCGCCCGTCAGACGTGACTAACAAGGACAATGTGGCCCGTGTGGAGAGGATGATCCTCGAAAATCGACGGATGAAGGTCTAAAAAATCGAGCAAGAACTTGGAATATCACATGGAAGTGTTATGAACATCATCCACGACAATTTGGCCATGACCAAGGTCTCTGCCCTTCGGGTCCCTAGAAACTTCCCTTGTATGATCGACTTCAACGTCGTCAAAGTTCGGAGGAGCTTTGACGAATCACGCATAGTGACTGGTGATGAAACGTGGGTCCATCACTGGGATCCCGAGACCAAGCTCGAAAGCATGGCCTGGAAGCACAGGGGCTCTCCGACCCCCATCAAGTTCTGGACCCAACCCTCAGCCGGGAAGATCATGGCCACTATCTTCTGGGATTCTGAGAGAGTGTTGATGGTGGACTATGCGCCTTGTAGAAGGACCATCACAGGCCAATATTACGCCGAGGAACTGGCTGGGTTGAAGAAGTGCATCCGTCAGAAGCAGGGCGGCAAGTTGACACGCGGTCTCCTGCTCCTCCACGACAATGCCCCTGTCCACAAGATCAGAGTTGCACAAGCTGCCGTGTGCGAGTGCGGATTCGAGGAGCTCAACCATTTGCCTCTACAGTCCAGATCTGGCCCCTCGTGACTACTTTTTATTCCTCCAGCTCAAGGCTGCACTGCGTGGACGCCGGTTTGGGGACGATGAAGATGTCCAGCTCGCCGTCCAGGAGTGGATTGAACAGCAGTCGGGAGATTTCTGGTTGTCGGGAGATTTCTGGTTGTCGGGAATTCGAAGCCTCAGGGACAAGTGGCGCAAGTGCATTGAAGTCGAGGGTAGTTATATTGAAAAATAATAAAACACTTTTCCTCATATCTCGTTTCCTTATATCCGAATTGCAAAACTTATTGACTGCCCCTCGTATATATTTTTTTCATTCGTTTGTTTTTAAATTTATGTGCTATAAATAATTATTCTAATATTTAAATTATTGCAGGTTTATTAAAAAGTCAGCATTTCAACTCAATGATCGGGTTGTCTCCAGTACCAAGCTTCTTCCCGATTGAAAAGGAGTAGGTGTTAACGCTTCAACATGCATAGTGAGATAAAGACTTTTTAACAAAGGTCTCGAGTCGAGAAGGGCTGAAAAGAAGTATCATCTCACCAAGATGAGCCTTATACATAGGCTCCACTTTTATTAAGAATGTACTGGGGAAGCTTCCTTCCGCTAGTTTGGAGCTTTTGGAAGATCCTTCGTTATGAAGAGAAAAGGGGAGCGCTTTCGCGAGTTCTGTGACGTGACCACGGTGAAGCATTCAGACACTCTCCATGTCTTGGGATTTTTCTCATCTAAAGGAACTGGAGCACTGAAAATTTTGCCCAAGAACACTGCATTGAACTAAAAATGGTACCAAAACATGGTTCATCAGCCCGTTTTCCCCGACAGTTCAGGACCAATTTGAGGAGGATAACTGTATTTTTCCAGCAGGATGGCGCATCTTGTCACAAAGCAAAAATAACATCGAACATTTAGGACTTGGTCAGGGATTTTGCTAGATTTGAAGCCAATAGTGAATTTGTGGGCAATAATCAAATAGTGGTTGAAAAACAGAAGCCATCCAATTGTGACCAGTTGTGGGTATTTATTGAACAATAATGGGTAAACATGAAGATCGGCGGCGCGAACGATGGGACGCAAAATATTTCGTCCGTGTTCCAATATGTTTCACCTTTTTGGAGTAAATTCAAGGGGGAATACTCGTGGGGAGTTTATCACTGCAGGGGGACCCCCCTATGATGATCCTGAGTTTCAATCAATTGGGGGGTCTGGGGGGCACAGCCCCCTGTATACAATCATGATTGTTTAGAGAATAATGTTCTAACGCGCATGAATATGCATGCGCGGGTGAACGAAACATACACGCAAAAAAATTACACTTTTCGGGCGCGCCGCTGATCTTCATGTTTACCCCAAAATGGACCAGTATCCTTCAAGATGTCACCACAAATTTGGTCTCCAGCTTGATTGTATTTATTAATAAAATGAGTTTGGGCTCTGAATTTTTATATATGTAACTTCTAAATTATGATACAAACATTAAAAAATCCATGATTCGATTATTTCTATTAATCGTCATCATCATCACTAACTCTATAATTTAAAAAGGGGATTTTTTTGAGTATTTGAATAATAATTTCATCTTAGTTTGGTTATGACTTATGTTTTTTATCAAAGTTATTTCCAATAATTATTTTATAATATAAAAAAAAAAATGGTGAAGTTCAGAAATAAATATAAGTATCGAATATTGTGAATTTTTTTAAAACCCCAAGAATTACAAATGGTGAAGTTCAGAAAATTTATTTTTATATATCTTCTTCTATAACTATATTTTAGCAACGTGATATTTTGAAAGGGGGGGGGAAATTTAGTTTAGAGTTCCTTTTTAAAATTATTATAATTGTCGAAGTTCAGAAAATTTATAAAAATTAAACCATGGCTGCCTTTTTTTAGATATTAATCTCAGTAACAAAGCGAAAGCTCTCCCCGTAGGGGGGGAGTGGCAAAGCCATTGCTGGTTTGCTTATATGAAAAAAATGGTCTTAAAACTATTGGCCAAGACTGTTCTACCATATTGATTGGCGGGAGTACTAGTTCGAAAGTAGATCTGGGAACAATTTTGAACAAATTGCCTCTTGGAGATGGGCGGAGAACTACTCCCGGTGCGATAATGGGATTTGTTTTTGTTACGTAAAACAGAAAAAAAATCAAGAACCAATGGGGGCATCACCAGGAAAAATGGGGAAAGAAAGGGTGCAGTCGGAGTAGTGAAAATATGGGGAAAATACATCATCACAGATCCACCTGCGGGTATTGAATGCGGTGAAAGAACGCCATACTCAAGATGGCAGCTGGACAATGGTTATCCATGGTCCACCTCGGCCCACTTAAGTGGATGATGGAACGAGGGCCGTCTTAAAAAAAAGGTTAGAACTCTGTTTAGATCAAGAGGGTTCTAAGCATTCTCCCCAAAAGGTTCCATTAAAGGTTTTTTTTTGCTTTTAGCAGGAAGGTACTATTTAACTGTCTCCTGCCAGAAGGTTCCACTAAGGTCTGTCTTCTGCTTTAAAGTTCTATTTAACTGTCCCCTGCAAAAGGTTCTCTTTCAAGTGTCCTACCAGAATGTTCTATTTATCTCTCTCCAGACAGAAGGTTCCATTTACTACTGACTCGTGTCAAAGTTACCATTTAAATTTGCCTCCTCCCATAAGGTTCTATTTAACTGTCTCCTTCCATGAGGTTCTATTTAACTCTGTCGTTTGCTACACGGTTCTATTTAACTGTGTCTCCTGCCAGAAGGTTCTATTTAATTCTGTCTCCTGCAAGAAGGTTCTATTTAAACCTGGCTCCTGTCAGAAGGTTCTATTTAACTCTGTCTTTTGCCAGAACTTTATATTTTACTCTGTCCCTTGCTACAAGGTTCCACTAAAATCTGTCTCATGCTTGAAAGTTCTATTTAACTGTCCCCTGCGAAAGGTTCTATTTCAAATTTTCCTACCAGAAGGTTCTATTTAACTCTGTTTTCTGCTAGAAACTTTCATTTAACTCTGTTTCCTACCAGAAGGTTCTTATTTAGCATTTGCATGTCTCAAACTCTCGCGTCTTCTTTTCTCCAAAGATTTTCAAATGTTGCTGTTTGTTTTTAAATTCATAGAATGAGTCCTTCTTGCTCTATCGCTCCTTGTTTTTCTTTTTTATTGTTTTCTTTTGTTTATCTTCATCCTTTATCACTATCTTGGGGATTGCCTTCGTGGAAGAGCTTGGTTATGTTCTGAAGAGTCCTCTAGTCTCTAATCCTTCAAATATTCCCCTCATTTCGGTACTCGCTGTATGTCTCCTTCACGCATCTTCACTTCTCCTTACCTCACCGCTTTTTTTAGATAGTTAAAAACCTTCCTGGCTAAATGAACTCGTAGATTTTTTGCCCCTTTAAAAATCCTTATTTCCTCCGAAGAAGGATCAGTGCCACTTAACTTATTGGCACTCTCTTCTTTACAGTCGTCCATGAGGCCTCCCTTTCGATTTCTGATGTTTATGGTTCTTGTGAAGAAAGGAGGCTTTTACCCCCAAGAGGGCGTTAAGAGTTATTGGAAGGATTACGTGCCCCACCTACCCTGCCTCAACCCTGCATTTGCGTTCTTTCCCGGTTCTAAACTTACAGGAAGATCTGCGAAACTATCTTCCATTATTCTCACTGACTTTATTTTCGCTTCTTTTTTACAGATCTCTCCTTTGCATACTTTCTGCAAATGCCCTCGTTGGTTTCCCCTTAAAATTAGCTCTCCTTGTGCAAGGGGAGCCGTGCGACCAAGCGAAAAGCGATAATTGGATAGCCCGAACAAACGCAGGTCAACGCGACCAATTACAGACGACTGAAGTTAACAACGTGAAACACTCAGGGAAAAACAAACAAACAAACAAACGCGATGAAAACATAAATTCTCAGGTATGTTTATATTGTTTCAGTAAGATTTAACTCCAGTTATTTTCAGTTATTTCTGAAAATATATCAGTGCCAAGGTTTACCCTCAATGTATACCCTCAATAGGCCTATAATTAGGCCTACAATACTGTAAAATCGTCGACTGGCTCTTGAGTGACGTAAAGTCATTTTAGTTGCTGACGCTCAGAGTAGCTAATATTCAATTTAATTATGGATTTCCTGGCGATTCTTTTCATATTTTATTTGTTACACTATTTTAATAGTCGTTTAAAATGGCGTTTTAATTGCATTGTATTAATAGGATTTATAAAGGGATGGAATTTCATTGTTAATAGGATTTTTTCTCTCTTGAATTTTAAGCGCCATTTGCAACAAAGGCGTAACACGTAGAAAGCTCGTGAAGAGATCTGTAAAGTCGGGAAAGAAGTGAGAATGCGCGTAAGATATACAGGTCCTCATGTATTGGGGCAAGGAGGGCAAATTACGGGTGTTGGGAGGTGCACAAGCCCTCATATGTCAACTGATATCCCCTTCTTAGTGAGATAACGCGAAGAAAGATTGTGGAGGAGGAGGGGGGGGGGAGACAAGGATGGGAAGAATGTGGGCTTGTTAAAACCAAATCCAGAGGCAAGAGAGAAGGGTGAACCAGCCCCATGGCGGGGCTGGTTCACCTCCATAAGGATGAATAGACGAAAGCTGGTTGGCGACTAGCCTGCGATATTAGATGTCCGCAAAGAAATTAGGTAAAAATATGCTTGTATTGTATAGAAGGAATAAAGCCAAGGTAGTCTTAATCTAATTCGAGACTGCCTTGGCTCCAGAGGGCGTTACACTCCTATAGGTATCACGGCTTGCTCACAGGAAAAAAAAATATAAGTACGAATAAAGTGTTTTCAAGGCTAAGGAGGTGGTTGGTGTCTTGGTACGTAGCCGCTATATGCTAAACGGAAATGAAAATTCACGACCACAAAACTGAAAAAAAACAGCCATATATATCATCCTGTTTTAATTGACTTTGTAGAAAAAAAGAAAATAATAAGGATACTCATTCTCGCTGTATAGAGCCAACTCTATCTTGAGTCACACTCATATCCTTTAGCCCCATCCGGTGCTGTGGGATCTTCTACTGTCTCCCTCCCCGTCTCTGGTGGGCTCAATTCGCTGATATGGAGGGCTTAGCTTAGCTCTAGGCTACCTTTCCAATTCGGCTATATTTTCTCTGGAAATGCTGAAAGGAAATAAAAGAAATATGGCTTTTTTTATAGTTTAGTTTGTTCATTGAGCTGTAATTTCTATCACTTACGTTTTATCTCAAGAAAAATCTCAACATGGGCGTTAAAATGATTTATTGGCTGTAAAAGCAGATACATTTCATCCCGCGCTCATTTATAGCTTGGCACATAATCAATGAAACATTTGTTGAATACCAAATGAGCCGCTAAGTTTACAAGATAAGAAGGGTCAAGTCTCTCAATTTTCAATTAATAGACAAGGCTATAATTAAGGGATGGGCGAGGAAACGGGGGAAAAAATAATGACTCACGATTATCATAAAAAAAATTTATCGTTCTTTCCCTTCTCCGATTCCTTGCATTTGTAGCGGATTGGTTGGTGTTATTTATACACTTTTCGAGCACGAAATAACTTTTAATATTCTTTCTTAATTTAGTTCTCTGAATATTTCAAAATAATAGTAAGGACTAGATTTTTTTTTTTTAATTAAGTCGGTAGCTGAAATATAGTGACGCCCTATGGATTCAAACAATATGATTGGATAACAATATTCGAATAATGCAGGGGAAGAGATTTTGCCTTCGAAAGGTTCTTATTGGATGAGCTCGGGTGAGATAAATATATGTTCCCGTGGACGAAGTGCAAATTAGCAATAATATTGCAATCAATGATCAGAATCCACTTTCAGAATACGGCGAACCATTGAAATTTATTGTCGATTATTCATTTTCAATCACTATTGATAATGTACTACCAGTAAATCTGTTGGGGGGGGGGGGTCAATGAGAGGGAGAACAGAATATGTTTTTATTTTCTGCCTATTTTGTTGGGGAGTTTTTTTTAAGTTTCGTATTTGTTTGGAATAAATGAAACAATTTCATAGTTCGAGATATGCCATCAGCTAATAAAAACAAACGAATAAAAGATACCCAGGTATATTTGTCCAAATTACGTCCAGAAACAAAAGAAACTAACAAATCGGGGAAGAATTTCGTTGGTAGAAACTTTTTCCTCCGAAACAAGGAGGCGCTAAGGTGTGAATTCCTTTCTCTTTGTTCTCTCTCTCTCTCTCTCTCTCTCTCCTTTTCTCTTTTTTTCTCCCTCTCTCTCTCCTTTTCTCTTTCTCTCTCTCTCTCTTTCTCTCTCCTTTCTCTCTCTCTCTCTCTCGTATCAATTATGTTTATTATTTACTTCTTCCTCTTCTTATTCTTATTCTCCTTCTGCTTCCTATTCTTTTCCATTTCTTTTTCTTCTTTTCTTTTTCTCCTTTCCCTTTATCTCCTTTTGTCCAACTTTCTTTTCTTTTCCACCCGTCTTATTTTCTCGTTCTCTCCCAATTCTATTTCTCTTCCTGCTTCTTCTGCATCTTATTTTCTCTCCATTCTTCTTCCCCTCTTTCATTCCCTTCTTATTATTCTCTTCTTTCTGCTGTTTCTTATTCTCTCCTCCCCTTCTTCACCTCTTTCTTCTTCTTTTTCACTTTTTCCTCTTTTTCACCTCCTAAAGATCGAGAATAAAAACCGGACACAAACAAGATTTTAAGAGGAGAGAAGAAATCACTCCCTTACTCAAGAATTAAAAAAAAAATCCTTAAAATTCCAAGACAGGGAGAATAATAACTTATCAATACTGGGGGGGGGGGGGGGGAGAACTCTCCCAGACCCATATGTATGACAGCAAACTCTTTCCCCCCAAATTTGGGAGGGTGAGAAAAGACAGACCCAAACTGTGATGGAGATGAAGCCTATATATGTTTTTATTATTAGTTCATGCAAAATCTAAACAAGAAATACAACAGAATATTTCAATGGAATAATTTTAGTAATTTATTTTAATTTTAAAAGTGTTTATACATTTTGAAAAGGAGGGAATTTAAAACAAATGTGAGGAGGGTAAGACTAGATGTGTAAACGAGATTTACGATAGTAACACTGTATAGATGAGGCTTAGAGGTGCATGCACACTGTATTAAACATATTATAAGGTCATCCCATAAGTAATGCGGCATTTTATAAAAGCTTATCCTTATTTTATGAATCGAAATAATGGATAGCAGATTTGTTTATATACTGGCCTAGTCTACTGAACTCGTAGCCTAGGTAACTGTATGGCTTAGCCTAACCCAAGGCTTAACATTTAGAAATACCGTAAGCGTCATTTTCTGGGCTATTCATTTTGTGTTATTACTATTAATTTCATCTGCCTTGTCGTTGAATAATGAAAATTATTTAAATGTTATTAGAGCACATTCGCAACGTTATGTTTAGGCAGTGTAGAAAAGGCAACAATGATAAGTTAATACTAGCAGGTTTGTGTCAAGTATACGATGAAGGAACAATTAAGGTGAGTCAGTGCCAAAGTTGGTTTCAAAATTTCCGCTCGGGAGACGTTAGGAACAAATATGAACTCCGTTCAGGGCGACCAGTGGAATTTGATCAAGATCTTTGAAAAATAACACTGGAAGAAAATCTAATTGTAAATGCTGAACAATTGGCTGAAAAGAATTACATTCAACTCATTCAACTTTACATCAGCACTTAAGAGATAATCAACGTAAGACTATTGGGACAATGGATTCCTCGAAATCTGTAAGAGATAAACATGTAACAAAGAATCAATATTTGTTCATTTATCCTTTTTCGACTAAAAGATTAACCATTTTTTAGTGGGATTATTAGAGGAGACGAAAAGTGGGTTATGTACAATAATATCTAACTATCTAGACCATGGATTAGTCCTGGGTTAGAAACCAATTCCCCAGGGTAAACAAGGTCCTCGGAAGCTCCTCTTGTGCGTTTGGTGGATAATATAATCCAGGTTGAATTTCATAACACACAAATTTGAACTATCATCCATAAAGTTTACTGTGCTCAGTTGGACCGTTTGCATGGAGTACTCTTTCATCAAGACAGAGCATAACCTCATATCATATCGTACCAAACAACAGTTTAACAAATTCGATTGGGAACTAATGGATCAGCCTCCATATTTACCCGGCTTAGCCTCATCGGATTATTTCCTTTTTAAGAATTTAGCGAATCACCTGAAGAGAATGAATATGCCAACAACAGAAGAGTTCAAGCGATTTTTACAAACATCGTAGTAAAAATTTAGTAGAAAGACGGAGACACGTGGTAAACACTGGTGGAAATTATATTACTTATTAAATTAATAAAGACTATTTAATAGAAAATAACTCCAAAAAGTTGTTTGCTTTCCATCCATTAAATAATAATAATAATAACATAAAAATTGCCGCTTTACATACGGGATGACCTTATATTTATTTATAAGTAGTGGAGCCCTACAGCACAAATCGAACCCCCAAATAAATTATAATAGGTTAGGTTAGGTTAGGTTAGTTTAGGAAGCGAAAATGTGTGAAAGATGCATAACTATCCAGAAGCGAAAACTATACTTGAGACCCTAACGAATCGGACGCTGCGTAACTCTCCTTAACCACCCCCCTCCCCTCAAAAAGGTCCACCCCTACCCTTCGTTGCTGGGTAATGTTGAAAAGATATTGGCTCCGATAACTCTCAAAAAGACTAAGTTCAAGTTAATTAGACCTATGAAGGACCTACAATCTAGGGAGGAATTCACACCCTGGGTTGGCACATTGCACCCCCCCCCCTTCCCCCGCCCCATTCGGGTTATATTCGATGTGCTTTAACTTCGCTTAGAGGGGAAGTGGGGGTTCCAAATGTCCAAGGATCAACCCTTAATTGTAATTCAGTAATAGAGTAATTTATAAAATTAGTTATGTTTCTTTGGGGGGACGGGAGGGAGGGGGCGCTCCACTAAGTCTCCCTTTTCGTCTCCCGATCACCGAAATTGTATGATATCCGAACGTTTGTTTCTCCAACTTTGAAGTCGAGGATCCTTATTTTACTTCAATTACCACAATTATCACTATCCATCTAATAGCGACATTTGTATCTATATGTTAATTACCATATATTAATGGATGATCACAATTACCATATATACACTAAGTACCACAAGCACCACGTATTCCGTATTCGAGAATTACCACAATTACTATGTATCCACGAATCACCGCAATTTTCATATATATATATATATATATATATATATATATATATATATATATATATATATATATATATATATATATATATATATATATATATATATATATATATATATATATATAGCGCCCAATGGCTTCGCCACTCCCCCCATGGGGAAAGCTTGCGCTTTACTACTAAGATTAAAATTTAAAATCTAAAAAAAAGCAGCCATGGTTAAATTTTTATAAATTTTCTGAACTTCGCCAATTATAATAATTAAAAAAAGGAACTCTAAACTAAATTTACTGAACTTCACCATTTGTAATTCTTTGGGTTTTAAAAAATTCACAAAATTTCGATACTTATATTTATTTCTGAACTTCATCATTTTGTTTTTTTTTATATTATAAAAGAATTATTAGAAATAACTTTGAGAAAAAACATAAGTCATAACCAAACTAAGATGAAATTATTATTCAAATACTCAAAAAAATCCCTTTCTTAAATTATAGAGTTAGTGATGATATATATATATATATATATATATATATATATATATATATATATATATATATATATATATATATATATATATATATATATATATATATATATATAACCATATGTCTGTGTGTGTGTGTGTGAATTACCCCAATTTTCTCTGATGATTACCATCCTTTTCCTGTATTCATGAATTACCACATGTTTCCTTTACTCGAGAATTTCTGATATTTTCCTTTATCCACGAATTATCGCCATTTTCCTCTGTCTATGAATTACCACATTTTTTCTGTATCTACGAATTACGGCCATTTTATATTCATGAAATATATCTATTTTTCCTTTTTCAAGAATTATCGCCATTTTTTTTTCTATGTACGAATTCCAGCAAATTTCCTCTACCCGAAACTCCATCGCCGCTTCCGTATCTTTTTCTGAACCGCCTCGTCATGACTCTCTCCGAAACCCAGTCTCCGCGGCTCCGTTTCCGGCTCGAGCCAACAATGAATCCATCAATTATCCAATTGAACGCACCTAAACATTTTTATCAATTCGTTCTAGTCTCAAATGTATGTAAGTTTGTGTCTATTTGGTTTCTACACGACCTTTTTTCTCGATCTCTCTTTTCCAGTTTCCATTCAATCGTTCCCAGCCTGTCTCGATCTCTGTCTCTCTCTGGTTGTCTCGATCTGTGTATTTAAACCCGTCTCTGCTAGTTAATCAAAGGACAATTTGTCACGGACGGCTATTTTCAATTTTATTTCCATATTTAATCTATGGTTATTCTTAAGCAAACGCGAAATTTATTTGGTCCTGGAAACAAAACCACATAGCCATGTCAAAACCTCGTTTGACTCATTCTCTAAGGTCCTAGTTTTGAGTCCAAGAGTGAGTTTTATTATACTCTTCTGTTTTTTATTGATTTTTCAGATGGTCTAGCTCCCGAAGCATATACATATATATATATATATATATATATATATATATATATATATATATATATATATATATATATATATATATATATATATATATATATATATATATATATTCCTATTCATTATAAATCTTTTTTCATGATTTTTTGAAACACTAGAGATTTCCACACCTGGTAGTTAGTTTTTTTATGTTTGTCAATATGTCCATAAGCAAATTACACTGGTCTGCGTCAAAAATGTTCCTGAGGGTTTCATAGGTGATTCTTAATGAAATTTGTCTCCTAAACTTAAATCAAGCATTCATATTGCTCAATCAGGTCTAGTTTTTAAGATACAGACCAAGCTCCTTAGATGGCGTTAGAGAGCTCAGTCTCTAGCTGACCGCGAGCGCGAGTGGTTGTGTGTTGCTTGCTCACTCTCCAACTAAGTGTTGGTTTTTTAATCCATGACTTTTCTCATCTATGAAAGTGTATTTCTAAAACTTTATTTATCTTTGTAAATTTTTTTGCAGGCAAATACATTAGCAAAACTCCTTATATTTCATAAAAATGAATAGAAAGTGTAAAAACAGTCCTGATAGATTTTGTTTTGTTTGTGGAAAGGTAACTTTTAATGACCAGCAATGCACTATAACGCCGTTAGTAAAGTTCCTTTACAATGCATATTTTAGAATAAAGCTAGGTGATCAAGACAAAAACTTTGCTCCACATATGTGCTGCAAAGACTCTGTCATAGCCTTAAGACGCTGGAGTGAGGGCAAAACGAACTGTTTGTCATTTGGTGTACCTATGGTGTGGAGAGAAGGCAAGGACCACATTACAGACTGCTATTTTTGCATGACAAATCTTAAAGGTGAGATAATTAATTTAACAATATAGTCCTTGACAAATCTAGAAATGTTTATACAAATCTTTTGGTAGCCTATTAAAATTGTAATTGTGTATAAAAATAGTGTATTATGCTGGTAGAAAAATTGTGGTTAAATTGTATATAAAAATTGATTGTATTTAAAAATTGTAAATTTACCTGGTATGAAAAATGTGTATAAAAATGTGGAAACGAGGGTCGAGTGAATTAAAAGTATGTAAATTTAGTATGCGAAACTTTTTTCAGGTGTCAATAAGAAGAACAAACACACTGTAGTCTATCCTGATGTTCCTTCTGCCATTAAACCACAACCACATGGTTCAGGAGTTCCAGTTCCTTCTCCACCTAAAAATAATGAGCTACAAGACAATATAGAAGATATAGAAGTGGATGACACTGACACTTCAGTGACATATCAGCCTGCGTCTACAATGACTTTGCCAAGACCACTCACTCAAGGTCAATTAAATGACTTTGCCAAGACCACTCACTCAAAGTCAATTAAATGACTTGACTAGAGATCTTGGTCTTTCTAAAGAGAACGCACAACTTCTTGCATCCCGTCTTAGTGAGAGCAACCTCCTCTCTCGAGAAACTACATACTTTTGGTTCAGAAATAGAGACGAAGAGTTTCGAAAGTTCTTTGCAGTTGATTCTTGCAGCTCTTTGGTGTATTGCAATGATGTAAAAGGTTTAATTGAGGCACTTGGCGTTCCTTACCAACCAAGTGAATGGAGGCTCTTTATTGATTCTTCTAGCAGAAGTTTGAAGGCAGTACTCTTAAATATTGGCAATAAAATGGCATCTGTACCTATTGGCCATTCAGTTCAGTTAACAGAAAGCTACGAAAATATGAAAGTATTGATTAATACAATCAAGTACTCTAACCAGAACTGGTTAATATGTGGTGATCTCAAGGTAAGATATATTTTACTCTATTGAACTTGTTAAATATTTCAAGGAATGTTTGTTTCTCAATACCAATGACAGAAGGATATTATACACATATTAGTTTCTCCCTACCCATAATAAACTTAGTGAAAATTGCCTATGCAAAAAATAGAAGTTCTTAGAAACCATGTACATCAATATGTTTTCTTTCAGGTTGTGTGCCTTCTTCTTGGGATGCAAGGATGCTACACAAAATATCCATGCTTCATGTGCTTATGGGATAGCCGGGCGGATAGTCTTCACTATAAGCAAAAAGACTGGCCATCTCGAGAGGCATTCCAAATTGGCTGCCACAATGGGGTAGCTCAACCTCTAGTCCCTCCCCAAAAAGTTTTACTGCCTCCTCTTCATATAAAGCTTGGCCTGATGAAGAACTTTGTCAAAGCACTGAATAAAGAAAGCCAAGTTTTTAAGTATCTACTGCAAAAATTCCCACAGATCAGTGATGCCAAGCTCCATGCAGGCATATTTGATGGTCCCCAAATTAGAACTCTGTTAAAGGACAAGCATTTTTACACCAATATGGAAGCCAGTGAAAAAGAAGCATGGCGAGCGTTTAGTAAAGTAATCGACGGTTTTCTGGGAAATTAAAGAAACTCAAAATATATCTCACATGTAAATGAGCTTATGAAAAGCTTGGAAAAAATGGGAGCTCGCATGTCGAAAAAAATGCATTTTATCCAGTCACATCTTGACTATTTTCCGGCAAACTGTGGAGATTATAGCGGGGAACAAGGACAAAAGATTTCACCAAGACATAAAGACGATGGAGACAAGATATCAAGGACGCTGGGACATCAACATGTTAGCTGACTATTGCTGGTGTCTTAAACGCGACGAACCAACATCGCTTCACAAGCGGAAGTCATCAAGGACTTCTTTTCTTGGAAAATAGTTTCTTTGCACTCCTGGGTAAGCTCATAAGTTGTCTGTAAGTTTAAAATTAATTAAAAGAAAGTCGAATTGAGTCGGTATTTTTTTTATTCCAAGTAATTGTAATTTATTGAATAACTTTTATATAAATAAGGGATTTTTTCAAAAATGGCCCTTTTCTAAAAACATTAGTGCGCTGTATCTCAAAAACCAGATCTGATTGAGCAAAATGAATGTCATATTTCAATTTAGAAGAACAATTTCGTTATGAATCACTAAAGGAAACCGCAGGAACAGAAATTCTTTTTTCAAACGCAGGCCTGTGTTATAATTGAGGAAGTTTCGAGACTCTGGTTTGAATATTTCACTTCCTTACTACTTGAACCATTTCGTTAGTACTCATGACCAATGACGTGGTACTAACGGTGTACAAACAGCAAATTTTTCTTGGATAGCTGGGAGGAGTTGTTCTTGGAAGGGTGTTTTATAACATTTTTAATGGGTGTTTGTAGGACAAAATGTTTCGTAGGCAAGTCCATGAATCTGAGAAGCTCCGTTCGTGAATGGCCGAAGGACGATTGACTCTTGTCATAATTCCAGATTAATGACCGCATCCATTTTTAACTGGATAATCGACCTTGCAGATGACCGCAACAAAGAGAAGGCTGATTCATGAAGAAATAACATTGTCCCAGGTACCAGTCTTCCGTTGTCCAATCCTTTACATTTTGGACATTGTCAGCGTACTGTTTTCCTTGTGAATAGTTGCGACGGTGCCAAACGCGTTACCAGAGTCCACGTGCGCATTTGAAGTCACCCTCACCTGCTGCCATTGCCGAGAAAACTCCACACTAGTACCTAGACAATGCTGAAACAGGAGGGTCTTGGCACTTGCTGGATGCTTTTATACTTTAGTTGTTATATTCGGCACACTTTCACCTGTTGTAGAAATATACCTAACAGCAATTTGAACACACCAGAGACTAATTGGGCTCAAACACTGATGGCTGGGCAACTCTAATTACGGTGACCATCATTAGTAAGGTAAATCAATATACAGTTTTCTATTTCACTTCCACAGTGATCTAAACTCAAATTTCCGTGAGAATGGTTATTTGTAGGACTTCTCTCGTACTGTCCACTGTCCAAACTAGAGATGGGATGATTCACTATAACTCCAATAGAATTGTACATTTTTATATTCGCAGTTAAACTCGCATTTAGTTAGTGCAAATGTTGTGAATGAGAAGAAAAGATTTGAGCCTCTACAAAAGTTGATATGAAAGCCTCTCTCACTCATAATTACTCTTCACGAATCCTTGCATCCCGGCAAGAGATGACCACACATTAGCTGACCCTACTTTCCAATTGAGCGAAAAACTCCAGACTACTTTAATCTACTGCATCAAAAAACGGCTTCGGAGAGTTTAATCTTCCCTAAGCTCATTTTGTGGAGAAGTATAAAACAAGTCTTTATTCTTCAATTGTAATCGATGGCCATGTGTCGGAATCGTATTTTGTCTTTATTCTTCAATTGTAATCGATGGCCATGTGTCGGAATCGTATTTTGTCTTTATTCTTCAATTGTAATCGATGGCCATATGTCGGAATCGTATTTTGTCTTTATTCTTCAATTGTAATCGATGGCCATGTGTCGGAATCGTATTTTGTCTTCATTCTTCAATTGTAATCGATGGCCATATGTCGGAATCGTATTTTGTCTTCATTCTTCAATTGTAATCGATGGCCATGTGTCGGAATCGTATTTTGTTTATATTCTTCAATTGTAATCGATGACCATGTGTCGGAATCGTATTTTGTTTATATTCTTCAATTGTAATCGATGGCAATGTGTCGGAATCGTATTTTGTCTTTATTCTTCAATTGTAATCGATGGCCATGTGTCGGAATCGTATTTTGTCTTTATTCTTCAATTGTAATCGATGACCATGTGTCGGAATCGTATTTTGTCTTTATTCTTCAATTGTAATCGATGGCCATATGTCGGAATCGTATTTTGTCTTTATTCTTCAATTGTAATCGATGGCCATGTGTCGGAATCGTATTTTGTCTTCATTCTTCAATTGTAATCGATGGCCATGTGTCGGAATCGTATTTTGTTTATATTCTTCAATTGTAATCGATGACCATGTGTCGGAATCGTATTTTGTTTATATTCTTCAATTGTAATCGATGGCCATGTGTCGGAATCGTATTTTGTCTTTATTCTTCAATTGTAATCGATGGCCATGTGTCGGAATCGTATTTTGTCTTTATTCTTCAATTGTAATCGATGACCATGTGTCGGAATCGTATTTTGTCTTTATTCTTCAATTGTAATCGATGGCCATATGTCGGAATCGTATTTTGTCTTTATTCTTCAATTGTAATCGATGGCCATGTGTCGGAATCGTATTTTGTCTTCATTCTTCAATTGTAATCGATGGCCATGTGTCGGAATCGTATTTTGTTTATATTCTTCAATTGTAATCGATGACCATGTGTCGGAATCGTATTTTGTTTATATTCTTCAATTGTAATCGATGGCCATGTGTCGGAATCGTATTTTGTCTTTATTCTTCAATTGTAATCGATGGCCATGTGTCGGAATCGTATTTTGTCTTTATTCTTCAATTGTAATCGATGACCATGTGTCGGAATCGTATTTTGTCTTTATTCTTCAATTGTAATCGATGGCCATGTGTCGGAATCGTATTTTGTCTTTATTCTTCAATTGTAATCGATGGCCATATGTCGGAATCGTATTTTGTCTTTATTCTTCAATTGTAATCGATGGCCATGTGTCGGAATCGTATTTTGTCTTCATTCTTCAATTGTAATCGATGGCCATATGTCGGAATCGTATTTTGTCTTCATTCTTCAATTGTAATCGATGGCCATGTGTCGGAATCGTATTTTGTTTATATTCTTCAATTGTAATCGATGACCATGTGTCGGAATCGTATTTTGTTTATATTCTTCAATTGTAATCGATGGCCATGTGTCGGAATCGTATTTTGTCTTTATTCTTCAATTGTAATCGATGGCCATGTGTCGGAATCGTATTTTGTCTTTATTCTTCAATTGTAATCGATGACCATGTGTCGGAATCGTATTTTGTCTTTATTCTTCAATTGTAATCGATGGCCATATGTCGGAATCGTATTTTGTCTTTATTCTTCAATTGTAATCGATGGCCATGTGTCGGAATCGTATTTTGTCTTCATTCTTCAATTGTAATCGATGGCCATGTGTCGGAATCGTATTTTGTTTATATTCTTCAATTGTAATCGATGACCATGTGTCGGAATCGTATTTTGTTTATATTCTTCAATTGTAATCGATGGCCATGTGTCGGAATCGTATTTTGTCTTTATTCTTCAATTGTAATCGATGGCCATGTGTCGGAATCGTATTTTGTCTTTATTCTTCAATTGTAATCGATGACCATGTGTCGGAATCGTATTTTGTCTTTATTCTTCAATTGTAATCGATGGCCATATGTCGGAATCGTATTTTGTCTTTATTCTTCAATTGTAATTGATGGCCATGTGTCGGAATCGTATTTTGTCTTCATTCTTCAATTGTAATCGATGGCCATGTGTCGGAATCGTATTTTGTTTATATTCTTCAATTGTAATCGATGACCATGTGTCGGAATCGTATTTTGTTTATATTCTTCAATTGTAATCGATGGCCATGTGTCGGAATCGTATTTTGTCTTTATTCTTCAATTGTAATCGATGGCCATGTGTCGGAATCGTATTTTGTCTTTATTCTTCAATTGTAATCGATGACCATGTGTCGGAATCGTATTTTGTCTTTATTCTTCAATTGTAATCGATGGCCATGTGTCGGAATCGTATTTTGTCTTTATTCTTCAATTGTAATCGATGGCCATATGTCGGAATCGTATTTTGTCTTTATTCTTCAATTGTAATCGATGGCCATGTGTCGGAATCGTATTTTGTCTTCATTCTTCAATTGTAATCGATGGCCATATGTCGGAATCGTATTTTGTCTTCATTCTTCAATTGTAATCGATGGCCATGTGTCGGAATCGTATTTTGTTTATATTCTTCAATTGTAATCGATGACCATGTGTCGGAATCGTATTTTGTTTATATTCTTCAATTGTAATCGATGGCCATGTGTCGGAATCGTATTTTGTCTTTATTCTTCAATTGTAATCGATGGCCATGTGTTGGAATCGTATTTTGTCTTTATTCTTCAATTGTAATCGATGACCATGTGTCGGAATCGTATTTTGTCTTTATTCTTCAATTGTAATCGATGGCCATATGTCGGAATCGTATTTTGTCTTTATTCTTCAATTGTAATCGATGGCCATGTGTCGGAATCGTATTTTGTCTTCATTCTTCAATTGTAATCGATGGCCATGTGTCGGAATCGTATTTTGTTTATATTCTTCAATTGTAATCGATGGACATGTGTCGGAATCGTATTTTGTTTATATTCTTCAATTGTAATCGATGGCCATGTGTCGGAATCGTATTTTGTCTTCATTCTTCAATTGTAATCGATGGCCATGTGTCGGAATCGTATTTTGTTTATATTCTTCAATTGTAATCGATGGACATGTGTCGGAATCGTATTTTGATACGCATCTAATAACGGCGCAGTTTCTGTTAAACTTGAAATACGATATATTTCAATATCTTACCACTTGCCTGGTTTTCGTGTACTAGAGCTTGAAAGCATCTATTTTTAAACTGCAACCTTTTTTTCTTGGTAGAAATTATGATTGCAGTACTTCTTCCGATTTTTTTCTCTTAATTACACAGTAAAATCTATAACACACTCAATTTACCGAATCTTATATGCAAAAAAATACAACTTTCCCTTTCCATTTTTGGTTCGAATTAAGTGGCCTTAAACGTGACATTTCTCCGTATTAATTCTCTAGTTCGTTTCCTCCGTCATTTTTGTCTATGTTGTATTGTTGTATCACTTATGACAGTCTACAGTCCTAAACAGTTTAAAGCTAAAATTACCTTTAACCATTGATGAATATACTCAGTCTTGTCAATTTCTTCTTTCAGCTTCGAATACTTCACTGCTCCAGGAAAGTTCTTTCTGTCTTATTGAAGTTATTAGATTATCCAGTAATTAATTTAGATTTTTGACTAGGGAAGATATTTAAGTATAAGCTGGTGCTGAAGTAGTTTTATAAATCGAAATACGTATTTTTTGCCACAACCTACATTTTAGCAACGAAAAGTAGGGAGAATTTATGCTCATACCTCAACTGTATCTGCGTAGTTTTGAAAGTATTTTTCACCATTACCATCGTAAAATATCTATAAAGTGTAGGTAGCGTTCACCAACGTTCCTAAAATTATTCTTCGCATGCCACTTGTCATTGCGCTATCATGTTCTAGTAGCTCTTAAAACCTGGTATATCTAAACAATGGTCCGATGATTAAAGTGGATGGAGAAGAACCTCGATACCAAACTCGCTTTTTTTCTATAACGTCATCCTCGAAAAGTGAGGACAACCATAAACATGAAAAAAAATCGAAAACTTGCTGGTGACCAAAGCAGGTTGTCACTTTCACTTTTCTATGAATTTCATCCAATTCTTGCCAATAGTTGTGGGTGTGATTCTTTTCCATTAAGCTTAGAACGAATGCCGCTCGCTATCCACCGCGTGTTCACCATAAATAGTATTGTAGCACTAATGCCAAGTTCACCATTTTGTCACTCAAGTGTCGAGTCCGCAATTTTAGTGACGTCAGCAAACTTTTTAGTGTAAAGTCGCTGATTGGTTTGACGTCATAAGGGGGCCACCTTACCTCAGCTGTCTTACAATACTACTACCATAGTCGTCTTCTGGTGGTTAATTTACACAGATTCCTTGCAAAGGTCTTTTTTGATTGTTTGCACAAAATCGAGTTATCTTGCCTTTGTATTTTAACAGTAAAATGGTTATTCTGATTACCAGTGCCGATGTTGACGGTCTTGTGTTAGTTCATGTGCGACTCAATTATCGACTTATGATTTTCAGTTGCAGGTAGATGGCTACCAACATTCAATCTGCTTGCGCTTAGGATACTTAAGACTCATGTACTGTTAAACGAGGGGTCATCTCAACCAGCGTCTTTAATAAGTTGACATTTAGTGACGGATTCCGTCCATAATGTTGATTTTCAAGGCTTCCATCATCAGGTAAAATCTTAGGAGCCAGAGATGAACTGTCCATTTATAATAGATCCCTAATTTTTCTAGTTGACGTCATGTAGTTTCGGAAACTTTGAGGCCAAGTTTGAAATCAGACAAGACCATCAGGCGCAAGGTCTTATTTTATCCGTGCGGTCCTGAAGGGGACAAAATTATTCTGATTGAGTTGAACATCGGATTATCAAGGTAGCTCTTACGAACATTCGGCGGTTTAAATCTCAACATCTCTTTAAAAGTTATAGGTAGAGATTATTCAGTGTTTATTTTTTTAATATATATTAGAGTTTTCAAACTAAAATTAATTTCTGGACAACTTAATAAGGAATGGAATTTCTAGCTTAAAAACTAGTACTTAGAGAAGCCAAAACGTCACCAAAAGAATATATGAAGAAAATTGACTACACTACCAGAAAGATTCAAAGCCATAAATAATAATAATCATAATAATAATATTTCTCTTTTACGAAAGCTTTTTCCTCTTATATTTTACTGTCTCTCCTTCTGTCTTTCTTCATTTCAGTTTCTTCCTCTCTCCTTTCTTTGTCTTCTAAAAGCAGGAAGCAAATTATGGCTGTCAGAGACGCGTCGTGTACACCAGTGTTACGAGCCCCTGCGCCGCGTACATCCACAAAAGATGGACCGGATTCTTATACCCTGCTTTACCATCGAGGTGAACCTCGAAAAGCGAGGGGCTCCCCGTTTTCAGCACCTGGTACCGAGTGGTAGAATGCGTCCACCCGCCCTGACCCCTCGACGACCCCGAGGGGAATAAGGGAGGACGTACGGAGAGAAAGAGTGTGTTGACTATCGACCAGCGAGGGGAACGGCGAATTCCTGCCCTCGCCATCCATTTAGCATCGGATGGAATGAGGGGACATCGCTAGCGAGGGGACAGGGCGAACAGGTCCCGCCCAGGCGGCCGATGACTTTTTAATAGAGGGGAGAGGGAAGGAGGGAAGCAACCCTATCATACATACACTTTAACATCCACACATACACTACATTAGGCATACATACCTTAACTAAAGTTATAAATACGCCATCTCCCCGCATACCAGACTACTCCCATTACAGATAATCTTCCGACACTCCTACACTCAACCGTACATACATTCCCTCTTCTTCATATGCCTACACTAACTATATCCTGTATTCTCTCTACACATTGAATCCAAACACTCCCTCTCTCCCACAACCATACAGATACTACCGCCTATATACTTCCCCTCAACACATAATTTTGTATACATCGTCCCCTTATTCAAAAATACGCACACATATTTCTACCTGAATTTTTTGCAACATACACACACATTTCTATCTGAACTTTACACAACATACACACACAGAGATTTCTAGCTGAACTTTACACAACATACACACATAGATTTCTAGCTGAATTTTACACAACACACGCACACACGGATATCTACCTGAACTTTACACAACACACGCACACACGGATTTCTACCTGAACTTTACACAACACACGCACACACGGATTTCTACCTGAACTTTACACAACACACGCACACACGGATTTCTACCTGAACTTTACACAACACACACATTTCTACCAGATGTTTACACAACACATATATTTCTACCTGAACTGTACACAATACACACACATTTCTATCAGAAATTTACACAACACACACATTTCGACCTGAACTTTACACAACACGTACATAGATACGCACACACTCTTTTCTCTACCTGAAACCGCAAATCACTACTCGTAGACTTGCAAATGCGCTACACTTTCACGACCAAACACACTTTCTCTTACACAACCATGGACAGACCCTAACCCCTAGCATTACTCCCCTCAAACACTCTCACACATACAATGCACTCCTCCCTATACACTCCTGCAACACTATACTCTTTCTATACATTCCTAAATACGCACATACTTTTCTACTTACACGTTACACATCTCTGCTCCATACATACCACCCCTTTACTACACACAGCCACATATCACTACTAGTAAGAAACTCACGTTAATCGAGTGAGACCAAGACCAAAGTTGTAAATTACCCTCGGGAAAAAGAGAAGATTCCGAGCGCTTAATTAATGAGCCATGTTTAATATAGACGAAAGCGCTCGGAATTTTTTGTCTTTTTTCCCGCGGGTAATTTACATCGATACTCGTAGATGAAATTTCGGGTAGGAATGCGGTTTGAACTATGCAATAGAGTGGAATGGCTATAAATATTGGTGCCCCTCTGCCCCAATTATTCCCTTCTATCTTGGCTCAGTTCGAGGAGACGTGTATTGAACGAGTCTTCTTCATTCCATTCTTTGGCCCTCGTTCGCCAGATACACACGCGGGGCCGCTGAATGCAGGGCACCGCGTGTGCGTGTGTGTACATGTGGCCCCGTGCCAGTGTGTGCCTTGGGGCGTATGTGTGTGGGTGTTTATGAACGGGTATGTGTGTAGGTAGAAAATAGGCGGGTAAGGAAAGTCGATTTGAATCGGGGCTCCATTCGGGTACTAACCAATCTCAATGTCGTTTAACTTGGTTCAAATTGATAAAGGGGTTTACACTCCTCGTGTATGTGTATGTGTGTGTAGCCACGTGTGAATGTGCGTTTATGCATAAGGGGCCACGCACTAGGGTATTTATACGGGTGTATGTGTGCGTGAGTTCACGTGTGTATTTGTGTATGGTTACATCGTGCGTGTAAGCGTGAGCAACGAGGGCATTTTCGTTCGTTGCTGAAATGATGTTGAGAAGTTGAAAAGGGGTGTGTGTGTGTGGAAGGGGGGGGGGTGACAAGGAGTGCCGCATCGAACCTTGTCAAGCCCCAAATTGTGGCTTTGGTGTATATATTTATGCTCCTAAACGGAGGCAGACATAGAATAGACAGTGGTTGGTAAGTAGACTAGACAGACAGAAAGACAGGGACAGATAGATACAGAAACATAAAGAGAAAGAGACAGATATAGATAGACAGATTGATACACCCTTCCCTTCCCTCTCGCTCCGTGCGCGGGTGTGTCGCTGGCCCGTGTCGCTCTACTCAAAGTGATGAAGGGGGGGGAGAAATAGAACCGAATAAAAGAAATAGTAGCAACAAAGAAAGTGAAGGGAGATATAAAACAAACTCCACCCTCTTCCTCGCATGCAAACATACCCACCTCCACACACACATACAAAGGAAGCGGAATAAAAAAAAGAGATAAAAAGAGAAAACGGAGAGTAAAAGGGAAGGAAACCGATAAAAACGGGAAGGGGGAGGGAGCGAACGAAATAGGGAAGAAGGAGAGGGTGGCGAAAGAAATAAAAAGGTTGGATGTGTGGGAATGCTTGGAAGAGCGAGCGGGTGTGGGGTGGTAATTGCCGAGATGGATTGATGCGAGGGGAAAAGAGGGGGAGAGACGCGCTTCGCAGGAGGGGTGAAGTGAAGATGGAGTGAGGGTGGAGTCACCCTGCCAAGAACCCGGAAACCCCCTCCCCCCACCCCCGATACAAAGAAAACAAAGAAAAAGAAAACAAAAATAAAAATTACTTTCGCGCCCAAATGAAATGAAAACTGTGCCGCAATAGCACCGGACAGGCATTCGCACATCTACTCTTACATATATTAGTTTTGTTTACACCTCTTAGACAAACCAATAAACATGTACACACTGGGGAAACTTTCACACACCACTCCTATATGTACATTTATTTGTGTATCTACCCTGACCTAGTCGTACAGACTCTTCTCCTAAGGTAAATTCCTCAAAATCTTTGACTCTCACACATACCAAAACAATTCTCCTGGAAGAACGGGTGTAAAAAAGAATCTAGAAAAGACTATTGAAAGAACCCCCAAAATGAAACAAGTGAAATAACAAAGACAAATGAAACTAGTGAAAGAAAAAAGAAAGAAAAAAGAAAAACGAAACTATTAAAAAAACAAAAAAAGAGAGGTGTGACAAGAAAAAAAGAAAGAAGAAAGAAGATAGAACAAATAAAATGAAACAAGTGAGAGAACAAAGACAAATGAAACTAGTGAAAGAACAAAGAGGAAAGAACAAAGAAAGAAAAAAAGAAAAACGAAACTATTAAAAAAACAAAAAAACAGAGGTGTGAAAAGAAAAAAAAGAAAGAAGAAAGAAGATAGAACAAATAAAATGAAACAAGTGAAAGAACAAAGATAAATGAAACTAGTGAAAGAACAAATAAAATGAGAAAATTGGAAGAACAAAGAAAAAAGAAAGAGGAAAGAACAAAGAAAGAAAAAAAGAGGAAATAACAAAGAAAGAAAAAAGGACGAAGAAAGAACAAAGAAAGAAAAAAGAAAACGAAACTATTAAAAAAAAACAAAGAAAAAATGAGAGGTGTGAAGGAAAAAGAAACAATACAAAAAGTGAAAGAACAACCACAATTGAAACAAGTGAAAGAACAAAGAAAAATGAAACAAGTAAAAAAATCGAAAAAAAGAAAAATGAGACAAGTAAGAGAACAAAAAGAAACGAAACAAGTGAAAACGTCTTTGTAGATACAGACTTGAAATTGCGAAAGGGCACAGGAGAACGTCGAGGCATTCCACACGCAGATGCCTTCAAATCGAATGGCTGCTGTGACGTCACTGTGTCCCTAGAAGATATTTTTAGAGGGCGGACAACTGCTGAACTGGGCCTGAAAACACACACACACACACAGACGCCCCTTCTCTCTCCGTGTGTGTGTATGTATGTGTCTTTCCCACTATTACAGCCCTATTGCGAAGGACGGGTGGATGTTGTGAAACTTCCCTTTGAAACGATTAGGTGCAGTATAACGTCTAATCGTAAGCATCGGCTCCCTTTAAGTATGCACAAGAATGGATTTCTTTGTAGGGCATGTATGAAAGATGTATGACCATGTACGTGATTGTGTTGGCATGTAAAGGGTGGGTACAAGAATGCTGGGATGTGGGTGTGTATGAGAACGAATGCTGGTCTATATAAGTACCTCGAGAAATAGGATCTATTGAAATGTTAAAAGAGAAACCAGCGATGACTATATGTAGTATGGAGTGCGATGGAAGATCTTTGTACACTCCATATAATCTCCATTCACAAATATCTTTTTAAAGAAGAAATTAGCCTTATGAAGACATGCTTAAGAGCCATTTGCCATTGAGGAAAAGCTTCGAGCAATAGCCAATTCTTCTCTCTTACGAGACGCAAAAAAGGGGACGAGGTAGAGGGGAATTTTCCCCTTTCGCGTTGTCTGGCAAAACGAGCAGAAAGAAACATGGTCTTAGAAGACCCTTTGAGGTTGCCTCATTTTCATTGTTACGTATTTTTGGTCTACCTAATTGATGATTTCACTTATTTTCGTCTATTTCCCAGTCTGCCCCCTTTGCGAACCAATTCTTTTGTTCTTGTCGTAAAGTTTCATTATTTTCTTTATGTTTCGTTAAGTGCTTTTCTTTTATTTTCGCGTGTTTGAAAATTCCTGACGAAATTGTGGTTTTAAGCACCAGCTCAACCTAGGCCCAACTCAAACGGCTTCGAGGGGTTAAAACGGAGCTTCCTCACTAAACTTGCTCATAGTCGCACTTCAAACCACGCCCAACCACTGATAATTAAAGAAGAGTGAGTATTAAATAATTAAAATTTGGTGTTAATGTTATCCAACGGAATGTACATTTTCTCGGGATAAAACGGTGACAAAAATTGAGCCCCCCCCCCCCACCAATTGATTAAAAAAGGGGAAAAGAAATGACCACGGCTAAAATTCGGTGGTGAGGCCCGAGTATTACAAATTTTCCTTAAGATGTTCGGATGTGGAGTGCAACTATCCTGTAGATCGGAACTTATAGAGATCTTAACTACGAACATAAATCCCAGAGTTAATATTTAGTCCTTACGACAATTACCTCTCGATTTATTCGGTGATTCGTACCTTAGGGTCTTTCCACGGGATGTTGAAACTTTGAACTAAGAGGAGACAAAAGACGTATGAATTCATGTTAGCACAATACCGCGCCGAGCTGAGGAGCGAAGCTAACGTACTGTATTGAATTTGAGAAGTAGAGTTCAATTGAGAAATTGATTGGCTCTCTCAGGCAAATTTCCCGAAGCCGTTTTATGTCTTCGAGTTCGTCGGTAGTTCTGAATTAGTAAGTAAATGGAGGGTTTGGAAGTTGAAAAGGCATTTGAAGTTTGAAAAGGACTTTGGCGATAGAAAATTTGAAGTTTTTAAACGAGTTTGACGCTGAATTGGACTAAAAAATTAATAAATTATGAGCTTACTTATCACATCGATGAAATTTGACGAATCACTTAACGCAAAACAAAAACATTCAGCAATACGAATTAAATATGTAAGCAAAGTTGTGAATAAAATGACAAGGGAAAAGTTAGAAGGAATTGAAGTGGTAAGCAAATTGAAAGTGGTGTTTAAGAGTGAAAATAGAGAAATTGAGGATTGGAGAATGGAATTTGATCTCCTCCTCTGGATTTTAGGAAGCTCTGATTTCACAAGTTGGAACAGCTCTTTTCCAACTTAAGAAGGCTAACCCCACACTCCCAAACCCCGAGAGTGGGGTTGTTAAAGTACCCCCAACGTCGCCTCAACCTAGTATCTAGATAGGCTAGGGGAACGAACCCCAATTTAGGGATCAATTTCCAAGGGATCCACCTGCAAGTCTCGCTTTTCTCAGGGGCTATAAACACCCAAGTTGGTCGAAGCTGACAAAGCTTTGGTACCCAGATTTTTAGTCGCGTGTGAGTCTAGTCGCGAACGATTCTACATCTCACTGTCGGTCGGTCGGTCGGTCCTCGTTTTTCATTTTTTTTGTTTTTGTATTAACATTGTAACTATTATGCCGATTCTAACGAAATTGGAAATCCTTAAGTTGTTTTACATTCTCTTTCGAATGATAAAATTACCAAGGTTCTCTCAAGGTTGGCACGAGAATTATTTTGTTTTTGGCAATAACGTCATAACTATTCGGCCGATTCTAACAAAATTTATAACCCTTATGTTATTTTACATTCTTTTTCAAATGATATAATTGCCAAAGTCCTCTCATCATAATTGCCAAATATGATGTTATTTGGCAATAACATCATATCTATTTCGCTGATTTTATCGAAATTTGAAACCCTTATGTTGTTTTACACTCTCTTTCGACTGATATAATTTAGTCCGGGAATTATTGAAAGTTTTGAATGTCGCAAGTTCATAAATAAAAATAGGTGAGGGCACGTGACTTTTGGGGCAGCAGACCTTGTTTGATGTCAAGTTTCTCAGTCATAAGAAGAAGCTTTAAGAAATCTGCTAAAATATATATAGATTATACCACTATTCTCTACTTTTAGTTGGGTATTTAACACAACTCTGTAGTCTTGATAGTACTTGACCACCAATCTGCACTCTTGTTATATACTTTACTACCGATCCTTACCATTGATCCGGACTCTTGGTAAAGGGATTACCCCCGATTTTCAATATTGTAAGGGGTTATCCCTCGATTTTCAATCTTGGTAGATTTTTTTTCCACTGACCTTCAATCTTGGTAGGGACTTAGCACCAATCTGCAATCTTGGTATAAAATTTTCTACCAATCCTTATATTCTTGTTCTGGGAATTATCCCAGAAATATCTTGGTGTTTTACCACCAGTCTGCACTATTCTTTAGTCCTTTTATTTCTCAGTCTGGACCTATTGATTAACGTGCGATCCGAACCACGGGTTTCTCCACCCGCCGTGAAATCGAATCGAATCTGAACTCCATCCGGCGACTTACCGCATTCCATGTGGTTTAACTTCGCTCTAATAAATCGGAAGCGGCATTTCTATTCAGATCGCCTATATATCCTGTGAGGAAGTTGGTGTCTAATACAGGGTTTGTTGAGGTAAATGTGGCTTGGTCTAGGTCGAAAGCTTTACGTATGTCTGTTGTGTAGCGTAGTGGCGTGTTCCCTGTTTGGTTTTGACGACCACAACTTTAATGGTAAAAGTTTTTACTTGGGTTATTTCCTGTTCACATATTTTACCCACCCTAACTTCACTACTAACTTTGCCAGAACTTGTTTTGAAAAGTACTAGTGAATATATGTTTTAAGATAGTTTGGACAAAATCATACACAACAGTTCGGTTCACGGAGTCGCGATACACTGATTAACGTTAATAATAAAAAAACAATAACAGTAATAATAATTATAATGAATACAAAAATTCTACTACTATTACTAAAGTTTTTAAGTATGTACTGATACTTAAGAAAACCTCCTCGAGTGGTTTGCAAGGCCTTTGATGTCTCTCCAAGTCCTTGTAACTTTCCTCCTCCCTCAATATTTTTGCTAAGACGCCTTCGCCGAGATGATAGATAGATAGATAACGCCATCCTTCTCTTAGCCAGGATGGTCACCCGATGGGAAAAGAAACCAACATAAAGATCAGCATGATAATTACTGGTGAGTCGAAGGCATTAGAATCAATCCTCGCTTTAAGGAAGAAGATGCCAGGGTGAGGGAGGGGGGTGGCCATTCGGGGGGACGTGGATACAACTCCACAACGGCAAGATTCCTCGAAACAGATGAGAAGAGCGGGTGCGTTGCGATGTGAAGACGAGAGAGGAAATACAAAGGCTTTGCGACTGGTTATACGTGTGATGCCAACTCTGTTTTGTGCCTATTTAATAAATCCATCTAAATGTCATTTTTGAGAGAGAAATGGCACTCTGAAACAAATAGATGCTCTCGTTGGTGTGCCGAAGGGTGGAAGACTGCGTTAAAGGTGGAATGTTTGGGAGAGATCGAGTAGCAAGTGGATGTGGTGTATGATGATGGGTGCGCGTGGAGGTGTGGTTTTGAGGGAGGCGTACTTGGGACCCCTTCTGCCCTGCGATAAAAACCTGACTGGACCAGATTGTACAGCACCCACCCCCCACCCCTAGATTGGCACAGTGCCACGGAGTTAACTTTGAGCACAGCGTTGATGCGAACCAACCTTTCTCACGAGGTTTGTATGAAAGTAGCTTCAGATAATAATAATATAAATGACAATTCGATTCTTGTTCGATTCGCTCTTTGACCCTACCTTCCACCAATTAAATTATGGCATCCAAATGGCATTTCGACTCTTGTTTGATTCTCTTTTTGCTCCAACCTGCCATCAAACATCAATCTGACATCCAAACGGTAACTAGACTCCTGTTTGATTCTCTTTTTGGCCACACCCGCTAACAATTAAACTATAGCATCTAAATGACACTCGACTATTGTTCGATTCTCTTTTAAACCCCACATGCCATCAAATAAACTATGACTTCCAAATGGCAATTTGACTCTTGTTCGAATCTCTCTTTGAGCCCACATGCCATCACGCCAACTATGGCATCTAAATGGCAATTCGACTCTTGTTCAAATTTCTCATGGACCCCACTTGCCATCAAACCAACTATGGCATTCAATCGTAAAATAGAGAAGGGAGAAAAAGGAACTCGCTCCTAAGGGGAAAATGGATGCCAGGGAGAATAAAAATAAAGTGAAAAAGAAAATGAGTGAAAGGAAAGGTTAAATAATAAAAAAAATATTTTAATGGGAAAATAATAAGTAAAAAAGTATAAAACAAAATTGTTGCACAAGTGAATGAAATGTTTCCCCATTTGCGATTAAATTATTGCACAAATGCGTGAAATATTTACCCATTAACACTTAAATTTTGGCACAAATGAATGAAATCTTTACTCATTTACACTTAACTTGTTGCACAAGAGAGCATCATAACTATTTGATTCTTTTTTGAAAAACGCATTTAATAATTTGTCATATCCGTGTCATATAGAAATTAGACATGTTTTTTTTTAACTCATTGGACGGTTGGTTTTATATGCATTAATGAGAAAGCTAAATCATAAAACCATTACAAAATGACTAAATATTTTACTAAAACTCATCTTTAATATTCATGAGCATTTATTTTTAACAAAACGCGTGAAACTAGTCATTATTTCATGAATTACAACTAATGACTGTAATTTTGAACACTACGCTCGAGTAACCACAATTTTGGGACCAATTTGTCTCGCAGATGAAATTGTGGAGTTATCTGTTTGCTTTAATTAAGTAGTGAAAATAATGCGATAATTATATGAGTAAATGTAAAACAACGATGTGTAAAATATATTGCACATTTTTTTTTGTCCATGGCTTGGATCGTGAGGTGTTAAGTTGTTATAGGTGAATTTTTCTGACATTTCACTCCCCCAATGGGAAAAAAATGCCCTCTCTCTAGAGCTTTATTATAAGTTGCTTAACTTTATGTTGATTATTATTATCATTTTGAAAAGAAGCTTATTCGTGTATTGAATAGCTTTTCAAAATGATTATAAGTAGATGGTGTATATATAACATCTGAATATTCTAGATTACTTTACTGAACTAAAACTAATATGTCTCAAATCGACCATGAATTTATCTAGAAAATTAAACAGCTGAAATCTTCATTTCTGTTACTAAGCTGGATTTCATTCTGCTTTTGAATCTTGACACAAATAAAGATATATATAGTTACCCATCTGGATAATGGTAATGGGGTTGTTATTTCAAACAAAGCTTATTACATTAAAAAGAAATGTTACCTATTTTTTTTTCGGATTCATCTGTTTACCGAAATTTGTGAACACCCTTGTCATTATTCACCGTTTAGCTGAGATATTTTATCGCTATTTAGAAACTTTTCCCCTGATGAAACTATATTATTTTAACCAAAGCGTTTCCTGATATAGAAACCCCCTTTTTACAATTAAATCAATTATCATATCTTGCAGTAAAGGATAGTTACTTTATATTCAATGATATCTATCGTCAACTTTATGGTATTGGGATAGGCCTACCAGTAGGACCGATTTTTTTTATCATTATTTCATGTGCCACTTTGACGATAGGGTATTCTGCGAGCGCCATTTTGAATTTCATCTTTTACTTTACGAAAGATATGTCGATGACATTTTGACTTCGGTTTTCTTTTAAAACTTGTTCCGAATAGTTTCGAATACATTAATGCTTTACATCCAAACATCCAAACATCACTTTCACTCAAGAACAAGCTTACAAATCCTTATCTTTTCTATATGTCAATATTTCTGATACTTATTCGGGTATTCAAACAAATGCCTTCAAGAAACTAGCGTTCATTGGACTTGGCCTAAATTTCTTCAATTTCTGTGATGTCATAAAAAATTTACGCTATTGAAACTTCTCTTTTAAGAGACTATAACCTTTCTTCTAACTATTATAATATGCACTTGTAATTTATTTTTCTTAGAGAGATACTTTCTAACAAATGGCTACCCTTTATCCTTTTTTGAACGTTGAACAAAGACATTTCTCTTTATTTTTTACCATCGTATAACTTTCCTTGATGTTCCCAAAGTCCCCTCTAATGATTTAATCCGGATTTATCATTTACTTAAATATAGGCAATTATTTACTGGTTTACAGAATTCCCGCTGTTATGATTTAGTACGTTGTCTATAAATTTAATTTGCCATTACCTGGTGTTCAATTCAGTCTAGATCACTCCCCACACATGGGATAGAAGAAGAACGATATTCAAAAAAACATATCATCATAACTAACTCTATAATTTTAGAATGGGTTTCTTTTTAGTATTTTAATAATAATTTTATCTTAGTTTGGTTATGACTTATGTTTTTTTTATCAAAGTTATTTCTAATAATTCTTTTATAATGTCGAAAAACAAAATGATGAAATTCAGAAATTAATATTATTATCGAAATTTTGTGAAATTTTTAAAACCAAAAAAATTACAAATAGTGAAGTTTAGGAAATTTATTTTTATATATCTTCTTCTATAACTATATTTTAGCAACTTGATATTTTGAAAGGGCCGAAATTTAGTTTAGAGTTGCTTTTTAAAAATTTAACCATGGCTGCTTTTTTAGATTTTAAATTTTAATCTTAGTAGCGTAGCGAAGCCATTGCCTGGTATATATATATATATATATATATATATATATATATATATATATATATATATATATATGCAAAGGTTACACAGATCAGGAGAACAGAGATAAAAAACACATCGCCCCAACAAGGACTCGAACCTACCCCAGACCTCTGGTTAACTAGATCAGTGCTCTACCACTAAGCTAACGAGACCAACGCGCAAAACGGCATATTTTTCCCCAAATAAACTCTTCCGTTCATATCTCCGCTTCCTTTTATCAGGCAGCATGAACATGAACGGTTGTAGATGATTGCTAGTTTGCACGCCAACCCCAACTGTCCGATAGCTTTCGGTCGAACAAAGAAAGGCTGCGTTCACTTTTCAGTTTATATATATATATATATATATATATATATATATATATATATATATATATATATATATAAAGGCCCAAGGAAATGGAAATTGGTAACACAACCCGGAAAAACGCTAAGGAAAATACTACATTTCTTCCATTTTCCTTCTTAAGCTTTCATTGGTACATATAATATTCTCCTTAGCGTTTTCCGGGTTGTGTTACCAATTTCCATTTCCTTGGGCCTTTAAATATATCTATATATCACGCGTCATGTGATTTTCAATTATATATATATATATATATATATATATATATATATATTAATTGGTCCACTTTTAGCAAACATCACAAGGACAGTGATGTGTGAAGAGGGGAGAAATAAATGGTATGAGAAGAAGAGCTCCGCCTCACCACGCCTGTGCGCACCACCTCAAACGAGAAAAGGAGAATATTTAGTTTTCTCCCCACGTGATCATGTACATATGTAAGTTTTGCTGTGTGTTTGTGTCCTTTATCCTGTCATCCCTGCAATTATGACCCACAGGCGGAATCCAACCCATTATGACCATCAGATTTGTCTCTCATTTTAATCCTTCATCATTTAAAATCATGAGTTTTTTTGTGGTCAAGAGAGATTTAGAGATCTAGGAAGAAAGACTGAATTTACCAAACACTTTTCTTTGATACATTAATACATAATCTCCCAGAAAACGTCTTCCCTACGCCCATACACCTGTTCAACGTCTCACTCGCCTCTGGGCACTTCCCATTTTAAATATCTCGCAATGTACTACTACACAAACAAAAAGCCCAAACAACTACAGGGTGATTGCTCTATTAGAGCACCTAGGCAAAATACTTGAGTGAATGATCAACGTCTCCGTAATTTTCTGGAGGAGAGTAACTGGTTTATCCTGGCCAATATGGCTTCAGGAGACACCGATCCACTCAAGCAGTCATGACTATCGTTCATGACATTATACAAAAAGCAGAACAGTCACGACACTAAACACTTTCCACCAGCAAGAACCTGGTAAGGTCTTCGACGAGGTGTGGCATGAGGGACTTCGTTGGAAAGTAGCCAAAAACACAGAGCTCCCGCTCTCTGCACCAGGTTTATTTCTCATTACCCTACCGACCAGAGGTGTCATATCAAATTTAAAGACATCCAAACAATATCACACCCCTTGACAACATGCGCAGGTGTGCCCCAAGGTAGCGTACTGACACCCATATTTTACCTAATGTACACTAATGACAGCCAACGCCCACCCTAAAACTACAGACATAAACACACACTGTCCTACGCCGACGACCAGATCATTCTCGTCTGTGGCCAGGGCCCAAGCAGAATCGCTAACCATGCATAAATGATATCAGATGATAAGAGAGAATATGAGGACAACTCGCTCATAGCTATGAGCCCTCAGAAAACGCAGGTGACACAATACCTCACAGCGATAAGTACATGCACAACATACAAATATACACCAGAGCAAAATCATCCAACCCCAACAAGAAGTACATATAGACGTCACACAAAAATACTAGGGGCAACATTTGACAAGCTCCTAAAATTCCATTCATACAAAAACCTCACACAAACAAGAGCCAAAATCATAAAAAAGAAGCTAGTTGGGTTCTATCCTTCCAGCTGCAAACTACAAGTAGACATAATATAAAAAAACTAGTTCGACCACTCCTTACATAAACACCAGTCACACGTAGCTGCGAGTCAAGCATGGCAACGGAAAACACAGCGCATTCAGAACGCTGAATAGATACGCGCATGTCGCTCTCCTATGTACACACACATGACAAGACTACACAAAAAAACAAACTAATACCACTCACTACATACACCCACACCCGCTCAACACGACAGTTGGGGAAACTTGCAAGAGACCCTATATACACCCATATACACGACAGACAATACGCTGCGATGGTGTTAAGATACCCCGAAGCCCTCGAGTACCCTCAGCCAACACATATCACACACATAAGATAACAGCAACATGAATAACGCATTTCCAAAACACGCGCTTCTCCCCCCCCCCTCATTCTCCCGTCACCCCAGTCGAACCTAATATCACTACCTTAAAGCACAACAACACACGCATCGGTGCTTAGCCACTGACCTTTCATCTCTTCCTATCCCTTCTAAAGTAATTCACTACCTTTCTTTGCCTACTTCACGATCTCTGTCATCCACCACAGTAATCTTTCTACTGCTCTTTCTACTCACAACTCGAACTCGGTCGTCTACTTACAAACATACACAACTCACATACAAACCACACGAGGTATAAACATGCACATATATACACAACTTCACTCACCCAAACATTTGAAATTTACAGATGGATTTTATTAAGATGCTGGAGAACTTCCAGTTGTTGAATCCTGCCAATAATAATAATAATAATAATAATAATAATATATTTTTATAATTCATTGTTTTGAAATGTTTTCAAATTCATTGTTTTGAGTGTTTTAATTCATTATTTAAAAAAAATAATCCACTCCTTTTTAATGTTTTTAATTCATTGTTTTTTTAATGTTTATAATTTATTATATTTTAAATGTTTTCTAATTCATTGTTTATCAATGTTTTTAATTCAGTATTTTAAAATTTTAATCCATTGTTTTTAAATGTTTTTAATCCAATGTTTTTAAATGTTTTAATTGATTATTTTTATGTTTTAAATTTATTATTTTGAATGTTTTTTAAACCATTATTTTTTAAGTGTTTTAAGCCGTTTTCAATGATATTAATCCGTTGTTTTTCAATGTTTTCAATCTATTGTATTTAAATGGTTTTTAATTCACTAATTTTAAATGTTTTTAATCTATTTTAAAAATGTTTTCAATCCATTGTTTTTCAATGATTTTGATCCGTTGTTTTTAATAATGCATTGTTTTTTTATTTTTTTTTACATAATCCATTATTTTTAAATGTTTTAATCTATTGCTTTTTAAATGTTTTAATCCATTGTTTTTGTATTTTAAGCAATTGTTTTTATTTTTTTAATCCATTGTTTTTAAATGTTTTTAAATCCATTGTTTTTAAATGTTTTTAATCCATGGTTTTTAAATGTTTTGATTGATTATTTTTATGTTTTTAAATCTATTATTTTGAATGTTTTTAGACCATTATTTTTTAAATGTTTTAAGCCGTTTTCGATTATTTTAATCCGTTGTTTTACAATGTTTTCAATCTATTGTATTTAAAAGGTTTTTAATTCACTAATTTCTAAATGTTTTAATCCATTTAAAAAAAATGTTTTTAAGCCATTGTTTTTCAATGATTTTGATCCGTTGTTTTTAAAATTTTCAATACATGGTTTTATTCATTTTTTCACATGATCCATTATTTTTAATGTTTTAATCCATTGCTTTTTAAATGTTTTAATCCATTGTTTTTTGTATTTTAAGCAATTGTTTTTATCTTTTGTAATCCATTGTTTTTAAATGTTTTTAAGCCATGGTTTTTAAATATTTTTAATCCATTGTTTTTAGAATGTTTTTATCTATAGTTTTTTTAAAATGTTTTAATTCATTGTTTTTATTTTTTTTTCATTCATTGTTGTAGATGTTTTTAGGCCAATGTTTTTAACTGTTTTCTAATCCATTCTTTTCAAAAGTTTTTTAGCCATAGTTTATAAATATATTTAATCCAGTGTTTTTTCAATGTTTTTAAGCAATTGTTTTTAAATGTTTTTAATGCATCGTTTTTAAATAGTTTGAATTCATTGTTTTTTAAATGTTTTTATCTATTGTTTATTTTTTTAATTCCTTGTTTTTAAATCTTTTTAACTCATTGTTTTAGATGTTTTAAGACAATGTTTTCAACTGTTTTCTAATCCATTCTTTTTAAATGTTTTCAGTCCATTGTTTTTAAATATATTTAATGCATTGTTATTTAAATATTTTTAAGAGATTTTTTAAAGGTTTTGAATCCATTGTTTTTAATGTTTAGTCAATTTTCTTGTAAATATTTTTAATACATTGAATTTAGATGTTTTTACTTCATGGTTTTTAACTGGTTTCTAATTCATTGTTTTTAAATCTTTTGAAGTCATTATCTTTAAATCTTTTTAATCCATTGGTTTGTAAATGTTTATAATCCATTACTTTTTAAATGTTTTTTTTTAGCCATTGGTTTTAGATGTTTTTAAACCAATATTTTTAATGGTTTTCTAATCCATTCTTTTTCAATCTTTTCAGTCCATTGTTTGTAAATATATTTAAGCCATTGTTTTTAAAATATTTTGATTCCATTGTTTTTTAATGTTTAATCAATTCTCTTTCAAATGTTCTTAATCATTTGATTTTATATGTTTTTTAATTCCTTGTTTTTAACAGTTATCTAATTCATTGATTTTAAATATTTTTAATCCATTTCTTAAAAAAATTAATCCATTGTTTTTTAGATGTTTTAAGCCATTTTTTAAAATGTTTTCTGATCCATTGTTTTTAAACTGTTTTTAATCCATTGATTTAAATATTTCTAATCCATTGCATTTAATGTTTTTAATCCAGTAAAAAAATAATCTATTATTTTATAAATGTTTTTAAATGTTTTTAATCCATTGTTTTATTAATGTGTTTTTTTACTCCATTTGAGTCATTAGAAATGCAGCGGCGGCTTCAGATCAAAGCTTCTTAGCCAGATTGAGAAGAATTGGCCGTGAGATTCTCGCCATTACTTTCACATTCAGATTCCATTTACATCATTAGATTGGCAACTAAATTTGACAGAGGTCATTTTTATAACCAGATATATTCAACTGGTCTAATTCTTTTTGCAATTAGTCTGTCAAGTTGATTTCTGAAGTTATCTACTGTAATTCTTGTCATATTTTTTTCGCAGTCGAATGATTTCATTGCTTTTTTTAAAAAAAAGGTGTTATGTGAAATTTAATTGCTGATCTGGATGCACCTGGTATATTGTTATCAATAAACGTTTTCCCATCAATGCTTCAGGGGTATGATAAGTCTTTCTAAGATTTTCCATGCATATATGTATGGTTTGGTAGATCTTATACCGTTTTTGGATCGAAGACAGCTTCAAATTTTCAACCGTTTCTCAGTAATTAATTCCTTCATATTCTTTGTTTCTCTGCTAAAAGGCATTTGGAGTCCTCCAATTTCTTCCATTTAACCTGTATTATTCAAGTACCATAACAGTGGGCAGTAATCCAATGTGGGAAGAAGTAAAATTCCAGAGTCAGCATCGGGAGTTCTTGTCTTGTTTGAATGGTTCGAAGTAACCATTTCATAAGTTGTTTACACCTAGTGAAGGTAATTTCTACGGTAGACTCTAAAAATAAGTTCATTTTTATTCTAACACAAAAATCTTTGATTTATTTGACAGTGTAGAGGTAATATATTTATTGTGAGAATATAATTATTTATCTGTAGTTTCATACCTTGGTAAGGCGAATTTTCCATCATTTTAAAGATAAATTATTTTATTCACACCAGCTGTAAAGTTATAATAAGTGGTCTGCCATCTTTTATATTCGCGAGGAGTTGTGGTGATTTCGCCTACATTTGTATTATCGTCAAGGAACTGGTTGTACAATATTTTAGTGCCGTTAGCAGATCGTTTATCATAAAAACAAGAGTAGTGGCCCGAATACACTCCGCCTTCTGGCATAACACTTACAACTCTCTCAATTATAGATTGAGCTTCTCCCATAACAATCGCTTGAGTTTGATCCTGCCAAAACAATGGCTTGAGTTCGGTCATCCCATAACAATCGCTTGAGTTCTCTCTTCCCATAATAATTGGTTTAGTTCGCTCCTCCCATAACAATCGCTTGAGTTCGCTCCTCCGATAACAATCGCTTGAGTTCGCTCCTACCATAATAATCTCTTGAGTTCACTCCTCTCATAACAATCGCTTGAGTTCTCTCCTCCCGTAACAATCTATTGAATTCGCTCCTCTCATAACAATCGCTTGAGTTCTCTCCTCCCGTAACAATCTCTTGAATTCGCTCCTCTCATAACACTGCCTTGAGTTCGCTCCTCCGATAACAATCGCTTGAGTTTGCTCCTACCATAATAATCTCTTGAGTTCACTCCTCTCATAACAATCGCTTGAGTTCTCTCCTCCCATAACACTGCCTTGAGTTCGCTCCTCCTATAGCAATTACATGAGTTCGCTCCTCCCCTAACAATCGCTTGAGTTCGATTGAACAAACCACTTTTGAGTCACATCAAAACTTGTCTTCAATTTTTAGCTTTTGACGTTTTTCAATTGAAATCCGATCGTCTCCTTTGCCAAAGGCTCGAGAGAGGACACCTGCATTCGTAACTTTGTGTATATTCTCAAAAATATTTGTACTGATTTAATAGTCTAGTTATAAATGATATATTTCTATAAAAATAACATGTCGCTATTTCTATAAAAATAACATGTTGCTATTTCTTTAATAGATTATCCCGTTCCAAATATTCTCTAAATATTTTAACGTTTTTTAATTCTTTTTATTAACTGACGTAAGCGAAATGGGTCTATAGTTTTCTGGGCTCTCTTTACTTACCTTTTTAAATAGGTACAACTAAAGAATGTTTACAAATATTAAGTATTTCATTGGTTAGTATGGATTTTTAGTCGCGGGTGACTCTATATCTCACTATGTCGGTCGGTCGGACCCAGTTTTGCTTTTTTTTTGCGGGGGGGGTAATAGAATTGTAACTATTCGGCCGATTCTAACAAAATTTGAAACCCTTATGTTGCTTTACATTCTCTTCCGAATGATATAATTGGCAAGGTCCTCCCAAGTTTACTCCTGGAATTATTGAAGGTTTTGAAGGTCGTAAGGTCCTGAATCCGAATAAGTGAGAGCACGCGACCTTTGGTCAGCAGACCTTGTTTTCAAAAGGACATGAAGAGGCACTGCAACACTTTCCCCACATTCTTTTAAAATTTGGGCAATAATACCAGAAGCTCCAACAACTAATCTACTTGGAAATTCATTAAATAATAATTAATTATTTCTAAAATAATTATATTTTATCTCTTTTGGTTAGGGAGCATCTTGATTTTCGTTGCATAAGTTTCATTATTAGTAGTTAAGGTTTGTTTTGAAGTATTACATGATTTGATGAAGTGGTCTATCAATAATTCTCATACATCTTGATTATCATGTTTAATAGTTATTTTACCATTAGTAATTTTTATTTACCAGTGAGTATGGTAGATCTTCTCTGAGCATAGCTGTAAAAGTATTTAGTATTAGTCTTAATTTTCCTAACAGCTTCCATTTCTTTTCTAGTTTCTTCTTTTTCAAAAGACTTTAATTTCTTTTTCGGAAGTTAGAATCAGGCTGGGCCTTCAGCCCTCCAATTGCTGAATCCGGCCCGTAAGTTCATATGAGACCCAAATTATACTTATGTTTATTCACGATTAATGATTGATGGACTGAATTTATGAAATTGGGGGAAATTGGGTCGAATAAATGTGACCATTAATCAAATTTGGGCGCGAATGTGGTCATTTACCTCAACAGGGGTGGACCTTTTAATAACACAAATTTGATTGCCTTAATACCTCAAGTTACTCGAAGGGGTCTTTGTAAATAAAGACAAAGATAAATGCGGGCTAATTTGATAAAGACAATAATTTATCCAATGAGTCTTTAATTATATTTAGGGGCGAATTTGGTGCAAATCTTTGTACTTAAAATTGAACTTAATTTGATGTGTTCGTTCCTTGAGGGTACAGACAAGGATTTTGATGTGATCTTTGTGAATACGGACAAGTTTCTTTAATGTGGATCCTTGTGATTACGGACATAGCACTTGGATGAGTCTTTGTAGGTATTGGCATAGTCCAAGTGTGTGATCTTTGTAAATAAAGAAAAAATCAATTTTAGTTTTCATAAATAAACCTCCGAATCGGTTGAAAATCCGGGCCTAAATTACTGGAAATTAGTTTTTCATTGTTCCTGTCGGTTGTTGATCATCACCAATATCAAAAACTTCTCACGAGTTTCACCTAACCTAACCTAACCTAACCTGTCACGAGGATCTCAGTCATTTTACCACTGAGCCACGTGAGTGACAATGGTAAAAACGAGATTACCATCTGCACCGAGACGAAGCCCACATTTCTTCCCGCATGTGGGTTACATGTGGGCCACACCTGCCCCCCCCCCCTCCTCTCCCGCTGTGCCACCACTCGATGTATTTTTCTTCGTTTATGTAAGTAGGCATCCATGTATGTATGTATGTATGTATTTATATATATTTATTTATTTATATATATATATATATATATATATATATATATATATATATATATACATATATATATATATATATATATATATATATATATATATAGATATATATTTATTTATGTATTTATTTATGTATATATTTATTTAGAATGAAAAAATTCGCAAAGTGGCACGCGAGGAAAGCAATAATGTGAAAATTAACCCACAGGAAAATGAAAAGATGAACTATATTTGCAAGTTCATTTTCCTTGGATTCATCTTTTTATTTTCCTGTGGGTAAATTTTCATATTTATTTATGTATTCATTTATTTTCTTATTTATTTATGTATGTATCTATTTATTTATGTATTTATTTATTAACATAAACATTTACGAGGGTATCCTTGCCAGAAAATAGGGAGGGGGGGGGGGTAGGGAGTGAGTTAAGAATTGGATTCTTGTTAAATTGAAACTAGAAAGCGAAACCAACGAGGGAATCTCCTCCAAGTTTGTAAGGAGAGGAGATCTGTAAAGATGGTGAAGGAGGAGTTGAAAAGTGCGGAAGATATAGAACCGAAGATCGACCTGGGGCATTCGGGCTAGGAGGGCACGCACTAATCCAGATGTCAGCTGCAGCCTGAGTGTCGATAGTACACTTGACACCCCCTTGTCGGGTTAAAGGGAGGTAGAAATAAGGCAGAAGCTTCTACCCTCTGAAGATGTCCAAAATCCCTTGGATAACCTAATTTCTACCCCTTGAAGATATGCAAGATTATTTAGGGAATAGCTTTGCCACCCTCTGAAGATGGTAAAAGTAGGGTCATTATGACTGATATGGTAAAATTGGGGTCGCTATTCTCGACATGGTAAAATTCGGGTCATTATTCTTGACATGGTAAAATTGGGGTCATTATTCTTGACATTGTAAAATTGGGGTCATTATGCTTGACATGGTAAGATTGGGGTCGCTATTCTTAACATGGTAAAATTGGGGTCATTATTCTTGACATGGTAAAATTGGTGTCGCTATTCTTGACATGGTAAAATTGGGGTGGCTATTCTTGACATGGTAAAAGTGGGGGGGCTATTCTTGACATGGTAAAATTGGGGTCGCTATTCTTGATGTGGTAAAATTGGGGTCATTATTCCTGACATGGTAAAAGTGGGGTCATTATGCTTGGCATGTTAAGATTGGGGTCGCTATTCTTGACATGGGAAAATTGGGGTCATTATTCTTGACATGGTAAAATTGGGGTCGCTATTCTTGACATGGTAAAATTGAGGTGGCTATTCTGGACATGGTCAAATGGGGGAGGGGAGCTATTCTTGACATGGTAAAATTGGGGTCGCTATTCTTGATGTGGTAAAATTGGGGTAACTATTCTTGACATGGTAAAATTGGGGTCACTATTCTTGGCATGGTACAATTGGGGTCACTATTCTTGGCATGGTACAATTGGGGTAACTATTCGTGGCATGGTAAAATTGGGGTTGCTATTCTTAGCATGGTAAAGTTGGGGTCTCTATTTTTGACATGGTAAAATTGTGTTCCTCCTATCCATGCCTTAATCTGGAATGAGTCATCGCATCGATTGCACCACGAACGATATTTTTAAGAACCGAAAAACAGTTAATTTTGAGCTTATGCCCACCCGCCAATTTTGTGGGCGCTTTGTTAAAAATATCTCTATTTTCCAAAAATACGCAAATGCTATTGAAAATAGTAGTGAAAATGCTATATAGTATATAACGATATACACTATATAGCATTTTCACTACTTAATGTGGGCAAATTTCTAATTATGGTGTTATGGCGAAACATAGATTGGCCGCCATCTTGGGAGCCACAGTGTTAATTGGAATCGCATCATATTATATTATATCTCATTTTGAAGGGAATTATTTTTTTTCTGAATGAAAATAGGATATCGAAATTTCCTATTAATCAATTTTAAAGAAAATATAATTGATTTAAATAGCATTCGGGGGCGAGGCTTATGTGTCTGAAGTCAAGGAACGCGGTAGAAAAACTAGACGCCTAACGGCATCTGGCAATCGCCCTTTGAACTTGAATCTAATGTTAGGCTTTCGAATTAGGAATATTACGAGTTTTTTTTTTTAATTGCGTTGGGGGGGGGGGGGGTACAATCCCACATTTCGAAACTACCTTAAAAATGATATATATTACAATATGATGTGATCGCAATAATCTAACAATAAAACTGCTAAAAAACGTACATTTTTTTTAATTTACCCAAGAAAAGACATCGTCTACGTTTGCAGAATGAAGGAAAGGAAGTATAATTGGAAGTTCAAACTAAATTAAAGCTCAAGAAGAGAAGACCAAACCAATATATATATATATATATATATATATATATATATATATATATATATATATATATATATATATATATATATATATATATATATATATATATATACGACAAAACCCCCAAGGAAAGCGGAACTAAAGTTCTAAGTACTTTCTACCTCGATTTTAAGTTCATTATGAAGGAATGGCAAAAAAACAACATAAAACTGTAAGATAAAAAAAGTAGGAGAGAGAAACGCCTCAAAACAAGAAATTTAACCAACCCTAAAAGGAAATCGCGGCATTTAGATTAAAAATAGGAGGAGCTGAAGTAACAAAAAAAGAGAGATAAAAACAAAATAAACTCATTAATACCAGAAAGGACCAAATATCTAAAGACTGCCCAGAGCATTGAAAAGAACACAAAAAGAATTAAGGACGAAGATAAGATCAAAAAGAGAGATAAGGATAGGAAAACAGGAGAAAAAGAAATGAAGAGGCAGATACGTAGATATATAATAAAATGTACATATATACATATACATGAAGAGGCAGATACGTACATATATAAATAAATGTACGTATCTACATATAAATGAAGAGGCATATACGTACATATATAATTAAATGTACATATCTACATATAAATGAAGAGGCAGATACGTACATATATAATAAAATGTACATATATACATATAAATGAAGAGGCAGATACGTACATATATAATAAAATGTACATATATACATTTTAATACTTGACGATGTGTATATAGTGGGTATGGAAGATAAAGTGTATCAGGGTATGGAAGAGATAGACAAGTTGAGAGGGTGTTACTGCTGTGAAAGGTGTGAAAATTTGGAATGCGGATGGCTGATATGGTCGCTTAAAGGTGGTGGTGATTGTGTGATGAAATGCGTCTGATGGTTGAATTGTTACGATGTTGAAAGTCGATGAGTATCTGAGGAATATGTCTATTGAGTGTAGCAGGCAAAATGTCTGGTAAAACTTATGTTCGAGTGTGCAAGAAGAATAACTGATGTATTTATAGGTAACGAGCGAGTGAGAAAGGGTGTATTGACCTCTGGTGGCGTTGCATTGATCCCCAGGACAGAAAACCTCTGTTCTCTCCTACACCTTCTCTGCTGTGTGAAAGTAAAGGAAGCCGCGAGGGAAAGGGGAGGTTCATATACAGATTCCAGGCCATTGGGTAAAATAATACAAGCACACACATATCCACATATATATATATATATATATATATATATATATATATATATATATATATATATATATATATATATATATATATATATATATATATATATATACATGGATACAGACTCACCTATACACACCTATACATATACCTACATACAAATATACAGACATATATACGCACTTATACACATCTATACACGCATATGCATATATATACACATATGTTTTCGCCTCCTATAAACATATGAGAAAGAACTGGATTTCCTACTATAACTAAACCATCCCTATTTTAGTGGTGGTAGTGTGCGATTATGGTTTTGGGGGGGATATCTTACTTAAATGGTTTTTTTTTAATTAAGAAAGAAAGGAAAAGTTGTGTAATGCAATAAAGATTGATCGGGCGAAAAAAAGGGGAAAAAATCGTCCCTCGAAAGAGACGAAAATAAAACATAAATTATGGGAACTCTTTTTGACCCCCCCCTTCGTATCCCTCATTCCTCGGGGGGGATAGCAGTGTATATGTACTAGTAGCTGCATGCAGTGAAGTTGCATAGGGGTAATCTTGTGAGTCCATGTACGTGTGATTGTTTGACATGTTTTTCCATTAATTCTAGTGTGTGAATGATTTAGGCGAATCTATACGAGTTGGAGCGGGTAAGTGTATGGTTGAGCGCCAACCTCAATATACCTGGAAGGATGTGTGTGTGTGTTCGGGTAAAAATGTGACGTACACCTATGTATGGAGGAATATATTTTATCATCAGCCTTTCTTCCCGATTCCCCTTCAGAGCTCCCGCATGAGTCCTTACACCACGACCCCTCGGTTCCTCGTTCCCCCATCTCCCTGGAGATCACCTGACGAAGTCCTTTTATCCCAACCCCGTAAAAATAAACCCGGGGCTGAAACACACAGGTGGAAAATATGCATTATGAATGGAGCGAATTCGAATGTGAAGGGGGAAGGAGCGTGTGTATGATGGGAGGTGAAGGGGTTTTTTTCCTTTCTCCCTTCCGCCTTTATCTCTTGTCAAATATTTATCCCTTTCCCTCCGTCTCCTCCCCTATTAGGGCAAAGGGGTAGATTGAGGTCTGGTCGCCCTTGTTTTGGACTGTATCTGTCGTGTCCTTTGCATCGCAGCGAACAAGGAGGGTTGATATCTTGGCAGGTGGAGAGAGGGGAACGGTGGGGCTCAGCCCCGTCATTACTACGGGGCCTTCATTTACTATGTAGGGTTTCATGAGCACCTTAAATATTGAGAATGACCCCTCGACTGTTGTTAAGAGGGGAAAATAAAATCTAGCGTAATATTTGTTGTGTAAGTCAGCATGAACAGGCCTGTATGAGAATCATTTCTGCTTCTAACCCAGAGTTGACTCTCTTTTTCTTACTTGTCTGCTTTACTTCTTGTTTCTCTGCCTGTCTGTCATTTACCTGAGTGAATTGAGATAGGAAAAAATTCTTAATAAAATGGTCATAGAGAAGAAAACAGAAGTGTCCTATTATAGTGCACAACGGTAGTTCCAGGGTTCGAGCCATTTGGGGGAATTTTAAGTTCGTATATTCAAATTTATGTACTCTGTTTTACGAACTTGTTTCTTGCTCTTTGAGATGCGGTTGCCCGGTTTTGAGAATGGGTTGATTTAAGAAACAAGTAACTATTCCATCGGGATTTTACCTCTTAATGCAAAAGAATTGCAGGATGACAGCAGAAAGTCCAATATTAAAGGATACTTAGACTATTAATATAAAATTAATCCCTGCAATACCTATTAATCTTTTTAATGCAATTCATCTATGAATTTAGGAGTATTATTAATCAAAAATCAATATACAAGAATTTATGTAAAAATAGGAGTTGATTTAACATTTGATTACTCAGAGATGCCATATGTCACCAGAATAAGTGTAGTATGAGCCATTAAAAAAGACACTACCATGTGCATAAGAGACGTCAATTGTTTGTTTGTTTTTCTCTTTAATGTAAGTGAACCCATAGGGTGATAGGCACACTATTATATCAATTAGAATGGTAAATAACAGTCGAAACGACTATAAGTTTTACCATAATTGAATCAAGTCATATATAATTCATTGTTGTTATTTTTTTATTTTTGGAGAGGGGCTCTAGAGTATACCTTATTTCGACAGGGCGGGAAGAGTTATCCAGGGCCAAAATCATTTAGCGTGCCGAGAAGGGAAAGTGAGTGGCTTAAAGCTTCGTTTGAATAAATCTTTTAGACTTAGGATGGCGCAGTCAATAACCCGCTCGCCAACAATTGTCGGGCGACGCAGGAAGCAGTTCGCAACTCACCGCGCGCTACTTTCGTTCTTTATTTTTTTAGTTCCCCTTTTACTACGCCCCTCTATGTACAACTATACTACTCAAAGGAAGCTGAATATCATAATCAGAGATATTTTTGCCAAGAAAATTCGCAAATTTAATCTAAAAAACTTTTGCCAGTGTCGTCAAACTAGATCATTTTACTCTTGAAATTAGTTCCTCTTTTGATATCATTGTGATAATACCAAAATTAGGACAATCCAACCTATGAGAGGTAAGTCCCCCCCCTCTAGAAATACGAATAACACCTAATAACCAACAAATTTCACTAATATGTATAAATACACTGAAGTGCCAAAATTCATGGGATAGGAAACAAGTACCGTGTAAGAGCCTCTCTAGCTCAGCGAAGCGCAGCAACTTAACATTGCATCGATGACACAATTGGACGGAAGATGTTTAGAGAGACGTTGACCAATACCGTCTCAATGCTCTATGAAGTGCTGAAGTTCCGGGATAGTTGTAAATGCCGGAACTTTGATGTAAATAAACCTGACAACCACGTTGTGTAATGCGCGATTAGGTTCATGTAGAGCAATGGTTCCCAAACTTTTTTCTGATCTTTACCCACTTTTCATATATGAGCCTTATCCATGACCCCCCTCCCCAATCCATATCTCGTGACAACAATGACTGTCTGCAGTCCTACATTTATTTAAGTCTATTATGAAAAACTCTTGCGATACCTGTAATTTTATTCATTCAACCCCATATTTTTTCTTTTCTTAAATATTGAGTCATGGAAACTTGCGATTTACTGTTTGCCAAATCTCAAATAAACATTAAAATGATACTAAAGAAGTAATTTGATGCACATAAAATAATTTTTATAACTTGAGAATAGGCCTACCTGTAATTAAAACTAATAATTTCCAAAAACCTTTCTCCAATATACAAAAGTAGAAAAAATAAATTTCACTGCATAAAAAAGTGTCATCAAAAGCAATCTTATCGTTTTTTTACTGACAAATTTAATAATTCTGAACGAAATCCTATCATAGGGAGTCATAAATAACAAAACCAAGACCTTTAGTGAAAACATCACCTTCTCTTCTCCCAGCAAGAACCTTCATGGGCAAGTTTGTTTGTTCAAACCACAATTAAACTCAATGTAAAGGGTGATTTTGAAAGCCATCGACCAGCATCTTAACTTTTGGCTTTGTTTCATTCAAACCACATCGTGGGTCATGCTTCACATCAAGTCTATTGCGATATTTTGATTTGATATACAAGAGTTGAGATAATGCAGCCTCACAGGAATAAGTTGATGCAAAGGGTAGTAATTGGCGGAAAGCTAAGTTACATAAGTTTAGGTATGAAGCTGCCATTGATGACTAAAATACAGTGAGAGATTCCGTTTCAAACTTCATTTCGACTCCTGTATCTTCCTGAAGTGTCAGCAGTTCAGTTTGGTTATCATCATTATCATCAGGTATGCATGTCACTGGAGCAGTGAAGGGGAACCTTACTACCCGAGAGGTTTGGCTTTGGATATCTGGGAAGTACCTATTAAATTCTTCCACTAAGTCTTCAAGATGTTGAACAATCAAGTTCTTTGTAGCAGTATCACACTCCTCTGCAATGTCTGACACTGTTTCTAGCATTGTCAAGTTTCCCATTCCAACTTTCCGCCTCCAATTCTCCATCTTAGGAATGAAAGCTTTATCAAAGTTCCTTTCCCTTGGAGTTCAAGGTTGTGTGTGTTCAACTGTTTAAATATGTCAACAAGGTAGGCTAGCTGTATTTTGAAGCCATATACAGACCATGCTGACAACAAATCTTGCTTGTCCTGTAACTCAAGAAAGAGTCTGATCTCTTATTTAAGCTCAAATACACGCTGAACTACATTTCCTTTGGATAGCCAGCGAACTGCTGTATGAAATAAGAGGATTTCATGAGCTGCATTCATATCGCGGCAGAGTTTCCTGAAAAGGCGTGTGTTAAGAGCACTACCTTTTTCAAAGTTAACTGTCTTTATAATGGTATTCAGAGTTTTCTGTAATTCTGAGGGTAGGGTTTTTTAAGCAAGAGCTTGCCTGTGGACCATGCAGTGAAGAGGTATAGCATTTGGTAATATCTGTATAACTCTTGAAACAAAACCTGACTTAGAACCTAACATGGCTGGAGCCCCGTCTGTGCATATCCCACAGAGATTGCCAAGACCATTTGCTTCAAAGAATTCTGAAAGTTTCTGCATTACATCTTCACCCTTTGTAGATTACTCGGGAGTTTCACAAAACAAGAATTCCTCCTTCATATCCTCACCATGAACATACCTAACAAAAATTATGAGTTGTGGGCAGGACTGGGCGTCAGTGTACTCGTCGAGTTGAATACTGAATAATCTAGCTTCTTTAACTTTCTGTATCACCTGTTCTTTGATATCATCTGGCATAAGAGATATTCGGCGTTGCACTGTATTATTTGAAAAAGAAATAGCACTCAGCTTTTCAGCACTTTTCTCGCCCCAAACAAGCTTGACCATAGTTTTGGCACATGGCGAAATTAATTCCTCCCCAATGGTGTGAGGTTTCTTTTTCTTTGCTATTTCAAGGGATACCAAAAATGATGCCTCTAATAATGCAGCATTTTGTCGGTGAATGTGACAGCTGGCACAAAGTCATTGTCTCTTCATATTCAATTCCTGTCGACCAAGGAAAGAACGATCCTTACCAACATGTTAAGAATGTGTAGTTACCAGGAGTAATTTAAGCTTGCTAGGCGTCAGTGATTCAGCGGGAAGTATTTTGTGACAAATCACACACTGAGGCTTCACTACACCTTTATCATTAATGCTTGTAAATCCAAAATCCAGATAGCTGTCATCGTATTTGCGTTTCTTGTTAGAAGCCATCACAGAGGAGTCTGAAGCGGAAAGAAATACTGCTGTAGCTAAATGACATCACTCATAATGAGCCTACAAAAGGTCAATATGGAGCTTCATAATACATGAATATTTGGTATGTAGTGGACTACCCATGAGAGGGAAGATTATTGCAATTGATTTGTGTTTATATTTTATGTTTTTATATTTAACATAATGTCTTTGGTATTCAAGTGGACTACCATATGAGAGGGTAGATTATTGCAGGTGTTAGCTAATTTTACTTTGACATTTGACCAGAAAATAGGATTCATTAACTTACTTTACCAATCACTTTTTTTCCAAAAGCAGATGACCTCGATAGGCCCTAGCCTAGTGGCTTTTTATTATCTGAACTTTCCTAATGTTCTAATTTTCTAAAGGAGTGAAACCGTCTTTAAGCAACATTTTCAAGTGGTTCATAACAATGAGAAGTTGGAAAGAAATAAAATTTCAGGTTACTAAACTCTCAAAAAAACAAAAACATTTCATGGATTGTAAAAAAATACAACAGATATTTTTTCCCAAGAAAGGAGACCGTAACCAACCGTCGAACTACCGACCTATCAGTCTGACTTAGATAGTCGGTAAACTCATGGAAAGCATGATGGTGGACAAAATGACGTCGTATTTAGAGTCAAACCTGCTACTGAGGAGTTTCCAGCACGGCTTCCGAAGGCAACGGTCATGCCTGACGAACCTTGCGGAATTCTTCCACTTCGTGTTCAGTGAGCACGATCGGGACAAAGTGGTGGATGTGGTGTACTTAGACTTTCCGAAAGCCTTTGATAAGGTACCACACTGCCGCCTTCTCCGGAAAGTGCGAGCGCTATGCATAGACGGAAAAGTAGCTGGCTGGATCGAGAACTGGCTAAGTGGCAGACGGCAACGGGTGGTGGTGAATGGACAGGCTTCTAAGTGGGTGCCCGTTACTAGCGGGGTGCCTCAAGGTTCTGTTCTGGGACCACTACTATTCATCATCTACGTCAACGACGTGGACGGTGACATGGTTGCCAAGATTTCCAAATTTGCCGACGATACCAAGCTTGGTATGAACGTTGCAAAGGATGGAAATACTGCCCGCCTGCAGGAAGATCTTGGGAAGATTGGGGAGTGGTCGGACACGTGGCAAATGCCTTTTAACGTGAACAAATGCAAAGTAATGCATATCAGCCACAGAAACCTCCAATCTCATTATATCCTTAAGGGCACTGCTCTTAAATCGAGTGACACTGAGAAGGACTTGGGTGTAACTATCACTAGCGACCTCAAGTTCTCGAAACAGTGCATTGAGGCAGAGAAGAAAGCCCAAAGGATGTTAGACTACATAAAGCGCCAGTTTGGATACCGTAACAAGGAGATAGTACTTTGTCTGTACAACTCCCTGGTTCGGCCGCACCTGGAGTATGCCGTACAATTTTGGAGTCCTTCGTTTCGAAAGGATATCGCAAGGTTGGAACGCGTACAAACCAGGGCAACCAAGCTGATTCCTTCTATCCGACATAAAAGTTATGAGGATAGACTAAGGGAATTAAATCTGTTCTCGCTGGAAACCCGTAGACTGCGTGGTCAGCTCATCGAGGTTTTCAAAATACTTCGAGGGTTCGACAATGTTGACTACCGGGATATTTTCACACTGAGTGAGAACAGAACGCGCAATCACGGCTTCAAACTTGAACTGAAGCGTTACAACCGCAATCTGTGTGGAAATTTTTTCACGTACAGTATCTGTGGTAAGTGGAACGCACTTCCAGTGGAAGTTGTCAACAGTGAATCTGTTGACCTGTTTAAGTCAAGACTAGACAAAGTCTTGAAAAGCGGCCGTTCAGGGACGAAAAACAATTGAGCAGCCATGTGCCTGTTCGATCGCTAGTCCAAAGGTACCCTCTTTGAATGGACCGTAAGGTCTCCTAGGGTACTTACTTTCCTTGTTACTCCTTGTTACAATTCATGATGCAAAGCTTACTTACCATTATTAAATTGGTATTGATGGTGGCTTAAGTCCCAATAACACTAAAATTGGCGCAAACGGATTATTTATGAGAGCCACACACACTCACAAAGTGTTTGTTTTTTTAACTGTGGCCTCTTAAGTGGGACTATGGACTAGATGATACTCAAGATTCAAGACTAGGTTCCCATTCGGAAACCATAGCATAGGAAGTATTAAATAAGTTATTGAGTTTAAATTGTTTGGTATCGAAATGCATCCTAATGAATTATTTGATCAAAAACACAAAATTCTATATAAAAATTGAATTACACTAAATAAAGAAAGAATTAGGTATATTACCCATGCGTCTGGTAGCAAGGCATTGTTCAAACGTATACCGAGTACAGACGCGCCTGTTCCTCTGGCTGGCTCAGCTGCTGACTGGCTGTTCCAGTGTGGTAGGGCTTGGGATTTTTATGTGTACATAACCTCAGCTTGTGGCCCCCTAAAATTTTCTGTATGGCCCACCAGGGGGCCATGGCCCCCAGTTCGAGAATCTAGGATATAGAGTGAACGTGGTAGCTACGTCATTCGTCGAACCTCTCCAGAATAGTTCTCAAACCAATGCTGCGCAACTTGCGCCTGATGACCCGATCCATTAGCCTAGAGGAAAATCCAATGGTTTTTGGAGTACAAGAGGTCCATGAATGGATGCAAATGGTCACCAATTAGTGCAACGTAGTGATCACGGTTAATGATGTGTTTAGGCGAACCAGTGAATCCAACCATCCGACACAGTTAGGGAAGACCACACTATGTATTTTTTTTAACATCATTAGAGAGGGGTGTTCAAACAATATATTTTGGTGCATTGAAAACAAATTTGAAAGAAAATTTTATCTTTAATAACCCTAAACTACATCTAGTATTGATTTGTTGTTCATTTTTTCTATTACATTTACCCCAAAATATGTCTGCTCAAGTTTTTCATCAGAGCTGCTCTCATTATCTCATCATGACCATTGCTCTAATTTATGAAATATGAGATAGCTAAGCATAAAAATAAAAATAGGTCTCATTTGACTTAATTGTAATTATTTTGTATCTGTCGTCATGTATAAAAAAATGCATAAGACCGAGGAATATGGAAAGACATAAGTAGACAACGCAGCTCCTTGTTGCTGGCACCATAAACAACTTGTGAACATCAACTGTTCCTTGTAGAAATGGTAGGTAAGTTTTTTATACTAACATAAATACCTTATTCTTCTCTAGAGTTACCTATGAAATAGCATAAGTACAAGCGAAGCAAATACTTTGGAAGCTTTCCCTAATACTTACTTGTTTAACTGATGAATACCCGATATTTTTTAACTAGTCCTCAATTAGCAGTTCCGCTAACTTTATGCCATTCCGCTAATCGCTAATCCGCAAATCTCCGGCTTCGCCGGACGCTATTGCAAATCCGCTAATGCTAGAGCTAATTATTTTTTTTAGTCCACTAATAAGGTCCGCAACAGTCAGATAACCACTTATTGGTAGTTAAAAACAGTTTCCGATTGAATTACTTTATAATTTATATATTTTATATTTTTTATATATCACGGAACTTTTAAAACAACAAAATACAGAATCCTCATTACAGCCCTAAGCACAAAACAAATGAATGAATGCCAGCCACCTAACTGCTCAAAATAATGATATATATTTATTTACAAATATGAGACAAAAAACTATTTCCTCCTCAAAAATCTTAAACATACGCAAATAATGTTATTACCAAAATAATTCTAAGTACAATACAGATCATCATTGCTTCGTTGTTCCATTAAGGAGCAAGAAAAGACAACGGTACATCTGATTCCCGATTAAAAATCTTTAAGTTTAAATATAAATTATCAAACTTGATATAATTTAATTAATAGGTCAAGTTTAACAAGGATGACTCGGCCAAAATGCTCCAAAACCAAAGATGATAGAATAATCTCCCGAGGATGCTGCGATGGATGTGTGGCGTGACGAGGGAGGACAGAATCACAACTACAAGGATCAGAGGAAGCAAGACTTAGATGGTATGGACACATAATGAGGAGGGATGGAGAGAGTGACGAGAGAAGAGCTTTGGAGAAGGAAATACAGCGAAGGAGGAGGAGAGGAAAACCCCAAAATAGATGGAGAGACTGCATACAAGCTGACATGGGGAAGAAGGAACTGGAGACCAACATGGCAGGAGACAGAAACAGGTGGAGCGTCGGTGCGAAAGAGTAGGGTGGTATTCCTTTCCAGCGCTGAATAGGACGATAAGTGGGTGGGGGGGGGAAGCGATAGTTTACTTCCTCTCTGCCGCACCACCACCTACCCCCGAGATGCGCAATATCTCACGGTTCGAGCTCTCTTCCGCGTGCAACAAGATGCTAGGTTGCAGTACATCCCTACATCACACGGAGTCGCACATCTAAACTTCTTGCATCTTCGTTGGCGTCCTCGATAAAATACCATACAGACCATCCTGTCTAAGAGCATGAGTTACTTTCACGTATCCAACTGAGCTGAGAATCCAAGAGGCTTTCTGTGGTCGAGCGCTAGTGGCAAGGCAGAGAGCCGCGAAACTGGTCTTCCCAGCCATTTGGTCACATATATTTTGAATCATAATTATTTAATTAATTTACATGTCTTAAACAGGTTACCATAATAAGCCTTGCATTCATTGCTGTATTTTTTGTATCCTCACTTGAGCTTACAATGTAGTAAAGAATAACTACATCCTAACCTTTCCCACACTTCGAATAACACCATATCACAGGGCGATGACCCATACAAAAACGATGACATCAAACTATTAAGAAACCCCGTAATTAATACCACCAAAATTTAAATAATAAATATACAAAATATACACTGGTATACACTATTACCGCCCGTAAGGGGCGCGGTGATTTGCCATCCTGGCCGCCGTGCTGACTGAATCCAGCGCTCCGTCCGGCCCAAGCTTAGCCTCTCTTCCTTTCTTGAGATAGCCTGTATTTCTCCCCTACCTCGTCGCTTTTCATACAACCTCTCCCAAAACTTTCTCTGGTACCCCTCTAATTTCACAGGGTAGATGGTGACCTTCTTCTCAATCCAACCGTCCCGGATCGGGGCTGAGGGGGGAGGGGACAATGTTCCCTAACCCCTGAGCTCCGGTTCGGCATGGTTTTTTTTTAATAACCTGCTTCATCCCCACCCATACCTTCCTCATATCCCTTTTCCTTCCAATTCACTGTCTATCCTTGATTTTACGCCGTGTCTAAGGTGGAGCCGCCATGCCGATGGACTGCCAGGCCACCAGGCGGAAGGGGTGGTCCCAAATGGCAGCGCCTGGCTCTGCCGGGCCTGTAAGCACCTCTTGCAGGGCGGGCTACTGCGAGAGGTGATGCACGATTGCATCCCGTGTAAAAAAGAGGGTCACCATGCCCATGTATGTAAATCAAAAACCCAAATCTCTTCCCAATTTCCCTTCCTCATCAACGGAGCCACCCTCGGGCAGCTCTACCGAAAAAATGGAGGTTTCCCCCTTGTGCTTGCACAGGGGACCCTCCATACTTCTTTAACCGGAGAGGAGGCTTACTCCTCTCCTAAGCCTACGGGCGTAGGGGACTCCCCCTCACCCCCTTCTCTGGAGGTGCTTTCAGGCACCTCTTTTTTCCAGCGGCAGTCCCTCCTTTTCTTTCTAAGGGGAATGCCAAGAAAGCCAGCAGGCAGCCCATTGCCGACCGCCCCTCGTGTAAGCGGCTCGTTAGGGCAAACCCCCTTAGGGGAGAGAGGGAAGCCAGGCCCCTTTGGTCGCTTCCCTCAAAAGACCTGCTGGCAAGAATATTAAACCTTGTCGGGGTCAAGGCCTGTGCCTCCCCACAGAAGACTGATGACGCTGCCAAGGAGACCTGCGATGTCCTGGGAGGGGATGGCCAACTGGAGGCCCCTCCTGTGATAGACATGGTCCTTGAGGAAACCCAGCCTCAGACAGTAGGGCCTTCCATGGGGGGAATCCGGGCTTGGCGCCAAGCACCGAACCTGAATCCGCCCCTATGCAAGGTCCTCCTCAAACGGCTGAAGGCTCCAAGGCAGGGGAAGGATCTCCTCTGACCGGTGCCCCTGCGACCACCAGGTCCTTCTCCATTTGGGAGATTGACCTGGCTGAGGCCGGTCCATCTGGCCTAGGGGCTCCTATCGGCGGAGGTGAGAAGCGGGTTCATTCCCCGCCCTTCTGTCCAAAAAAGAAAAAGAAGAAAAAGACTAAGAAGACTCGGGGCTCCTCTCTATCCGCGGGGGCCGTGGGGACGGATGGGTCTGCTGCCACTCTGGCAAGCGACCAAGCCAAGATCAACACATCTGGCCCCTCTGCCTCCCCAGTTGCGGAGCCCCTGACTAAGACTAAACGCGCACAGGGCGGAGTCTCGATGACATCGGGGCCCCTGATTCAAAGGTTACCTGGCGTTTTCAAGCCCGCTGGCTTCAAACGCTTCCTCGTCATTCGCTCAACTGATGGCAGCATGTTAGCCAAGGGCAACATGATCCATCAGAGGAGAGCATTAGCTAGTGTAATTGGTAGAGAGCCGAAGGTGACCCGTTTCTCTGACGGGAGCCTTCTGGCGAATGCGACGAATCCCGCCGAGATGGCCAAGATAAGTGCTTTTTGAACACTTCATGGCACCCCGGTGAGTGTGACGCCGCACTCTACCATGAACTTTGTGAAAGGAGTAGTTAATGTGAGGGAACTCGTTGACTACTCCATAGAGGACATCACCTTAGAGCTGGCCGACCATGGGGTGGTCAAGGTCGAACGTGTGATGAGAAAACAGGGAGGGGCCTCGAGACCCACTTATACACTCTTCGTCACGTTCGACTGTGACAAGCTCCCTGAGTCGGTGCGTGCCGGTTGGTACCGCTACCGCGTGAAGGCATTCGTTCCACTGCCGCGGTGGTGCTATTACTGTCACCGCTTCGGCCATACGAATCGTTCTTGTAGACGCGCAAAGTCGGGGTCACCCGAAGTCTGTGTAAATTGCTCCAAGGCCGCACACGATAAGTCTAAATTATGTGTAGCCAAGTGTGTCAATTGCAGAGAGCAGCACCCCGCTTCTTCGAAGCAATGTGGTGCTTATCTCATTGAGAAAGAAATCCTGGCCGTTCAGGCCCAGGATCGACTCTCATTCTGCGAGGCTAAGGACATGGTTCCTGCGCGCCCGGCTCTGCCTGGGACGTCATATGCCTCAATAGTTAGAAAGGCACCCTCTGCTCCTGGCCCATCCAGGCCAACGAGCACGGTTGTTTCCGCGCCCATTCGGAGCCCTTCTACGGGCTCTACTCAACCCGGGCGCTTCCCTGGTAAAGCTGGTAGCAAAAATGGTTCACACCCAGCCCCGGCTAAAACCAGGGCTCCCTCCTCTTATCCCAGCGTTACCGTTTTCCGTAAGGCGAAAACGCTACGCGCCTCCACCGCGTCCTTGAGGGTGATAGCGCCTTCAGCGCTTTGTCCGGACAACAGTGCCCGGGGTTCTGCCTCCGAGAAGCGTACGGATATTCACGTGAGGGTCTTCTGTTCGAGAAGGGCCCATGCGTCTCCTCCGAGCTAGGCCTGGAGGGCATATTCCTTCAATAGAATTGCCGTGGACTCCGGGCAAACTGGGAGTATTTGCGGAGGCTTGTCTCGTCCCGTTCCCCGTTAGCTATCTTTTTGCAGGAAGCCATGCTAGGCGCGTGCCATCTGCCCTTCTTCCCGGGGTATAAGGGTCTTGCGACCCCACCACCACGGGATGGCCGGGCTGGGGGATGCGCGGTTTACACCCGGCATGATGTTTCCGTTCTTCCTTTCTCTTTAGATACCTTCTTTCAGGCTGTGGCTGTGCAGCTGCACCTGGATAGGAGGTATACTATCATTTCTGCGAACATTCCACCGTCAGCTTACTTCGACGCGGGAGACTTCCGCCGTGTCGTGGCACGGTTGCCGAGGCCCATCTCTTGCTTGGAGATCTGAACGGCAGGCATCCTCTCTAGGAAGATTACTCCATAAATCCCAGAGGACAAGTCCTTGCCGATCTGATCGAAAAGCTTGAGATAGGTGTCCTAAACGTGGATGAGTTTACGCATCACTGCACGAGAACCGTTTCATTTTCTTGCCTTGATCTATCTTTGTGCTCTTCGGATGCACAGCTTGATTTTGATTGGGGGGTGGTCGATGACCTCCATGGTAGTGATTACTTTCCCCTTCAAATATCATTTTCAGGGCAACTTCCGCCTGAGAGCCCACCTCGGTAGTGCTTGGCGTGGGCGCAGGGGCCTGCATTTCAGGAAATGACTGAATTCTCTATCCCAGTCGAGGAGTTTAGGTCGGTAGATGAGGCCGTTTAGTTCTTCTCCGGCAACCTCATCGCGTGGGCCTGACTACTATTCCTAGGACGTCTGGCCCTTTTACACGCCGACCAATCCCATGGTGGTCGGCCGAGTGTGAGACGGCCCTCAAACTGAAGCGTTATGCCTACATGCGCTATAACCGCCGCCCGAACGATTTCACTGTCGCTGAATTTCGTCGGGCTAAGGCTAGGTTCCGGTATATTTCGAAGCACACCCGCCGTTCTTCTTGGCGGGCATACGTGTCTTCACCTAACGGGAAGACCCCTTTAGCAGAGGTGTGGAAGCGAGTCAAAAGGATTCGGCGCAAGTTCTCGCAGGACCCCCTCCCGTTCTCCAGAAGAATGAAACCGCAATCTCGGACCCCGCGTCCGTGGCGGAATCCTTAGCGACCGCTTTTTCCGCATTCTCCAGCCTGGATGCTGCTCCACCTGCATTCAATGCACGTCGTGATGTCACGGAAGGCCGTCAGATGGACTTTACCTCCAGAGGCGGAGAACCCTTCAACGAAAAGTTTACTGTGAGCGAGTTGCGCTCCGCTCTCGCTTCGTGCGCGGACACCGCCCATGGTCCCGACGATGTCCCGTACGCCATGCTTCGACACTTGGGTGAGCGAGGCATGGCCTTTCTCTTAGATTTGTTCAACAGGGTCTGGGTGGAGGGTCTTCTCCCAGACTCCTGGCAAATCGCTACTGTGCTCGCCTTTCGTAAAACGGGAAGAGATCACTCTACTCCGACCGGTTTCCTCCCAATCTCTCTAACCTTCCTCGTGTGCAAGTTGATGAAGAAATTGGTAAATGTTAGATTAGCCTTTTTCCTGGACAGCGGAGGCCATCTGTCTTCTGCACAGTGCGGCTTCCGCAAGTTCCACTCCACGTCGGATGCTCTGCTCCGACTGGAAAATGCCGTCTGCGAGGCTTTCCTTCGTAGACAGCACTACACCACGGTCTTTTTCGATCTGGAGAAGGCCTATGATACCGCATAGCGATACGGTATCATGGAGACTCTCAACACGATGGGGGCGAGGGTACGCCTCCCAATGTTTATATCTTATTTTTTGCGAGATCGTCGATTCCGCGTACGGGTGGAGGAAGCCCTCTCCGGCCTAAAGGAGCAGGAAGAGGGTGTCCCGCAGGGAAGTGTCCTCAGTGTCACACTCTTTACCCTGAGCATCAACGGCATCACCTCGGTGCTGCCGAAAGAGGTTCTCGCTACGCTCTACGTGGACGACCTTTCGATCTCTTTCGGCGCGGCCCAGATGCCAACTCTGGAGCGTCGACTCCAACAGGCATTGAATCGCGTCTCTAGCTATGCCAAAGCGCACAAGTTTCGGTTTTCTTTGGCCAAGACTAAGGTGGTGCACTTCTGCCGCCATCCACGGTTTCACTCCGACCCAGATTTGTTTCTTAATGGGGTGCGCCTGGATGTGGTGGAGTCGCATCGTTTTCTCGGCCTTGTATTCAACTGACGCCTCACCTGGGAGGCTCATATTCGCAGCCTTAAGGTCTCTTGTACCCGCGACATTGAGATTCTCCGTTCCGTGACGTTCAGCGCTTGATGCGCTGATAGGGCTACTGCCCTACTTTTTTATCAATCCTTTGTTCGTTCGAAGCTCGACTACGGATGCGAGTTTTATGCATCCGCAGCCGAGCGTTTATTGCGGAAGGTGAATTCGATCCACCACACCAGCCTTCGCCTTGCGACCGGTGCCTTATGCACTTTCCCCATTGAGAGCCTGTTGGTCGATGCTGGGGAGATGCCACTCGCTTTGCGCTGCGTGCAGTGCATCCCTCGCCTGTACGCGCGAGGCCAGCGCCTCCCTCTTTCGTTAACACCTCTCACTGCATCCGCAGCTGATCTCGATGGTGCCTATGCCGCCGAGAGACACCAGTCATACCCTAAGCCCTTTAGGTTTAGGGCCAGGAAACTCCTTCGAGAGCTAGATATAGCTCTCGGGCCGGTGGCGCCCCTGGTTCTGCCTAAGACGCCCCTCTGGAGGGTACCACATTTGGCTATTTGTCGCCACGCCTCTGCTCCCAAAGCTTGTACGGCCCCGGGAGTATTGCGTTCGACCTTTCTGGAGCACACCTCGTGTCACGCTGGAACTGTTCCAGGGTATACGGATGGCTCCAAGTCCAAAGAGGGGGTCTGCTTCCACGCTGTATCCCCTCTGTTTGAAGTCAGCGGGGCTCTGCCAGGCGCTGCGTCTGTCTTCACGGCCGAGCTGGTGGCAATACACCACTTGGTACGGGAGATTACGCGACGTGCCCGGTTCGGAGACCAGATTGTGATCTATAGCGACTCACAAAGCGCCCTGAGTGCTCTCGGGGCATGGGAATCTCCGCATCGCCTTTTTCGCGGTATCCGTGACGCCACGGTTACGGCAAGCCCGTCGGATGTTGAGATTATCTTCTGTTGGGTTCCTGGACATGTAGGAATTGCGGGGAATGAGCGCGCCGATGAGGGCGCCAAAGAGTCCGCGAGGACTCTGCGACCTGACCAGCGTTTCGCTCTTCCTCACACCGACTACATGGCAGGAATACAGGCAGCTCTTCGGGCTGCTTGGGAAAGAAGATGGGAGACGGTCGAAGGGAACTTAAAGTTGCGTGCCATTGCGCCGCGACTGTTTCCATGGACCTATCCCCCAATGTCGCGATGACTTCAGGTCGCTTTCTGTCGTCTCCGAATCGGACACACTCGTGTGACGCATCGCTATTTGATGGAGCGCTCACCTGCGCCCTATTGCGACGACTGCATCGTCCCCCAGACTATTCGGCACATTCTTGTCGAATGTTCCATTCTGGTTGATCTTCGCGCACGTTACCTGTCCCGGTACCGGGATGGACGGGGTCGCTACCGCCTGTCCCTTGTACTCGAGACGAGTGCGTGCACATTGACTGGTGGACTTGTTTACTTTTGGGGGGAGGCCGGCCTTCTCCCTATTATTTATGCAGGGTTTGTTTTTTTTGTTTTTTTTTTGCATTTATTTTTTTTTCCTTTAGGTTGCACGCCTTTACACCGGGGGGACCTCCCCCGACGCAGGAGCTTGCTTCCTTCCCCCCTTTTTGGGGTGTTTTTTTGTCTTTTAAGGTGCACGCTCCTGCGCGTGGGGGACCTCCTTCGACGCAGGATCTTGCTTCCTTTCCCCCTTTTTTGGGTGTTTTTTTCGTTTCTTTAATTTTATTTTAAAGTAGCCTAGCACTAGGCCAGTTTTAATACGGCGACTAATGCCCAAGTAGACAGTCACTAGATGAGCTCAAACTCTCGAAAGATTCAAGTAATGAAACGGAAATATCCAGAGGATTATTAATAATGGAAGACCCGGGAAGATTAGTGGGAGAAAAGGAAAATTCATCTCCCTAACACTGTACACGCGCATCCTTAACTTTAGACATTACCGTGTACATTTGGCTCCGAACAGCTACATATTCTGCGATTACGCCTCGCCCATGCTTAAACTACTCCAATCCCGACTTGATCTCTCGTAGGTACTTACTAATTACCTTTCTAGAGAGTTACTTTGTACAAATCTAATTATATAATTGTCCAGACGATCTTCAATACTATCGCCTTCCCATACCTCACGCTCAACATTATTCCGAATTTATCCCAAGCTTAGATTGAATGGCTTCACAATTCAACCTCTGCACTTCACTACGTTTGATGTCCTCAGAAGTATCAAACCACGTGCGCATCTGCGACACAGAAAAATTAGAGCAAATCCAGCGTCAAAGGACCAATATGATTCCTCACTTGAGAACAAAGAAGTACGAGGACAATCTTAAAGCTCTAAATTTATTCTCTCATAAACAGAGACGCATAGGCGGGCACATGATAGAGTTACTTAAAATTGTTCATGGTTTTGAAAATATAACCAAATCAAAATTTCTAAAATTGCTAACAAATGAATCAACACGTGGTTACAACCTTAAGCTTGAGGAAGGTCACTTTCGGGTAGACGAAATGAAATTTTTCTTCTTCAACAGAATCATAAGAATCTGGAATAATCTACCAGATGCTATGGTTAACGCAGCTAGTATTGGTTCATTTAAAGAGAGACTTGATAAATGGATGATGACAAATTCTAACCCAGTCTTGTTTTACGGTAGATAAAAAAAGCGCGATGGAAAATAATAACTAATAAACTTGCAATCTGCCTTTGTAGGAAATTTCCCGCCTTTTCTCATCATAGACCTTTTTTTCCCATAATCCTTCTGGTAGCCCAGTAAGGATCAGTAGATATGTTGCTATCAGTCTTTCGATGTAATCTCTCTCCTTTTGTCTATCCGGGACCTCGACAACATATGAGACTCCATACTGATTAACCTTTATTACCTCGAATAGACTCATAAACCTAGCACTCCACTTCTGGAGTACTCGGTTACCAATGTACTCTCGCGGCCAAAAGTTTTCGGACACCCAGAATTTTTCTTATTCCTTCGGTATGTGTATGAATATGTTGGTGAAGGTTTGCCTCCATGTGATAAATCCATCTGGAACGCAAAATAAAAGTAAAAGATTCCTTATACTTTGTTGGAATATCTAATATGCGGTATGTTACAGTCAAAATGTCTTCATATAACATATTTTTTTGATTAATAGAATATTCCATGTTGACAGGATCTGATAATAATATGCTTTTCCGGCAAGAAAATACCCCATGTAATAAGACTGCCATCCACCATAGAGTAGCTTCGGGACAACAATATCACAGTGATGGACTTTCCACCTCAGTCTCCGAATGTGAACCCCTTCGAAAACCTTTGGCAGGATCTGAAAGAGACCCAAGACGTTATCAGCCAGCCTCCATTGAGCAGCTCGCCCCCTTGTGGCGAGCATATCTCGAAGCATAAAGGCTCTCCTGACTGCCAAAGGACTCTCGACACGCTACTGAGCTTCTTGTATTAATTTGGTGATGCTGTAATTTTTATAGAACCTGCATCTGCTTATATGTTATTTGTTGCATGTCTTAGCAAATTTTGTAGTTTGGTAATTCTTATTGATTAATTAGGACATATGTAATCCATTGTTCTTTATTCCTCCTTATTTTACTGTTATATTCATATTGCTATGCAAATAAAAACTTTATGACGCTGTATTCCTAAAATTCCTAAAAGTTCCAACGTGTCTGAAAATTTGGGGCCATGGCTCTAATTCCTACACACTAGTACTGCCTCTCTAACTTGATAATAACAGTATTTGGGGTTCCATTCCAACCATATCTTTCTAAATTCCAAAGATGTGAATTCTCGGAGACTCATTTCACGCTCTTTTGGTAGATTGAACTGCAATTAGAACATCTCCATTCATCGTGCGTAGTCTAATTGTAAACAAGAATGACGCCCTGCAGACACTCTATCCAAACTATTACGTTTTCTTCAACCATATTTGCATTCAACATCCTTACTACAGTCCCATTCATGTGTTCAATTTTACCCTCACTTTTAAGACGGTGTATAACATCACATACATAGGTATTATGTCAGTTTCCTCTAGTTAAGTAGCTAAAACATTACCTCTCACGAACTTATTCACCCTTTACATAACCGTTGGCAAGATACTTTCCTTAATGACGTCAATAATTACTGCCAGAAGCCGGTCTTAGGTATCGTCTCGGGATCCATTCCTAAAACTTCAACGGGATAATTTGCTTGGACCCGAAGCGTAGGTGGGTGATATCGTACCCCTGAGATCTTCCTGAGTTCATATACACGAGAGCAGAGAGTACCGTCTCTAACGATGTTATGCAAATGTTCTCCCATCATGTGTCCCTACAAAATCGATCGAAGGTTATCAGGGCCCACAAAGAAAATCATTGCGATGAACTTTCAACGGCAAAGAAATTATAAATGAATCAGACATGAAAGAAGCTATTAGTAAAAAATTCATGTCCTTTCAAATTAATTTGTAAAGCCCTTCTATCTCCTTGCCAACGTCTCGTAGAGGTTATCCTAATATCTCCACCCTGAATCGGAAGCATTGCCTGCGTGTCTAAAAACCTTGAACCTTAGTTTCAATCCTTCGTGAATGCCTATCCACTCGATTCAGAGGAACTAGGTTAGGTTTGGGCCTGTTAAGTAAAACTAACTTCAAATGCCAAAAGTGACAACTTAAGAATATGTACGTTAAAATATAATACCGTCCAAATCTAGAGAATAAAATGCCCCAAATCTACATTTTCTTGAAAATGCTCTTTAAATTTACATGATTTTTGCACAGATAATTCTGTGAAATTTTCCCTTGATAGTGTAAACGTTTCGTTTCATAGAACAGCGAATAAAAAATATGACAAAAGTAATGAGCATTTACTAAAGGATGCGTCCCAAACTAGAGAACGATATTCTAATTACTCAGGTAACACGTAAAATTCGTAATGTACATATTATGACAACACTGTCCCATGTGTATTGTAGATTCCTACTGATGGTATTAATCATTTATCAGGATAACGAGAAGAGTTAAAGTCGGCAAAATCCTTCCGAAAGCACGTTATCCAGAGGAAGAGTGAATGAATGGCACTGCCTGACATTTCGAGGCATTTGTAATCGATCAGAAAGTGTGATTTCACGCCATAAAAAAGCTCCATGAGGATACCGAGTCCTGCGAGTAGACGAGGAAACAAGGATGCCCGCGAAAACCCCCTTCCAGGGAAGATTGTGTGATGCAAAGGATGTCTAGGATGGACTAAATTGAGACAACAGACGGTATTTCAAGTTGTTAAGAACCTAAACCTAAATCTGTCTTGCCAGACTCTTATGTCGCTTGGGAGAGGTAGGAGTAATATCCCACTCTCCTGCTAAGAAACCGCTCATAAGTAAAAATAATAAATCGGTTAGGTAGGCCTTCGCTACTGAGCACATCCTGTGGTATACTGAAAAGTGGGAAAGCGTTTTTAAGCGACGAAAGCTAATTTAACTTTTTCGGATCGGATGGAAAGCAGCATATAAGGTGTACAGGTGGCAGCGTTAGGGCGTAGAAAATATTTATATGCACATGGGTCTGTTTGTTTACGCGGATTCCCGAACATCGGGAATCCGCGAGCGAGTTTTCTTGCAGGGCAATGTTCTGCACCACATAACAAAGACGATGAAGCAGTTCTTGGATGCTGCCAATATCGACGTGGTAAACTGGACCGCGCAGCCGAGCCCTGATTTAAACCCGATATAAAACCTGTGGTAGATACCCGATGAGAAGGTTATGGTTTGGAAACGAATGTTGAAGAGTTCTAGCAAATATTAGAAGAAGAATGGAATAAAATCACTCCCGACCATTGCGACAAATTGGTGAAGTCCTGCAACAGAAGATGCGCTCAGCTCACCCAAACAAGCGTCCTCATAATTATTGTTGGTTTGGTCAATTCTTTATGAGATAATTATGTTTTTTTTTTGTTTATGGCTGTTTTATATAGTTATCGTTCTTAAATTTTGGACGCCACCTTTCTTCAAATACACGTCACTTTCCTTATAGATTTTTTGTACCCATTTTTTTATGAAATGAAACGTGAAGACTATCAGAGGTAAATATCAAAGAATATTCTGTTCATTTTTTATGGAAATTAAACGAGTATTTTGAGGAAAATGAAGAGTTGGGGTATTTTGTTCTCTAATTTTGGACAGTACTTTAATTTAACGGAAGAATCTGGATGTCATGGATTATTAAAGTCCAGATTTTTAATGACACCCGGTCCCAAAATATTGTGTGATGCTTTGTTAGGTTGTTTCCTGCAAGTGTAAGGTTTTTTTTTAACTAACGAGGGCAGATCCCCAAAGCAAGTTTTTAAGGATAAATTTGTAAAGAAAGTGGTAAAGATGAAGTGAAAATGTGTGGTAGATATGTCGCCCTGCCGTAGATCTTTCTGCGGGTGTTGAGGCATGGAGGGCACGTAAATGAGTTCGTAGTTGTGAGTACCTATTAGTTCCTACATAGTTCCAAGAGGTTTATAATACACCTTCCCTTGTGTGGGGGGTTGCGTGTTTGGGGCGTATTGCCCCATTGTTCTTTGTTCCCCTCTTTTTGTTTCTCTTGTCCATTTATTTATCTTCATTTTCCTTTAAATATGTTTTTTTCCATTGTTTTTCCGTTCCATGCAAAACCCTCGTTGGTTACGTCCTTTGCCTTCATTCGAACATAATGAATAGTCATGAAGTTCAGCAACCACAGGAAAGCTCTTTGGTAGGTTTGTTAGGTTATATACTGGATTAAATACTATAAATCTAGACGTGACTGAACCAATATAACCTAACCTAACTTGGAATCAAAGAAAATCCCATCCCAAAATATCCATGAAAAACAATCCCTCCACCAGCTATTCAAGTAAAAGGAATTACAATCACACAAAAGCTAAAATTATCTCCAACCAGTAGGGTAAGGACTGATTCCGAGCGCTTTCGTCTTTAATAAGAGTTTATCAAGTCATGGACATATATTGAGAGGAACTCTAGGATACATGGGAAACAGGGGGAGAATGGGGGATTTAGGGAATGTAAAGGAAGAGGATTAGTTTGGGGGAGGGGGCTGCGATAGAAAAGTTTAATAGTATTCTAGTTAATTTGGTTATGTTAACTTTTTACTAAGGTTACCATGGAGACTTATTGAGCTTTCTTATCACTTATCTCACTGCAAGTCCTCTTTGTTTCAACTATAACATATTAGTCGACTTAATAATACTCTCTATTATTGCCCTAATAATGCAAATATTACTGCCAAAAATCGAAATTCCACGGGTTAAGGAGATGATTGATGACGTCATTGGTTTTAGGGCGCCACAGCTACTATAATTTCATAGACGCGTATTTGTTTCGACTACATTGATTTTATGATTTGTCTAATGCCAAAATATGAAGACCGTACCACTTTCTTGTCACTGGTAAAGAATTTTTTATCCAACCATTAACTTTACCACCGAACCTGAACAAAACTATACTTTCTTTCCCTGAGGCGTTAATTCCCAGAACACCAAATGGATTCAAATACCGTATACTATAGAAAACCTGCTTGTATTGATTCATTCATTCGCATTACTCCTCCGATTATCATATAAATATAAATAGTTTTTTTATTAAACACTGATGTGCGGCTATAATAGCAATCTCTCGCTCTGCGAAGAGGAAAAGCGTCCCCCAGCGTGCCCAATGCAGAATGAATTGGTCGAGAGAATGCTACGGCAACGGCAAATGTAGATAGAAATGTTTTCATTGCTTTGTTTTTGCGCGGGTTTTGGTTAATGGTAGATTTATGTGATGATTTACCACAGGTGGTAATAGGAGGTAGAAATCTAAATGTTTTCAAGGTTGGAAGAGTATATGGGGAGGAAGGTTATTGCGGTTTTTGAGTTTTTATCCTGGAGTATGAATGGTATTTAGCTATTCAGAAAGAGTTATGTAATAATATGAAATATATATATATATATATATATATATATATATATATATATATATATATATATATATATATAAAGCTTATAAACCGTTGCGATCGAATTACCTTATATGATACATGTCTAAAATTCAGGTAAATCTCAAAAATAATGATTAAATTCAGTATTATACCTTAGCTGACGTCCCAAAACTTCAATAAACCACAATTCATAATTTTCTGATGAATGGAAAATAATTCGGATTTGAGAGAGTTGGTGCTCACTCCTTATGAGATGCTGTTATTTATTATCAATTCTGTCTATTATAACCCTTATTAATGATCAATGCCTTTTTCTCAGACTCCTTACAAGGAGGAATTCAGGTTAGCCGCCCTCCCCCCCAATTTTTTTTGGGGGGGATCCGCCACTGATATTATTGTAGGAGTATATTGTAGTTGACTGGTAGAGGTTTTGACCAGCCTTGAATGGGACTAACTTCAAGGTAATGTTATGAATACTATCGTTTTGATGTAGTTTATGGAGGGTTTTGGAGGGGTGGGGATTGGCTCTGATGCCCTTTGATAGGCCCTTTTATGCTTTTGTCATCCATGAATGTCATGTTATGTTACATAGTTACAGGGAGCCAGCAAGGACTACTTAGTCCACTTAAAGGCCAGTCCCATTCTATGCTAGTAGTCCTCCTTCGGACACTGTGGCCACGATGGTCACTCACGCGACGTTCAATCCACAACAGGGCTCCGTATTTAACCCTTTTGCTGCGATGATAGGCTTTTGTCGCCCAAATAAAGTTAAACATTCAATGCGACGGTCGACAAAAGTCAATATTACTGAAAAAAATGTTTCTTTTCATTGCTTCAGGAGACAAGAGTCTCACGACTCAAATTGACTCAATTTCTTTGCGTGAAGTAAATACGAGTATAAACTTCCGTGAGCGCCAGGTTTGGGGACAGTATGCAGCTGTCATTGTTGGTTTTGTTTTGCTCTTGTAATGTTTCCATTCATGTCATTTTTATTTTACTATTATAATGAATACTTATTGTATTTTATAACTACATTTTCATATCATACCTCTACAGTTTTATATTATGTTTTACAATATTCTACATTTGTATTACAGGTTTATAGGCCAGCATGGAATTACAGCGAAGCCTACCAGATGAAAGTATTCAAGATTTTTTTTCTGAGGGTCACTCAGTGTGTCTCTCGATAGATGAAGAGAGTGAAGATATAGATCTGTCAAATTCTTCAAGTGATGATTATGAATTGAATGAACTTACTGATATAGATGCTGGTGAGGAGGTAGGAGACCAACTAAAATGGAAAAAAGTCAATGTAAGGAAAATACAAATTTGTTTTCTCTTCAAGGAGTAATCGATTTCAGTGGGTCTCGTCAAGTAATTGGCTTTCAGAATCTTAGTCCTTTTCAATGTTTTGAAAAGTGTTTTCCTGGCGAAATTTATGAAATTACAGGCACAGAAACTAATAGGTATGCTAAGAAAATTATTGATAGGGAGCAGTCGCTCTCTCCTAGATCTAGATTTAGAAAATGGAGTGATGTATCTGGAAGTGATATAAGGGCATTTGTCAGATTAGAAACTGTTATGGGTATGGTTCATAGGCCTACACTGCAGTCATATTTCCAACAAAAAAAATTCCTTGCCTCTACACCTGGCTTCACTACTGTAATGTCTAGAGATCAGTATTTACTTATTCGATCATTTTTGCAGTAATGAAACTGCAGATACAGATGACAGATTGAATAAAATTAGGCCGATTATGGATGTTGTTAGTGGATTGTACACACAACATTACACAAGCAATACAGAAATAAGTGTCGATGAAACAATGGTCAAATTCAAGGGAAGACTGTTCTTCAAAGAATATTCGCCAACAAAACCAACTTCAAAGGGGGGAATTAAAATTTGGTCACTCTGTGACTCACGTACTGGTTATTTTCTGATACTTAATGTCTACACCGGAAAAGAAGCTGGACCTGTTAGTGGCAAAGGCCTTGGACATACAGTAGTTACTTCACTACTCAGTGACTGAAAACAAACGTCATATTGTCTATTTGGATCATTTTGACTTGAGTGTTGTCCTTTATGAAGATCTCAGATCCAAGCATATTGGAGCATTTGGTACAGTCAAAGCAAACCGGAAAGAGCTGCCTTCTAAAATGAAAAAAAGGGGATCTGCCAACCACATGGGTAAATAATAATCAAACACTTATTGCTACATCCTGGTAAGACACAGGAAAGGTGAACATGCTCTCAAGTGTGGGCAACACAGGAATATCGGCATTTCAGGTGAATTCAAAGACAGGCAAGAAAGTGGTTCATACACCTACTATCCAACAATATTACAATCACTTCATGGAGGGGAGGAGATAAATTCGACCAATTGTGTTCTACGTATCCTTTCAACAGAAAAAAAAATGGTACCAAACTATATGGCATTCTATAGTTAAAGTAGCTTTGGTAAACAGCAATATCTGTTATAACATTCAAAATCCCAATGACAAAATGTTGCCTCAAAAATTCAGAGAAGAAATAGTAACTGGTATGCTAGAAGGTTGTAGCACTTGTGGTAATTCAAATAAACAGAAAAGGGGAGCTGGCAACACACCGATGGCGAATCGGTTAGTTGAGAAGCATTTCCCATCATGTCATGAATACAAAAAAAAATGAAGCTGAACTGTATTTTTTGCAGTATACTCCAAAGTAAATGCAGCAAAAGAGGAAAGGAAGAGTGTAAAAGAAAACAGACTTCATATATTTGCAAAAAATGCCCACAAACACCAGCATTATGTATTGTCCCTTGTTTTGAAATCTTTCACACGCAGAAAGTATACAAAAATGTATGCGGCTGTTGTGTAACAAATAACTAGATCAGAAAAGGGTGTGACTAAAGTCGCTCGCCGCAGGGATGCTATTCAAAATTTGAGTACATTCGACAATATTCAACTCTCGCATTTAAGAATTAAAAAGGTCATTCATTATTTTTATTTTTTTTAATATTTGTATTTACTTTTCAAAGACTATGTAAAGTTATTATTAACAAAATCTAATAAAATGTTTGAATATCATATTTTATTTTTTACCGTCAAAACTTCACTCTTAGGAGTATGTTTTTTCCAAACTGTGACGCAACAAAAGAGTAAACAACTCAATTTTGTTTTGAAAACTATTCACACTACCAGCATTTACTACCTCCGCGGGGAGTGTGTTCCATTTATCGATGATTTTAAAGGTGAACTTTTTTTTCAGCTTAGGTTCGTTTGAAACCTAACCTAACCTTACGGAAAGACTTTAAATATAAAATAGTATTGGCCAGCAATTGTTTTACCACAGTGATAGAAAACGTATTCGTGCCTTTTAAGCCACATCGATTCCTTAAGTAAGAGCTTAGAAATTCTCTCATGGTTACCCCACCTAGCCGAACCATATCTCTTCTAGTGCCTACTAGTAATGGTAACCACTCCCGAAATTGAGCAACTATAGACAAACCCTCTCTTTTGAGTTGCTACGGATTGGATTTTGTTCCCACTTGAACTCAAAACCCTTAAACTGCTATGTTTACTTTCTTCGCTGAACCTCCTATTGAATATGTAGTGGTCTACATGGTTGGTCTAGTAACCTAAATTTGTAGTCGCGTGCAAGTGACTCCATAAGTTACTATGTCTGTCCGTAGTTCGATCGGTCGGACGGTCATCATTTTACTTTTCAATGAGTTTCTTGAAATAACATCGTAACTATCCGGACGATTCTAGCGAAATTTGAAACCCTTATGTTGTTTTACATTCTCTTTTGAATGATATAATTGCTACGGTCCTCCCAAGGTTAGTCAGATAATTATTTGGCAATAACATCGTAACTATTCAGCCGATTCTAACGAAGTTTGAAACCCTTATGTTGTTTTACATTCTCTTTCGAATGATATAATTGCTAAGGTCCTCCCAAGGTTAGTCAGAGAATTATTTGACAATAAAATCGTAACTATTTAGCCGATTCTAATGAAATTTGAAACCCTTATGTTGTTTCACATTCTCTTTCGAATGGTATAATTGCTAAGATCTTCCCAAGGTTAGTCAGATAATTATTTGGCAATAACTTCGTAACTATTCAGCCGATTCTAACAAAATATGAAACCCTTATGTTGTTATACATTCTCTTTTGAATGCTATAATTGTTAAGGTCCTGCCAAGGTTAGTCCTTTAATTATTAATAGAAAATTAACTATGGTTCAGATTCTCCCACTTGTTGAAAGTTTTGAAGGTCATAGGGTCATAAGTCAGATTAATTGAGAGCACGTGACTTGGGTCTGTTGACCCGTGTTTTCCAACATTCGCCTCTTTCTGAAGTCTAAATTACCCGTTTCTTTTTATTCCCAGTTTGGGGCCTTCGCCCAAAACGGAGGAAAAAGAAATTACGCATTTCCCGATATTTTTAATATACTGTTAATTTCTTCAATATATCCAATTGTGTAATTTAGAGACCAGAATATACCCCAAGTAACCGATAGCGATACCCAAACAAAGCCTTCGTTCACTGTCCTCTGCCTTCTGAACATTCAAATTGACGATGCAGTTGATTTATCGTTGGAAAACCTAGATGAATTACCTCAGGGCTGGTTTTTTTTTTTTTTAAATAACAATGGGGAGATCTCGTCGTTTTTCCCACAAGGAACTCCAACCCTCGCGCACACCCACGTGTAAACATCTCAACATCTAAGATTAGCAATTAACGATTGAGTTTACTCATATACATCTATTTTACTCCATTTTTGGCGAGTAAAATTGGTATTTGTGAGGAGATCACAGCCTGGATAGTGATTCTAACAGTCGAATTAACGGGTAACCCGCTTATTCAAACCCTCTTCCAGTCTTACTGGGGCCTCCCAACCCCCAAACCCATTTTGATCCTTCGTTGTAGCCTATCTCCTCCATCGGAAACCCCACCCAGTCTTTACTAAGGCCGTTTCACCACACCCAATAATGATATAACTAACACCCACGCACAAAAACACTTATTTTGTAAACTAACGCTTTTTTATCCTTGCGGACAAGAAGTAGGGGAAGGAAAACCTTTTAACCTCCTCCTTCACCCCCTGGTTAACCTTTTTTGAAACTCATAACCATTGTTGTTATCAATTTTAATGATTTTTATCGCACATAACTGTCTCTTCTTTTTTTCCTCTTTTTAAATCTTTTTTTTAATCGCCGTTGAAGTCTTCCATCCCATTCCCATTTTAAGAGACTCACCCGATAGCGTCATATTAGGCTAAGCAAAGCTTCCTTCGCAGAGGGTTGCCACATGTTGCTAGACACAAATAAAATGGACAGGAAGATGACCGTTTTAAGAATAAAAAGTCTGTAAACAAATTAGTTGCCCTTTTAATGTTGTTGCCGGATTTGGATTTGGGATTTATTGGAAGAAAAAGGAAAACAGACGTTACCCATAGAGGTCATACCTAATTTGTAGACCAAACGAGGGAAAGTAAAATTTGACTCTGAGTTAAAAAATAATGCTACTGATAATGGGGGAGAGATTGGAAGAAAGAGAAAGAAAGTGAATAACGAGAATACTAATGAATGGAAGTATAATCTTAACAGAGTAGCTGTATAATAGTTGACAAAGAAATTCAGAATTAAATTCGTATGTCCTTCTTGTGTTGTCTGAGCTTTTGAATTAAAATATTTCGACCCACCCCTAAAGTGGGTAGAAAGAACTAAGGTACCCCTGTCAAAAGGTCAGTGGCATTTTGCTATTCCTCTATTTTTAAACCAACAAGTGCAATTAGCCAGGTGCTCGGTAGGCTTCGTCGAATCCTAGCTACACCGGCGGGCGATCGTTGACACGATTTTCTTCGCCCGAATTTCTTTCGACTGAGAACTAAAGAGTAGGTGCGGCCTCGCATTTCCTATTTCAAGCGAGATTTTGACCATCACTCAGTCCCATTATTGACATGGAGACCTGCTTATATGACCAAAATCAGCCTATTCTACCTCACAACCGGGTACATACTTCTCCAACAACCTAACATCAATCAAGGTTCAGGGCACGAGTCTGCCACGCTACACCCGTCCTTAAGCGAACCTCCTTCTACCATCATTTACGATGTCGTCTACTACACTTTGCCATGCATAGAGTGGTCCAGGTCAGGATTCCTTCCGTTTATCCTTAGCTCTCACTTCTTCCGGCAAGTGACACTGTCCCCCCCGGACCTTTTACCCTTCTTTTTGCTATCTATATCTGTTAACCATGTTTGTGTTCTTATTAAAGTAAAGATTTATAGTGATATTTCAAGCATGCTGCTTGCAGTTGTCTTCTCTTTCTCAGTGTTTTTTTTTTGTCTCTTGGCCTTATATATATATATATATATCGAAAATTATTTGCAATGGCGCAATTATAATTATGCAGTTAACATGGCAATGTTGTAGCTAACTAAACTCTTCATCTAGCCCTCGGAAGAAGCTTTTTTTTTAATTACGAGAGGATATCGCATAAGCTAGCTTTTCTAACGAAAACAAAAGTTTTGTATCAATTAGTTTATACGATATCCTCTCATGACTGTAAGAAGAGCTTAGTTAGCTGGAACATTGACAGTTTAACCGCAAAGATATATATATATATATATATATATATATATATATATATATATATATATATATATATATATATATATATATATATATATATATATATATATATATATATATATATTCACCATGTTTTCTTCTACCAAGCTTGAGTTTAATATTAAGTAAGAAGGCCAAAACGAAGAAGGCGGGTCCCCTCTTTATTCTTTATGTTTCGGGCTATTTCCAAACCCATCTTCAGGAGCTATAAAACCAATTTGAAATCTAAAATTAAATCTATACTTCGGTACAAGTTCAATCTAATTAAAAATTGACACAAAGGGCGGTAAAATACCAAAAATGAACGTTATGTTAATGAAAAAACAAACAAAACAAGCGAGATAAGAACAGTAGAAAATATTTGAAACGAAATTATATTAATCAAATGCAAAGAAAATATACGTAACACTACAAAACTGAACAATTCAAATGGAAAGAGGGGAGGAATAGAATAGGAAACATATATAAAATAGTAAAACTAAATAAAGAAACAGAACATTAACTTACTTGGTTGGATTACAATGAGAAGTGAAAACGGGCAGGAAATTTAAGATTAAATACAGTTTGGTTAGTTGTTAAGTTATAAATAACGGAAAGGATGACGCGTCATTCTTTAAATTCGGGTGGTTGTATTTAATACAGAGATTCTTTAATGCGGAGAGTAGATGTAGATTTAGCAAATTTGAATACAGAAAAATTTAAGGATCAATCTGTTTTACAATCTATTGCATGTTTTTTGATGGGGAAATACTCTTTATTGTTCAATGTTTTACCGGTTCTATAGCTTAAGCCCAAGCGAGAACAGTATCTTGCCTGGAGAGAACGCACAGTGCTTCGTATATAGGCCCCCTACTTACAGCTGGGACAAGTAAATCTATATACAATGCACGAACTCAACGGCGTCGGAACACTATCCTTCACTCTAAAAAAATGACACTATTTTTGTTGTTGATGAAAATAAGTTTAAGATTTATTTAATAGAAAAATTTCCTTAAAATGGTAGATAGACGTTTCCGGAGCAGGTCATTAAAAGGGGCTGATGTCTAGCAACATGGAGAACCTAATTTCCTTGGGAACATTAAATGAAGTGGAGGGGTTATATAGCCCTGAGAGAAATTTCCTAATACAGTTTTTGGCTTAGGATGATAAGAAGTCATTTAAAAAAAAATAATATTCTTTTAAGAAGTTAAATTCCATATTCATATTAAGGTAGGTGGCAGACAGGTTAAAACCTCTTAATATGAGTGTTTTAATGGCAACAATTTCGTATGCTATATAACAGAAACTAAAGAAATTTAATCCCAGCACTGTGAAAGTCGGTTTTCTAAAGACACTAGTTTGAGTGCCTGAGGGGGTATGGGATACATTAATATCTAGAAATAGCCATCTAGTATTACTCTCGTGTTCTTGGGTGAAAGTAATTTTAGGGGTCAAATTGCTAATAAAACGGAAAAACTCTTTAGAACACAAACTAGAAGAAAAACAGCAAATGTATCGTCAACATATCTTTTATAAAGTGGGGGACCGCATTGAGCAGGGCAATCACGGAACAATCTCTCCTTAAAATTGCCTATTTGAATATTTTGTTAATATGTTTGAATTACTTAGTATTTTACTAATAGGTGTGTGATTTATAAAATGGTATAGTTTCTAAAACTAGAATTTAACCAATATTTCTGATGTTTCGGCTTAAATATATATGTCGAGGAATAGGTCACCTCCCTAGACAATACGTATATATATATATATATATATATATATATATATATATATATATATATATATATATATATATATATATATATTGGTTCAGATAAAAGCCAAGAAAATATGTATATATACAGTAATATATACATATATCTTCTAATGTACGTACGCGTCCTTCGCTACGTACAAGTACGTTCACTTCGTAAGAGTAATCCATTGATTACGAGTTATAAGTGTGCGATTTACTACAGGGGCCGATAGCGTTTAATGAGTTTACCAAGTTGCAGCTCAAGGGTATATTTAAAGAGTGAAAACCAAAATATAATTTTAATAAGTCACTAGTTAATATATATATATATATATATATATATATATATATATATATATATATATATATGCATACAGGAAAATACAGGTAATTTAAATAAAGGACAACTCTGACAGAATACAGATTAATGGGCATTCTAGGACGTTAATAGCTCCTTAATCAGTTTTAAATGGAATATTACAAAAATTAGTTAGATGGAGGGAATTTATAGTGGTGGGAAAGTGGGTCGATTAACGGGAGATACAAGCAAGGGTCGTTTTACCATAATGGGGTCAATTCGAGGAAGGGGAATCCTTTAGCGAGTCGGCGCGGGGAAATGGACGTGATTCTCGGCCGAATATCCTGACGGTAACGAGGATGAAGTGGGGAGGGGGGGAGGCAGAAGACGAGTTCACGATACTCCTTGAAGACGGACGATGGCACATCTGCTTCAGGGAAGTGTAACATCCAAAAATCGAGACTCTGATGCGGCTCGGCGCGAAGTCTCACACGGGAAACTGGAGATTCTTGAGGGGGGAGGGTCCAGATGAGACGAGAGGAATCCCAGCCAATCCTTCGGGGACGAAAACGATTCGAGGCTTGGTCTAAACAGAGTTAGGCTTCACAAAAGAGATGGGTCTGTCTGGTGAGATCTAACCTCGATGATATAAGCGAATACCAGGGACTTGGGGAAACAGACACACGATCTGAAATTGCTAGGGTGTTCAATGAAGCTTCAAGTAAAAAATATCCCCCATAATAGTTACAAGGAAACAAAGTTTGAAGATTAAAAGGATGCAAGGCGACAAAGAAGCCATGGATATATGTGGTCAACAGGAAAAACTTCTTCAGTGGGCTAAAGATAACAAAAATTGGACACACGAATAAGGGTCTAAAGTGGTCTTGTCAGATGAAAGTAATCATCAGGTATGTAAGAAAGACTTTTGTATTGTTATTTTAAATCTAATTCTACTTAAATATATCTTAGAACAAAGATATTTTAAAATGCGGTTAGGTAAGGGCAATAATAAGAAAAAGATTTTTAGAAAGGATACAAGGAAAAAAAAATAAGAAACGGTGAAGATCCGCGGAGAAATTAACATTCCCCGTTTTCTGTTAAAGTTAAGCGTCAGCTTATACAAAAGTCTTCTTGAAATTTCTCTTTTAGAGAAATGGATGGTTGCCTTGTCGTATATGTAACGTTCCTGAATAGGGTTGAGGAACTCCAGGAGACTTTTCTAGCGGATTAAGGATTTCTTATTATTACCCTTCCTAACTGCATCGACTAGATCGTTATTATTCATTAATCCTATATATATATGTATATATATATATATATATATATATATATATATATATATATATATATATATATATATATATAATGAAAAAACTCACAAAGTGGCATGTGAGGAAAGCAATAATATGAAAATTAACCCACAGGAAAATGAAAAAATGAATCCAAGCACTTTCGAACTATATTTGCAAGTCATTTTCAAGGAATAGCATGAAAATGAAGAAGACAACCTTATATAGGGTACAAAGGTACGAAGGGAACGCCCATCACATAGTACAAACCAATGGAAAAAACACAAAAACAAGACAGAAAAATACCAAGAAAAAGAACAATAGGCAACTAATAAAATACATATGCATCGCTAAAACGATACACATACAACTACGCCATGTATATGAATGGGTGAAAAAAAAACATTTTAAAAGATTATCATTTGAACGAAAACATTTAGGGTTAAGAGTTAATCCACACTCACCACAGAGACACGTGGTGGGGGAGGCAATGCGAATGATATTACACTAATAAAGAGTGACAACAGGCTGCATTATGAAGTTATTTCATTTAGTACCAGTTTTTTAAAACAGGGTCGAGTTTAAATAAGCCAGGGGAAATATTTATATTGGCTAAGATGCCAATTAAGGAACACTCGATAATATTTCTTTTTGTGAATTCAGTGGAATGGTAAAGGAATTTTGCAGAATTCCAGTCAATGGGGTGGTTATGTAAAAATAAAGCGCTGTTGATTTCACCTCTTCTAATATTATACTTATGTTGGTAAATTCTAGTAGATAAAGATTTACCAGTTTGCCTGAAGTAAGGTAAATTACAAATAGAACATTCTATAGAATATACTCCACCTTTTTTCCTTGTATTATCATGGATTAACATTTTATATAAAGTGTATGCCAATTCCTTAATTGGCAATTCCACTGGTTTGTAATATGTGATGGGCGTTCCCTTCGTATCTTTGTACCCTATATAAGGTTGTCTTCTCCATTTTTATGCTATTTCTTGAAAATGAACTTGCAAATATAGTTCGAAAGTGCTTGGATTCATCTTTTCGTTTTCCTGTAGGTTAATTTTCATATATATATATATATATATATATATATATATATATATATATATATATATATATATATATGTATATACATAAAGGATCTTTCAACCAGGACGCTCAAGCTTTGTCAGGCGATAGTGGCCATGTTGTTAAAGCGACATCTGTCAACCTCACTGTGAACTGTTCAGTAGTACTTAGCAAGTCACGATGAAGGTTATAGCGTTGAACAGCGTGTGCAAATCATAAAATGTTATTATCAAAATCAGTGCTCCGTTCGACAAACGTTCCGCGCATTAAGCGATTTCTACCCTCGCTACAATCGTCCTGCCGAGTCCACTGTTCGACGCTTGGTGGCCAAATTCGAGGCAAAAGGGTCGATCAACAATCAGCCGCGTACGTCGCCGAAACGCAAAGTCTGCTGAAAACATCGATGCCGTAAATGAGTGTACGGGAAAATCCGAGGCAGTCAATTTCTCGTCGTTCACAAGAACTTGCCTTTTCTGCGACTTCAGTTTGGCGAATTATGCGCAGAACTTGGTTCTGCACCCGTACAAAATCCAACTTACCCAGGAACTTAAGGTAAATGACTATAGACAACGCCGTGTGTTCGCTGAATGGGATCTACAGCAGTTGGAAGTTGCCCCAAATTTCTCCCAAAAAATCATCTTCGGCGACGAGGCCCATTTTTCGATGAATGGATTTGTGAACAAGCAAAATTGTCGGATTTGGGACGAGAACAATCCACATGAGATACACCAGCACCAATTGCATCCCAACAAAGTCACTGTTTGGTGTGGATTTTCGTCTAACGGAATCATCGGTCCGTATTTTTTTGAGAACGAAGATGGGATTGCCATAACCGTCAACGGCGAGACCTACAAATCGATGATAAGCAACTTCTTGTGGCCCCAACTGGATTATATGCCTGATATGGATACTGACGACATGTGGTTCCAACAGGACGGCGCTACGTGCCACACTGCGCACGCCACGATAGACATTTTGCACCAGCGATTTCAGGACAGGCTCATCTCGCGCGGCGGCGACGTCAACTTGCCACCGAGATCATGCGATTTAACGCCATTAGACTACTTTCTTTGGGGCTACCTTAAATCGCAGGTGTATGCGAATAATCCGAAAACAGTTGATGTCCTCAAAGACAACATAACGAACACCATCCAGCAAATTCATTCAGATTTATGCGACAAAGTCATCGAAAATTGGGCCTCCCAAATACGTTCCACCAAGCGAAGCTGCGGCGGACATTTGAACGACGTTATATTCCACACTTAATGCCATAAAATGTACTTTCAAATTTAAAATAAATTGAGTGCATATATCACACACAACTTGTTTTATTTACATTTATTGAAAGACCCTATATATATGTTATGGCCAGAATATTTGAGATTACTATTTCTTTGGTATATAAAAAAAGTTAATAGAACTAATAGAACGCTGCATTTTGTTTTAGCATGTTTATATCATAATTTGGGGGTGAAACATATTTTATTACTAAATGCTATCAATTGATGCGCGCAATCAATATTTATAATGATGTCTTTTGTTCTTCAGCACTAGTCCAATTCGTTTTGCTATGAGGGTGACCAAATTTGTGACGATATATTGACTTATAGTGCTCCAAGAAGCACGTTTTAGTACTATTTTGAGTTCATGGCAGTTTTGGGGGGCAAAGTTGCTACTGCACCAGTTCGCTAGATGAGAAGCAGCCCCAGAAATAATGAGTATCCAGATGCTTCATTGTGGGCTCTGCGGAAGACTCATGAAATTGCCCCCCTTTCTCCTCCTAACAAGTTTTCTTCCAGGAGCTCCAAACAAGCGGAAGGAATCTTCATCTAAGAATATCATTTTGCCCCAGTCTTCAACAGTCCATTATTTATATTTGCTACAAATGTAGAGTCAATCCGTAAGGTTCTTCTTGATGAGATGAGGCTTCTTCTTAGCCATTCTCGCTTGAGACTTTGTCGAAGTGTCTCCACCTCTAAATACGCGCTGAAGCGCTCACACCAGCTTCTTTCCAATCGTGACCAATCTTGGCACTGGAGGCAACCCGATCTTTAAGCTGGGACCTTACCAGAAGGCAATCGTGGCGTTGACTTGAAGCTCTTGGGCGTCCAGAGGACTTCAGCATAGGAGTGGAACCAGTCTTTTTAAAGTCATTAATGATCCTAAAGATGGCGTTCCTTGATACAATACCCTTAGCAACTCTCTCGTTGCTTTTTTGGCCGCTTTGGTGTAGAGCAACAATGGTTGCTCGCTTCTTCTTTTTTTTTTGTAAAGAAGCATTTCTGGAATTGAAAATGATTCAAACATTTATTTTTACAAAAAATATTACGAAATAGATAATAATTAAATAATTACAGAGCATCATTCATTCATCTCATATTTCTTCTTGTCATTTCATCCCTTTGATCGAATAGGAAAGCTCCAGGGATTGAAGAACTCGCCTCCTCCAGGAACAGGACCAGAGCGCGATTTTGGATTCAGTGAACGAATGCAAGTTTTTTTTCGCAAAGGAAAAGTGCTAAACGATTCCGAGCGCTTTCGTCTCTATTCTTAAAGGCCTTTTCAAGGAATGAACAGGAGGCAGGACATACGTTGCCTTAAATAGTAGAAGGGGGGATTAGACTACCCACCTCTGAACCTTAATTAGGGGGTACAAAATCGGAAACAACTTTATTTAAGATTTTATGTATGTAGTGATAATGGGGTCTAGCATGAACAAACCATGGCTAAGGTTGAAATTCGGGAACGCGTTAATGGAGATACATTCTAATATATTTCTCGAAATATAATTACTGCATTTTATGACTGGTTTGGAAGTGTTCCAGTCAATGGCATGGTTAAGATTGTACATGTAGAAAAAGCGCAGATTGTTCACTGTGATTACGTACAGTGGCTTGATGTTGCTTAACCCAGACATCTAGTTCTTTCCCGGTTTGTCCATAATGACATTTTTGGCAGTTGTTGCAGCCATTCATTCCTTGAAAAGGTCTTTAATAATAAAGACGAAAGCGCTCGGAATCGTTTTTCACTTTTCCTTTGTGGGTGTATCTGCATAACTTTGACTCACGTGCACTTTGTGAGTTTTTTTCTCCTAAATATATATATATATATATATATATATATATATATATATATATATATATATATATATATATATATATATATATATATATATGTGTGTGTGTGTGTGTGTGTGTGTGTGTAGAAAACTCACAAAGTGTGTCGTGAGTGAGAAATAAATGCAAAAAAGCCTTCAGGGTATGTAAATAAAATGAAGATTCCAAGTACTATATATATATATATATATATATATATATATATATATATATATATATATATATATATATATATATATATATATATATATATAATGACCAAAGGTTTTGAGAATAATGGATTTTTTTTTATTTACTATCGGTATATTAGGTGCGTCTTTGAAAACACTGACTCTTCAACCAACACTCCACCCAAGGGAGGGGGGGCTGGGGAGGGGGTACTGTTGAATACCAATCACCTTTCAGCACCAGATTGCACAACTTCAGTTGCTTTTATCTCGATACCCAGCAATGGGTCACGCCCCGGGTACTTATCCCCCACAATGCTCGTCTCAATGAGCGCCCCATTTCTCCCTGTTTCTAATAATTACCTTTCATAATTACCTGTAATTAGTACATTGTACATTGCGCTGAGAAACGGCCATTTCTTGCCGGAGTACTTCTTTAACGAGGGGGTAAGTGTGTGTAAGTTGCAGCTGTGGTAGTTATGGTAGAGTCTGAGAGTGGTTTTATGGGTTGGGTGGAGACCGAGTGTGAGAGAATCGCTTTAAACGCCTTTCCCGGGGGATACGCGAGGGATAGAACCTGGTTTTTAATGGCTTGGGGGAAAACTGAAACACATACACTTAGGGAAGAGAGATGAGGGCGGAGGGATAATTAAGCGATGGTGGGCAGGGGTGGGGGTTAGGAGCGTAATTGTAAGGAAAGAACAGAATGCCCAGTACCCATTTGAGAGGTGAATACCCATCACCCCAAATGCCCCGCAAGGAAGTTCCAGCGGCAGCTGACCTTTGGAGAGTTGCGTGCCCTACCGATACCAATACTGGACGTGGCTCGAGCTTGATTTGACCGAGTAAAGATAAGCACCAATTGAGTTTGTTCAATAAAGATAACCATGGCCTAAATTTTGTCAGGTAAAAATAAAAACTCCTAAATTTGACTGAGTAAAGATAAGCACCAATTGAGTTTGCTCAATAAAGATAACCATTGCCTAAATTTTGTCAGGTAAAAATAAAAACTCCTAAATTTGACCGAGTAAAGATAAGCACCAATTGAGTTTGTTCAATAAAGATAACCATGGCCTAAATTTTGTCAGGTAAAAATAAAAACTCCAAAATTTGACTGAGTAAAGATAAGCACCAATTGAGTTTGCTCAATAAAGATAACCATTGCCTAAATTTTGTCAGGTAAAAATAAAAACTCCTAAATTTGACCGAGTAAAGATAAGCACCAATTGAGTTTGTTCAATAAAGATAACCATTGCCTAAATTTTATCAGGTAAAAATAAAAACTCCTAAATTTGACCGAGTAAAGATAAGCACCAATTGAGTTTGTTCAGTAAAGATAACCATTGCCTAAATTTTGTCAGGTAAAAATAAAAACTCCTAAATTTGACCGAGTAAAGATAAGCACCAATTTAGTTTGTTCAATAAAGATAACCATTGCCTAAATTTTGTCAGGTAAAAATAAAAACTCCTAAATTTGACCGAGTAAAGATAATCACCAATTGAGTTTGTTCAATAAAGATAACCATTGCCTAAATTTTGTCAGGTAAAAATAAAAACTCCTAAATTTGACCGAGTAAAGATAAGCACCAATTGAGTTTGTTCAATAAAGATAACCATTGCCTAAATTTTGTCAGGGGAAAATAAAAACTCCTAAATTTGACCGAGTAAAGATAAGCACCAATTGAGTTTGTTCAATAAAGATAACCATTGCCTAAATTTTGTCAGGTAAAAATAAAAACTCCTAAATTTGACCGAGTAAAGATAAGAGCCACACCGAGCTAAGCAATCCATAAATTTGGCTTGGTAAGATTTGGAAATCTTAAATACAACCAAATAAAGATAAGCGATTATCCTTAAATCTGACTAACTAAAGACTAGTATCCTTAATTTTGACCAGGTCAAGATTTTATACCTAAAACTGTTGTCAAGTGAAGATAATCACTCCATTTATTAATGTAAAGATAAAGGTTACACCATTTGATCAGGTTAAAAAAACACTCAGATTTGTTCAAGTAAAGAAAAGCACTCTCTATCTTAGCAAGTAAAGATAAGTACTCCATAAATTTGGGCAGATAAAGATTTGTGCTAACTAAATTTGATCAGATAAAGATTTTTACTAATAACTTTGGCCAGGTAAACATTTACACTAACTAAATTTGGCGAGGTAAAGATTGACGCTAATAAAATTTGGCTACGTAAAGATTTGCACAAACTAAGTTTGCCCAGGTAAAAATTTGTGCTAATAACATTTGCCTAGTAAAGATTTACACTGACTAAATTTGGTCAGGTAAAGATTGACTCTAAATAAATTTGATCAGGTAAAGATTTACATTAACTAAATGTGGCCAGGTAAATATTTTCACTAATAACTTTGTCCAGGTAAACATTTAAACTAACTAAATTTGGTCAGGTAAAGATTTACACTAAATATATTTGGCCAAGTAAAGATTTTCACTAATACCTTTCTCCAGGTAAACATTTAAACTAACTAAATTTGATCAGGTAAATATTTACACTAAATGAATTTAGCCAGGTAAAAATTTACACTAACTAAATTTAGCCAAGTAAAGATTTTCACTAATAACTTTAGTCAGGTAAAGATTTACACTGCCTAAATTTGTCCAGTTAAAGATTCACACTAATTAAATTTAGCCAGGTAAAAATTTGCACTTTCCCAAAATGTGTCTGAGAAATTGGGTTAGGTTTATTCTTACCCTCTAACGTGACCTAACTCTTCTTACCCTCTAACGTGACCCAACTCTTCTTACCCTAAAATCTTAAAAACTTCTATCAATTCCTAGTAAAGATGAGCACTGCTTTTTTCTTCTTAAGATTTATTATCTTTGATTGATCCCAAATATTTTCTTGGCCTTTCGACAGGTCCTACCATTCACTGAATAATAATAATAATAAAAATAATATCTCCAAATATTTTTATGCTGTTTGCAAAGAAAGCGAGTGCTGGTGGGAGGAGTAATAAAAGTGTATAGGATATTAGCTAGAGTATCTTAAAGAGGAAACTACGAGAAGCGCTCCGACGAGGAAGGAGCGGGACTCTTCTAGACCCTGTTGAGTCTCTGCATTGAAAGCATTTCCCTCTGTGGGAATTTTCCATTGGGTTAACATGCATCCGTTGGATTATACAATTATCTCTATCGCTCAATCTAATTATCACTAGAGGAAGATGATCTAATAGTCCTGCAGCGAAAATCAATCAGGTTTGAACTCAGAAACCTCATTTACACTTTGTGATATTGGTTTGACCTTCATTTCTCTAAAAATGGCCGATTTACCACCTCTAGCTACTAGGTGGTGCCACCTGGTGGTCAATTTATATCATATTCGAACTCAGTGACCTCCATTACATTACCTTTGGTAGCATTGTTTTTAGCTGGTTGCATTGAGCCAACGCCACCTGGTGGTTAATTTATATCATATTTGAACTCAATGACCTCAATTTCCTTTGGTAGCATTGGTTTTAGCTGGCTATATTAAGCCAGCGACTCAGAAGATGAACAGAACACGAAATTTGCATGACCCATAGACCTGCTTTGCTTCGCCTCAGTTAAAAATAAAGCCCATTTCCTCTGTACTTCCCCTGTAAAAAGTACATAAAACTCCAAAACAAATATCGCCTCAAGTCTAAAACCCCCCACACTTTAACAGATCATAAATAACAACAAAATTGGTTGGTCAGAATGTTAAAACGTTCTGACTGATTTTACAGTCAATTGACAGTGAGTAATAATTCTTTTATTGCCGACCTCAATATCGACATAAGCATTACCACAAATATCGTAAAAGGAATCAAACTAACGTATATTGCCATAAAATACATTTTTGCTGAGCATTATCGCAGATTATCGTAAAAGGATAGTCTGCTAGGCATTACCACAAACTCTTGAAAAAACAAACAAACAAACTAGCGTATATTGCCGACAAATACAGCTGTTGCTAAACATTACCACAACCTATCGAAAAATATAAACGAAGGAGCCTATATTGTCCTAAATACATCTGTTGCTAAGGATTACCACAAGTTATTGAAAAAAATAAACAAACTAGACTATATTGGCAAAAAAATGTGTTGCTAAGCATTAACACAAGCTATAAAAATGAAAGAAACTAGGTTAAATTGCACAAAACACGTATAGCTAAACATTCCCACAAACTATCGAAAAAAGAAGCAACTTAGCGTATATTGATTGCACAAAATACATATTTGTTTCTCTGTGCGAAGTATTCATAAGAACGCCATTATTGGAGCCTTGGGCAACCTACTAAAGCGTGCAACAAAAGGGCTAAAATACGGTCTTTAGAAGGCCGTTAAGTGCCAACGCTATAAAACCTCGTTGCTGAAGAGATTTATTATTTAATAACCGACTAAACATTGAAGTGAAAAGGTTTTGTAAAATTGAAGGGTTCAAACCATATTCGTTTAACTTTTATTCGATCGTGTAAAGATAAAAACTTTGTAGAGAGTAAATGAGTTAATTTGGAGAGTGGTCATTTTTACCAGGGTTTCTTGGGTGGACTTATCCTTACGAGGTTAGGTTAGGTTTGGTTAGGTGAAGTTAAGTTATGTGAAGTTAGTTTAGTTTAGGTCAGATTAATTTAAGTTAAGATAGTATAGGTCAGATTAGGTCAGGGTATGGCATATAAAGTTAGGTTAAGTTTAATTAAGTTAGGTTAGGTTTAGTCAGATCTTGTTAGGTTAAGTTTAGTTAAGTTATGTTAGGTCAGGTTAGATTAGATTAGGTTTATTAAAATGAGTTAAACTAAGTTAAGATAAGTTAGCTTAGATCTCGGTTAAGTTAATATTAGATTACGTATAAAAAAACTAAACTAACTTCACCGAATACATTTACCAAATTAACTAAATAAATAATAACACAAATAAATAAATAATTCAAATAAATAATAACCAAATAAATAACCAAATAATAACGCAAATAAATAAATAATTTAAATAAATAATAACCAAATAAATAACAAAATAATTACGCAAATAAATAATCCAAATAAATAACCAAATAATAACGCAAATAAATAAATAATAACCAACTAATAACACAAATAAAAAATAATCTAAATAAATAATAATCAAATAAATAACCAAATTAAAACGCAAATAAATAAATAATCCAAATAAATAATAACAAATCAAAAATAATGCAAAGAAATAATAACCAAATAAATAACCAAATAAAACGCAAATAAATAAATAACCCAAGCAAATAAAAAATCTAAATAAATAATAACCAAATAATAACCCAAACAAATAAATAATCTCAATAAATAATAACCAAATAATAACCCAAACAAATAAATAATATAAATAAATAATAACCAAATAATTACACAATTAAATAAATAATCCAAACAAATAAATAAATAATATAATGACTCAAATATTCGACCTCCGAAACGCATAATTTTAGTCGTGTTCCTCTTTACTCATGGTCGTGATGAGGGATCACCTCTACATGGTCCCATCCCTTAATGAGGGTCTACGAATTTAGCCCGATTACAGCATAGCCGAGGGGAAAACACAGCTCAAGTTGGTCGAAGTTAAGCTACAGCGGGTGTGAGTAGTCTGCGGATGGGGTACTTACTCGGATCCTTTTTGCATCAGTGACTGACATACGTTGTGGTTACAAGTACTTCGAACCTTACATTAAGTTGTAGGTCAGGTAATTGGGGTGGGGGGAGGGGGCATTAAACGAAGGAAATCAGACTACTTGATGGAGGGGCGAGTGGTGGAGTGTAAACAGTGTTTTGGTTGTGGGCCGGAAAAGGTCTAGGAGAGGTTCGATCCCACCTCATGATACTCCTCCCCCAAATGGGGTAAAATTCACTCTACACTTTTGCCCCATCGATTTTTAATCGTAATAGCAACGAGGCCTCCTCACGCGGGAGGAGAGATTTGTAAAGAAAGGGGTGTAGTTGGTAGAGGTGAAGATGCGTGGTATATAGCTGAAGATAACTTGCGGACATTGGGATGGGGATGGCAAATTCCTAGTGTTGGGGTCAGGAGGGCTCGCAAGCCTCAATATGTTACCTGCCATCCTCTTGCAGGTGCGTGAAAGAAAATATACGCAAATGAAACAGTGGGAGAGGGCAGTAAAATAAGGGGAGGGGTAGGGGGAGACATGTTCAACACTCCCAACCAGAACAAAGAGGGAGGGATAAATCAGCCCCCTCACCTCCCCTCTCTTCTCGACCCCCTAAAAGTGATGAATGTACGAAGGCTGGTCGACAACCAGCCACAAAAAGGTCAAAATGAAATAAATCAAAGGTAGTCTCAATCTAATTCGAGACCTAAGGGGGGGGGGGACTTATCCCCAGAGGGCGTTACGCCATTCCAAGTACCAGATGAAACATACTACACGCCCCCCTCCTTTCGGACTTCCCTTCCCACATGTTTACTTCCCGTAACTTCACCATTTCTTCTTCCAGGTAGAAGAAGTAGCACCATTGTGCCAAGGCAAAGGCCTACAGGGTGGTACGTATGCACGTACCTAAACACGTACATATATTTATTATAAAAGTACCTGGTTTTTAGACATGTATGTGGCTAGGCTGAGGAGAATTGCGCGCTCTCCAGCTGCACACCTCTTCTTTTGAATCCATATATATATATATATATATATATATATATATATATATATATATATATATATATATATATATATATATATATATATATATATTAGTGTAAATGGGTAACAGACCTTCTTGTATGCAGATTTCGCCTAGTTCACCTCATTAATTTTCTTTGGAAACTTTCCATTTTTCTTAGTATCTTTTTTAGTTCATCTTGTAGATGGTAAACAACTCCTACGTTCATCTCTTTTTTTCAAATGAAATATGTTTGGTAAAACCAAACTTGACTTTAATTGCTGAGCTTTCGATCTATACGATCATCTTCAGAGTGTCTTTCCTCTTTGTCGAGGTTTGAGTAAGTGGGTAATCCCAGTTCCACTTCTTGGACATATATTTTATTACCGCACCGAGGCGAAGCGGAGGTGAAGCGTATCCAATACACCTACCTTATCCACTTCCGGTAAATAAGAATAACCCCGGTGCGTACCTTTTGATCAAAACTAAGATGATGATCCCCTGAGTGTGTTCCCCATTCAGTAAAAGCCAACCATGGGTGGGTCGGTGGAATATTGAGATTTAAGCTGAGTGGATTGCTTAATAATTGCCAAAGGATCGTCCAAATTAGTTAAACACACATATACAAAAATAATATTTAATTTACATAAATTTGAAGTAAGCAACAGCGTATATAAATATAAATAGGATTAATCTTGCACTGAATAAATAAGTCTACAAAATGTCGTGGGGATTACTTGCAGATTGCTCACTGGGATGTTTGCGTCTTAATGACACCAGACAGAACGAAGGGAATATTATTATTGAGTTAAACACTGAATTAAGTAAGCACTTCTAATATTCGAGGGTATGGGCTCGGGCTGAGAATTCTAGTTCACAAATAAACTGGTGAAGTTAGAGAAGGGGATAATTCAATTAACGATACCTTTGAGTTCGTAAATATTTTTGAAGGGGGGTGGTGAAGATTTTCTTCTGGTGACGATGATCGCACCTAGTCCGGCCGTCCGAGGTTACCGAATGAGAGGGTAATCCTAGACCTGTGATATGCTGATCCTTTGCCGGATCATGAAGGTGAGTCACACGGTGACTCAAATCGGACTTCTTCCTTGAAGTACCTGTCCGATTATTCGGCTACTGGAGTGGGTAGCCAAAACCGATTACCTAGCTACATCTAGGGTAATCCGCAAAGGAAGGTCTTGTGTAACCTCAAACTCTGAGGGGGAAGGGGCGAGAAGTTTGGCACCTACAAGTACCGTGACGGCAACAACCAATTCCCCGAGAAGTTCCTTCCTTGCAGCGTGCGAACGGTTTCCTATGTGGATTGAGTTTCACACACTCGACGTAGGTCCAAGAGCTTCTGCCTGATTCCAGGAAGAAGTCTTCCTTTTATTTCTCTCACAAGCAGAATCGAGAGAGAGAATTGAATTCTCGTAAAATCCGTCGCGCGAAAGACCTTTTTTCATCTTTGGGCCGACGGTATTTCTTTCACGCGTTCGAGCCATCTCGGAGTTTACGGCGGTGCGAAAAAAGGCGACGGAGAATTCGAGGCGAGAGGTGCATTTTAGGGATACGAGAGGGTACGCAGCTGGTGTCCGAGTGTTTCTACGTACACCTATGTACGCGGTATTTAGACTTCTACACTACTTTATCGGTGAAGAATGGTGTTATCAGAATGAAAAGAAAGGGTCAACGGTTTATTAAGAGATGAATTGCAATTGAGAGAATTACATACATGTAAAATAGCGAACAATGGGGAAAATAGAAATAGCAGAGAAGAGATAGTTAATAGTACAAGTAAGTAGATAAAGGTTTCCGGAGACATAGAATTCAATTAGTTAGTGTTATACAGTACAATATTCTATTTACATTTTTACTCATAGGAGTTGAAAATATATAGTTTTCTAAGTTATATACATACAATTATTCCACATAATTATGATAGACCGTTATTTCTCAATTATACAATTTTAATTACTTTTTGTTAGTTTGTTAAATATTTATACACTTCTTAATGGTTAGTTGGTTATTAAATACTTTTGTTCAGTTACTGTAATATATCTTTTAGCTAGTTAGTCCAGCTATTAATTTAAATCACATCATATTTCTATGTTAATTTACAGTCTTTTAATACATTCTATTAACTTATTTTGAACTAGATTGTTTCTAGTATCTAAGTGGTTAATTATTCCAGATTGAGTTAGGTTATTTGTTTTATTTCTATTAATATTCGCATACTGATTGTTTTCTCACTTTTACCGATTAAATTTTCGTTCCCCACATATATTACTTTATTTATTTAATTCACTTATTGGGCTCGTTATTATTATTTTAACCGCTTGAACTTTTAGTCACTTAACACTTTACTTCGATTATTTTATTTAAGATTTCTTTTGACCACTTTTGATGTTTTTAAAGGTTGTCATATTCACTCTGTGTACACACCTTGCCAGTATGTACACTGTGCCCTTCAAAACCAGTGCTGCCACTTCCTTGGGTGAGAAGGGTCCCTCATAAGTGAACTTGAACTGTCCTGCGGCGGCTATGCTATGCTGTAATAGTTCTGGGTCCTCTTTCGGGGGCGGGCACAGGGGTGAAGCAAACACCTCGAGAGCCACGTCTGCACCGTCAAAGAAGTACCCTTGTTCGAGGATCTCCTTATCTTCGGTGAGGAGTACCTCAACGTAGTTAGTTTCCAGTTCCTCCTCTTCATCCGTGGTTGTTTGTTCGCTGTTTTCTTCTTCTTCATCTTTCCTTTTTTCTTTTCTTCTTCACTCCTTTCTTGGTTTCTTCTTCCCCTTCCGAAGTTTCTTCCTCTCCTTGCTTTTTCTTTGTGGGGTCTTCCATTGGGCTCTGTTTTGCTTCTTCTTTGGAAAGGTTGTTCCACTTGAAGCACGTCAATGAACTGAATGTTCAAAAGTTCTGCTGAGGGCGGGTTTTCGGGGAACCAAACCTTTTTCTGGGTCCCGTTCTTCGCGAGGAGACGGTTAAGTTCCTCAGAGAAAGAGCCGGGATTAGCCAGGTTTGCCACATGAGCGTAGATGACCTTAGCCATGACCTCTCTACCCTCCTTTAGCATCACCAGCTTCGGGGTATTGGTTCTCTCGTTATGCTTCAGGGTCACTGCTTCCGCGTAGTTCCTTTTTTTTTACCTCCTTTTCTTTTTGGTTTTGCTCCCTTTTGGAGGAATGGCTTCCTCGCGGATGGGGCACTTCATGGCCAAGGTCCTGTGCTTCCCTCCACAGTTAACACATTTTTGTTTCCTTTCCTTGCATTCTTTCCATCCATGCCCGGTTTTGGCGTAGTTGGAGCACGCCACTTCAGTTTCTGTGCAGTCTTTTGTGTGATGCTTCTCGACTGCCAAGCCCTTATAGCAGCAGTCCATGGGGATAGATTCTTTTGTTTGTATTTGTTCGGGTGATACCCTTAGGTAAAACCCGAGTAGCCCTTGATTTTTTGCTTTATTCGCCATTTCTATATTATAAAAAATGATTTTAACGATGTTTTGGTCTTTCCCGAACTTTTCTACCTTGGTGATGTTGGCCCCGGGTTGCTTAGCGGTGAGCTCTTCTTTAATCTCTTCGCAAGAGTTATCCGTGAAAAGAAGGTCCAAGCGTCGTAGGGTGATTGTCCGTTGAACTAGTATCTCCTGGGGGATACTAGCCTCCAGCCCGATTGTGTTCAGGTGGGTCTTTGCTTCATCAGAGACCAGCCGCTCCACATCTTCCATGGAGTGGCAGATGGTCGCATAACCGGTAGGAGTGTCAATGATTCTAATGAGGAGGATTTTAAGGTTATGGTAAATACTTTCGATGACGGCTGTCCTCTCGTAGGTCCCCCCCCCCTTCCCCGCGGATAGAGCGGAGGCGACCCCGCTTGCAGTCTTGAGGGCCCGACCCCATAGGGCCCCTTGGGTAGAGTACTCCTCCCCCTTGGGCTCCTTGTTTCTTCTTCTCGTTTGTCAAGAACTTCCCGTTATACGAGCGGAAAAGAAGGAAAGGTTGTCCGGGTCTTCTCAATTTAAACCGCCTTTTCCACGACCAGACACGATGAAAAACTAGGCTGAGCCAACTAGTTACCTTTCCTCCTTTATCGGTGAAGAATGGTGAAGTCAGAATGAAGGACTTGGGATTAGGATTTCAAAACTGGTGAATATGTGGGAGAATAAGATAGGATAGATAGAAATAATAGTGTAAAAGGAGAGATGATTGATGTGGTGATAATGGTAGGGTAATAATGTCAATGATGTGTGTGATAATGAGTGTGTGTATACCAGGTTGCCTGGCAATCGCTTTAGGTTGCTTTATTTTGATTTATTTTACTTTATTTATCATTTATTAGCATATGATCCTTTGTTTTTCTTTTTCTCTTTAAAGTTTTACTTCTTTTCGATAGTTTATGGTATTTTTGGTGCACTCTTGAGTGCTGTATCATATTTATTACATTTATGTTAATTTATCTTCTTAATATATCCTCTTATGCATATATATATATATATATATATATATATATATATATTTTATTATATATATATATATATAAATATATATATATATATATATATATATATATATATATATATATATATATATATATATATATATATATATATATATATATATGTATATATATTTTTCCATGCATATACACATGTATACATATATTTTATTTTTACTATTATTAAGTTACTAATTTATTTTCTTAAAAGTTAATTATACATTTAGGGTCTTTCTCTAGTAGTCTATCTATATATTGATTCGATTTCCTCCTGTATATTTTTTCGACTACTTTTAAACCTTTGCTTAAAGTGTTGTCTCTTGTTTCTCTTTCGGTGGGTCTAACTTTATTGATTGTTTCATTTGGGAGTTTTCTCCTCTAATTGGTGCCATATTTTCTTGGCACGCTCGTGTAGGAATTGATTGATTGGGTTAACTTTGCTCTTTGATGTAGTTCTATTGATGGTATTCCTTCCAGTCTTGGGGTGTTAGTTATAAATATGGTCGCGGAATTTTGGACTACTTGTAATTTTAACATATGAGTTTTGGATAAAGTGTTAATCGGGATGATGGGGTACGTTAAAATAGGACGAACTAGGGCTAGGTATAATTTTCTTTTGTTTTCCTCAGAGAGGTTTTTGAATCTTTGTAGAGAGGAAAGGGTCCTTTTTGCTTGTGTAGATTTTTGGCTCACATGCGTAATGTACCCGTTTTGGGAGGATTTTAGGCCGAGTACCTTATCCCCTTCACTGTAGGGGTATTTGATGTTGTTGGCGGTGACTCGGTACGTCTTCCTTCTGTTCATTGGTATGACTTAGAATTTTTTGTTATTTGTTTTTATTTTGTGTGTCCTCTCGTATTCATTTATATTTATGATTTCTCTAGCAGTGCGCTGTGCGATATCCTCTGGGTCTTCTCTATCACTGGCGATGATCTGCGTGAAATCGTCGACCAGTTGGATATACATCCTGCTTTGCGCTAAGGGTTGAGAGAGGTCCCTGGTGTACACTGTGTAAAACGTAGGGCTGAGGCACTCACCTTGCGGGACCCTGCTTTTAGAGTGAAATTACTGCCAGTGTAGTTGTTGAGGGTTATTTTCGCCTTCCTGTCTTCCAGATAGCTACACAGGATTCTGCTTAGTTTTGTCTCGAGCCCGAGCTGGATTATTTTTGCTTTAAGGCCTGGCACCCATACCTTGTCGAAGGCTTTGGTGACATCGCGGAGGGTCAAGTCTACTTGGTTGCCTCTTGCTATATCGACTGCGATTTTCTCTGTAATGAGTGCCAGTGCTGTCTCCGTACCTCGTTTTTTCCTGAATCCGTGTTGTTGTTCGTTCTGCATATCGTTTTCTTACAGGAAGGTCTTTAGTCTCTCATTGAATAGCTTCTCCATTAGTTTGCCGATGAATTCCAACAGTGAGGTCGGTCTGTAACTCTCGATGTGGCCCTTGGGTTTTCCGGGTTTGGGTAGGAATATCCTCCTCGCAGTCTTCAAGGCTGGTGGAAAATGCCCAGTGTTCAGGCATGCATTAAAGATTTTGAGGAGTGCTTGGTGGATATTGGCGGGCTCGGTTTTGATGTGTTTTTTAGTCATTTCGCTAATGCTCGGGGTTTTCTGTTTAAACTTTGCTAGGGCTGCTTTAAATTCTACTAGGGTGAAGGGCCTTCCCTCGTTCCTTTGATCGCGGGATTCGTCCACCCATGAGAATATTGAGTGTTCGTGCTCTCTATCTTGTAGTTCATCTATTATGCGCTGTTCATAGACCACATCGTAGTGTTGGTTTTCCCCCGGCGTAATAGAAAAGATCCTAGACCAATGATCTCTAAATCTCTCATCGATTTCTCTATTCTCATACATTGTGATTGCGCCTTCTTTCAGGTACATCTTGTCTTTAGGTATGGAACCTTTAAGTTTCTTGTATTAGTTCCAGAACCTTCTTGGGTCTCTTTCAATACCCATGTTACTAATGATATTGTTCAATGTTGAGTTAATATTTATTCTGATTAGATTGTTCACCTGATTTCTGAGGTCTCTTAATTGTACATACATTTTTCTACTGCTACCATGTCGACGGATTTCTTTGAACGTGTTATAAACTTCCTCCATTTTGGTTTTGATTCCATCGGTCCCTTGGGGAGTAAGGATTGTTCTGTAATTAGTTTTGGGGACGTATAGCCTGTCGGCTTCTATGATGAGGTTTGTAATGTTGTTTAGGTGCGTGTTGATTTCTTCTAGGAGACTTTCTGCAAGGGAAGTTATACTGTAATTTTCTAAATGTTTCTTATGCTCAGTCCAGTTGGTCTTTGATAATGCCTTCCTTTGGGGAATTTCAATTTGGATAGGCGAGGTTGAAATCTTCGTAATGATTCCGATGTGATCAGATGGTATTGCGGGGCTGGAAGTGGTGTGGATGTTGAAAGCGAAGTTGGGATTAGTCAATATTATGTCTGGAGTGGTCGAAGACCGGTCTGTTACAAATGTGCCGCTTCAGGAGTAGTTCTAGGGTTTTTCCATTTCCATTGAAGGCGGTCGTGTATCCAGCAGAGCTGCATCTTGCATTGAGATCCCCTAGGAAGATCGTTGAGGATGGTTAGCGGAAGATTCGAATGAAGTTCGGGGTCGGGAGGTACGATCGCCGGGGGGTTTAATATGCCCCGACTACCACCAGATCTCCTGTTGTCATTTTTAGCTTAATAGCTATATATGACTCTTCCAGATCTCTAAGTTCGGTGTAAGAAATTCCCTTTTTTATTTCCATGGCTGTTCCATCAAAGCATGTAGGAGTATGACTTGCAGCTAAAACTGTGAAGTTTGGGATTTTGATGTGTTCCGTTTTTAAGTTAATACCGTGTTCGTTTATGATGACTATATCAGGATCGATTTGCCTAATTATGTTGCAATATATGAGTTTTTTATTCCCCCATCCATCGACATTTAGAGTGGAGATTTTTAGATTTTTGGGGTATTGTACGTTCGGATGCATTTTATCGTTTGGTGGGTCTTCCGTTTTTGGCCTTCTTAGAGTTCGCGGATGATCTAATATGTCCTGGACGTTTTTTCTTGACTTGGTCAGTAGTGAAATTAAAGCATGAATTCGCCGCAATTTCTATGAGTCCTTGTTTAAGGGCAATATTAATCTCGGTTTCATCATATTCGGAATCGTAATCCCATTTAAATTTCCCGTTGACCAGACCTTCAACAATTTCTTTTTGTTTATTAACTAACGGGAGTGTTGAGGAGTGAGTTCCGTAAATTTTAATGTCAAATTTTTATGTATTGTTTGTCTTTTCAGTTTCGGTGTCTATTTGTTCTTCTGTCGTTTCTTTTGTTTCCTGTTCTGTTGACATTGAGATTCTGGACAGGTCGCTGGAAGGCGGGTTCTTGGGGAACCACATAAGTTTTAAGCCATTTCTTGTAAGTATTTTATTTAGCTCTTCCATGTATGAGTCCGGTTTTGCCATGTTCACAAAATGTGCGTGGAGAATGCACAGTATGAGATCTGGCCTCATACTTTTCTCTATATTCACGATTGTTTTTTGTTCCTGTGTCGGCCTTGCCGTTGCCGCTGCATAAGTCGTTGTCTTTTTCCTTTCCTTCTCTTCTATCATTGCAGTCTTTTTGTTCTTTAGTTTTTCTTTCTTCAGGGGACATGCCATTGAGGGGGTGCGGTGTGGGTCTCCACGATTTGCGCACTTTTTTTCTTCGTTTTTACAATGTTCCCACCTATGCTCTGTGCTTGAGCATTCCGAGCATTTCATGCCCTGAAAGGTACAGTCTCAGGTCGTGTGGTCATCGAGGGCGTAGCACTTGAAGCAGGCCAAGAGAGAGAGGAAGAGAGAGAGAGAGAGAGAGAGAGAGAGAGAGAGAGAGAGAGAGAGAGAGAGAGAGAGACAAATGTCTCTCTTTCTATTTGGTCAGGTGCTATCTTGGTGTAGAACGCGAGCAGTCCTTTTTCAGCAGCTTTTGACGCCATTTCAGTGTCTTTGAATGTCACCTTAAATACGTGAGAGCGTCCTTCTCCGTTTTTTTTTAAATTTTATTATTTCTTCTATTTTGGCCCATTCTTGTTTTTGGTCTTCTGCAGATTACTGACCTTTTAATTGAGACAGCAGGTGATACCCTGGCAGCTAGCCCTATTTTCTTCAGTTTATTTACAGCGTTTTCGCTGATTAGGTTGTCGAGGTCCTTTTCCGTATCATACAGTGCTACATAGCCATTATACTGGTCTTTAAGTCGTAGGACAACCACTCCTATTTCAGCGAAGATGGTTTGGAGGGTTTTTTCCTGGTCTGGCTTTGTGCGCCCTTCGAGAACCCTAAGTGGGACCCTCTTTGCTCCGTCGGGGTTATCCATTAGGCCAAAGGGGGGGGGGCCTGTCCCCCAGTATTGGATGTTCTTCCAATATATATTTTTCTTTAATTTCGTACCTGTATTTATATTTTTCCAGGAGAAAAAATGATGTTATTTATATTTATTTTCGAGTGAGGAATTCCCCCTCCCTCTTTGGGAACTTCTTGTGCCCGGATTAGGGTTGCTGCCTTAGATGAGTTAATGGGATGATGATTGATGAATGAATGAATTGATTAATTAATCTGGGTGGGATCCTCCGAGGGGTGAAGCATGGCGGACCTTTTGGTGGACGGTGGTCGAATCAACTCCCACCGCCCGGGATGCCGCCCCCTCGGAGTTTTGGATATTCTACGCTGCGTCCAACTTACATAGAGACGGTTTCATCTCCCTCTATGGTTTTGGCCGGGCTTCCCCGGAGATTCTTTTGGAACACCCCGGGACTTGTAGCGTAGTCCCATTGACCAGGTGCCTATGAATCCGAGTTCCAGAGTGGAATAGGCCTCAAACCTGCTTTCCCCGGAGCCTAAAATTATGCCTTCGCTCAGTACAGGGCATAGTTTGAACTAGGCGGTGATGATATACAGCTTACCGATCCAGACGGGTTTTTCCCGAGGCAAGGGAGGGTGGTGAAATTAGCTGGAAATATTAAAATATGATGGCTGGATGAAGTGTATTACTCTTTTTTTTTTAGGTGGGAGGAGGTGAGTGAGTGAGGTGGATGAATAAGAGGTGAGAAAAGGCAGAAAAGAAATGAGGATGAATTCGTTGGCGGGGTCGACGTGGAATTCGAATGAAGTTTCCCTGTGAATGGGATGCTTGAGCGAGAAGTTCCTTCAGTGTATAATTCTTCTCGAAGAATGTAATTCTTCTAGCGTTGGAGACTGCGATCGGGCAGAGTATCCGAGCTTCAAAGAGTACGTGCGTGCTGAGCGGAGTCGATCAATCTTGGACTTGGACATAACAAGTTTGAAATTATATATAGTATTGTAGGAGAATTAGTGGTGAAAAGTTGAAATGAAGATATATATAGTGGTAAGAGGTTAGGTTCCTGGCGAAAGGGTATCTCAGTTTATTTATTTCGTTGTCTCTTACTTTGTTTTTTTATGGGATATTTATTCCTCCTCGCTTAAACGTTATGTCAAGGGAACGGGCCACTCCTGTGTAAGCGGAATTCTAAAACAACTTCAATGTTCGATTCCAGGCCGTAGTCTGGATGTTGATAGCTGGGTTTTCTTCGTTAATTTAGATGGCTTCTAAGGTGTTTAGTCTAGCTTTATTTCCTTCTTTTCCTCTGATCGTTGTGTTATTAACCAATATGTCCCTGGTTAAACTGATGTTATGTACAGTCTCCATATAATATGGGGGTGCTCCATGTTTCAGGGAAATTGTCAAGCACCTCAAAAGTGTGGTTGTAGTCATACCAACCATATTTTGAGTTGTTATGAAGCTTGCAGTCTTCATTCGGGCAGGTAAACTCTTAACATATGTTCGTAGACGTCAGGATCGAGGAGTTATGGCAGATGTTGTTTTTTAGAATGGGATTGTTAACTTTTGTCGTTTTATAATATATAATCATCTGAATCTTGTCCGTTTGCTTCTTAACTTTGATGTTACGGTTAACAATCTTCTTCTTGATGTTTTTTTCGTCTATTTTGTAGGCCGATGACATCTGATTTCTATAGTACAGTTTCACTAAATTCAGCTTTTAATTTTAACCCTTTCATCATAAATTCACAGTGATACCATCGTTGGTTTCTTCTTAAAGTAAATGATAATATAATCATTTTAACTTTCACTCTTAAATGGGATTGAAATGACCCGCATTCCATTTGCCTCGATAGATAAACGGTGTACGCGCCAGGAAAAGGTGGATTTTCTTTTGGTTTCTATCTTCTTTCTATGGGCTGGGTGGGGGGGGGGGACACCTCTACCTTTCATTTTGTTGTATGTGTTGTATGACCACTAATCATACAACTCCATCTCGACGATACATCGTGATAACATCGTAAAAAGCCCAAATGGTTCATTTCCTTTCACCTAACTTTGTCTGCGCTAACAAAGTTAACCCATCGGCTAAATTTCCCTATCTTGCTAAGGGTATTTTGTGTCTAAGCGAAATATACACATAGATAGACAGATAGATAGATAGGCTATCAACGAAATATTCGACCCAAATGAAATCCAATGTAAACAGGTAAAAGACAGATGATGGAAGAATAAGAGTTTTATGAAGAAAAATGCTCTTAATTCCAGTGATTTAGAGCTTCGTCATATTCCCTTTGTCATTTTAACCTAAATTAACGCTTGTCGGTTTTGCCGAATGAGGGGAACGTATCATTGATGAGCAATAAAGAGACCACGATAACAGGGTGGTCAAAAAGTCCCTGTGCACTTATATTTTTATTAACAAAAACACGTTTTAATATTAAAAAAAAAACCAGGAGAATATTATGAATATGAATTCAGTTTCTAAAAATGATGAAAGTGACCCCCGCTAGCATAAATTCAGGCTTGGATCCTTTTTATTTCATTTATAAAAATGGCCACAAGGACAAAGGAGTAAATTCAGAAATAAAAAAAAATTAAATAGTACACAGTGACTTTTTGACCACCCCGTATAAGGTGTACATTGACGGCTCTTTCATGGGCGTAACGATGCATGTAGGTAATTGATTAATTGGGATAAATCCCTACTTCTTGCCTTTGATTCTATTAAATGGGGGCCAGATTCATTGAAGATGAAACTGGTTGTCATCAGGAAAGGCAAAATGGTCGGAAAAAGAGGGAAATGACAGGCAAAGAGGAAAATATATTAAATCAAGGGTAAGATTAATTTATTTTTGAAAAGCTAGCTAAGTCAGTTACTTCTGTAGGGAGGGGAAGGACTCAAAATTACTCAGGCACGGAGAATGATTGAAAATGTATGAGGAATTTAACTACTGGGGTAAGGAGGATGTAAACCACATAATGATATCAACCACATAATGAAAGAAAGCAAAAATAAAATACTATTAAAAAACCTATACACAAATAGTTAAAGGTGAAAAAAACAGAGTGCCCTTGGATAACAAGAGAAATTAAAGAGCAAATCAAAATTAGAAAGAAATTAAATAGAGAAATGAGACGAGTACAAATTGGAACAAGAAGTGAACTCTTCCAAAAGTATAGACAACAGCAGAAACAAAAAGTACAGAAACTAATTAGAGAAGCCATTTATAAATATGAAAAAAAGATTAAAACAGAAATAAAGCCAAGCCAAAATACAAACAAGAAATTATGGACCTATTACATTAATTAAAAGGACAGAAGGAAACAAATGAAGATATAAAACTTTATAATAATGAAAAGAAAGAGATACCAAATGATAAAATAGAGAAAGAAATAGCAAATTACTGGCAAGGTATTTTTAATAAACAGCCAAACTTAATTAGAGAGAGATGGAATAATAGAATTAAAGAAAACTATAAAAAACATGAGTAAAAAGGAAAAAAATGTATGTTTAATGGGTACTCATGGAATATATTGATATGGCAGGTAAAATTAAAAATGAAGAAGTCCTAAGTTTAATGGAAAAAAAAACAAATAAAAAGAGAAGAGATTATACAAATCGTAAAGAAATTAAAAGCTAAGTCAGCAGGACCTGATGGCATAAGACCAGAATTCTACAAAGTTTTGAGTCATAGCAATATATGTATAGACGCCTTTTTAAAATGGTTTACATCAATACTTAACGAATATATTGAAATGCAAGAATGGAAAGAATCATCAACTTTATTAATACCCCAAATAAAAAATCCAAAGTGGGACAATTTAGACCAATAGCGCTGACAAATGTATCATACGAGATATGTCACTGATAGGAAAAATGATAGATACACATATATTGCAAAATAATCTACAGGAAGAAACTCAAAATGGATTTACTAAGGGAGGAAGGATAGAGCACAACTTGCTGATGTTACAATATTGTATAGAAAAATGATAGAAGGAAAATAAATCACTCTATGTATTATCAATAGATTTCAATAAAACATTTGATTCTGTAATAAGAGAAATGATGATAGAGTCCCTAATGAAATATAAGATACATGATATAATTATAGATGCAAAGGCAAAAATATACAATGAAAATTATACTAAATTAAAGGTCAAGATAAAGAAACGGAGATAAATGTTGCAAGTGGAATTAAACAAGGATGTACTGGTTCAACAACATTATTTAAAATTATAACTTAGATGATAATAACAGAATTAAGAGAAAAAGGACATGGCTTCATTGATGAAAATATAAGAATACAAAGTTTCTTCTCTGCTGATGATGGACTGCTACTGTCCAAAGTCTATAAAATGCTCCTAAAAACTTAAAAAAACTGATAACAGAAATGAGCAAAAAATATGGATTAGACATTAATGAAGACAAGAGCAGTATAATAATTTATAATATGAAAAATCAGTCCTGCAAAATTGGCAAAATTAAATATCTAGGTATAATAATTGATAACAAAAGAAATTGTTTTAAGACGTAAAAATTTGATTTTTAAAAAGATTCAAAGCTTGGCAAACTTAACCTATTCAATACTTTCAAAAAGTTGCAATAAAACAATGATAGGAAAAACATTCTGGAAATGCTTAGTGTTGCCTTCAATACTGCATGGATCAAACATAATAAACATGAGAGAGAATGAGATTAATAAGTTACAAATTATTGAAAATAAGGTCTATCGACAGATACTGGGTGCACCGAGTTATGCTGCAATTAGTACTTTAAGAGAAGAAATCGGAGCATCGTTGATGAAGAGACGAATATTTGAAGGACAAATAAGATATATAAAAAGTATTTATGAGGGTAAGAATGATCTAATGCAAAGAATTCTTGATATAATTTCTAAGGATAATAAAAAACAAATGGATAAATAATATTCAAAATCATATTAAAGAATTAGGAATTAATCTAGAAATTATAAAAAAAAAGAAATATGAAGATATTGCAAAAACATTTAAAGAATGGGATTCACAATTATGGAAAAGAGACATTGCAAATAAAAATTCATTATATGTATACCAAAACTTTAAGAAAGAAATAAAAGAGGAGACAATTTATGACAATAGACCATCATCAATAATATACTATAGAGCTAAGACAAATTGTCTCCCATTGAATGACAGAAATAAATTGCATAGTTGTGAGGAATGTGAGGTGTGTGGAGGAAGGGAAGAAAACCTCAGTCGCTTCCTCCTAGAATTTAATGCTCTCAAATATGAAAGAAAGTACCTTAAAATATAAAACCCGATAAATATCACAAACCTAGAAAAGATGGGAAAAATACTATTTGATAAAAAAATCAAGAATTAAAAAAAGAAACAGTATAGAGAATGTGGAAGAGTCGACAAAGGCAGCTAAAAGAAAAAAACCTGCAACGTAACATATTTTAACTACAAAGAACGAATCCCAGATAAAAGGGATAAACCTGACAACCAATGCGTTCATGCTTGGAAGTCCCAATGACCAGGATAGCACCGGATAGTATTTAATATGATGATAATCAAATAATAAGTGCTACATTATCCTTAAAATGGAATGATAAAAAAAAAATAAATAAATACAAAAGAAGTGCCGATGCAAAGGCAATGCTTCAAACTGAACTGAAGTGAAGTTCGTACTTGGAGGGAATTGCCTCTAGAGTACGAATTTAGAGTAGGAACTTTGTCAACCTAAATATAACAAACCCAGCCACCACAACCCATCCCCGTCATATTAAAATCCCCGTAAATTCGTAACAAAAAGCTCAAAGATTCGAAGATACGAACTTAAAATCCCAAAGTATTGTTAACTAAAACAGTAACGACACCAATAAATCAGGCATTAGAGAACCTCCTTAGAGTTGTTCGTAACGTGAAGTCAGATGTTCATAAATGCGAATACAAGGGCCACCACACCTCGCTCATTCATATAATCGCTACCATATATCGTTCATTCATATAATCGCTACCATATATCGTTCATTCATATAATCGCTACCACACCTCGCTCATTAATGTCATTCGCGACCATACTTTGCTCATTCATATAATCGCTACCACACATCGCTCATTCATATCATTCGCTACCACACCTGGCTCATTCATATAATCGCTACTACACATCGCTCCTTCATAATGATCGCTACCACACATCGTCCATTCGTCATAATATCTGCATAGTATCACCGGCCATTTCCATCTCATACAGACGCCACACGGGATGAGCGGGGTCGCTACCGTTTGTCGCTTGTACTCGTTATGGGTTCTATCTGACTTCTCTCTCTGTTGTTGGTCGCATACTCCTAGAGCGTAGGGAGGCAGACCTCTTCCACAGATTCCGGAGTGTGCTACCTTCTTCTTGGTTTAGTTTCGTTTCATTGTTTTTCTTGTTGATTGTTTTTTGCTTTTGTTTGTCTACAGCAAGACTAATGCCGCTTCCTCTTTGCTAGGCGCCCTCGCGCCTAGTTTAACTATGCCTCTTGATGGAATGACATCTTCACTCTCACCAACCAACGATATAGGTATTCCTGGTGTAATTTTTTTACCTTTGCGTTGAGGTAATAATAAACTAAACCCGGTTCTTATATTTCTAACTTTTCATTTCAAACCTAATTTCTCAAGTATATTTCAACGTTCAGTCTTAATACACTTCATTTTTTGTATACCTGAATTTTGCCTGTTCCATTAACTTATACACTTTTCCATTTTTCCATTTTCTTCTCGCAGTAAATAAGAGAACAAAAATTATATTCCTGACTAAATACTAAATCTTTGCTAAAAGTGAAGTTCAGTGGAGTCAATGAAAATGTTGTGTTTTAATTCATCTTACAATGAACTATTTTATAAACTGCCAGAACAATTTTGAAGGCCTCTATAATCAGTATTGAAAGACGGTCCATCTTTTCCCGCGGCCACAACGTCGCTCGCTCATAACTAACGGTCATTCACGCGGACGCGTAAACTGCCGGGCGCGCGCGGTGAAACGTTTACTCATTTAATATTATATGATATTATATTATATGATATTTTATAATATTATATGGTATTATATGATAAGGAGAGTGCGTAACTCTCCTGAATCTGCCTTTGCCCCCACAAATAATAATAATAATGATAGTCAACAAGTAAAGAAGTTTTTGTGCCACACTATAAGAAATTTAAACAATCTGCATCTGTATTTATTTGCGACAGGACCTTTTATCCGGGCAAGGCCAGGTACCAATGGTAGTAAGTACTATTCTAAGTGCCGATTCTGTCTCCAGTTAGGCGACCACCCCAATGGTAGAAATATCATAATTTGTCCGTTATATTAAAGCGCCTTATTTGCCAAATGAACGGCAAACTTAAAAATAATTTAATAAATAAAAAGCAATCTTTATTATAATTTGCCAAAATGAAATGCAACATTACCCTTAATTTACCAAATGAAATGCAATCTTAACTTTAATTTGGCAAATGAAATGCAATCTTAACTTTAATTTGCCAAATGAAAATACAACCTTAACTTTAATTTGCCAAATGAAATGCAATTTTAACTTTAATTTGCCAAATGAAATGCAATCTTAACTTTAATTTGTCAAATGAAATGCAATCTTAACTTTAATTTCCCAAATGAAAATGTAACCTTAACTTTAATTTACGAAATGAAATGCAATCTTAACTTTAATTTGGCAAATGAAATGCAATTTTAACTTTAATTTGCCAAATGAAAATGCAACCTTAACTTTAATTTGCCAAATGAAATTTAACCTTAACTTTAGGTTGCCAAATGAAATGCAATCTTAACTTTAATTTGCCAACTGAAATGCAATCTTAACTTTAATTTGCCAAATGAAATGCAATCTTAACTTTAATTTGCCAAATGAAATGCAATCTTAACTTTAATTTCCCAAATGAAATACAATCTTAACTTTAATTTTGAAATGAAATACAATCTTTACTATAATTTGCCAAAATGAAATGCAATCTTAAATTTAATTTTCCAAATGAAATGCAATCTTTCCTTTAATTTAAAAAATGAAATGCAATCTTAACTTTAATTTGCCAAATGAAAATGCAACCTTAACTTTAATTTGCCAAATGAAAATGCAACCTTAACTTTAATTTGCCAAATAAATGCAACCTTAACTTTAGGTTGCCAAATGAAATGCAATCTTAACTTTAATTTGCCAAATGAAATGCAATCTTAACCTTAATTTTCCAAATGTAATGCAATCTTAACTTTAATTTGCCAAATGAAATGCAATCTTTACCTTAATTGGCCAAATGAAAAGAAATCATAACTTTAATTTGACAAATAAAATGCAATCTTAACTCTAATTTGCAAAAGGAAATGCAATTTTTCCTTTAATTTACAAAATGAAATGCAACCTTAACTTTAATTTGCCAAATGAAATGCAATCTTAACTTTAATTTGTCAAATGAAATGCAATCTTAACTTCAATTTCCCAAATGAAAATGTAACCTTAACTTTAATTTACGAAATGAAATGCAACCTTAATTTTAATTTGACTAATGAAATGCAATCTTAACTTTAATTTGCCAAATGAAATGAAATATTAACTTTAACTTGCCAAATGAAAAGCAATCTTAACTTTAATTTGCCAAATGAAAATGCAACCTTAAATTTAATTTGCCAAATGAGATGCAACCTTAACTCTAATTTGCCAAATAAAATCCAATCTTAACTTTAATTTGCCAAATGAAATGCAATCTTAAGTTAATTTTCCAAATGAAATGCAATCTTAACTTTACTTTCCAAATGAAAATGCCCCCTTAACTTTAATTTGCCAAATGAAATGCAACCTTAACTTTATTTTGCCAAATGAAATGCTATCTTAATTTAATTTGCCAAATGAAAATGCCCACTTAATTTTAATTTGCCAAATGAAATGCAACCTTAACTCTAATTTGCCAAATGAAATGCTATCTTAACTTAATTTGCCAAATGAAATGCAATCTAAACTTTAATTTGCTAGATGAAATGCAATCTTAACTTTAATTTGCCAAATTAAATGCAATCTTAACTTTAATTTGCCAACTGAAATGCAAACTTAACTTTAATTTACCAAATGAAATGCAATCTTTACTTTAATTTGTCAAATGAAATGCAATCTTAACTTTAATTTGCCAAATGAAATGCAATCTTAACTTAAATTTGTCAAATGAAATGCAATCTCAACTTTAATTTGCCGAAAGAAAATGCAACCTTAACTTTAATTTACCAAATAAAATGCAATCTTAACTTTAATTTGCCAAATGAAATGCAACCTTAACTTTAGGTTGCCAAATGAAATGCAATTTTAACTTTAATTTGCCAACTGAAATGCAATCTTAACTTTAATTTGCGAAATGAAATGCAATCAATCTTAACTTTAATTTGCCAATGAAATGCAATCTTAACTTTAATTTGCCAAATGAAATGCTATCTTAACTTAATTTGCCAAATGAAATGCAATCTTAACTTTAATTTGCGTAATGAAAGGCGAACTTAACTTTAATTTGCCAAATGAAATGCAATCTTAACTTTAATTTCCCAAATGAAAATGTAACCTTAACTTTAATTTACGGAATGAAATGCAACCTTAACTTTAATTTGACTAATGAAATGCAATCTTAACTTTAATTTGCCAAATGAAATGAAATCTTAACTTTAATTTGCCAAATGAAATGCAATCTTAACTTTAATTTGCCAAATGAAAATGCAACCTAAAATTTAATTGGCCAGATGAATGCAATCTTAACTTTAATTTACCAAATGAAATGCAATCTTAACTTAATTTGCCAAATGAAATGCGATCTTAACTTTAATTTGCCAAATGAAATGAATCTTAACTTTAATTTACCAAATGAAATGCAATCTTAACTTTAATTTGCCAAATGAAAATGTAACCTTAACTTTAATTTACGAAATGAAACGCAACCTTAATTTTAATATGACTAATGAAATGCAATCTTAACTTTAATTTTCCAAATGAAATGCAATCTTATTTTAATTTGCCAAATGAAAATGCCCCCTTAACTTTAATTTGCCAAATGAAATGCAACCTTAACTTTAATTTTTCAAATGAAATGCTATCTTAACTTAATTTGCCAAATGAAATGCAATCTTAACTTTAATTTTCCAAATGAAATGCAATCTTAACTTAAATTTGCCAAATAAAATGCAATCTTAACTTCAATTTGCCAAATAAAAATGCAACTTTAAATTTAATTTGCCATATGAAATGCAATCAATCTTAACTTTAATTTGCCAATGAAATGCAATCTTAATTTAATTTGCCAAATGAATGCCCCCTTAATTTTAATTTGCCAAATGAAATGCAACCTTAACTCTAATTTGCCAAATGAAATGCTATCTTAACTTAATTTGCCAAATGAAATGCAATCTAAACTTTAATTTGCTAGATGAAATGCAATCTTAACTTTAATTTGCGTAATGAAAGGCGAACTTAACTTTAATTTGCCAAATGAAAAGAAATCTTAACTTTAATTTCCCAAATGAAAATGTAACCTTAACTTTAATTTACGGAATGAAATGCAACCTTAACTTTAATTTGACTAATGAAATGCAATCTTAACTTTAATTTGCCAAATGAAATGAAATCTTAACTTTAATTTGCCAAATGAAATGCAATCTTAACTTTAATTTGCCAAATGAAAATGCAACCTAAAATTTAATTTGCCAGATGAATGCAATCTTAACTTTAATTTACCAAATGAAATGCAATCTTAACTTAATTTGCCAAATGAAATGCAATCTTAACTTTAATTTGCCAAATGAAATGAATCTTAACTTTAATTTACCAAATGAAATGCAATCTTAACTTTAATTTGCCAAATGAAAATGTAACCTTAACTTTAATTTACGAAATGAAACGCAACCTTAATTTTAATTTGACTAATGAAATGCAATCTTAACTTTAATTTTCCAAATGAAATGCAATCTTATTTTAATTTGCCAAATGAAAATGCCCCCTTAACTTTAATTTGCCAAATGAAATGCAACCTTAACTTTAATTTTTCAAATGAAATGCTATCTTAACTTAATTTGCCAAATGAAATGCAATCTTAACTTTAATTTTCCAAATGAAATGCAATCTTAACTTAAATTTGCCAAATAAAATGCAATCTTAACTTCAATTTGCCAAATAAAAATGCAACTTTAAATTTAATTTGCCATATGAAATGCAATCAATCTTAACTTTAATTTGCCAATGAAATGCAATCTTAACTTTAATTTGCCAAATGAAATGCTATCTTAACTTAATTTGCCAAATGAAATGCAATCTTAACTTTAATTTGCCAGATGAAATGCAATCTTAACTTTAATTTGCTAAATGAAATGCAATCTTAACTTTAATTTGCCAAATAAAATGCAATCTTAACTTCAATTTGCCAAATGAAAATGCAACCTTAAATTTAATTTGCCAAATGAAATGCAATCTTAACTTTAATTTTCCAGTTGAAATGCAATCTTAACTTTAATTTTCCAAATGAAATGCAACCTTAACTTTAATTTGCCGAATGAAAATGCAACCTTAACTTTTATTTGCCAACCGAAATACAATCTTAACTTTAATTTGCAAATGAAATGCAATCTTAATTTTAATTTGTCAAAGAAATGCAATCTTAACTTTAATTTGCCAAATGAAAATGCCCCCTCAACTTTAATTTGCCAAATGAAATGCAACCTTAACTTTAATTTGCCAAAATGAAATGCTATCTTAACTTAATTTGCTAGATGAAATGCAATCTTAACTTTAATTTGCCAGTTGAAATGCAATCTTAACTTTAATTTGCCAAACGAAATGCAACCTTAACTTTAATTTGCCAAATGAAAATGCAACCTTAACTTTTATTTGCCAAATATAAAGCATTTTTCTAGGGGCAGAATGTGCCTCTATAATTAAAGTTACCATTCAGAGTTTTCATAGGAGCAATAAATAATAATGGCATTTTTGACATTGGACACTTAGCAAATAAGGGTGCGCTCCTAACCCTCTGTCTTGCACCACCCTCAGATTACAGTTACCTCTCGCGATGCGCAGTGACACGCTTAGGGATCCGACCTTCATCCTTCATCAGCATTTCCCATGAATATTTATGGGTTTGGGTTTCGATTCATTATTTCCAAATTAACTGCGGCGAAGCGAAGCAGGTCTATGGTAATGCAAATCTCGTGTTGTGTTCATCTTCTGTCCGCAACGAGTTGCTGGCTCGATGTAACCAGCTAAAACCAATGATACCAAAGGAAATTGAGGTCACTGAGTTCAAATATGATATACATAAGTTGTCCACCAGGTGGCGCTGGCTCAATGTAGCCAGCTAAAACCAATGTTACCAAAGGAAATTGAGGTCACTGAGTTCAAATATGATATACATAAGTTGACCACCAGGTGGCGCTGGCTCAATGTAGCCAGCTAAAATCAATGTTACCAAAGGTGATTGACGTCACTGAGTTCAAATATGATATACATAAGTTGACCTCCAGGTGGCGCTTACTCAATGTAGCTAGCTAAATCCAATGCTACTAAAAGGTAATTGAGGTCACTGAGTTCAAATATGATATACATAAGTTGACAACCAGGTGGCGCTGGCTCAATGTAGTTAGCTAAAACCAATGCTACTAAAAGGTAATTGAGGTCACTGAGTTCAAATATGATATACATAAGTTGACCACCAGGTGGCGCTGGCTCAATGTAGTTAGCTAAAACCAATGCTACTAAAAGGTAATTGAGGTCACTGAGTTCAAATATGATATACATAAGTTGACCTCCAGGTGGCGATGGCTCAATGTAGTTAGCTAAAACCAATGCTACTAAAAGGTAATTGAGGTCACTGATTTCAAATATGATATAAATAAGTTGACCACCAGGTGGCGCTGGCTCAATGTAGCCAGCTAAAACCAATGCTACTAAAAGGTAATTGAGGTCACTGAGTTCAAATATGATATACATAAGTTGACCACCAGGTGGCGCTGGCTCAATGTAGCTAGCTAAAACCAATGCTACCAAAGGTAATTGAGGTCACTGAGTTCAAATATGATATAAGTTGACCACCAGGTAGCGCCATCTAGTGGCTAGAAGTGCTAAATCAGCTATTTTTAAAGATATGAAGGTCAAACCAATCTCACAAGGGGTAATTGGGGTTTCTGAATCCAAATCTGATGTTAGATAACCACCAGGTGGAGCCTCCTAGTGATCCAGTATCTAAATTAACCATTTTCTCCGCAGGTCCACTAGGTCATATCCCTCTGGTACATAACTTTTCTTCTTGAATTCATCCGATACGGTAGGGTCAAATTGACACACTCCTGTAGCAAACCATTCTACAGCTTTAGAGTAAAAGAAATCCGCTTCCAAAATCTCCCTACTTTAGGAACCTTTAGGACTCAGGGTAGTTGCGTGCCATACCCTTTCCTAGGACCTCAACCCTAGGATATTTTGGCTGTATACTACCCACACATTTTTACATTCCTTAACTTCTCCACTTTACTTTTAACCTGAGACCACCACCAGCTCCCCTGTGGGTAGCGTATAGTACCACCAGCCCCCACTTGGTAGCGTATAGTAGCCCCGGCGAGTAAAGGGGTCACTGTGTACTGGGACGACAAATGCGATGGTTGTATGGTCATTTTAAAGTTCTTTTAAGGGTCTTTTGAATAGTCCGTTGGATACAGTCCCTTGATTGGCTTGTGGTAGCAAACCATCGTTATGACAATACTGTACAAGGTCCCTTGTCCGGTTGTGAAGTTAAGCCACATCGAGTGTGGTTAGTCGCCCGATGGAGGCGCGATTCTGGTCGTCTTCCCGGTGCCGGCCATACCCGTGGTTCGAAATCCACGTTAATAAGTAGGTCCCCCAAATAGAAATTTAAAGGCATCTTAAATGAATACAGATCGGTGGTAAAAAACAAAAACATTTATTTTCTCCTAGAAAAGAAATGTTTCTTACCACTTTTATTTTGCCACCTTATCTTGCCACATTTATTTTCCCCCTTTATTTTGTCATATTTATTTTTGCTACATTTAATTTTGCCTCTTTTATCTTGCAACATTTTATTTTGTCACCTTCATCTTGCCACATTTTATTTTGCTACCTTCATCTTGCCACATTTTATTTTTTCACCTTTACCTTGCCACATTTTATTTTGTCACCTTTTATCTTGCCACATTTTATTTTTTCACCTTTACCTTGCCACATTTTATTTTGCCACCTTCATCTTGCCACATTTTATTTTTTCATCTTTACCTTGCCACATTTTATTTTGTCACCTTTACCTTTCCACATTTTATTTTGTCACCTTTATCTTGCCACATTTTATTTTTTCACCTTTATCTTGCCACATTTTATTTTGTCACCTTTTATCTTGCCACATTTTATTTTTTCACCTTTACCTTGCTACATTTTATTTTGTCACCTTTTATCTTGCCACATTTTATTTTGTCACCTCTACCTTGCCAATTTTATTTTGTCACCTTTATCTTGCCACATTTTATTTTTTCACCTTTACCTTGCCACATTTTAATTTGTCACCTTTTATCTTGCCACATTTTATTTTGTCACCTTTATCTTGCCACATTTTATTTTGTCACCTCTACCTTGCCACATTTTATTTTGTCACCTTTTATCTTGCCACATTTTATTTTGTCACCTTTATCTTGCCACATTTTATTTTCCCACCTTTGTCTTGCCACATTTTATTTTGTCACCTTTACCTTTCCACATTTTATTTGGTCACCTTTATCTTGCTACATTTTATTTTTTCACCTTTACCTTGCCACATTTTATTTTGTCACCTTTTATCTTGCCACATTTTATTTTTTCACCTTTACCTTGCCACATTTTATTTTGTCACCTTTTATCTTGCCACATTTTATTTTTTCACCTTTACCTTGCCACATTTTATTTTGTCACCTTTACCTTTCCACATTTTATTTTGTCACCTTTATCTTGCCACATTTTATTTTTTCCCCTTTATCTTGCCACATTTTATTTTTTCACCTTTTATCTTGCCACATTTTATTTTTTCACCTTTACCTTGCTACATTTTATTTTGTCACCTTTTATCTTGCCACATTTTATTTTGTCACCTCTACCTTGCCACATTTTATTTTGTCACCTCTACCTTGCCACATTTTATTTTGTCACCTTTATCTTGCCACATTTTATTTTGTCACCTCTACCTTGCCACATTTGATTTTGTCACCTTTTATCTTGCCACATTTTATTTTGTCACCTTTATCTTTCCACATTTTATTTTCCCACCTTTGTCTTGCCACATTTTATTTTTTCACCTTTACCTTGACACATTTTATTTTGTCACCTTTTATCTTGCCACATTTTATTTTTTCACCTTTACCTTGCCACATTTTAATTTGCCACCTTCATCTTGCCACATTTTATTTTTTCACCTTTACCTTGCCACATTTTATTTTGTCACCTTTACCTTTCCACATTTTATTTTGTCACCTTTATCTTGCCACGTTTTATTTTTTCACCTTTATCATGCCACATTTTATTTTGTCACCTTTTATCTTGCCACATTTTATTTTTTCACCTTTACCTTGCCACATTTTATTTTGTCACCTTTTATCTTGCCACATTTTATTTTGTCACCTTTATCTTGCCACATTTTATTTTGTCACCTCTACCTTGCCACATTTTATTTTGTCACCTTTATCTTGCCACATTTTATTTTGTCACCTTTACCTTGCCACATTTTATTTTTTCACCTTTTATCTTGCCACATTTTATTTTGTCACCTTTATCTTGCCACATTTTATTTTGTCACCTCTACCTTGCCACATTTTATTTTGTCACCTTTATCTTGCCACATTTTATTTTGTCACCTCTACCTTGCCACATTTGATTTTGTCACCTTTTATCTTGCCACATTTTATTTTGTCACCTTTATCTTTCCACATTTTATTTTCCCACCTTTGTCTTGCCACATTTTATTTTTTCACCTTTACCTTGACACATTTTATTTTGTCACCTTTTATCTTGCCACATTTTATTTTTTCACCTTTACCTTGCCACATTTTAATTTGCCACCTTCATCTTGCCACATTTTATTTTTTCACCTTTACCTTGCCACATTTTATTTTGTCACCTTTACCTTTCCACATTTTATTTTGTCACCTTTATCTTGCCACGTTTTATTTTTTCACCTTTATCTTGCCACATTTTATTTTGTCACCTTTACCTTTCCACATTTTATTTTGTCACCTTTATCTTGCCACGTTTTATTTTTTCACCTTTATCATGCCACATTTTATTTTGTCACCTTTTATCTTGCCACATTTTATTTTTTCACCTTTACCTTGCCACATTTTATTTTGTCACCTTTTATCTTGCCACATTTTATTTTGTCACCTTTATCTTGCCACATTTTATTTTGTCACCTCTACCTTGCCACATTTTATTTTGTCACCTTTATCTTGCCACATTTTATTTTGTCACCTTTACCTTGCCACATTTTATTTTTTCACCTTTTATCTTGCCACATTTTATTTTGTCACCTTTATCTTGCCACATTTTATTTTGTCACCTCTACCTTGCCACATTTTATTTTGTCACCTTTATCTTGCCACATTTTATTTTGTCACCTCTACCTTGCCACATTTGATTTTGTCACCTTTTATCTTGCCACATTTTATTTTGTCACCTTTATCTTTCCACATTTTATTTTCCCACCTTTGTCTTGCCACATTTTATTTTTTCACCTTTACCTTGACACATTTTATTTTGTCACCTTTTATCTTGCCACATTTTATTTTTTCACCTTTACCTTGCCACATTTTAATTTGCCACCTTCATCTTGCCACATTTTATTTTTTCACCTTTACCTTGCCACATTTTATTTTGTCACCTTTACCTTTCCACATTTTATTTTGTCACCTTTATCTTGCCACGTTTTATTTTTTCACCTTTATCATGCCACATTTTATTTTGTCACCTTTTATCTTGCCACATTTTATTTTGTCACCTTTACCTTGCCACATTTTATTTTGTCACCTTTTATCTTGCCACATTTTATTTTGTCACCTTCATCTTGCTACATTTTATTTTGTCACCTTTATCTTGCCACATTTTATTTTTTCACCTTTACCTTGCCACATTTTATTTTGTCACCTTTTATCTTGCCACATTTTATTTTGTCACCTTTATCTTGCCACATTTTATTTTTGTCACCTTTACCTTGCCACATTTTATTTTGTCACCTTTTATCTTGCCACATTTTATTTTGTCACCTTTATCTTGCCACATTTTATTTTCCCACCTTTGTCTTGCCACATTTTATTTTGTCACCTTTATCTTGCCACATTTTATTTGGTCACCTTTACCTTGTCACATTTTATTTTGCCACCTTTATTTAGCGAACCGAGACAAGTGTGTGACCTTAAAAGTCGCAGCGTTACGCGACAGAGGCCCAAAATGTCGCTTTTAAAAGCCCTCATGACAGCAATGGACCATAAATGCTCGGACACGACCTGTCGCTCCGAATGGTCGGCCACTTGAGGCCCTTATATTATTATTAGTAGCAGTAGTATCAGTATTAGTAATAATAATAGTCTATTTTTAAGCAGAGCGGTGGAGGCCTAGGAGATAAAAATGAGTGGAAGATATTATAACGGAGAGTTGAGGCCGGCGGAGAAGGCAATCCTTCAGATGTCAGCTGCAGTATTGTAGCTTGTGACAACTTTCCTTGGGGACAGGAGGGCTTGTCATTCCTCAAGATTGCAGGGGAGGTATAGCAGGGGCTATACCCCCTGTTACCCCCCAAGGGGGTAGTAAACGCGTCTAATTCGTCTAAGGATGACAAATGGGAGTGGTTTGCCCAGATTCATCTCCCTCCTCCATGCTCGAGCAAGAGTAGGTGGTCCTTGGGGAAGCGAAAGCCCTTTAAGGAAGTCCCCAGAGGATGCCTCGCCCCCCCCTTCCCCAGCGCCGGTCCCTCCCCCCCTTCCTCCCCGCGCCTTATCTTAGTATCTCTTTTAATTAAGTCCCTCCGCCCTGATGGAGGCCATAGCGCACCGGTTGACCGAATGGTCGCATGGTTCTCTGGTCGCTCTCGGGAACTCGCTTCGAGGTTTATATGGAGTGGTTGTGGTGAGTTTCAGCGGTGGGTGGAGTATCTTTCAGCATACCGAATTCCAGCCGCCCCCCCCCCCCCTCCCCTGGTTCTAGTTTGGACGTCCAGCCCGTGTTGGGCGGGTATGAAGGGGTATTAGTGGGTAGAGGCACGGCCAGGTGTGTATGTGTGTGTGTGTGTCTAAAAGATGGGTGGGCGTTAGAATGCGTAGTTGTGTATGGTATGAGTGGAAGTAGTAACCATAGGGAAATGGTAATGGCCTGGGATTAATCCTTAGGCTCTTTTGTTTTTCCTTTATGTTTCCATTAGTTCCTTCTATTGGCACCTGTCGGTATCTAGGGGTTAAATCTAGAATTTAAAGTGAGTACGTAAGGGTTTGGCACTAATTATTGAGGTCATAGGTACCCCATTACTAGGTTTTTCGTTAAAGTAGCGTATGATTTTAAGGGAGTGAAATGGGTAGAATTGGACTCCATATAAATGGTCTGTTATAAATAAAAGAGGCAGGAATCGAGTGAACATCAATTTATTTCCACCTGTGTCTAAAAAATAATGTGTGTATTCGCTAAGTAATATGGGGATTATTAATTAATAATGAACGTTAGATCAAGGCTTGTTAATCGATAAAAGAGTCTTTCAAAACACATAATTATGGCTTATTTTTACAAAAAATATAGTTGTTTCCATCATAATTACCCCTGCCATCTTGGAGTTACTATATCCTTTATAGGCAAAGAGCTACCTTTCCAGATAAAGGAGGCAAGGTCAGGAGAAAACTCAGTACAAATTCAAAGAGGACAAGTTCTCTTCAGTAAATTTATTCTGGCCTATTTTTTTATTTGTCTTATTATTTAAATATTATGTATCGGGGCAGAAATTGTACAGGGTGGTTCAAAAGTCTTTTTATCCACTACCGAAAAGTAATAAGCAAAATAGAGAAACAATATAATATCAAACATCTTATAAAGAAAATTAAAACAATATCTACAGAGCATGACAAGACTTTCGGACCACCTTGTATAATTGAGTGGAGTTGGGATGGAGTTTCTACATAGAAAAGGTCCCAAATGTGGACTTTACATGCGAAGCGTGACCTAGCGAACCGAATGAAAAGGAATCATCTTCACTGCTTTCACACAGAAATATCAATTTACTTAATTTAATAAGTATTAAAATAAGAAATATAACTATTATTCTAAGATAGCCTTAAATAATTAAATAAGATTTTGCTTAACTGAATGTGATGTCATCTGGGGTAACATAACAGAATTTGAAGGATAACAAATGCCACAAGTTTATATCAAAGGGCATCCATGGTCAGCTGGCTCTCCACTACACCCTTGCCCCAACGTTCGTCTATAAACTACATCCTTAGGGTTATAATACCGCCATATATCAATGAACACAAGGGAATAACCAGTTTTCCTGGTAACTTTCTCCTCTGAGTAAATAATTCCTACCCATCCTTCCATTAAAATCTTTCTCTCATTTGATCCTTTGTTCCCTCACTCGTAACCAAGTCATAACCCATAAAGTTATCCCCCAAAGGCCTCGTTATAATGTTTAACTATGGAACCTAAAATATATAATGACACTCATATTGCATAAAGCACTATTCGTAGCCCAAAGCAAAACTAAAAAAAAAACAATAACCTTCCCTCTCCAAATAGTCGTCTAACCTGCCTTCTTAAATATTATTTAGATTGATTATGACCTACAGTAGTAATTCATCTGAAAAATCTACGAATCTATTAGTGAAGGTTTTCTTAAACCAAATTTACACCTATATTTGGGGGGGTAAACAAAAAGGCATGTCCTATTTTTACCCTACAAATGAGAGAATTTGCCAATTTCAAACTAAACCATGAAAAATCGTTCGCTTAGATGGAACTTTTGAAGGCAATTTATATGACCAAATTCCCCCAAATAAATGTTATATATAAATGGACCATTGTTAGTGTGACTCACTTCGTAACGTTATTGAGAATGAAAATAAAAGTGGTAAGCAACTAGAGTGAGTCGATTTATGGTAATCAACTAGGTTGTGTTAATTCGGTGGTAATCAAATGAGGCGTGTTCATTCGGTGGTAATCGACTAAGACGTGTTCATTTGGTGATAATCAACTAAAGCGTTTACATTCGATGGTAATCAACTAGGGTGTGTTCATTCGGTGGTAATCAACTAATGTGTGTTCATTTGGTGGTAATCAACTAAGGCGTGTTTATTAGGTGGTAATCAACTACTGTGTTTTCATTCGGTGGTAATCAACTAATGTGTGTTCATTCAGTGGTAATTAACTAGAGTGCGTTTATTCGGTAGTAATCAACTAAGGCGTGTGCATTTGATGATAAACAACTAATGCGTGTTCATTCGGTGGTAATCAAATAAGACATGCTCCTTCGGTGGTAATCAACTAAGAGGTGTTCATTCGGTGGCAATCAACTTAAACGTTTTCATTCGATGGTAATCAACTAGGGTGTGTTCATTCGGTGGTTATCAACTAGAGTGTGATCATTCAGTGGTAATCAACTAAGGCGTGTTAATTCGGTGGTAATCAACTACTGTGTATTCATTGGATGGTAATAAACTAGATTGTGTTCATTCGGTGGTAATCACCGAATGTGTGTTCATTCGGTGGTAATCAACGAGGTGTTTTCATTCAGTGGTAATCATCTAGGATGTGTTCATTTGGTGATAATCAACTAAGGCGTGTTCATTCGGTGGTAATCAACTGAGGCATGTTCATTCACTAGAATTAGAACCAAGGTCTCTCTTTCTCCTTTAAGGAACTATTAATTCGCCACCCTAATTTTTCTATCTAAGGACCCATTAATTTGTATAGCCTATTTTTTACCCATTAAATGCCATTATTCCCACCTTGAGGCTTTGGTTCTCACTGCCCAATTTCCCATCTTAAGGTCCCATAATTTCGCTCCGCACGATTTTCACATATTAGTGATACATTATTTCGCGCCACCCAATTTTTCGATCACACCATCCCATTATTTTACCCGCTCTAATTTTTCCACCTAGGGATCCCAATATACCCCCCCCCCCCCACACATTTTTTTCCATCCCAAATTTTCCGACTTAGTATCCCATTATTTCTCTCTTCGAATTTTTCTATCTTGGGATTTCATTATTCCCCCCCCCTCGATTGGCAGCTCTGGGAGATGTTAGAGTGGGTAATGGGGGGGGGGAGGGCTGGAAAGGAAGGGGATATAAACAAAACCCATTTCTATTCACCGGAGACCGTTCGGGTTCACCCAATTTGCAATGAGACCAGCATAACATAAGACCTCGAGAAAGCGAGGGATTCACTTGGGGTATTCCAAAACCCCTCGGTACCAATAGGGATAGACTTTACTTGGTCAGTTTGGGGAGAGATTATCATTACTTGGTCAGTTTGAGTGATGTTTATCTTTACTTGTTCATTTTGTTACTGGTTATCTTTACTTACTCATTTTGGGACTGGTTGTCTTAAGTCGCTCATTTTAGGACAGGTTGTCTTTACTTGGTCAGTTTGAGTGATGTTTATCTTTACTTGCTCATTTTGTTACTGGTTATCTTTACTTACTCATTTTGGGACTGGTTGTCTTAAATCGCTCATTTTAGGACAGGTTGTCTTTACTTGGTCAGTTTTGGGAGAGATTGTCTTTACTTACTCAGATTTGGGAAAGATTCTTAATTTGGCTAGTTTGGGGATAGATTGCCTTTACTTGATCTTTCTGTGACTGGTTGTCTTTACTATCTCTTTTTGTGACTCTTTACTTGGTCAGTTTTGGGAGAGATTTTCTTTACGTGTTTAGTTTTGGGAGAATATTATTTTTATTTGGGGGAGATATTGTCTTTATTTGGTTATTTTGGGAGAGTGTCTTTACATGGTCAGTTTTGGAGAGATTATCTCTAATTGATTTTTTGTGGAGAGATTGTCTTTATTTGGACATTTTTGGATAGATTGTCTTTATTTGGACATTTTTGGATAGATTGTCTTTACTTAGTCAATCTGGGGAGATATTGTCTTTACCTGCTCATTTTTAAACTGGCTGTATTTACTTGGTCAGTTTAGGGAGAGATTGTCATTACTTGGACAGTTTGGGGAGAGATTGTCTTTAATTGGTTATTTTAGGAGAGATTGTCTTTACTTGTTCAATTTTGGGGAGGAATTGTCTTTACTTGTTCAGTTTTTTTTAGGGGGAGGGATTGTCTTTACATACTCAGTTTGGGGAAAGAGTGTCTTGATTTGGTTAGTTTTGGAAGAGAATCCCTTTACTTGGTCATTTTAGGGAGATGTTACCTTGACATGCTCATTTTTGGACTAGCTGTATTTAGTCGGTCGATTTTGGGAGAGATTGTTTTTACTTGTTCATTTTGGAGGGATTGTCTTTAGTGGGTCAGTTTTGCGAGAGATTGCATTTATTGGTCAGTTTTGGGAGGGAATTTCTTTATTAGTAGCCAGTGGGAGATTTGCTCCTCAAATCAATTTATAGCTTGATGTTATAAGAATGCTAAATGACCTCAAGAATAATAATTTCCTTCTTTAAGTGGATTCTTCGAGTCAAAAAGCAACTAAATGGAGCGTTTATAATTATTTAACATACTAATTAAACCTTTGCTAGTTTATGATCCTTAACAACCAACTCTTAATTAGAGGAAATAGCTGTAACTTTCGAACTCAGTTTGGGGCTGAGTTCGAAGGAGTTTTGACCCTCAATCTAAACCCTAGAACCCCCATCCCCCTTCACACTTTTAGTCTAAGTGTGTAATGAATCTGTCTTCCCTGAAGGTTGTCAATGTTCATTGACAAAGCAGAGAAAGTAAAGGAAAAGCTCTTCTGTGCGGGAGAACGCGACTTACTCAGGATTACTGAGAGAAAGTTTGGATTGGTATCCATCGAAGGATTAGGGAGAAGCAAAGGAGATATGAATCCTTCACAAAAGAAAGTCCCGTTTTTCCACACCAGTCATTGGATGTGCTCATACTACAGGGTGTTCGCACATTAGACTAAGTTTGCTAGTCAGTGCGAACTTTGAGAGCTCTGCCAGAGATTTTCCGAGTTGAGATTTGACGATGTAGCAATGATTATATTTGTATATTTCCTTTGCGACTCATATCATTACGTTTTCTTCAATTATTTTACGGTCTACTGTTTTGTTTTGGGTAATTTTACTGTCAGTTACCGACATTAAAAGTGACGAACGTTGGTAACCATGAGATTAAATAAACAAAAAAAATAAATGCTCCTAATTTTCGGAAAAGAATTATGCTTTCAAATTTTTTGCCTAATTAGTCTAATATCCTTAAATTATTCTTACCATCGAACAAAATTCCAATTCCGAATTCTGTGGAAATTTCTGCTTTTTCAATAGACGAACTGCCCAGCGACAGATAGGAAGATCAAAATAACCTTTTCCGCCGTCGCCAGAATAATAGACTGAATTAAACGTCAATAGTCTAATCAAAACATCAATCGCAACATAGTCAATCACCGTCTGACAGAAGTCTCCCCGCTGACTAAAGGTCTCTTAGAAACAAGTCTCGCTCTAATGCACCCCCTGAAGTGGTGGGAAAACTAAAAATGAACCCTTAGAAATGAGGTAAACACTTTTCGTCAAGTTATTATTAGGGAAGAGAAGTCAGGAGGAGGATCTTTGTACATATCAGAAATATTTAGATGATTCGCTCCTGGAAATAAGAAACCCAAACGAAGGGTTTTGAGATCATCATAAGTTTTAATAACGAATTCAGGTCATCTTATCAGGTTCAGGCACTTATATATATATATATATATATATATATATATATATATATATATATATATATATATATATATATATATATATATATATATATATATATATATATATATCGAGAGAAGTAGTTGATGCTTAGAGTGAGAGAATGGGTTGATTGATGGTGACGGGGGTCACCAGTTCCAAGTTGGAACAAATATTCCTTCTTTGCTGCATGATTCGAGCTCGTTGTTGAGGTTGTCCATCAAATAAGTTCGTATTTAGATATTACCAACAACTTGATTCAAAAATAACTTTATTTAAACTTGGGATTTAATAACATGAATGACTGAAACTTGTAGATCCTATTCACCGATGTGGATGGATCACAACGACGAAGACGAAGTGATTTGATCGACCGTGTGGCTTATGTGAATAATGACAATGATGAGAGTAATGTGTCTTTGGGAATAATGTGAGCTTGTTGCACATGTGTAGAGAAAGTGGACGTAACCAGTGGGGTTTCTGGGGAGGAGCTTTGTGTGAAGTGAATGATTGTTGATGTGTGTTCAAGAGAGAGAGAGAGAGAAAGAAAGAGAGAGAGAGAGAGAGCAGAGATTGTCTATCAAAGGAATTTTATAGATAGGTGGTGAGAAAATAGTAAGAAAACGATAACAAAGTTTGGAAAATGGCGATAATAAACAAATGGAAAGTAATGGTTCAATGGCAGTTTTGTGGGAACGGAGTTTGTTGTGACCCAAAGGAAGATAACGTGACCAAAGGCAAACAAAATGAATGGTCGGTCATGTCGGGACTATATTTGCAAATGAACTTGCAAAAGTGCTTGCATTCATTTTTTCATTTTCCTGTGGGTTAATTTTCATATTATTGCTTTCCTCACGTGCCACTTTGTGAGTTTTTTCATTATATATATATATATATATATATATATATATATATATATATATATATACATACATATATATATATATATATATATATATATATATATATATATATATATATATATATATATATATATATATATATAACTTGTAAGTGATCTGTTCCTTGGGAATCTGATTCATAAAAGACTCAGGAAATGGCTCTAAATATTTATTGGCTGGACGTTTCGGACCTCAACTGGGATTATCTTCAGCGACTAGCGAGAGAAAGGAATAATATTTACACTAAAAGTTTTAAACATACATTAAATAATGGTTTAAATTAAAAAGCGGGTGAAGGAAAGGTAAACCAATAAGATAGGCCAATATTGAGTGGTATGTAAAGCAAAAATAAGACATTACGTAAAATTACACCTAACAATATTTAGTGTAATTTTGCAAAAAACGAGGAAGACGAAAATTTTTTATACAAACTAACTTAGATATCAGGAATAAAACAAAAGTTAAAAAGAGAGAAAACTTAATGGATTTAAGAATAGAATAATCCATTTTATAATTAACAAAAAACAAAAACAAATGTGAAAAAATTGTAGAAGGACTAAATTGTGTGAACAACTGACTAACGATAGAAAACTAATAACGAAGAATGTTCGGTTGGTCTGTTGTAGGGTAAAATATTGGTTGGTTATACGATGAATAATTTAATTAAAGAGGTGTACTTATTTAAATTATGGTTTATTTTATTGATGAACAACGACTCAAGGAGTTTCATCTCAAAAATGTTGAGGCTAAAGACAAGATGTTAAACGATTCTGGGTTAAGAGGATGTTAGTGATTATCACTCAATATTTGCCTATTTTATTGGTTTACCTTTTCTTGCCCCGGTTTTTAATTTAAATCATTATTTAATGTATGTTTAAAACTTTTAGTGTAAATATTATTCCTTTCTCTCGTTATTCGCTGAAGATAATCCCAGTTGAGGGTTGCGTTCCGAAACGGCCCGCCAATAAATGTTTAGAGCCATATATACAGTGGGGTGAAATAAGTATTCGTACACCATCAAAATTAAATTTTAATAGACTTCCAACAAATCAAACTTCATGAAATTTACACAATAGATATATATTAATGTAAAGTTAAAAGTTATGTGCATAAAATGGCACGAAACAGAAGTGATATTCAGTAAATTTGAAATTAATGAAAACGGGTGAAAAAAGTATTCGTCCAAATCGTTATTTGGTGATTAATACTTAGTTGCTTAACCTTTGTTGGCTTTCGACGCCATTAATCGTTTCCTGTAGTTCTTCACTAGTGCGCTGCAACATTCTTTTGGTATTTCGGCCCATTCTTCTTTCCAAATTACCTCCAATTCTTTGATGTTCTTGGGACCCCTCAAATGAATCTTGCCCTTCAATGCTCGACACAAGTTCTCTATTGGGTTCAAATCTGGCGACTCACTAGGCCACTCTAGAACGGTTCCATTGTCTTCACGGAGCCATTTGTGAGTAGCTTTCGCAGTATGCTGAGAGACTTAAAATCATGCTGGTTCAGTTCATTACTGATGATTCACTTTGTGACCGACGTTCCTGCCGCCAGTAGATCATCTTGAATTGCCTTACGAGTCATTGTAGGGGCAGCTCTAACCTTCTTAAGTATTACCACAAGAAGTTTTGGGGTGAATCTTCCAAGGAGCACCTGAGCGTTAAAGGTTTCGATGGTTTCCACCTTTTTACACTTCAGGATGACATAACCAATGGTGCTGAAAGGTATTTTCAACTGCTCGGATATCTTCCGGTAGCTCAGCCCATCAGTATGGAGCTTCAGGGTCGTTTTTTTCTGGTCATTAGAGAGTTCGTTATCCTTCAGCATGATAACGTCTTTACTGCGGAAACGTCGACTGCTGAATGGCATTCCAATCTTTCCTGAGATCTTGCTGACTGCTGTATATATTATTGGAACCCTCTAGACCCTCTTTGGCACCGTCACAGTTAATAGTGTGTCTCTGATGTGCTTTTAAAAAATAATTTCGTTAAGTTTGTTTTTGTACGATTACTTTTTTCACCCGTTTTCATTAATTTCAATTTTACTAAATATCAATTCTGTTTTATCCCTTTTTGTGCACAGAACTTTAAACTTTATCTTAAATTTAATCTATTATGTAAATTTCCTAAAGTTTGATGGGTTGGAAGTCTATTAAAATTGAATTTTCTGAAGGTGTACGAATACTTATTTCACCCCAATATATATATATATATATATATATATATATATATATATATATATATATTCTATCTCCTCCCTGCTCATCTCTTTTTACTTCATCCATTCTATCACTACACTTCTCTCAGTACTTTTTTCTGTACTACTTCTCTCTCCTCCCTGATTCTTACTTTGTACTCCTTCCGTCACATCTCTGCACCTCATTACGACCGTCTCCAACCATCCTGGGTCCTTAGCGACCAAGCGATGGTCTGTTCTCATTCGAATAAATGACAAAGAGACCCTCTTTGAACGTGGGCGAGTGGGAAGTGGGCGAGAATTAGTGTGGGCTTTATGCTAAGGGCGGGCTGGACCTCTTTTAAGTGCGCCCACGGTCTTAAAAACTCCCAAAAAAGTGGATTTGTTTTCTTTTTTGAATTTCGTAAGAGACCAGACCTGTTCCTCCCATCAATGTGTGTACATGTCGAGATTAACGCTTACACTTACACCTACAGTACACTAACGATACATATTTCATATACTTACACATAAAGTACACGACAAATATTCAAACACACACACAAGCCATTTTTAACGGCGCATATTCTCCTATTCTAAATTTATGTGCGTATAGACACGTACATTATGCAGGCATTAGAGGGAGTACTCAAGAGGGAAATTTATACACGTTCGTCAGAATAAATGTACACAGGCATGTGTTGTTCAATGGGATGTACATACTTACATATCACTATTTTAAAGTATTTGTTTCTTGTGGATAGCCGAGTCTCCTCTTCCTATAGTATTCGTGTTAATGTTGATCATTGCTTTCTATTGCAGGTTAAGACTGACAGTTCCTAATAGCAATATTGGTAAGTCTACTAACATGGTAACAGAAGAATAAAGGATCATCTCGGCCTCCGTTGCGACTGATTAGTTCTGTTTTTGTTGAGTGGCAGAAGCACCAAGGTTGTACTTTGCAATATGACAACGAACAATTTGAAAGCGCCCTTAGTCCTTGTTGATGAAGACTCGTACTATGAATGGAAAAATGATCTCGCCATTTGGCAATTGTATACGGACCTTGATAAGAAACAAAGGGGAAAGTCCATCCAATGACCTGGGACGTTTTCTGATAAGATGATAAATGGTTATTGCATTGATGGTTTCCCATGGTTCAAATCAATTACCGGTGCCTTTGAATGGCTAAATAAGGCTTCTGCCATTAGATCGCGCCACCCAGCGCCAAATCCGATGCCATATTTAAAATCTCCAGGGTGAATAACCATATGTTCCATAGTCATATAGGTCATTTCATGGCTCTAAGTGGGTCGATTGAAATTTACTCCTTTTGAAAAAAAAACAACGCCTTGACCCGGCGCTTCGCTGCCGGCAGTATATTTGAATATATCTGGCAGAGCTCGGGAATGTGTTAGACTTAAAGCCAGAGGATACTGGTGCGGACAATGGGGTTAAGAAAATAACTGATCAATTGGAAACATTGTTTAAAAGATATGCTAATACACAGACTTATTTGGCGTTTAAGGAATTTCCTGATTATAGTCGTCCGTCTACTGTCAGCATAACAGAGTTTTAGGTGCCCTATGAATATTTATATCGCAAATTAGCTAAATATGATATGAAACTTCCTGAGGGTGTTCAATAATTTTTTGTTCTTGAAGCAGCGAATATCTCTGAAGAGAATGAAAAATTGGCAATAGCTACAAGTGGGCAAATGACTTACCCTAATATGAAAGAATGTATTCAGAAAATATTTGGAGATCCATCGAGTGATGGAAGTGGATGTACACCAACAGTCAAGAGTGAACTAGTGTTTCATTATGATCATTCCGAAAATGTGGATTATACTAGTGGGTGGTCATTATAATTGGGTGGTTTGCGTGGTCATAGAAGAGATGGAAGAGGCCGTGGTTATAATACATACAATCGTTCTCAGCAAGGTGGACCGAGTTATGGAAAGAATCCTGTTGACAAGGATGGTAAGTTGCTAAAGTGTTTTAAATGTCGTGCTACTAATCACTTTGCAAGGTCATGTCCCTCAAGAACTGTTGATAGGGAATCTAAATCTCAAGAAGTACACATTACTCTCTTTATTCGGAGACCTAATACAGACATGGTAGGTCTGGTTGGAGAATGCTTCGGTAGGGCGTTATTAGACAGTGCTTGCACAAAGACTGTATGTGATGAAACTTGGATGGATGTGTATTTGAACACACGATGAAGATGAGACGAAACTTGTTGAAACACTGCACTCTGATACTAAATTTAGCTTTTTTGATGGCATAGAAGTTAAGCCTATCAAGCTTATTAAAATACCGGTCACTATTAGCAATAAAAGGGCAATGATTTCTACTGATGTAGTCAAAAGTGATATTCCCTTATTATGAGTAGATCGTTCATGGAAAGATCTAATATGGTATTGGATTTTGTGGACGATACTGTGAAGGTTTTGAGTTCTACAATCAAGTTGAAATCTACTTTTTTAGGCCACTATTTTATGCCCTTGACAAACAAATTGTTTAATACCAAGGAAAATTATTCTAATATTGTTTTACATACGTCAGCTTCGAATGAACTCTCAAAATCTGACAAGAAAAAGAAGGCAATAAAATTGCATAGACAATTCTCAAAAGCTTCTAAAGAAAAACTTTGTAAGTTGGCTACAGAATCTGGAGATTTCAATGATAATGATTTTTTTTGTAAATGATTAAAGAGTGGTGTGACTCCTGTGATATATGTCAGAAATATAAAAGAGCTCATTTAAAACCTATTGTAGGCTTAGTGTTAGCAGACAGATTCAATCAGGTTGTATGTATGGGCCTTAAAGAGTATATTCATAATAAATGTTGGATTTTGCACTTGATTGACGGTGCTACCAGATACTCTGCTGCTCCTCTAATAACGAAACATCATGATGAGATATTGAGGAATGTTTACTTAATGTGGATTAGGTATTTTGATTACCCTCGGAAATTTATGACTGATAATTGGGGAGAGGGAATTCTCAAATGAGAAATTTCGTGATATGAATGAAAAACTTAATATTGAAACTGCTACAACTACTGCTTAGTCACCCTTTAGTAATGGAATGGTTGAAAGGCATAACCTTATACTGGTTGAAGCAATGTGAAAAACTATAAATGACGTTTATTGTGAACATAAAATTGCTCTTGCATGGGCAATGCGCACAAAGAATTCTTTGCAGGACTATAATGGATTTAGCCTAAATCAGCTAGTTTTGGGTCATAATATAAAAGTTCCATTAGTATTAACTGATGAGTTACCTGCTCTTGAGTCTCCGACCTCCAGTGACATTGTAAGGGAGAATATGAATGCTATGGATGTGGCCAGGCAGAAATTTATTGAAGCAGAATCCAGTGAGAGAAGACTAGAAGAGCCTTGCATCACAGAGTTAGGTCTTATGCAGATGTTAAATACTAGAGACGAGGTGTATTATAAAAGGAACAACTTCAAAGGATGGAAGGGTCCCACCATTGTGTTAGGTCAGGATGGTCAATTTGTCCTGGTTCGTTATGGTGGAGCATATTTTAGGATTCACCCTTGTCAACTGAGGAAATTTAATTGTGAAGTGATAAATGATAAGGGTAAAGTTTCAGAATCAGGAAATAACATTGTCTGGTAAAGGAAAATCTATGAAACCCTAAGTTCTTGTGCAGAATGAGGATGATTCTGATGAGGATCAGCAGGTTGAAGCTGTTGGAGACATAGATGAGTAAGAAGACGTTAATGGTGTAGAGGATAATGTTGTGAATTCTATGTTAAGCGCTTTTGTGACAAATCTCAAAATAAATTCTTTTATCAGATATAAATTGGGAGAGAGTGATTGGCAAAATGCTAAAGTACTTCGTGTACAACCTAAACAGACTTGAAAATATAAAAATTGGATAAATGTGTATGTCACCGGGGATGAAGAGCCCATTTGTGTAAATTGGGATGATGTTAAACTTTGGAGTGAACTTCCATATCCAGAAGAAGTTATCCTCTTGACTAGGGATGGTGAGCTGGCCCAAGGAGTTGTTGATGCAAAGAAGATGGAGATTGACAATTTGATAACTAATGATGTTTTTGAAGTTATTCTATATTCAAATCAAAGGACAATTTCATTTCGATGGGTACTTACTGAAAAATAAATAGAAGGGTAGAAAGAAAGTTAAAGTTCGTCTGGTTGACAGAGGTTTTGAGGAGGATTCCTCAGGGTATCTTAGACTCCCCAACTTGCGATAGAGAAAGCTTGAGACTTGTTTTTGTGACAGCGGCATTAATGTCCTGGAAATTGGAATCTATAGATGTTACTGCAGCATTTCTCCAGGAAGGATCATTGGAAAGGGAAGTGTTTTTGAGACCACCTCCAGATGTATGTTCCCCTGATAAGATATGGCGCCTGCAGAGATGTATCTATGACTTAAATGATGCACCCCAAATTGGTATCAAAGAGCTTGTGAAGTATTATTGAAACTTGGTGCTGTAGTGAGTGCTTGTGACAATGCTTTGTATTTGTGGTTTGAGAATGAGGAACTGATGGATATGTTGGTTACTCATGTTGATGACTTTCCCTTCTGTTGAAATCAGAAGTTTCATAATACTGTGATAAAAAAGTTGAAAAATACCTTCCATATAAGTGTTCATGAGGCTGGTACATTTAAATACTTGGGGCTTAGTGTTGATCAGAACAGTAATGGTATTTCTGTACATCAAGATAATTACATTCCTTCTATCACTCCAATATCTGTTCCCAAAGAACGTTACTCTATGTGCAATGAAGTATTGACTTCTGATGAAAAGTCAAAATTGAAAAGAATAAATGGGCAGATGTTATGGGTATCTTCACAAACGCGTCCTGATCTGAGTTATGCGAAATGCATAATGAGAAACACTGGGAAAATTCCCCCTATGAATATGATCCATGGTACTAAGAAAACCCTTGTAAAGCTGAAGTCCAAGACATAAAGTTTCCAATATTGAGAAGGTCTGAGGGTTTGAAGGTGATTTCTTATTCGGATGCTACTCATAACAGTCTTCCGGATGGATCTTCTAATGGTGATTATATGGTCTTCTAGTTGGTCTCATGAGGTGCCAATCAAAGAAATTGGCTAGAGTCACCAAGTGTCCCTTCGTCTCAGCAACCTTGGCTTTGGATGAGGCTGCAGATGCTAGATTTTTGATTGCATGTATGGTACAAGAGATATTTAGATTGTCTTCTCTTCCTATAGTTGAATGTTTTAACTGATGATGCCTCGTTAATCGAAACCTTGAAAACTTCTAATATTACTGTCAATATACGACTAAGAGTAGACATTTCGAGACTAAGAGAAATGATTACTGAAGGTGAAATACATGCATGATGGGTGGAAGGAAGAAAGCAGTTAGCCGATGCTTTAACAAAACGTGGAGCATCAATAGTTAAACTGTCAAGATGATCTTAGCTCATCATACTTTTAGATGAATTTGAGCTTGTGTACATATTGTAAATAGTTACTAAATTTGAAATAAATAAAAAAGAAAAGGAAATAAGTGTGTATATATGTATGCGTAGAAGGTGTTCAGATCAGAACAAAGTTATTTCCACATGTTAAGAAAGAATGGGTACTATCTTGAACCTGCATTTCAAATTGTAGAATTCAATCTGCTTCTTAAATTGAAACTTCAACCTGCTTCTCAAATTAGAGAATTCAACATGCTTCTCAAATTGGAGAATTCAACCTGCATCTCAAATTGTAGAATTCAACCTGCTTCTCAAATTGGAGAAATTAATCTGCTTCTCAAATTGGAGAATTCAACCTGCTTCTCAAATTGGAGAATTCAACCTGCATCTCAAATGGTAGAATGCAATCTGGTCTCAAATTGAAGAATTCAACCTGCTTCTCAAATGGGAGAATTCGACCTGCTTCTCAAATTGAAAAATTCAACCTGCTTCTCAAATTCGAGAATTCAACCTGCTTCTCAAATTCGAGAATTCAACCTGCATCTCAAATTGTAGAATTCAACCTGCTTCTCAAATTGGAGAATTCAACCTGCTTCTCAAATTGGAGAATTCAACCTGCATCTCAAATTGTAGAATTCAATCTGCTTCTCAAATTGGAGAATTTAACCTGCATCTCAAATTGTAGAATTCAACCTGCTTCTCAAATTGGAGAATTCAACCTACATCTCAAATTGTAGAATTCAATCTGCTTCTCAAATTGGAGAATTCAACCTCCATCTCAAATTGTAAAATTCAACCTGCTTCTCAAATTGGAGAATTCAACCTGCATCTCAAATTGTAGAATTCAATCTGCTTCTCAAATTGGAGAATTCAACCTGCTTCTCAAATTGGAGAATTCAACCAGCTTCTCAAATTGGAGAATTCAACTTGCTTTTCAAGTTGAAGAATTCAATCTGCTTCTCAAATTAGAGAATTCAACCTGCTTTTCAAATTGTAGAATTCAACCTGAATCTCAAATTGTAGAATTCAATCTGCTTCTCAAATTGGAGAATTCAACCTGCTTCTCAAATTGGAGAATTCAACCTGCTTCTGAAATTGGAGAATTCAACCTGCTTCTCAATTTGGAGAATTCAACTTGCATCTCAAATTGTAGAATTCAATCTGCTTTTCAAATTGGAGAATTCAACCTGCTTCTCAAATTGGAGAATTCAACCTGCTTCTCAAATTGTAGAATTCAACCTGCATCTCAAATTAGAGAATTCCAAGTGCTTCTCATATTGGAGAAATCAACCTGCTTCTCAAATTGGAGAATTCAACTTGCTTCTCAAATTGGAAAATTCAACCTGATTCTCAAATTGGAGAATTTAACCTGCTTCTCAAATTGGAGAATTCAACCTGCTTCTTGAATTGGAGAATTCAACCTGCACCTCAAATTGTAGAGTTTAACCTGCTTCTCAAATTGAAGAATTCAATCTGCTTCTCAAATTGGAGAATTCAACCTTTTTTCAAATTGGAGAATTCAAACTGCATCTCAAATTGTAGAATTTAATCTGCTTCTCAAATTGGAGAATTCAACCTGCTTCTCAAATTGGAGATTGAACCTGCTTCTCAAATTGGAGAATTTGACCTTCTTCTCAAATTGGAGAATTCAACCTGCTTCTCAAATTGAGAAATTCAACCTACATCTCAAATTGTAGAATTCAATTTGCTTCTTAAATTAGAGAATTCAACCTGCTTCTCAAATTGAAGAATTCAACCTGCAACTCAAATTGAAGAATTCAACCTGCTTCTAAAATTGGAGAATTCACCTTGCATCTCAAATTGTAGAATTCAATCTGGTTTTTAAATTGGATAATTCAACCTGCACACCAAATTAGAGAATTCAACCTGCCCCTCAAATTGAAGAATTCAACCTGAATCTGAAATTGGAGAATTCCAGCTGCTTCTCATATTGGAGAAATCAACTTGCTTATCAAATTGGAGAATTCAACCTGCATCTCAAATTGTAGAATTCAACCTGCTTCTCAAATTGGAGAATACAACCTGCTTCTCAAATTGGAGAATTCAACCTGCTTCTCAAATTGGAAAATTCAACCTGGTTCTCAAATTGAGGAATTCAACCTGCTTCTCAAATTGGAGAATTCAACCTGCATCTCAAATTGTAGAATTTAACCTGCTTCTCAAATTGGAGAATACAACCTGCTTCTTAAATTGTAGAATTCAATCTGCTTCTAAAATTGTAGAATTCAACCTGCTTCTCGACTTGAAGAATTCAACCTGCTTCTTAAATAGTACAATTCTATCTGCTTCTCAAATTGGATCATTCAACCTGCTTCTCAAATTGTAGAATTAAATTTGCTTCTCAAATTGGTAAATTCAATCTGCTTCTGAAATTGTAGAATTCAATCTGCTTCTTAAATTAGAGAATTTAACCTGCTTATCAAATTAGAGAATTCAATCTGCTTCTCAAATTGTAGAATTCAATCTGCTTCTTAAATTGTAGAATGTAACCTGCTTCTGAAATTGGAGAATTCAACCTGCTTCTTAAATTTGAAAATTCAACCTGCTTCTCAAATTAGAGAATTCAATCTGCTTCTCAAATTGGAGAATTAAACCTGCATCTCAAATTGTAAAATACAACCTGCTTCTCAAATTAGAGAATTCAACCTGCTTCTGGAATTGTAGAATGCAACCTGCTTCTCAAATTGGAGAATTTAACCTACTTCTCAAATTAGAGAATTCAATTTGCTTCTCAAATTGGAGAATTCAACCTGAATCTTAAATTGTGAAATTCAACCTGCTCCACAAATTGGAGAGTTCAACCTAGATCTCAAATTGTAGAATTCAACCTGCTCCTCAAATTGAGAATTCAACCGACTTTTCAAAATGTAAAATTCAATCTGTTTCTCAAATTGGAGAATTTAACCTGTATTTCAAATTGTAGAATTCAAGCTGCTTCTCAAATTGAAGAATTCAACATGCTTCTTAAATTCGAGAATTCTCCTTACTTCTCAAATTGAAGAATTTAACCAGCTTCTTAAATTGGAGAATTTAACCTGCTTCTCAAATTGGAGAATTTAACCTGCATCTAAAATTGTAGAATTCAACCTGCTTCTCAAATTGGAGCATTCAATCTGCTTCTCAAATTGGAGAATTCAACCTGCTTCTCGAGTTGAAAAATTCAACCTGCTTCTCAAATTGGAGAATCAAACCTGCTTCTCAAATTGGGGAATTTAACCTGCTTCTCAAATTGAAGAATTCAACCTGCATCTTAAATTGTAGAATTCAATCAGCTTTTTAAATTGGAGAATTCAACCTGCTTCTCAAATTGGAGAATTCAACTTGCATCTCAAATTAAAGAATTCAACCTCCTTCTCAAATTGTAGAATTCAATCTGCATCTCAAATTGTAGAATTCAACTGCTTTTTAAATTGGAAAATTCAACCTGGTTCTAAAATTAGAGAATTCAACATGCTTCTCAAATTAGAGAATTCAACCTGCTTCAAATTGTAGAATTCAATCTGCTTCTCAAATTGGAGAATTAAACCTGCTTCTCAAATTGGAGAGTTCAACCTGAATCTCAAATTGTAGAATTCAATTTTTTTCTCAAATTTCTCAAATTGGAGAATTCAACCTGCTTCTTAAATTGGAGAAATCAACCTTCTTCTCAAATTGGAGAATTCAACCTGCTTCTCAAATTGAGGAATTTAACCTGCTTCTCAAATTGAAGAATTCAACCTGCATCCCAAATCGTAGAATTCAACCTGCTTTTCAAATTGGAGAATTCAACCTGCTTCTCAAATTGTAGAATTTAATTTGCTTCTCAAATTGTAGAATTTAACCTGCTTCTCGAATTGAAGAATTCAACCTGCTTCTCAAATCTTAGAATTCAAATTGCTCAGAAAATTGGAGAATTAAACCTACATCTCAAATTGTAGAATTCAACCTGCTTTTAAAAATGGAGAATTCAACCGACTTTTCAAATTGTAGAATTTAATCTGTTTTTCAAATTAGAGAATTCAACCTGTATTTCAAATTCTAGAATTCAACCTGCTTCTCAAATTGGAGAATTCAACCTGCTTCTTAAATTCAAGAATTCTCCTTGCTTCTCAAATTGGAGAATTCAACCTGCTTCTCAAATTGGAGAAATTAACCTGCTTCTGAAATTGGAGAATGCAACCTGCATCTGAAATTGTGGAATTCAACCTGCTTCAAGAATTGAAGCATTCAATCTGCTTCTCAAATTGGAGAATTCAACCTGCATCTCAAATTGTAGAATTCAATCTGCTTCTCAAATTGGAGAATTTAACCTGCATCTCAAATTGTAGAATTCAACCTGCTTCTCAAATTGGAGAATTCAACCTACATCTCAAATTGTAGAATTCAATCTGCTTCTCAAATTGGAGAATTCAACCTCCATCTCAAATTGTAAAATTCAACCTGCTTCTCAAATTGGAGAATTCAACCTGCATCTCAAATTGTAGAATTCAATCTGCTTCTCAAATTGGAGAATTCAACCTGCTTCTCAAATTGGAGAATTCAACCAGCTTCTCAAATTGGAGAATTCAACTTGCTTTTCAAGTTGAAGAATTCAATCTGCTTCTCAAATTAGAGAATTCAACCTGCTTTTCAAATTGTAGAATTCAACCTGAATCTCAAATTGTAGAATTCAATCTGCTTCTCAAATTGGAGAATTCAACCTGCTTCTCAAATTGGAGAATTCAACCTGCTTCTGAAATTGGAGAATTCAACCTGCTTCTCAATTTGGAGAATTCAACTTGCATCTCAAATTGTAGAATTCAATCTGCTTTTCAAATTGGAGAATTCAACCTGCTTCTCAAATTGGAGAATTCAACCTGCTTCTCAAATTGTAGAATTCAACCTGCATCTCAAATTAGAGAATTCCAAGTGCTTCTCATATTGGAGAAATCAACCTGCTTCTCAAATTGGAGAATTCAACTTGCTTCTCAAATTGGAAAATTCAACCTGATTCTCAAATTGGAGAATTTAACCTGCTTCTCAAATTGGAGAATTCAACCTGCTTCTTGAATTGGAGAATTCAACCTGCACCTCAAATTGTAGAGTTTAACCTGCTTCTCAAATTGAAGAATTCAATCTGCTTCTCAAATTGGAGAATTCAACCTTTTTTCAAATTGGAGAATTCAAACTGCATCTCAAATTGTAGAATTTAATCTGCTTCTCAAATTGGAGAATTCAACCTGCTTCTCAAATTGGAGATTGAACCTGCTTCTCAAATTGGAGAATTTGACCTTCTTCTCAAATTGGAGAATTCAATCTGCATCTCAAATTGTAGAATTCAACTTCTTTTTAAATTGGAAAATTCAACCTGGTTCTAAAATTAGAGAATTCAACATGCTTCTCAAATTAGAGAATTCAACCTGCTTCAAATTGTAGAATTCAATCTGCTTCTCAAATTGGAGAATTAAACCTGCTTCTCAAATTGGAGAGTTCAACCTGAATCTCAAATTGTAGAATTCAATTTTTTTCTCAAATTTCTCAAATTGGAGAATTCAACCTGCTTCTTAAATTGGAGAAATCAACCTTCTTCTCAAATTGGAGAATTCAACCTGCTTCTCAAATTGAGGAATTTAACCTGCTTCTCAAATTGAAGAATTCAACCTGCATCCCAAATCGTAGAATTCAACCTGCTTTTCAAATTGGAGAATTCAACCTGCTTCTCAAATTGTAGAATTTAATTTGCTTCTCAAATTGTAGAATTTAACCTGCTTCTCGAATTGAAGAATTCAACCTGCTTCTCAAATCTTAGAATTCAAATTGCTCAGAAAATTGGAGAATTAAACCTACATCTCAAATTGTAGAATTCAACCTGCTTTTAAAAATGGAGAATTCAACCGACTTTTCAAATTGTAGAATTTAATCTGTTTTTCAAATTAGAGAATTCAACCTGCAACTCAAATTGAAGAATTCAACCTGCTTCTCAAATTGGAGAATTCAACCTGCTTCTTAAATTCAAGAATTCTCCTTGCTTCTCAAATTGGAGAATTCAACCTGCTTCTCAAATTGGAGAAATTAACCTGCTTCTGAAATTGGAGAATGCAACCTGCATCTGAAATTGTGGAATTCAACCTGCTTCAAGAATTGAAGCATTCAATCTGCTTCTCAAATTGGAGAATTCAACCTGCATCTCAAATTGTAGAATTCAATCTGCTTCTCAAATTGGAGAATTTAACCTGCATCTCAAATTGTAGAATTCAACCTGCTTCTCAAATTGGAGAATTCAACCTACATCTCAAATTGTAGAATTCAATCTGCTTCTCAAATTGGAGAATTCAACCTCCATCTCAAATTGTAAAATTCAACCTGCTTCTCAAATTGGAGAATTCAACCTGCATCTCAAATTGTAGAATTCAATCTGCTTCTCAAATTGGAGAATTCAACCTGCTTCTCAAATTGGAGAATTCAACCAGCTTCTCAAATTGGAGAATTCAACTTGCTTTTCAAGTTGAAGAATTCAATCTGCTTCTCAAATTAGAGAATTCAACCTGCTTTTCAAATTGTAGAATTCAACCTGAATCTCAAATTGTAGAATTCAATCTGCTTCTCAAATTGGAGAATTCAACCTGCTTCTCAAATTGGAGAATTCAACCTGCTTCTGAAATTGGAGAATTCAACCTGCTTCTCAATTTGGAGAATTCAACTTGCATCTCAAATTGTAGAATTCAATCTGCTTTTCAAATTGGAGAATTCAACCTGCTTCTCAAATTGGAGAATTCAACCTGCTTCTCAAATTGTAGAATTCAACCTGCATCTCAAATTAGAGAATTCCAAGTGCTTCTCATATTGGAGAAATCAACCTGCTTCTCAAATTGGAGAATTCAACTTGCTTCTCAAATTGGAAAATTCAACCTGATTCTCAAATTGGAGAATTTAACCTGCTTCTCAAATTGGAGAATTCAACCTGCTTCTTGAATTGGAGAATTCAACCTGCACCTCAAATTGTAGAGTTTAACCTGCTTCTCAAATTGAAGAATTCAATCTGCTTCTCAAATTGGAGAATTCAACCTTTTTTCAAATTGGAGAATTCAAACTGCATCTCAAATTGTAGAATTTAATCTGCTTCTCAAATTGGAGAATTCAACCTGCTTCTCAAATTGGAGATTGAACCTGCTTCTCAAATTGGAGAATTTGACCTTCTTCTCAAATTGGAGAATTCAACCTGCTTCTCAAATTGAGGAATTCAACCTACATCTCAAATTGTAGAATTCAATTTGCTTCTTAAATTAGAGAATTCAACCTGCTTCTCAAATTGAAGAATTCAACCTGCAACTCAAATTGAAGAATTCAAACTGCTTCTAAAATTGGAGAATTCACCTTGCATCTCAAATTGTAGAATTCAATCTGGTTTTTAAATTGGATAATTCAACCTGCTTCTCAAATTAGAGAATTCAACCTGCCCCTCAAATTGAAGAATTCAACCTGAATCTGCAATTGGAGAATTCCAGCTGCTTCTCATATTGGAGAAATCAACTTGCTTATCAAATTGGAGAATTCAACCTGCATCTCAAATTGTAGAATTCAACCTGCTTCTCAAATTGGAGAATACAACCTGCTTCTCAAATTGGAGAATTCAACCTGCTTCTCAAATTGGAAAATTCAACCTGGTTCTCAAATTGAGGAATTCAACCTGCTTCTCAAATTGGAGAATTCAACCTGCATCTCAAATTGTAGAATTTAACCTGCTTCTCAAATTGGAGAATACAACCTGCTTCTTAAATTGTAGAATTCAATCTGCTTCTAAAATTGTAGAATTCAACCTGCTTCTCGACTTGAAGAATTCAACCTGCTTCTTAAATAGTAGAATTCTATCTGCTTCTCAAATTGGATCATTCAACCTGCTTCTCAAATTGTAGAATTAAATTTGCTTCTCAAATTGGTAAATTCAATCTGCTTCTGAAATTGTAGAATTCAATCTGCTTCTTAAATTAGAGAATTTAACCTGCTTATCAAATTAGAGAATTCAATCTGCTTCTCAAATTGTAGAATTCAATCTGCTTCTTAAATTGTAGAATGTAACCTGCTTCTGAAATTGGAGAATTCAACCTGCTTCTTAAATTTGAAAATTCAACCTGCTTCTCAAATTAGAGAATTCAATCTGCTTCTCAAATTGGAGAATTAAACCTGCATCTCAAATTGTAAAATACAACCTGCTTCTCAAATTAGAGAATTCAACCTGCTTCTGGAATTGTAGAATGCAACCTGCTTCTCAAATTGGAGAATTTAACCTACTTCTCAAATTAGAGAATTCAATTTGCTTCTCAAATTGGAGAATTCAACCTGATTCTTAAATTGTGAAATTCAACCTGCTCCACAAATTGGAGAGTTCAACCTAGATCTCAAATTGTAGAATTCAACCTGCTCCTCAAATTGAGAATTCAACCGACTTTTCAAAATGTAAAATTCAATCTGTTTCTCAAATTGGAGAATTTAACCTGTATTTCAAATTGTAGAATTCAAGCTGCTTCTCAAATTGAAGAATTCAACATGCTTCTTAAATTCGAGAATTCTCCTTACTTCTCAAATTGAAGAATTTAACCAGCTTCTTAAATTGGAGAATTTAACCTGCTTCTCAAATTGGAGAATTTAACCTGCATCTAAAATTGTAGAATTCAACCTGCTTCTCAAATTGGAGCATTCAATCTGCTTCTCAAATTGGAGAATTCAACCTGCTTCTCGAGTTGAAAAATTCAACCTGCTTCTCAAATTGGAGAATCAAACCTGCTTCTCAAATTGGGGAATTTAACCTGCTTCTCAAATTGAAGAATTCAACCTGCATCTTAAATTGTAGAATTCAATCAGCTTTTTAAATTGGAGAATTCAACCTGCTTCTCAAATTGGAGAATTCAACTTGCATCTCAAATTAAAGAATTCAACCTCCTTCTCAAATTGTAGAATTCAATCTGCATCTCAAATTGTAGAATTCAACTGCTTTTTAAATTGGAAAATTCAACCTGGTTCTAAAATTAGAGAATTCAACATGCTTCTCAAATTAGAGAATTCAACCTGCTTCAAATTGTAGAATTCAATCTGCTTCTCAAATTGGAGAATTAAACCTGCTTCTCAAATTGGAGAGTTCAACCTGAATCTCAAATTGTAGAATTCAATTTTTTTCTCAAATTTCTCAAATTGGAGAATTCAACCTGCTTCTTAAATTGGAGAAATCAACCTTCTTCTCAAATTGGAGAATTCAACCTGCTTCTCAAATTGAGGAATTTAACCTGCTTCTCAAATTGAAGAATTCAACCTGCATCCCAAATCGTAGAATTCAACCTGCTTTTCAAATTGGAGAATTCATCCTGCTTCTCAAATTGTAGAATTTAATTTGCTTCTCAAATTGTAGAATTTAACCTGCTTCTCGAATTGAAGAATTCAACCTGCTTCTCAAATCTTAGAATTCAAATTGCTCAGAAAATTGGAGAATTAAACCTACATCTCAAATTGTAGAATTCAACCTGCTTTTAAAAATGGAGAATTCAACCGACTTTTCAAATTGTAGAATTTAATCTGTTTTTCAAATTAGAGAATTCAACCTGTATTTCAAATTCTAGAATTCAACCTGCTTCTCAAATTGGAGAATTCAACCTGCTTCTTAAATTCAAGAATTCTCCTTGCTTCTCAAATTGGAGAATTCAACCTGCTTCTCAAATTGGAGAAATTAACCTGCTTCTGAAATTGGAGAATGCAACCTGCATCTGAAATTGTGGAATTCAACCTGCTTCAAGAATTGAAGCATTCAATCTGCTTCTCAAATTGGAGAATTCAGCCTGCTTCTCAAATTGGAGAATTAAACCTGCTTCTCAAATTTGGGAGTTTAACCTGCTTCTCAAATTGAAGAATTCCACCTGCATCTTAAATTGTAAAATTCAATTTGCTTCTCAAATTGAACAATTCAACCTGCTTCTCAAATTGGAGAATTCAACCTGCTACTCAAATGAGAGAATTTAACCTGCTACTCAAATTAGAGAATTCGACCTGCATCTCAAATTGTAGAATTCAATCTGCTTTTTATTTTGGAGAATTCAACCTGGTTCTGAAATTGGAGAATTCAACCTGCTTCTCAAATTGAAGAATTTAACCAGCATCTTAAATTGTAGAATTCAATCTGCTCCTCAAATTGGAGAATTCAACCTGCTCTCAATTTGGAGAATTCAACCTGCATCTCAAATTGTAGAATTCAATTTGTTTCTAAAATTTCTCAAATTGGAAAATTCAACCTGCTTCTCAAATTGGAGAATTCAACCTGCTTCTCAAATTGGAATATTCAACCTGCTTCTCAAATTGAGGAATTCAACCTGCTTTTCAAACTGGAGAATTCAACCTTCATTCCAAATTGTCTTATTCAACCTGCTTCTTAAATTGGAGAATTCAAACTGCTTCTCAAATTGTAGAATTCAATCTGCTTTTCAAGTTGTAGAATTCAACCTGCTTCTCGAATTGAAGAATTCAACCTGCTTCTCAAATTGTAGAATTCAATCTGCTTCTTAAATTAGAGAATTCAACTTGTTTCTCAAATTGTAGAATTCAATTTGCTTCTCAAATTGTAGAATTCAATCTGCTTCTCAAATTGGAGAATTTAACCTGCTTCTCAAATTGGAGAATTTAACCTGCTTCTCAAATTGAAGAATTCAACCTGCTTCTCAAATTGGAGAATTCAACTTGCTTCTCAAATTGGAGAATTCAACCTGCATGTCAAATTGTAGAATTCAACCTTTTTTTAAATTGGAGAATACAACCTGCTTCTAAAATTGTAGAATTCAATTAACATCCTAAATTGTAAAAATCAATCTGCTTCTCAAATTGAAGAATTCAACCTGCTTCTCAATTCGGAGAATTTAACCTGCATCTTAAATTGGAGTATTCAACCTGCTTCTCAAAGTGGAGAATTCAACCTGCATCTTAAATTGTAGAATTCAATCTGCATCTCAAATTGTAGAATTACATCTACTTCTCAAATTGAAGAATTTAACCTGCTTCTCAAATTGGAGAATTCAACCTGCTTCAAATTAGAGAATTTAATCTGCTTCTCAAATTGGAGAATTCAACCTGCTTCTCAAATTGGATAATTCAACCTGCATCTCAAAGTGTAGAAGTCCATTTGCTTCTCAAATTGGAGAATTCGACCTGCTTCTCAAATTGAAGAATTCAACCTGCTTCTACAATTGAGAAATTCAATTTGCTTCTCAAATTGAAGAATTCAACCTGCATCCTAAATTGTAGAATTCAACCTGCTTCTCAAATTGTAAAATTCAATCTGCTTCTCAAATTTTAGAATTCAACCTGCTTTTCGAATTGAAGAATTCAACCTGCTTCTCAAATTGTAGAATTCAACCTGCATCTCAAATTGAAGAATTTAATCTGCTTCTCAAATTTGAGAATTCAACCTGCTTCTTGAATTGGAGAATTCAACCTGCATCTCAAATTTGAGAATTCAACCTGCTTCTCAAATTGGAGAATTCAACCTGTATCTCAATTTGTAGAATTCAATCTGCTTTTCAAATTGTAGAATTCAAACTGCTTCTCACATTCGAGAATTCAACCTGCTTCTCAAATTCGAGAATTCTTCTTGCTTCTCAAATTCGAGAATTCAACCTGCTTCTCAAATTTGAGAATTTAACTTGCTTCTCAAATTGGAGAATTCAACCTGCATCTCAAATTGTAGAATTCAACCTGCTTCTCAAATTGGAGCATTCAATCTGCTTCTCAAATTAGAGAATTCAACCTACTTCTCAAATTAGAGAATTCAACCTCCTTCTTAAATTCGAGAATTAAACCTGCTTGTCAAATTGGGGAATTCAACCTGCTTCTAAAATTGAAGAATTCAACATTCATCGTTAATTGTAGAATTCAACCTGCTTCTCAAATTGAGGAATTTAACCTGCTTCTCAAATTTGAGAATTCAAACTGCATCCCAAATTGTAGAATTCAACCTGCTTTTCAAATTGGAGAATTCAACCTGCTTCTCAAATTGTAGAATTCAATCTGCTTCTCAAATTGTAGAATTTAACCTGCTTCTCGAATTGAAGAATTCAACCTGATTCTCAAATCTTAGAATTCAACCTGCTCCACAAATTGGAGAATTCAACCTACATCTCAAATTGTAGAATTCAACCTGCTTTTAAAATTGGAGAATTCAACCGACTTTTCAAATTGTAGAATTTAATCTGTTTCTCAAATTGGAGAATTCAACCTGTATTTCAAATTCTAGAATTCAACCTGCTTCTCAAATTGGAGAAGTCAACCTTCTTCTTAAATTCAAGAATTCTCCTTGCTTCTCAAATTGGAGAATTCAACCTGCTTCTCAAATTGGAGAAATTAACCTGCTTCTGAAATTGGAGAATGCAACCTGCATCTCAAATTGTGGAATTCAACCTGCGCTAAGAATTGAAGCATTCAATCTGCTTCTCAAATTGGAGAATTCAGCCTGCTTCTCAAATTGGAGAATTGAACCTGCTTCTCAAATTTGGGAGTTTAACCTGCTTCTCAAATTGAAGAATTCCACCTGCATCTTAAATTGTAAAATTCAATCTGCTTCTCAAATTCAACAATTCAACCTGCTTCTCAAATTGGAGAATTTAACCTGCTACTCAAATTAGAGAATTTAACCTGCTTCTCAAATTGGAATATTCAACCTGCTTCTCAAATTGAGGAATTCAACCTGCTTTTCAAACTGGAGAATTCAACCTTCATTCCAAATTGTCTTATTCAACCTGCTTCTTAAATTGGAGAATTCAAACTGCTTCTCAAATTGTAGAATTCAATCTGCTTTTCAAGTTGTAGAATTCAACCTGCTTCTCGAATTAGAGAATTCGACCTGCTTCTCAAATTGTAGAATTCAATCTGCTTCTCAAATTGGAGAATTCAACCTGTTTCTCAAATTGTAGAATTCAATTTGCTTCTCAATTTGAGGAATTCAACCTGCTTCTCAAATTGGAGAATGCAACCTGCATCCCAAATTGTAGAATTTAACCTGGTCCCAAATTGAAGATTTCAACCTGCTTCTCAAATTGAGGAATTCAACCTGCTTTTCAAACTGGAGAATTCAACCTTCATTCCAAAGTGTCTTATTCAACCTGCTTCTTAAATTGGAGAATTCAAACTGCTTCTCAAATTGTAGAATTCAATCTGCTTTTCAAGTTGTAGAATTCAACCTGCTTCTCGAATTAGAGAATTCAACCTGCTTCTCAAATTGTAGAATTCAATCTGCTTCTCAAATTGGAGAATTCAACCTGTTTCTCAAATTGTAGAATTCAATTTGCTTCTCAATTTGAGGAATTCAAACTGCTTCTCAAATTGTAGAATTCAATCTGCTTTTCAAGTTGTAGAATTCAACCTGCTTCTCAAATTGTAGAATTCAATCTGCTTCTCAAATTGGAGAATTCAACCTGTTTCTCAAATTGTAGAATTCAATTTGCTTCTCAATTTGAGGAATTCAACCTGCTTCTCAAATTGGAGAATGCAACCTGCATCCCAAATTGTAGAATTTAACCTGCTTCTCAAATTGAAGATTTCAACCTGCTTCTCAAATTGTAAAATTCAATCTGCTTCTCAAATTGTAGAATTCAACCTGCTTCTCGAATTAAAGAATTCAACCTGCTTCTCAAATTGTAGAATTCAATCTGCTTTTCGAATTGGAGAATTCAACCTGCTTCTTAAATTGTAGAATTCAAATTGCTTCTCAAATTGTAGAATTCAATCTGCTTCTCAAATTGGAGAATTTAACCTGCTTCTCAAATTGTCGAATTCAACCTGCTTCTCAAATTGAAGAATTTAACCTGCTTCTCAAATTGGAGAATTCAACCTGCTTCTCAAATAGGAAAATTCCACCTGCATCTCAAATTGTAGAATTCAACCTGCTTTTCAAATTAGGGAATACAACTTGCTTCTTAAATTGTAGAATTCAATTTTCTTTTTAAATTGTAAAATTCAATCTGCTTCTCAAATTAAGGAATTCAACCTGCTTCTCAATTCGGAGAAAACAACCTGCATCTCAAATTAGAGAATTCAACCTGCTTCTCAAATTGAAGAATTCAACCTGAATCTCAAATTGTAGAATTCAATCTGTAACTCAAATTGTAGAATTCAATGTGCTTCTCAAATTAGAGAATTCAACCTGCTTCTCAAATTGGAGAATTCAAACTGCTTCTCACATTCGAGAATTCAACCTGCTTCTCAAATTCGAGAATTCTTCTTGCTTCTCAAATTCGAGAATTCAACCTGCTTCTCAAATTTGAGAATTTAACTTGCTTCTCAAATTGGAGAATTCAACCTGCATCTCAAATTGTAGAATTCAACCTGCTTCTCAAATTTGTGCATTCAATCTGCTTCTCAAATTAGAGAATTCAACCTACTTCTCAAATTAGAGAATTCAACCTCCTTCTTAAATTCGAGAATTAAACTTGCTTGTCAAATTGGGGAATTCAACCTGCTTCTAAAATTGAAGAATTCAACATTCATCGTTAATTTTAGAATTCAACCTGCTTCTCAAATTGAGGAATTTAACCTGCTTCTCAAATTTGAGAATTCAAACTGCATCCCAAATTGTAGAATTCAACCTGCTTTTCAAATTGGAGAATTCAACCTGCTTCTCAAATTGTAGAATTCAATCTGCTTCTCAAATTGTAGAATTTAACCTGCTTCTCGAATTGAAGAATTCAACCTGATTCTCAAATCTTAGAATTCAACCTGCTCCACAAATTGGAGAATTCAACCTACATCTCAAATTGTAGAATTCAACCTGCTTTTAAAATTGGAGAATTCAACCGACTTTTCAAATTGTAGAATTTAATCTGTTTCTCAAATTGGAGAATTCAACCTGTATTTCAAATTCTAGAATTCAACCTGCTTCTCAAATTGGAGAAGTCAACCTTCTTCTTAAATTCAAGAATTCTCCTTGCTTCTCAAATTGGAGAATTCAACCTGCTTCTCAAATTGGAGAAATTAACCTGCTTCTGAAATTGGAGAATGCAACCTGCATCTCAAATTGTGGAATTCAACCTGCGCTAAGAATTGAAGCATTCAATCTGCTTCTCAAATTGGAGAATTCAGCCTGCTTCTCAAATTGGAGAATTGAACCTGCTTCTCAAATTTGGGAGTTTAACCTGCTTCTCAAATTGAAGAATTCCACCTGCATCTTAAATTTTAAAATTCAATCTGCTTCTCAAATTCAACAATTCAACCTGCTTCTCAAATTGGAGAATTCAACCTGCTACTCAAATTAGAGAATTTAACCTGCTACTTAAATTAGAGAATTCGACCTGCATCTCAAATTGTAGAATTCAATCTGCTTTTTATTTTGGAGAATTCAACCTGGTTCTGAAATTGGAGAATTCAACCTGCTTCTCAAATTGAAGAATTTAACCAGCATCTTAAATTGTAGAATTCAATCTGCTTCTCAAATTGGAGAATTCAACCTGCTTCTCAATTTGGAGAATTCAACCTGCATCTCAAATTGTAGAATTCAATTTGTTTCTTAAATTTCTCAAATGGGAAAATTCAACCTGCTTCTCAAATTGGAGAATTGAACCTGCTTCTCAAATTGGAATATTCAACCTGCTTCTCAAATTGAGGAATTCAACCTGCTTTTCAAACTGGAGAATTCAACCTTCATTCCAAAGTGTCTTATTCAACCTGCTTCTTAAATTGGAGAATTCAAACTGCTTCTCAAATTGTAGAATTCAATCTGCTTTTCAAGTTGTAGAATTCAACCTGCTTCTCGAATTAGAGAATTCAACCTGCTTCTCAAATTGTAGAATTCAATCTGCTTCTCAAATTGGAGAATTCAACCTGTTTCTCAAATTGTAGAATTCAATTTGCTTCTCAATTTGAGGAATTCAACCTGCTTCTCAAATTGGAGAATGCAACCTGCATCCCAAATTGTAGAATTTAACCTGCTTCTCAAATTGAAGATTTCAACCTGCTTCTCAAATTGAGGAATTCAACCTGCTTTTCAAACTGGAGAATTCAACCTTCATTCAAAAGTGTCTTATTCAACCTGCTTCTCAAATTGTAGAATTCAATCTGCTTTTTAAGTTGTAGAATTCAACCTGCTTCTCGAATTAGAGAATTCAACCTGCTTCTCAAATTGTAGAATTCAATCTGCTTCTCAAATTGGAGAATTCAACCTGTTTCTCAAATTGTAGAATTCAATTTGCTTCTCAATTTGAGGAATTCAAACTGCTTCTCAAATTGTAGAATTCAATCTGCTTTTCAAGTTGTAGAATTCAACCTGCTTCTCAAATTGTAGAATTCAATCTGCTTCTCAAATTGGAGAATTCAACCTGTTTCTCAAATTGTAGAATTCAATTTGCTTCTCAATTTGAGGAATTCAACCTGCTTCTCAAATTGGAGAATGCAACCTGCATCCCAAATTGTAGAATTTAACCTGCTTCTCAAATTAAAGATTTCAACCTGCTTCTCAAATTGTAAAATTCAATCTGCTTCTCAAATTGTAGAATTCAGCCTGCTTCTCGAATTAAAGAATTCAACCTGCTTCTCAAATTGTAGAATTCAATCTGCTTTTCGAATTGGAGAATTCAACCTGCTTCTTAAATTGTAGAATTCAAATTGCTTCTCAAATTGTAGAATTCAATCTGCTTCTCAAATTGGAGAATTTAACCTGCTTCTCAAATTGTCGAATTCAACCTGCTTCTCAAATTGAAGAATTTAACCTGCTTCTCAAATTGGAGAATGCAACCTGCATCCCAAATTGTAGAATTTAACCTGCTTCTCAAATTGAAGATTTCAACCTGCTTCTCAAATTGAGGAATTCAACCTGCTTTTCAAACTGGAGAATTCAACCTTCATTCCAAAGTGTCTTATTCAACCTGCTTCTTAAATTGGAGAATTCAAACTGCTTCTCAAATTGTAGAATTCAATCTTCTTTTCAAGTTGTAGAATTCAACCTGCTTCTCGAATTAGAGAATTCAACCTGCTTCTCAAATTGTAGAATTCAAACTGCTTCTCAAATTGTAGAATTCAATCTGCTTTTCAAGTTGTAGAATTCAACCTGCTTCTCGAATTAGAGAATTCGACCTGCTTCTCAAATTGTAGAATTCAATCTGCTTCTCAAATTGGAGAATTCAACCTGTTTCTCAAATTGTAGAATTCAATTTGCTTCTCAATTTGAGGAATTCAACCTGCTCCTCAAATTGGAGAATGCAACCTGCATCCCAAATTGTAGAATTTAACCTGCTTCTCAAATTGAAGATTTCAACCTGCTTCTCAAATTGAGGAATTCAACCTGCTTTTCAAACTGGAGAATTCAACCTTCATTCCAAAGTGTCTTATTCAACCTGCTTCTTAAATTGGAGAATTCAAACTGCTTCTCAAATTGTAGAATTCAATCTTCTTTTCAAGTTGTAGAATTCCACCTGCTTCTCGAATTAGAGAATTCAACCTGCTTCTCAAATTGTAGAATTCAATCTGCTTCTCAAATTGGAGAATTCAACCTGTTTCTCAAATTGTAGAATTCAATTTGCTTCTCAATTTGAGGAATTCAACCTGCTTCTCAAATTGTAGAATTCAATCTGCTTTTCAAGTTGTAGAATTCAACCTGCTTCTCAAATTGTAGAATTCAATCTGCTTCTCAAATTGGAGAATTCAACCTGTTTCTCAAATTGTAGAATTCAATTTGCTTCTCAATTTGAGGAATTCAACCTGCTTCTCAAATTGGAGAATGCAACCTGCATCCCAAATTGTAGAATTTAACCTGCTTCTCAAATTGAAGATTTCAACCTGCTTCTCAAATTGTAAAATTCAATCTGCTTCTCAAATTGTAGAATTCAACCTGCTTCTCGAATTAAAGAATTCAACCTGCTTCTCAAATTGTAGAATTCAATCTGCTTTTCGAATTGGAGAATTCAACCTGCTTCTTAAATTGTAGAATTCAAATTGCTTCTCAAATTGTAGAATTCAATCTGCTTCTCAAATTGGAGAATTTAACCTGCTTCTCAAATTGTCGAATTCAACCTGCTTCTCAAATTGAAGAATTTAACCTGCTTCTCAAATTGGAGAATTCAACCTGCTTCTCAAATAGGAAAATTCCACCTGCATCTCAAATTGTAGAATTCAACCTGCTTTTCAAATTAGGGAATACAACTTGCTTCTTAAATTGTAGAATTCAATTTTCTTTTTAAATTGTAAAATTCAATCTGCTTCTCAAATTAAGGAATTCAACCTGCTTCTCAATTCGGAGAAAACAACCTGCATCTCAAATTAGAGAATTCAACCTGCTTCTCAAATTGAAGAATTTAACCTGAATCTCAAATTGTAGAATTCAATCTGTAACTCAAATTGTAGAATTCAATGTGCTTCTCAAATTAGAGAATTCAACCTGCTTCTCAAATTGGAGAATTCAAACTGCTTCTCACATTCGAGAATTCAACCTGCTTCTCAAATTCGAGAATTCTTCTTGCTTCTCAAATTCGAGAATTCAACCTGCTTCTCAAATTTGAGAATTTAACTTGCTTCTCAAATTGGAGAATTCAACCTGCATCTCAAATTGTAGAATTCAACCTGCTTCTCAAATTTGTGCATTCAATCTGCTTCTCAAATTAGAGAATTCAACCTACTTCTCAAATTAGAGAATTCAACCTCCTTCTTAAATTCGAGAATTAAACTTGCTTGTCAAATTGGGGAATTCAACCTGCTTCTAAAATTGAAGAATTCAACATTCATCGTTAATTTTAGAATTCAACCTGCTTCTCAAATTGAGGAATTTAACCTGCTTCTCAAATTTGAGAATTCAAACTGCATCCCAAATTGTAGAATTCAACCTGCTTTTCAAATTGGAGAATTCAACCTGCTTCTCAAATTGTAGAATTCAATCTGCTTCTCAAATTGTAGAATTTAACCTGCTTCTCGAATTGAAGAATTCAACCTGATTCTCAAATCTTAGAATTCAACCTGCTCCACAAATTGGAGAATTCAACCTACATCTCAAATTGTAGAATTCAACCTGCTTTTAAAATTGGAGAATTCAACCGACTTTTCAAATTGTAGAATTTAATCTGTTTCTCAAATTGGAGAATTCAACCTGTATTTCAAATTCTAGAATTCAACCTGCTTCTCAAATTGGAGAAGTCAACCTTCTTCTTAAATTCAAGAATTCTCCTTGCTTCTCAAATTGGAGAATTCAACCTGCTTCTCAAATTGGAGAAATTAACCTGCTTCTGAAATTGGAGAATGCAACCTGCATCTCAAATTGTGGAATTCAACCTGCGCTAAGAATTGAAGCATTCAATCTGCTTCTCAAATTGGAGAATTCAGCCTGCTTCTCAAATTGGAGAATTGAACCTGCTTCTCAAATTTGGGAGTTTAACCTGCTTCTCAAATTGAAGAATTCCACCTGCATCTTAAATTTTAAAATTCAATCTGCTTCTCAAATTCAACAATTCAACCTGCTTCTCAAATTGGAGAATTCAACCTGCTACTCAAATTAGAGAATTTAACCTGCTACTTAAATTAGAGAATTCGACCTGCATCTCAAATTGTAGAATTCAATCTGCTTTTTATTTTGGAGAATTCAACCTGGTTCTGAAATTGGAGAATTCAACCTGCTTCTCAAATTGAAGAATTTAACCAGCATCTTAAATTGTAGAATTCAATCTGCTTCTCAAATTGGAGAATTCAACCTGCTTCTCAATTTGGAGAATTCAACCTGCATCTCAAATTGTAGAATTCAATTTGTTTCTTAAATTTCTCAAATGGGAAAATTCAACCTGCTTCTCAAATTGGAGAATTGAACCTGCTTCTCAAATTGGAATATTCAACCTGCTTCTCAAATTGAGGAATTCAACCTGCTTTTCAAACTGGAGAATTCAACCTTCATTCCAAAGTGTCTTATTCAACCTGCTTCTTAAATTGGAGAATTCAAACTGCTTCTCAAATTGTAGAATTCAATCTGCTTTTCAAGTTGTAGAATTCAACCTGCTTCTCGAATTAGAGAATTCAACCTGCTTCTCAAATTGTAGAATTCAATCTGCTTCTCAAATTGGAGAATTCAACCTGTTTCTCAAATTGTAGAATTCAATTTGCTTCTCAATTTGAGGAATTCAACCTGCTTCTCAAATTGGAGAATGCAACCTGCATCCCAAATTGTAGAATTTAACCTGCTTCTCAAATTGAAGATTTCAACCTGCTTCTCAAATTGAGGAATTCAACCTGCTTTTCAAACTGGAGAATTCAACCTTCATTCAAAAGTGTCTTATTCAACCTGCTTCTCAAATTGTAGAATTCAATCTGCTTTTTAAGTTGTAGAATTCAACCTGCTTCTCGAATTAGAGAATTCAACCTGCTTCTCAAATTGTAGAATTCAATCTGCTTCTCAAATTGGAGAATTCAACCTGTTTCTCAAATTGTAGAATTCAATTTGCTTCTCAATTTGAGGAATTCAAACTGCTTCTCAAATTGTAGAATTCAATCTGCTTTTCAAGTTGTAGAATTCAACCTGCTTCTCAAATTGTAGAATTCAATCTGCTTCTCAAATTGGAGAATTCAACCTGTTTCTCAAATTGTAGAATTCAATTTGCTTCTCAATTTGAGGAATTCAACCTGCTTCTCAAATTGGAGAATGCAACCTGCATCCCAAATTGTAGAATTTAACCTGCTTCTCAAATTAAAGATTTCAACCTGCTTCTCAAATTGTAAAATTCAATCTGCTTCTCAAATTGTAGAATTCAGCCTGCTTCTCGAATTAAAGAATTCAACCTGCTTCTCAAATTGTAGAATTCAATCTGCTTTTCGAATTGGAGAATTCAACCTGCTTCTTAAATTGTAGAATTCAAATTGCTTCTCAAATTGTAGAATTCAATCTGCTTCTCAAATTGGAGAATTTAACCTGCTTCTCAAATTGTCGAATTCAACCTGCTTCTCAAATTGAAGAATTTAACCTGCTTCTCAAATTGGAGAATTCAACCTGCTTCTCAAATAGGAAAATTCCACCTGCATCTCAAATTGTAGAATTCAACCTGCTTTTCAAATTAGGGAATACAACTTGCTTCTTAAATTGTAGAATTCAATTTTCTTTTTAAATTGTAAAATTCAATCTGCTTCTCAAATTAAGGAATTCAACCTGCTTCTCAATTCGGAGAAAACAACCTGCATCTCAAATTAGAGAATTCAACCTGCTTCTCAAATTGAAGAATTCAACCTGAATCTCAAATTGTAGAATTCAATCTTTACTCAAATTGTAGAATTCAATCTGCTTCTCAAATTAGAGAATTCAACCTGCTTCTCAAATTGGAGAATTCAAACTGCTTCTCACATTCGAGAATTCAACCTGCTTCTCAAATTCGAGAATTCTTCTTGCTTCTCAAATTCGAGAATTCAACCTGCTTCTCAAATTTGAGAATTTAACTTGCTTCTCAAATTGGAGAATTCAACCTGCATCTCAAATTGTAGAATTCAACCTGCTTCTCAAATTGGAGCATTCAATCTGCTTCTCAAATTAGAGAATTCAACCTACTTCTCAAATTAGAGAATTCAACCTCCTTCTTAAATTCGAGAATTAAACTTGCTTGTCCAATTTGGGAATTCAACCTGCTTCTAAAATTGAAGAATTCAACATTCATCGTTAATTTTAGAATTCAACCTGCTTCTCAAATTGAGGAATTTAACCTGCTTCTCAAATTTGAGAATTCAAACTGCATCCCAAATTGTAGAATTCAACCTGCTTTTCAAATTGGAGAATTCAACCTGCTTCTCAAATTGTAGAATTCAATCTGCTTCTCAAATTGTAGAATTTAACCTGCTTCTCGAATTGAAGAATTCAACCTGATTCTCAAATCTTAGAATTCAACCTGCTCTAAAAATTGGAGAATTCAACCTACATCTCAAATTGTAGAATTCAACCTGCTTTTAAAATTGGAGAATTCAACCGACTTTTCAAATTGTAGAATTTAATCTGTTTCTCAAATTGGAGAATTCAACCTGTATTTCAAATTCTAGAATTCAACCTGCTTCTCAAATTGGAGAAGTCAACCTTCTTCTTAAATTCAAGAATTCTCCTTGCTTCTCAAATTGGAGAATTCAACCTGCTTCTCAAATTGGAGAAATTAACCTGCTTCTGAAATTGGAGAATGCAACCTGCATCTCAAATTGTGGAATTCAACCTGCGCTAAGAATTGAAGCATTCAATCTGCTTCTCAAATTGGAGAATTCAGCCTGCTTCTCAAATTGGAGAATTGAACCTGCTTCTCAAATTTGGGAGTTTAACCTGCTTCTCAAATTGAAGAATTCCACCTGCATCTTAAATTTTAAAATTCAATCTGCTTCTCAAATTCAACAATTCAACCTGCTTCTCAAATTGGAGAATTCAACTTGCTACTCAAATTAGAGAATTTAACCTGCTACTCAAATTAGAGAATTCGACCTGCATCTCAAATTGTAGAATTCAATCTGCTTTTTATTTTGGAGAATTCAACCTGGTTCTGAAATTGGAGAATTCAACCTGCTTCTCAAATTGAAGAATTTAACCAGCATCTTAAATTGTAGAATTCAATCTGCTTCTCAAATTGGAGAATTCAACCTGCTTCTCAATTTGGAGAATTCAACCTGCATCTCAAATTGTAGAATTCAATTTGTTTCTTAAATTTCTCAAATGGGAAAATTCAACCTGCTTCTCAAATTGGAGAATTGAACCTGCTTCTCAAATTGGAATATTCAACCTGCTTCTCAAATTGAGGAATTCAACCTGCTTTTCAAACTGGAGAATTCAACCTTCATTCCAAAGTGTCTTATTCAACCTGCTTCTTAAATTGGAGAATTCAAACTGCTTCTCAAATTGTAGAATTCAATCTGCTTTTCAAGTTGTAGAATTCAACCTGCTTCTCGAATTAGAGAATTCAACCTGCATCTCAAATTGTAGAATTCAATCTGCTTCTCAAATTGGAGAATTCAACCTGTTTCTCAAATTGTAGAATTCAATTTGCTTCTCAATTTGAGGAATTCAACCTGCTTCTCAAATTGGAGAATGCAACCTGCATCCCAAATTGTAGAATTTAACCTGCTTCTCAAATTGAAGATTTCAACCTGCTTCTCAAATTGAGGAATTCAACCTGCTTTTCAAACTGGAGAATTCAACCTTCATTCCAAAGTGTCTTATTCAACCTGCTTCTTAAATTGGAGAATTCAAACTGCTTCTCAAATTGTAGAATTCAATCTGCTTTTTAAGTTGTAGAATTCAACCTGCTTCTCGAATTAGAGAATTCAACCTGCTTCTCAAATTGTAGAATTCAATCTGCTTCTCAAATTGGAGAATTCAACCTGTTTCTCAAATTGTAGAATTCAATTTGCTTCTCAATTTGAGGAATTCAAACTGCTTCTCAAATTGTAGAATTCAATCTGCTTTTCAAGTTGTAGAATTCAACCTGCTTCTCAAATTGTAGAATTCAATCTGCTTCTCAAATTGGAGAATTCAACCTGTTTCCAAAATTGTAGAATTCAATTTGCTTCTCAATTTGAGGAATTCAACCTGCTTCTCAAATTGGAGAATGCAACCTGCATCCCAAATTGTAGAATTTAACCTGCTTCTCAAATTAAAGATTTCAACCTGCTTCTCAAATTGTAAAATTCAATCTGCTTCTCAAATTGTAGAATTCAGCCTGCTTCTCGAATTAAAGAATTCAACCTGCTTCTCAAATTGTAGAATTCAATCTGCTTTTCGAATTGGAGAATTCAACCTGCTTCTTAAATTGTAGAATTCAAATTGCTTCTCAAATTGTAGAATTCAATCTGCTTCTCAAATTGGAGAATTTAACCTGCTTCTCAAATTGTCGAATTCAACCTGCTTCTCAAATTGAAGAATTTAACCTGCTTCTCAAATTGGAGAATTCAACCTGCTTCTCAAATAGGAAAATTCCACCTGCATCTCAAATTGTAGAATTCAACCTGCTTTTCAAATTAGGGAATACAACTTGCTTCTTAAATTGTAGAATTCAATTTTCTTTTTAAATTGTAAAATTCAATCTGCTTCTCAAATTAAGGAATTCAACCTGCTTCTCAATTCGGAGAAAACAACCTGCATCTCAAATTAGAGAATTCAACCTGCTTCTCAAATTGAAGAATTCAACCTGAATCTCAAATTGTAGAATTCAATGTGTAACTCAAATTGTAGAATTCAATCTGCTTCTCAAATTAGAGAATTCAACCTGCTTCTCAAATTGGAGAATACAACCTGCTTCAAATTGGAGAATTCAACCTGCTTCTCAAATTGGAGAATTCAACATTGATCGTTAATTGTAGAATTCAGTCTGCTTCTCAAATTGGAGAATTCAACCTGCTTCTCAAATTGGAGAATTCAACCTGCATCTCAAATTGAAGAATTCAACCTGCTTCTCAAATTCGAGAATTAAACCTGCTTCTCAAATTGAGGAATTCAACCTGCTTCTAAAATTGAAGAATTCAACATTCATCGTTAATTGTAGAATTCATTCTGCTTCTCAAATTGGAGAGTTAACCTGCTTCTCAAATTGGAGAATTCAACCTGCTTCTCAAATTGTAAAATTCAATCTGCTTCTCAAATTGTAGAATTCAACCTGTTTCTCGAATTGAAGAATTCAACCTGCTTCTCAAATTGTAGAATTCAATCTGCATCTCAAATTGTAGAATTCAATCTGCTTCTCAAATTAGAGAATTCAACCTGCTTCTCAAATTGGAGAATAAAACCGGCTTCAAATTGGAGAATTCAACCTGCTTTTCAAATTGGAGAATTCAACCTGCATCTCAAATTGTAGAATTCAATCTGCAACTTAAATTGTAGAATTCAATCTGCTTCTTAAATTAGAGAATTCAACCTGCTTCTCAAATCGGAGAATACAACCTGCTTCATATTGGAGAATTCAATCTGCTTCTAAAATTGAAGAATTTACCTGCTTCTCAAATTGGAGAATTCCACCTGCTTCTCAAATTGGATAATTCAACCTGCTTCTCAAATTGGAGAATTCAACCTGCTTCTCAAATTGGAGAATTCAACCTGCATCTCAAATTGTAGAATTCAACCTTTTTTAAATTGGAGAATACAACCTAATTCTTAAATTGTAGAATTCAATTTTCTTCTTAAATTGTAAAAATCAATCTGCTTCTAAAATTGAAGAATTCAACCTGCTTCTCAATTCGGAGAATTCAACCTGCTTCTCAAATTGGAGAATTCAACTTGCATCTCAAATTGTAGAATTTAATCTGCTTCTCAAATTAGAGAATTTAACCTGCTTCTCAAATTATAGAATTCAACCTGCTTGAAATTGGAGAATTCAACCTGCATCTTAAATGTTGAAAATTCAACCTGCTTCTTAAATTGGAGAATTCAACCTGCATCTCAATTTGTAGAATTCAATCTGCTTTTTAAATTGTAGAATTCAAACTGCGTCTTAAATTGGAAAATTTAACCTGCTTCTTAAATTCGAGAATTATTCTTGCTTCTCAAATTGGAGAATTCAACCTGCTTTTTAAATTTGAGAATTCAACCTGCATCTCAAATTGTAGAATTCAAACTGCTTCTCAAATTGGAGAATTCAATCTGCTTCTCAAATTGGAGAATTCAACCTGCTTCTCAAATTAGAGAATTCAACCTGCTTCTCAAATGTGAGAATTCAACCTGCTTCTCAAATTGTAGAATTCAATCTGCTTCTCAAATTGGAGAATTCAACCTGTTTCTCAAATTGTAGAATTCAATTTGCTTCTCAATTTGAGGAATTTAACCTGCTTCTCAAATTGGAGAATGCAACCTGCATCCCAAATTGTAGAATTTAACCTGCTTCTCAAATTGAAGTTTTCAACCTGCTTCTCAAATTGTAAAATTCAATCTGCTTCTCAAATTGTAGAATTCAACCTGCTTCTCAAATTGTAGAATTCAATCTGCTTTTCGAATTGGAGAATTCAACCTGCTTCTTAAATTGTAGAATTCAAATTGCTTCTCAAATTGTAGAATTCAATCTGCTTCTCAAATTGGAGAATTTAACCTGCTTCTCAAATTGTCGAATTCAACCTGCTTCTCAAATTGAAGAATTTAACCTGCTTCTCAAATTGGAGAATTCAACCTGCTTCTCAAATTGGAGAATAAAACCGGCTTCAAATTGGAGAATTCAACCTGCTTTTCAAATTGGAGAATTCAACCTGCTTCTCAAATTGGAGAATTCAACCTGTTTCTCAAATTGTAGAATTCAATTTGCTTCTCAATTTGAGGAATTTAACCTGCTTCTCAAATTGGAGAATGCAACCTGCATCTCAAATTAGAGAATTCAACCTGCTTCTCAAATTGAAGAATTCAACCTGAATCTCAAATTGTAGAATTCAATCTGTAACTCAAATTGTAGAATTCAATCTGCTTCTCAAATTAGAGAATTCAACCTGCTTCTCAAATTGGAGAATACAACCTGCTTCAAATTGGAGAATTCAACCTGCTTCTCAAATTGAAGAATTCAACATTGATCGTTAATTGTAGAATTCAGTCTGCTTCCCAAATTCGAGAATTCAACCTGCTTCTCAAATTGGAGAATTCAACCTGCATCTCAAATTGAAGAATTCAACCTGCTTCTCAAATTCGAGAATTAAACCTGCTTCTCAAATTGAGGAATTCAACCTGCTTCTAAAATTGAAGAATTCAACATTCATCGTTAATTGTAGAATTCATTCTGCTTCTCAAATTGGAGAGTTAACCTGCTTCTCAAATTGGAGAATTCAACCTGCTTCGCAAATTGTAAAATTCAATCTGCTTCTCAAATTGTAGAATTCAACCTGTTTCTCGAATTGAAGAATTCAACCTGCTTCTCAAATTGTAGAATTGAATCTGCTTCTCGAATTGGAGAATTCAACCTGCTTCTTAAATTGTAGAATTCAAATTGCTTCTCAAATTGTAGAATTCAATCGACTTCTCAAATTGGAGAATTTAACCTGCTTCTCAAATTGGAGAATTCAACCTGCTTCTCAAATTGGAGAATTTAACCTGCTTCTCAAATTGGAGAATTCAATATACTTCTCAAATTGGAGAATTCAACCTGCATCTCAAATTGTAAAATTCAACATGCTTTTCAAATTAGGGAATACAACCTGCTTCTTAAATTGTCGAATTCAATTTTCTTTTCAAATTGTAAAATTCAATCTGCTTCTCAAATTAAGGAATTCAACCTGCTTGTCAATTCGGAGAATACAATCTGCATCTCAAATTGGAGAATTCAACCTGCTTCTCAAATTGGAGAATTCACCCTGCATCTCAAATTGTAGAATTCAATCTGCATCTCAAATTGTAGAATTCAATCAGCTTCTCAAATTAGAGATTTCAACCTGCTTCTCAAATTGAAGAATAAAACCGGCTTCAAATTGGAGAATTCAACCTGCTTTTCAAATTGGAGAATTCAACCTGCATCTTAAATTGTAGAATTCAATCTGCAACTTAAATTGTAGAATTCAATCTGCTTCTTAAATTAGAGAATTCAACCTGCTTCTCAAATCGGAGAATACAACCTGCTTCATATTGGAGAATTCAATCTGCTTCTAAAATTGAAGAATTTACCTGCTTCTCAAATTGGAGAATTCCACCTGCTTCTCAAATTGGATAATTCAACCTGCTTCTCAAATTGGAAAATTCAACCTGCTTCTTAAATTGGAGAATTCAACCTGCATCTCAAATTGTAGAATTCAACCTTTTTTAAATTGGAGAATACAACCTAATTCTTAAATTGTAGAATTCAATTTGCTTCTTAAATTGTAAAAATCAATCTGCTTCTCAAATTGAAGAATTCAACCTGCTTCTCAATTCGGAGAATTCAACCTGCTTCTCAAATTGGAGAATTCAACTTGCATCTCAAATTGTAGAATTCAATCTACATCTCAAATTGTAGAATTTAATCTGCTTCTCAAATTAGAGAATTTAACCTGCTTCTCAAATTATAGAATTCAACCTGCTTGAAATTGGAGAATTCAACCTGCATCTTAAATGTTGAAAATTCAACCTGCTTCTTAAATTGGAGAATTCAACCTGTATCTCAATTTGTAGAATTCAATCTGCTTTTTAAATTGTAGAATTCAAACTGAATCTTAAATTGGAAAATTTAACCTGCATCTTAAATTCGAGAATTATTCTTGTTTCTCAAATTGGAGAATTCAACCTGTTTTTTAAATTTAAAAATTCAACCTGCATTTCAAATTGTAGAATTCAACCTGCATCTCAAATTGGAGAATTCAATCTGCTTCTCAAATTGGAGAATTCAACCTGCTTCTCAAATTAGAGAATTCAACCTGCTTCTCAAATGTGAGAATTAAACCTGCTTCTCAAATTGGGGAATTCAACCTGCTTCTCAAATTGAAGAATTCAACATTCATCGTTAATTGTAGAATTCAATCTGCTTCTCAAATTGGAGAATTCAACCTGCTTCTCAAATTGGAGAATTCAACCTGCATCTCAAATTGGAGAATTCAACCTGCTTCTCAAATTGGAGAATTTAACCTGCATCTCAAATTGTAGAGTTCAATCTGCTGTTTAAATTGGAGAATTCAACCTGCTTCTTAAATTCGAGAGTTCAACCTGCTTCAAATTGGAGGATTCAATCTGCTTCTCAAATTGGAGAATTTAATTTGCTTCTCAAATTGGAGATTTCAACCTGCATCTTAAATTGTAGAATTGAATTTGTTTCGCAAATTTCTCAAATTGGAGAATTCAACCTGATTCTCAAATTGGAGAATTCAACTTGTTCTCAAATTGAGGAATTTAACCTGCTTCTCAAATTGGAGAAATCAACCTGCATCCCAATTTCTAGAATAAAACCTGCTTCTCAAATTAGAAGAATTCAACCTGCTTCTTAAATTGTAAAATTCAATCTGCTTCTCAAATTGTAGAATTCAACCTGCTTCTCGAATTAGAGAATTCAACCTGCTTCTCAAATTGTAGAATTCAATCTGCTTTTCGAATTGGAGAATTCAACCTGCTTCTTAAATTGTAGAATTCAAATTGCTCTTCAAATTGTAGAATTCAATCTGCTTCTCAAATTAGAGAATTTAACCTGCTTCTCAAATTGGAGAATTTAACCTGCTTCTCAAATTGAAGAATTCAACCTGCTTCTCAAATTGGAGAATTCAACTTGCTTCTCAAATTGGAGAATTTAACCTGCATCTCAAATTGTAGAATTCAACCTTTTTTCAAATTGGAGAATACAACCTGCTTCTAAAATTGTAGAATTCAATTTACTTCCTAAATTGTAAAAATCAATCTGCTTCTCAAATTGAAGAATTCAACCTGCTTCTCAATTCGGAGAATTTAACCTGCATCTTAAATTGGAGTATTCAACCTGCTTCTCAAAGTGGAGAATTCAACCTGCATCTTAAATTGACGAATTCAATCTGCATCTCAAATTGTAGAATTACATCTACTTCTCAAATAGAAGAATTTAACCTGCTTCTCAAATTGGAGTATTCAACCTGCTTCAAATTAGAGAATTTATTCTGCTTCTCAAATTGGAGAATTCAACCTGCTTCTCAAATTGGATAATTCAACCTGCATCTCAAAGTGTAGAAGTCCATTTGCTTCTCAAATTGGAGAATTCGACCTGCTTCTCAAATTGAAGAATTCAACCTGCTTCTATAATTGAGAAATTCAATTTGCTTCTCAAATTGAAGAATTCAACCTGCATCCTAAATTGTAGAATTCAACCTGCTTCTCAAATTGTAGAATTCAATCTCCTTTTCAAATTTTAGAATTCAACCTGCTTTTCGAATTGAAGAATTCAACCTGCTTCTAAAATTGTAGAATTCAACCTGCATCTGAAATTGAAGAATTTAATCTGCTTCTCAAATTTGAGAATTCAACCTGCTTCTTGAATTGGAGAATTCAACCTGCATCTCAAATTTGAGAATTCAACCTGCTTCTCAAATTGGAGAATTCAACCTGTATCTCAATTTGTAGAATTCAATCTGCTTTTCAAATTGTAGAATTCAAACTGCTTCTCACATTCGAGAATTCAACCTGCTTCTCAAATTCAAAAATTCTTCTTGCTTCTCAAATTCGAGAATTCAACCTGCTTCTCAAATTGGAGAATTCAACCTGCATCTCAAATTGTAGAATTCAACCTGCTTCTCAAATTGGAGCATTCAATCTGCTTCTCAAATTAGAGAATTCAACCTACTTCTCAAATTAGATAATTCAACCTCCTTCTTAAATTCGAGAATTAAACCTGCTTGTCAAATTGGGAAATTCAACCTGCTTCTAAAATTGAAGAATTCAACATTCATCGTTAATTGTAGAATTCAACCTGCTTCTCAAATTGAGGAATTTAACCTACTTCTCAAATTTGAGAATTCAAACTGCATCCCAAATTGTAGAATTCAACCTGCTTTTCAAATTGGAGAATTCAACCTGCTTCTCAAATTGTAGAATTCAATCTGCTTCTCAAATTGTAGAATTTAACCTGCTTCTCGAATTGAAGAATTCAACCTGCTTCTCGAATTGAAGAATTCAACCTGCTTCTCAAATCTTAGAATTCAACCTGCTCCACAAATCGGAGAATTCAACCTACATCTCAAATTGTAGAATTCAACCTGCTTTTAAAATTGGAGAATTCAACCGACTTTTCAAATTGTAGAATTTAATCTGTTTCTCAAATTGGAGAATTCAAGCTGCTTCTCAAATTGGAGAATTCAACCTTCTTCTTAAATTCAAGAATTCTCCTTGCTTCTCAAATTGGAGAATTTAACCTCCTTCTCAAATTGGCGAAATTAACCTGCTTCTGAAATTGGAGAATGCAACCTGCATCTCAAATTGTGGAATTCAACCTGCGCTAAGAATTGAAGCATTCAATCTGCTTCTCAAATTGGAGAATTCAGCCTGCTTCTCAAATTTGAGAATTGAACCTGCTTCTCAAATTTGGGAGTTTAACCTGCTTCTCAAATTGAAGAATTCCACCTGCATCTTAAATTGTAAAATTTAATCTGCTTCTCAAATTCAACAATTCAACCTGCTTCTCAAATTGGAGAATTCAACATGCTACTCAAATTAGAGAATTTAACCTGCTACTCAAATTAAAGAATTCGACCTGCATCTCACATTGTAGAATTTAATCTGCTTTTTATTTTGGAGAATTCAACCTGGTTCTGAAATTGGAGAATTCAACCTGCTTCTCAAATTGAAGAATTTAACCAGCATCTTAAATTGTAGAATTCAATCTGCTTCTCAAATTGGAGAATTCAACCTGCTTCTCAATTTAGAGAATTCAACCTGCATCTCAAATTGTAGAATTCAATTTGTTTCTTAAATTTCTCAAATGGGAAAATTCAACCTGCTTCTCAAATTGGAGAATTGAACCTGCTTCTCAAATTGGAATATTCAACCTGCTTCTCAAATTGAGGAATTCAACCTGCTTTTCAAACTGGAGAATTCAACCTTCATTCCAAAGTGTCTTATTCAACCTGCTTCTTAAATTGGAGAATTCAAACTGCTTCTCAAATTGTAGAATTCAATCTGCTTTTCAAGTTGTAGAATTCAACCTGCTTCTCGAATTAGAGAATTCAACCTGCTTCTGAAATTGTAGAATTCAATCTGCTTCTCAAATTGGAGAATTCAACCTGTTTCTCAAATTGTAGAATTCAATTTGCTTCTCAATTTGAGGAATTCAACCTGCTTCTCAAATTGGAGAATGCAACCTGCATCCCAAATTGTAGAATTTAACCTGCTTCTCAAATTGAAGATTTCAACCTGCTTCTCAAATTGTAAAATTCAATCTGCTTCTCAAATTGTAGAATTCAACCTGCTTCTCGAATTAAAGAATTCAACCTGCTTCTCAAATTGTAGAATTCAATCTGGTTTTCGAATTGGAGAATTCAACCTGCTTCTTAAATTGTAGAATTCAAATTGCTTCTCAAATTGTAGAATTCAATCTGCTTCTCAAATTGGAGAATTTAACCTGCTTCTTAAATTGTCGAATTCAACCTGCTTCTCAAATTGAGGAATTTAACCTGCTTCTCAAATTGGAGAATTCAACCTGCTTCTCAAATAGGAAAATTCAACCTGCATCTCAAATTGTAGAATTCAACCTGCTTTTCAAATTAGGGAATACAACTTGCTTCTTAAATTGTAGAATTCAATTTTCTTTTTAAATTGTAAAATTCAATCTGCTTCTCAAATTAAGGAATTCAACCTGCTTCTCAATTCGGAGAAAACAACCTGCATCTCAAATTAGAGAATTCAACCTGCTTCTCAAATTGAAGAATTCAACCTGAATCTCAAATTGTAGAATTCAATCTGTAACTCAAATTGTAGAATTCAATCTGCTTCTCAAATTAGAGAATTCAACCTGCTTCTCAAATTGGAGAATACAACCTGCTTCAAATTGGAGAATTCAACCTGCTTCTCAAATTGAAGAATTCAACATTGATCGTTAATTGTAGAATTCAGTCTGCTTCTCAAATTGGAGAATTCAACCTGCTTCTCAAATTGGAGAATTGAACCTGCTTCTCAAATTTGGGAGTTTAACCTGCTTCTCAAATTGAAGAATTCCACCTGCATCTTAAATTGTAAAATTCAATCTGCTTCTCAAATTCAACAATTCAACCTGCTTCTCAAATTGGAGAATTCAACCTGCTACTCAAATTAGAGAATTTAACCTGCTACTCAAATTAGAGAATTCGACCTGCATCTCAAATTGTAGAATTCAATCTGCTTTTTATTTTGGAGAATTCAACCTGGTTCTGAAATTGGAGAATTCAACCTGCTTCTCAAATTGAAGAATTTAACCAGCATCTTAAATTGTAGAATTCAATCTGCTTCTCAAATTGGAGAATTCAACCTGCTTTTCAATTTGGAGAATTCAACCTGCATCTCAAATTGTAGAATTCAATTTGTTTCTTAAATTTCTCAAATAGGAAAATTCAACCTGCTTCTCAAATTGGAGAATTGAACCTGCTTCTCAAATTGGAATATTCAACCTGCTTCTCAAATTGAGGAATTCAACCTGCTTTTCAAACTGGAGAATTCAACCTTCATTCCAAAGTGTCTTATTCAACCTGCTTCTTAAATTGGAGAATTCAAACTGCTTCTCAAATTGTAGAATTCAATCTGCTTTTCAAGTTGTAGAATTCAACCTGCTTCTCGAATTAGAGAATTCAACCTGCTTCTCAAATTGTAGAATTCAATCTGCTTCTCAAATTGGAGAATTCAACCTGTTTCTCAAATTGTAGAATTCAATTTGCTTCTCAATTTGAGGAATTCAACCTGCTTCTCAAATTGTAGAATTCAATCTGCTTTTCAAGTTGTAGAATTCAACCTGCTTCTCAAATTGTAGAATTCAATCTGCTTCTCAAATTGGAGAATTCAACCTGTTTCCAAAATTGTAGAATTCAATTTGCTTCTCAATTTGAGGAATTCAACCTGCTTCTCAAATTGGAGAATGCAACCTGCATCCCAAATTGTAGAATTTAACCTGCTTCTCAAATTAAAGATTTCAACCTGCTTCTCAAATTGTAAAATTCAATCTGCTTCTCAAATTGGTGAATTTAACCTGCTTCTCAAATTGTCGAATTCAACCTGCTTCTCAAATTGAGGAATTTAACCTGCTTCTCAAATTGGAGAATTCAACCTGCTTCTCAAATAGGAAAATTCCAACTGCATCTCAAATTAGAGAATTCAACCTGCTTTTCAAATTAGGGAATACAACTTGCTTCTTAAATTGTAGAATTCAATTTTCTTTTTAAATTGTAAAATTCAATCTGCTTCTCAAATTAAGGAATTCAACCTGCTTCTCAATTCGGAGAAAACAACCTGCATCTCAAATTAGAGAATTCAACCTGCTTCTCAAATTGAAGAATTCAACCTGAATCTCAAATTGTATAATTCCATCTGTAACTCAAATTGTAGAATTCAATCTGCTTCTCAAATTAGAGAATTCAACCTGCTTCTCAAATTGGAGAATACAACCTGCTTCAAATTGGAGAATTCAACCTGCTTCTCAAATTGAAGAATTCAACATTGATCGTTAATTGTAGAATTCAGTCTGCTTCTCAAATTGGAGAATTCAACCTGCTTCTCAAATTGGAGAATTCAACCTGCATCTCAAATTGAAGAATTCAACCTGCTTCTCAAATTCGAGAATTAAACCTGCTTCTCAAATTGAGGAATTCAACCTGCTTCTCAAATTGAAGAATTCAACATTTATCGTTAATTGTAGAATTCATTCTGCTTCTCAAATTGGAGAGTTAACCTGCTTCTCAAATTGGAGAATTCAACCTGCACCTTAAATTAGAGAATTCAACCTGCTTCTCAAATTGGAGAATTCAACCTGCATCTCAAATTGTAGAGTTCAATCTGCTTTTCAAATTGGAGAATTCAACCTGGTTCTAAAATTAGAGAAATCAACCTGCTTCTCAAATTTGAGAATTCAACCTGCTTCAAATTGGAGAATTCAATCTGCTTCTCAAATTGGAGAATTCAACCTGCTTCTCAAATTGGAGATTTCAACCTGCATCTCAAATTGTAGAATTCAATTTGTTTCTTTAAATTTCTCAAATTGGAGAAATCAACCTGCTTCTCAAATTGGAGAATTCAACCTGCTTCTCAAATTGGAGAATTCAACATGCTTCTCAAATTGAGGAATTCAACCTGCTTTTCAAATTGGAGAATTCAACCTGCATCCCAAATTGGAGAATTCAACCTGCTTCTCGAATTGGAGAATTCAACCTGCTTCTCAAATTGTGAAATTCAATCTGCTTCTCAAATTGTAGAATTCAACCTGTTTCTCGAATTGAAGAATTTAACCTGCTTCTCAAATTGTAGAATTGAATCTGCTTCTCGAATTGGAGAATTCAACCTGCTTCTCAAATTGTAGAATTCAAATTGCTTCTCAAATTGTAGAATTCAATCGACTTCTCAAATTGGCGAATTTAACCTGCTTCTCAAATTGGAGAATTCAATATACTTCTCAAATTGGAGAATTCAACCTGCATCTCAAATTGTAAAATTCAACATGCTTTTCAAATTAGGGAATACAACCTGCTTCTTAAATTGTCGAATTCAATTTTCTTTTCAAATTGTAAAATTCAATCTGCTTCTCAAATTAAGGAATTCAACCTGCTTGTCAATTCGGAGAATACAATCTGCATCTCAAATTGGAGAATTCAACCTGCTTCTCAAATTGGAGAATTCACCCTGCATCTCAAATTGTAGAATTCAATCTGCATCTCAAATTGTAGAATTCAATCAGCTTCTCAAATTAGAGATTTCAACCTGCTTCTCAAATTGGAGAATAAAACCGGCTTCAAATTGGAGAATTCAACCTGCTTTTCAAATTGGAGAATTCAACCTGCATCTCAAATTGTAGAATTCAATCTGCAACTTAAATTGTAGAATTCAATCTGCTTCTTAAATTAGAGAATTCAACCTGCTTCTCAAATCGGAGAATACAACCTGCTTCATATTGGAGAATTCAATCTGCTTCTAAAATTAAAGAATTTACCTGCTTCTCAAATTGGAGAATTACACCTGCTTCTCAAATTGGAGAATTCAACCTGCTTCTCAAATTGGAGAATTTAACCTGCCTCTCAAATTGGAGAATTCAACCTGGATCTCAAATTGTAGAATTCAACCTTTTTTAAATTGGAGAATACAACCTAATTCTTAAATTGTAGAATTCAATTTTCTTCTTAAATTGTAAAAATCAATCTGCTTCTCAAATTGAAGAATTCAACCTGCTTCTCAATTCGGAGAATTCAACCTGCTTCTCAAATTGGAGAATTCAACTTGCATCTCAAATTGTAGAATTCAATCTACATCTCAAATTGTAGAATTTAATCTGCTTCTCAAATTAGAGAATTTAACCTGCTTCTCAAATTATAAAATTCAACCTGCTTGAAATTGGAGAATTCAACCTGCATCTTAAATGTTGAAAATTCAACCTGCTTCTTAAATTGGAGAATTCAACCTGCATCTCAATTTGTAGAATTCAATCTGCTTTTTAAATTGTAGAATTCAAACTGCGTCTTAAATTGGAAAATTTAACCTGCTTCTTAAATTCGAGAATTATTCTTGCTTTTCAAATTGGAGAATTCAACCTGCTTTTTAAATTTGAGAATTCAACCTGCATCTCAAATTGTAGAATTCAACCTGCTTCTCAAATTGGAGAATTCAATCTGCTTCTCAAATTGGAGAATTCAACCTGCTTCTCAAATTAGAGAATTCAACCTGCTTCTCAAATGTGAGAATTCAACCTGCTTCTCAAATTGTAGAATTCAATCTGCTTCTCAAATTGGAGAATTCAACCTGTTTCTCAAATTGTAGAATTCAATTTGCTTCTCAATTTGAGGAATTCAACCTGCTTCTCAAATTGGAGAATGCAACCTGCATGCCAAATTGTAGAATTTAACCTGCTTCTCAAATTGAAGATTTCAACCTGCTTCTCAAATTGAAAAATTCAATCTGCTTCTTAAATTGTAGAATTCAACCTGCTTCTCGAATTAAAGAATTCAACCTGCTTCTCAAATTGTAGAATTCAATCTGCTTTTCGAATTGGAGAATTCAACCTGCTTCTTAAATTGTAGAATTCAAATTGCTTCTCAAATTGTAGAATTCAATCTGCTTCTCAAATTGGAGAATTTAACCTGCTTCTGAAAATTGTCGAATTCAACCTGCTTCTCAAATTGAAGAATTTAACCTGCTTCTCAAATTGAAGAATTCAACCTGCTTCTCAAATAGGAAAATTCCACCTGCATCTCAAATTGTAGAATTCAACCTGCTTTTCAAATTAGGGAATACAACTTGCTTCTTAAATTGTAGAATTTAATTTTCTTTTTAAATTGTAAAATTCAATCTGCTTCTCAAATTAAAGAATTCAACCTGCTTCTCAATTCGGAGAAAACAACCTGCATCTCAAATTAGAGAATTCAACCTGCTTCTCAAATTGAAGAATTCAACCTGAATCTCAAATTGTAGAATTCAATCTGTAACTCAAATTGTAGAATTCAATCTGCTTCTCAAATTAGAGAATTCAACCTGCTTCTCAAATTGGAGAATACAACCTGCTTCAAATTGGAGAATTCAACCTGCTTCTCAAATTGAAGAATTCAACATTGATCGTTAATTGTAGAATTCAGTCTGCTTCTCAAATTGGAGAATTCAACCTGCTTCTCAAATTGGAGAATTCAACCTGCATCTCAAATTGAAGAATTCAACCTGCTTCTCAAATTCGAGAATTAAACCTGCTTCTCAAATTGAGGAATTCAACCTGCTTCTAAAATTGAAGAATTCAACATTCATCGTTAATTGTAGAATTCATTCTGCTTCTCAAATTGGAGAGTTAACCTGCTTCTCAAATTGGAGAATTTAACCTGCTTCTCAAATTGTAAAATTCAATCTGCTTCTCAAATTGTAGAATTCAACCTGTTTCTCGAATTGAAGAATTCAACCTGCTTCTCAAATTGTAGAATTGAATCTGCTTCTCGAATTGGAGAATTCAACCTGCTTCTTAAATTGTAGAATTCAAATTGCTTCTCAAATTGTAGAATTCAATCGACTTCTCAAATTGGAGAATTTAACCTGCTTCTCAAATTGGAGAATTCAACCTGCTTCTCAAATTGGAGAATTTAACCTGCTTCTCAAATTGGAGAATTCAATATACTTCTCAAATTGGAGAATTCAACCTGCATCTCAAATTGTAAAATTCAACATGCTTTTCAAATTAGGGAATACAACCTGCTTCTTAAATTGTCGAATTCAATTTTCTTTTCAAATTGTAAAATTCAATCTGCTTCTCAAATTAAGGAATTCAACCTGCTTGTCAATTCGGAGAATACAATCTGCATCTCAAATTGGAGAATTCAACCTGCTTCTCAAATTGGAGAATTCACCCTGCATCTCAAATTGTAGAATTCAATCTGCATCTCAAATTGTAGAATTCATTCAGCTTCTCAAATTAGAGATTTCAACCTGCTTCTCAAATTGGAGAATAAAACCGGCTTCAAATTGGAGAATTCAACCTGCTTTTCAAATTGGAGAATTCAACCTGCATCTTAAATTGTAGAATTCAATCTGCAACTTAAATTGTAGAATTCAATCTGCTTCTTAAATTAGAGAATTCAACCTGCTTCTCAAATCGGAGAATACAACCTGCTTCATATTGGAGAATTCAATCTGCTTCTAAAATTGAAGAATTTACCTGCTTCTCAAATTGGAGAATTCCACCTGCTTCTCAAATTGGATAATTCAACCTGCTTCTCAAATTGGAGAATTCAACCTGCTTCTCAAATTGGAGAATTCAACCTGCATCTCAAATGTGAGAATTAAACCTGCTTCTCAAATTGGGGAATTCAACCTGCTTCTCAAATTGAAGAATTCAACATTCATCGTTAATTGTAGAATTCAATCTGCTTCTCAAATTGGAGAATTCAACCTGCTTCTCAAATTGGAGAATTCAACTTGTTCTCAAATTGAGGAATTTAACCTGCTTCTTAAATTGGAGAAATCAACCTGCATCCCAAATTGTAGAATAAAACCTGCTTCTCAAATTAGAAGAATTCAACCTGCTTCTTAAATTGTAAAATTCAATCTGCTTCTCAAATTGTAGAATTCAACCTGCTTCTCGAATTAGAGAATTCAACCTGCTTCTCAAATTGTAGAATTCAATCTGCTTTTCGAATTGGAGAATTCAACCTGCTTCTTAAATTGTAGAATTCAAATTGCTTCTCAAATTGTAGAATTCAATCTGCTTCTCAAATTAGAGAATTTAACCTGCTTCTCAAATTGGAGAATTTAACCTGCTTCTCAAATTGAAGAATTCAACCTGCTTCTCAAATTGGAGAATTTAACCTGCATCTCAAATTGTAGAGTTCAATCTGCTGTTTAAATTGGAGAATTCAACCTGCTTCTTAAATTCGAGAGTTCAACCTGCTTCAAATTGGAGGATTCAATCTGCTTCTCAAATTGGAGAATTTAATTTGCTTCTCAAATTGGAGATTTCAACCTGCATCTTAAATTGTAGAATTGAATTTGTTTCGCAAATTTCTCAAATTGGAGAATTCAACCTGATTCTCAAATTGGAGAATTCAACTTGTTCTCAAATTGAGGAATTTAACCTGCTTCTTAAATTGGAGAAATCAACCTGCATCCCAAATTGTAGAATAAAACCTGCTTCTCAAATTAGAAGAATTCAACCTGCTTCTTAAATTGTAAAATTCAATCTGCTTCTCAAATTGTAGAATTCAACCTGCTTCTCGAATTAGAGAATTCAACCTGCTTCTCAAATTGTAGAATTCAATCTGCTTTTCGAATTGGAGAATTCAACCTGCTTCTTAAATTGTAGAATTCAAATTGCTTCTCAAATTGTAGAATTCAATCTGCTTCTCAAATTAGAGAATTTAACCTGCTTCTCAAATTGGAGAATTTAACCTGCTTCTCAAATTGAAGAATTCAACCTGCTTCTCAAATTGGAGAATTCAACTTGCTTCTCAAATTGGAGAATTTAACCTGCATCTCAAATTGTAGAATTCAACCTTTTTTCAAATTGGAGAATACAACCTGCTTCTAAAATTGTAGAATTCAATTTACTTCCTAAATTGTAAAAATCAATCTGCTTCTCAAATTGAAGAATTCAACCTGCTTCTCAATTCGGAGAATTTAACCTGCATCTTAAATTGGAGTATTCAACCTGCTTCTCAAAGTGGAGAATTCAACCTGCATCTTAAATTGACGAATTCAATCTGCATCTCAAATTGTAGAATTACATCTACTTCTCAAATAGAAGAATTTAACCTGCTTCTCAAATTGGAGTATTCAACCTGCTTCAAATTAAAGAATTTATTCTGCTTCTCAAATTGGAGAATTCAACCTGCTTCTCAAATTGGATAATTCAACCTGCATCTCAAAGTGTAGAAGTCCATTTGCTTCTCAAATTGGAGAATTCGACCTGCTTCTCAAATTGAAGAATTCAACCTGCTTCTATAATTGAGAAATTCAATTTGCTTCTCAAATTGAAGAATTCAACCTGCATCCTAAATTGTAGAATTCAACCTGCTTCTCAAATTGTAGAATTCAATCTCCTTCTCAAATTTTAGAATTCAACCTGCTTTTCGAATTGAAGAATTCAACCTGCTTCTCAAATTGTAGAATTCAACCTGCATCTCAAATTGAAGAATTTAATCTGCTTCTCAAATTTGAGAATTCAACCTGCTTCTTGAATTGGAGAATTCAACCTGCATCTCAAATTTGAGAATTCAACCTGCTTCATATTGGAGAATTCAATCTGCTTCTAAAATTGAAGAATTTACCTGCTTCTCAAATTGGAGAATTCCACCTGCTTCTCAAATTGGATAATTCAACCTGCTTCTCAAATTGGAGAATTCAACCTGCTTCTCAAATTGGAGAATTCAACCTGCATCTCAAATGTGAGAATTAAACCTGCTTCTCAAATTGGGGAATTCAACCTGCTTCTCAAATTGAAGAATTCAACATTCATCGTTAATTGTAGAATTCAATCTGCTTCTCAAATTGGAGAATTCAACCTGCTTCTCAAATTGGAGAATTCAACTTGTTCTCAAATTGAGGAATTTAACCTGCTTCTTAAATTGGAGAAATCAACCTGCATCCCAAATTGTAGAATAAAACCTGCTTCTCAAATTAGAAGAATTCAACCTGCTTCTTAAATTGTAAAATTCAATCTGCTTCTCAAATTGTAGAATTCAACCTGCTTCTCGAATTAGAGAATTCAACCTGCTTCTCAAATTGTAGAATTCAATCTGCTTTTCGAATTGGAGAATTCAACCTGCTTCTTAAATTGTAGAATTCAAATTGCTTCTCAAATTGTAGAATTCAATCTGCTTCTCAAATTAGAGAATTTAACCTGCTTCTCAAATTGGAGAATTTAACCTGCTTCTCAAATTGAAGAATTCAACCTGCTTCTCAAATTGGAGAATTTAACCTGCATCTCAAATTGTAGAGTTCAATCTGCTGTTTAAATTGGAGAATTCAACCTGCTTCTTAAATTCGAGAGTTCAACCTGCTTCAAATTGGAGGATTCAATCTGCTTCTCAAATTTGAGAATTTAATTTGCTTCTCAAATTGGAGATTTCAACCTGCATCTTAAATTGTAGAATTGAATTTGTTTCGCAAATTTCTCAAATTGGAGAATTCAACCTGATTCTCAAATTGGAGAATTCAACTTGTTCTCAAATTGAGGAATTTAACCTGCTTCTTAAATTGGAGAAATCAACCTGCATCCCAAATTGTAGAATAAAACCTGCTTCTCAAATTAGAAGAATTCAACCTGCTTCTTAAATTGTAAAATTCAATCTGCTTCTCAAATTGTAGAATTCAACCTGCTTCTCGAATTAGAGAATTCAACCTGCTTCTCAAATTGTAGAATTCAATCTGCTTTTCGAATTGGAGAATTCAACCTGCTTCTTAAATTGTAGAATTCAAATTGCTTCTCAAATTGTAGAATTCAATCTGCTTCTCAAATTAGAGAATTTAACCTGCTTCTCAAATTGGAGAATTTAACCTGCTTCTCAAATTGAAGAATTCAACCTGCTTCTCAAATTGGAGAATTCAACTTGCTTCTCAAATTGGAGAATTTAACCTGCATCTCAAATTGTAGAATTCAACCTTTTTTCAAATTGGAGAATACAACCTGCTTCTAAAATTGTAGAATTCAATTTACTTCCTAAATTGTAAAAATCAATCTGCTTCTCAAATTGAAGAATTCAACCTGCTTCTCAATTCGGAGAATTTAACCTGCATCTTAAATTGGAGTATTCAACCTGCTTCTCAAAGTGGAGAATTCAACCTGCATCTTAAATTGACGAATTCAATCTGCATCTCAAATTGTAGAATTACATCTACTTCTCAAATAGAAGAATTTAACCTGCTTCTCAAATTGGAGTATTCAACCTGCTTCAAATTAAAGAATTTATTCTGCTTCCAAAATTGGAGAATTCAACCTGCTTCTCAAATTGGATAATTCAACCTGCATCTCAAAGTGTAGAAGTCCATTTGCTTCTCAAATTGGAGAATTCGACCTGCTTCTCAAATTGAAGAATTCAACCTGCTTCTATAATTGAGAAATTCAATTTGCTTCTCAAATTGAAGAATTCAACCTGCATCCTAAATTGTAGAATTCAACCTGCTTCTCAAATTGTAGAATTCAATCTCCTTCTCAAATTTTAGAATTCAACCTGCTTTTCGAATTGAAGAATTCAACCTGCTTCTCAAATTGTAGAATTCAACCTGCATCTCAAATTGAAGAATTTAATCTGCTTCTCAAATTTGAGAATTCAACCTGCTTCTTGAATTGGAGAATTCAACCTGCATCTCAAATTTGAGAATTCAACCTGCTTCTCAAATTGGAGAATTCAACCTGTATCTCAATTTGTAGAATTCAATCTGCTTTTCAAATTGTAGAATTCAAACTGCTTCTCACATTCGAGAATTCAACCTGCTTCTCAAATTCGAGAATTCTTCTTGCTTCTCAAATTCGAGAATTCAACCTGCTTCTCAAATTTGAGAATTTAACTTGCTTCTCAAATTGGAGAATTCAACCTGCATCTCAAATTGTAGAATTCATCCTGCTTCTCAAATTGGAGCATTCAATCTGCTTCTCAAATTAGAGAATTCAACCTACTTCTCAAATTAGAGAATTCAACCTCCTTCTTAAATTCGAGAATTAAACCTGCTTGTCAAATTGGGGAATTCAACCTGCTTCTAAAATTGAAGAATTCAACATTCATCGTTAATTGTAGAATTCAACCTGCTTCTCAAATTGAGGAATTTAACCTACTTCTCAAATTTGAGAATTCAAACTGCATCCCAAATTGTAGAATTCAACCTGCTTTTCAAATTGGAGAATTCAACCTGCTTCTCAAATTGTAGAATTCAATCTGCTTCTCAAATTGTAGAATTTAACCTGCTTCTCGAATTGAAGAATTCAACCTGCTTCTCGAATTGAAGAATTCAACCTGCTTCTCAAATCTTAGAATTCAACCTGCTCCACAAATCGGAAAATTCAACCTACATCTCAAATTGTAGAATTCAACCTGCTTTTAAAATTGGAGAATTCAACCGACTTTTCAAATTGTAGAATTTAATCTGTTTCTCAAATTGGAGAATTCAACCTGCTTCTCAAATTGGAGAATTCAACCTTCTTCTTAAATTCAAGAATTCTCCTTGCTTCTCAAATTGGAGAATTCAACCTGCTTCTCAAATTGGAGAAATTAACCTGCTTCTGAAATTGGAGAATGCAACCTGCATCTCAAATTGTGGAATTCAACCTGCGCTAAGAATTGAAGCATTCAATCTGCTTCTCAAATTGGAGAATTCAGCCTGCTTCTCAAATTAGAGAATTGAACCTGCTTCTCAAATTTGGGAGTTTAACCTGCTTCTCAAATTGAAGAATTCCACCTGCATCTTAAATTGTAAAATTTAATCTGCTTCTCAAATTCAACAATTCAACCTGCTTCTCAAATTGGAGAATACAACCTGCTTCTAAAATTGTAGAATTCAATTTACTTCCTAAATTGTAAAAATCAATCTGCTTCTCAAATTGAAGAATTCAACCTGCTTCTCAATTCGGAGAATTTAACCTGCATCTTAAATTGGAGTATTCAACCTGCTTCTCAAAGTGGAGAATTCAACCTGCATCTTAAATTGACGAATTCAATCTGCATCTCAAATTGTAGAATTACATCTACTTCTCAAATAGAAGAATTTAACCTGCTTCTCAAATTGGAGTATTCAACCTGCTTCAAATTAAAGAATTTATTCTGCTTCTCAAATTGGAGAATTCAACCTGCTTCTCAAATTGGATAATTCAACCTGCATCTCAAAGTGTAGAAGTCCATTTGCTTCTCAAATTGGAGAATTCGACCTGCTTCTCAAATTGAAGAATTCAACCTGCTTCTATAATTGAGAAATTCAATTTGCTTCTCAAATTGAAGAATTCAACCTGCATCCTAAATTGTAGAATTCAACCTGCTTCTCAAATTGTAGAATTCAATCTCCTTCTCAAATTTTAGAATTCAACCTGCTTTTCGAATTGAAGAATTCAACCTGCTTCTCAAATTGTAGAATTCAACCTGCATCTCAAATTGAAGAATTTAATCTGCTTCTCAAATTTGAGAATTCAACCTGCTTCTTGAATTGGAGAATTCAACCTGCATCTCAAATTTGAGAATTCAACCTGCTTTTCAAATTGGAGAATTCAACCTGTATCTCAATTTGTAGAATTCAATCTGCTTTTCAAATTGTAGAATTCAAACTGCTTCTCACATTCGAGAATTCTACCTGCTTCTCAAATTCGAGAATTCTTCTTGCTTCTCAAATTCGAGAATTCAACCTGCTTCTCAAATTTGAGAATTTAACTTGCTTCTCAAATTGGAGAATTCAACCTGCATCTCAAATTGTAGAATTCAACCTGCTTCTCAAATTGGAGCATTCAATCTGCTTCTCAAATTAGAGAATTCAACCTACTTCTCAAATTAGAGAATTCAACCTCCTTCTTAAATTCGAGAATTAAACCTGCTTGTCAAATTGGGGAATTCAACCTGCTTCTAAAATTGAAGAATTCAACATTTATCGTTAATTGTAGAATTCAACCTGCTTCTCAAATTGAGTAATTTAACCTACTTCTCAAATTTGAGAATTCAAACTGCATTCTAAATTGTAGAATTCATCCTGCTTTTCAAATTGGAGAATTCAACCTGCTTCTCAAATTGTAGAATTCAATCTGCTTCTCAAATTGTAGAATTTAACCTGCTTCTCGAATTGAAGAATTCAACCTGCTTCTCGAATTGAAGAATTCAACCTGCTTCTCAAATCTTAGAATTCAACCTGCTCCACAAATCGGAGAATTCAACCTACATCTCAAATTGTAGAATTCAACCTGCTTTTAAAATTGGAGAATTCAACCGACTTTTCAAATTGTAGAATTTAATCTGTTTCTCAAATTGGAGAATTCAACCTGCTTCTCAAATTGGAGAATTCAACCTTCTTCTTAAATTCAAGAATTCTCCTTGCTTCTCAAATTGGAGAATTCAACCTGCTTCTCAAATTGGAGAAATTAACCTGCTTCTGAAATTGGAGAATGCAACCTGCATCTCAAATTGTGGAATTCAACCTGCGCTAAGAATTGAAGCATTCAATCTGCTTCTCAAATTGGAGAATTCAGCCTGCTTCTCAAATTAGAGAATTGAACCTGCTTCTCAAATTTGGGAGTTTAACCTGCTTCTCAAATTGAAGAATTCCACCTGCATCTTAAATTGTAAAATTTAATCTGCTTCTCAAATTCAACAATTCAACCTGCTTCTCAAATTGGAGAATTCAACATGCTACTCAAATTAGAGAATTTAACCTGCTACTCAAATTAGAGAATTCGACCTGCATCTCAAATTGTAGAATTTAATCTGCTTTTTATTTTGGAGAATTCAACCTGGTTCTGAAATTGGAGAATTCAACCTGCATCTCAAATTGTAGAATTCAACCTGCTTCTCAAATTGGAGAAATTAATCTGCTTCTCAAATTGGAGAATTCAACCTGCTTCTCAAATTGGAGAATTCAACCTGCATCTCAAATGGTAGAATGCAATCTGGTCTCAAATTGAAGAATTCAACCTGCTTCTCAAATTGGATAATGCAACCTGCATCCCAAATTGTAGAATTTAACCTGCTTCTCAAATTGAAGATTTCAACCTACTTCTCAAATTGTAAAATTCAATCTGCTTCTCAAATTGTAGAATTCAACCTGCTTCTCGAATTAAAGAATTCAACCTGCTTCTCAAATTGTAGAATTCAATCTGCTTTTCGAATTGGAGAATTCAACCTGCTTCTTAAATTGTAGAATTCAAATTGCTTCTCAAATTGTAGAATTCAATCTGCTTCTCAAATTGGAGAATTTAACCTGCTTCTCAAATTGTCGAATTCAACCTGCTTCTCAAATTGAGGAATTTAACCTGCTTCTCAAATTGGAGAATTTAACCTGCTTCTCAAATAGGAAAATTCCACCTGCATCTCAAATTGTAGAATTCAACCTGCTTTTCAAATTAGGGAATACAACTTGCTTCTTAAATTGTAGAATTCCATTTTCTTTTTAAATTGTAAAATTTAATCTGCTTCTCAAATTAAGGAATTCAACCTGCTTCTCAATTCGGAGAAAACAACCTGCATCTCAAATTAGAGAATTCAACCTGCTTCTCAAATTGAAGAATTCAACCTGAATCTCAAATTGTAGAATTCAATGTGTAACTCAAATTGTAGAATTCAATCTGCTTCTCAAATTAGAGAATTCAACCTGCTTCTCAAATTGGAGAATACAACCTGCTTCAAATTGGAGAATTCAACCTGCTTCTCAAATTGAAGAATTCAACATTGATTGTTAATTGTAGAATTCAGTCTGCTTCTCAAATTGGAGAATTCAACCTGCTTCTCAAATTGAAGAATTGAACCTGCTTCTCAAATTTGGGAGTTTAACCTGCTTCTCAAATTGAAGAATTCCACCTGCATCTTAAATTGTAAAATTCAATCTGCTTCTCAAATTCAACAATTCAACCTGCTTCTCAAATTGGAGAATTCAACCTGCTACTCAAATTAGAGAATTTAACCTGCTACTCAAATTAGAGAATTCGACCTGCATCTCAAATTGTAGAATTCAATCTGCTTTTTATTTTAGAGAATTCAACCTGGTTCTGAAATTGGAGAATTCAACCTGCTTCTCAAATTGAAGAATTTAACCAGCATCTTAAATTGTAGAATTCAATCTGCTTCTCAAATTGGAGAATTCAACCTGCTTTTCAATTTGGAGAATTCAACCTGCATCTCAAATTGTAGAATTCAATTTGTTTCTTAAATTTCTCAAATAGGAAAATTCAACCTGCTTCTCAAATTGGAGAATTGAACCTGCTTCTCAAATTGGAATATTCAACCTGCTTCTCAAATTGAGGAATTCAACCTGCTTTTCAAACTGGAGAATTCAACCTTCATTCCAAAGTGTCTTATTCAACCTGCTTCTTAAATTGGAGAATTCAAACTGCTTCTCAAATTGTAGAATTCAATCTGCTTTTCAAGTTGTAGAATTCAACCTGCTTCTCGAATTAGAGAATTCAACCTGCTTCTCAAATTGTAGAATTCAATCTGCTTCTCAAATTGGAGAATTCAACCTGTTTCTCAAATTGTAGAATTCAATTTGCTTCTCAATTTGAGGAATTCAACCTGCTTCTCAAATTGGAGAATGCAACCTGCATCCCAAATTGTAGAATTTAACCTGCTTCTCAAATTGAAGATTTCAACCTGCTTCTCAAATTGTAAAATTCAATCTGCTTCTTAAATTGTAGAATTCAACCTGCTTCTCGAATTAAAGAATTCAACCTGCTTCTCAAATTGTAGAATTCAATCTGCTTTTCGAATTGGAGAATTCAACCTGCTTCTTAAATTGTAGAATTCAAATTGCTTCTCAAATTGTAGAATTCAATCTGCTTCTCAAATTGGAGAATTTAACCTGCTTCTCAAATTGTCGAATTCAACCTGCTTCTCAAATTGAGGAATTTAACCTGCTTCTCAAATTGGAGAATTCAACCTGCTTCTCAAATAGGAAAATTCCAACTGCATCTCAAATTGTAGAATTCAACCTGCTTTTCAAATTAGGGAATACAACTTGCTTCTTAAATTGTAGAATTCAATTTTCTTTTTAAATTGTAAAATTCAATCTGCTTCTCAAATTAAGGAATTCAACCTGCTTCTCAATTCGGAGAAAACAACCTGCATCTCAAATTAGAGAATTCAACCTGCTTCTCAAATTGAAGAATTCAACCTGAATCTCAAATTGTAGAATTTAATCTGTAACTCAAATTGTAGAATTCAATCTGCTTCTCAAATTAGAGAATTCAACCTGCTTCTCAAATTGGAGAATACAACCTGCTTCAAATTGTAGAATTCAACCTGCTTCTCAAATTGAAGAATTCAACATTGATCGTTAATTGTAGAATTCAGTCTGCTTCTCAAATTGGAGAATTCAACCTGCTTCTCAAATTGGAGAATTCAACCTGCATCTCAAATTAGAGAATTCAACCTGCTTCTCAAATTCGAGAATTAAACCTGCTTCTCAAATTGAGGAATTCAACCTGCTTCTCAAATTGAAAAATTCAACATTCATCGTTAATTGTAGAATTCATTCTGCTTCTTAAATTGGAGAGTTAACCTGCTTCTCAAATTGGAGAATTCAACCTGCACCTTAAATTAGAGAATTCAACCTGCTTCTCAAATTGGAGAATTCAACCTGCATCTCAAATTGTAGAGTTCAATCTGCTTTTCAAATTGGAGAATTCAACCTGGTTCTAAAATTAGAGAAATCAACCTGCTTCTCAAATTTGAGAATTCAACCTGCTTCAAATTGGAGAATTCAATCTGCTTCTCAAATTGGAGAATTCAACCTGCTTCTCAAATTGGAGATTTCAACCTGCATCTCAAATTGTAGAATTCAATTTGTTTCTTTAAATTTCTCAAATTGGAGAAATCAACCTGCTTCTCAAATTGGAGAATTCAACCTGCTTCTCAAATTGGAGAATTCAACATGCTTCTCAAATTGAGGAATTCAACCTGCTTTTCAAATTGGAGAATTCAACCTGCATCCCAAATTGTAGAATTCAACCTGCTTCTCGAATTGGAGAATTCAACCTGCTTCTCAAATTGTAAAATTCAATCTGCTTCTCAAATTGTAGAATTCAACCTGTTTCTCGAATTGAAGAATTCAACCTGCTTCTCAAATTGTAGAATTGAATCTGCTTCTCGAATTGGAGAATTCAACCTGCTTCTCAAATTGTAGAATTCAAATTGCTTCTCAAATTGTAGAATTCAATCGACTTCTCAAATTGGCGAATTTAACCTGCTTCTCAAATTGGAGAATTCAATATACTTCTCAAATTGGAGAATTCAACCTGCATCTCAAATTGTAAAATTCAACATGCTTTTCAAATTAGGGAATACAACCTGCTTCTTAAATTGTCGAATTCAATTTTCTTTTCAAATTGTAAAATTCAATCTGCTTCTCAAATTAAGGAATTCAACCTGCTTGTCAATTCGGAGAATACAATCTGCATCTCAAATTGGAGAATTCAACCTGCTTCTCAAATTGGAGAATTCACCCTGCATCTCAAATTGTAGAATTAAATCTGCATCTCAAATTGTAGAATTCAATCTGCTTCTCAAATTAGAGAATTCAACCTGCTTCTCAAATTGGAGAATAAAACCGGCTTCAAATTGGAGAATTCAACCTGCTTTTCAAATTGGAGAATTCAACCTGCATCTCAAATTGTAGAATTCAATCTGCAACTTAAATTGTAGAATTCAATCTGCTTCTTAAATTAGAGAATTCAACCTGCTTCTCAAATCGGAGAATACAACCTGCTTCAAATTGGAGAATTCAATCTGCTTCTAAAATTGAAGAATTTACCTGCTTCTCAAATTGGAGAATTCCACCTGCTTCTCAAATTGGAGAATTCAACCTGCTTCTCAAATTGGAAAATTCAACCTGCCTCTCAAATTGGAGAATTCAACCTGGATCTCAAACTGTAGAATTCAACCTTTTTTAAATTGGAGAATACAACCTAATTCTTAAATTGTAGAATTCAATTTTCTTCTTAAATTGTAAAAATCAATCTGCTTCTCAAATTGAAGAATTCAACCTGCTTCTCAATTCGGAGAATTCAACCTGCTTCTCAAATTGGAGAATTCAACTTGCATCTCAAATTGTAGAATTCAATCTACATCTCAAATTGTAGAATTTAATCTGCTTCTCAAATTAGAGAATTTAACCTGCTTCTCAAATTATAGAATTCAACCTGCTTGAAATTGGAGAATTCAACCTGCATCTTAAATGTTGAAAATTCAACCTGCTTCTTAAATTGGAGAATTCAACCTGCATCTCAATTTGTAGAATTCAATCTGCTTTTTAAATTGTAGAATTCAAACTGCGTCTTAAATTGGATAATTTAACCTGCTTCTTAAATTCGAGAATTATTCTTGCTTCTCAAATTGGAGAATTCAACCTGCTTTTTAAATTTGAGAATTCAACCTGCATCTCAAATTGTAGAATTCAACCTGCTTCTCAAATTGGAGAATTCAATCTGCTTCTCAAATTGGAGAATTCAACCTGCTTCTCAAATTAAAGAATTCAACCTGCTTCTCAAATGTGAGAATTAAACCTGCTTCTCAAATTGGGGAATTCAACCTGCTTCTCAAATTGAAGAATTCAACATTCATCGTTAATTGTAGAATTCAATCTGATTCTCAAATTGGAGAATTCAACCTGCTTCTCAAATTGGAGAATTCAACCTGCATCTCAAATTGGAGAATTCAACCTGCTTCTCAAATTGGAGAATTTAACCTGCATCTCAAATTGTAGAGTTCAATCTGCTGTTCAAATTGGAGAATTCAACCTGCTTCTTAAATTCGAGAGTTCAACCTGCTTCAAATTGGAGGATTCAATCTACTTCTCAAATTGGAGAATTTAATTTGCTTCTCAAATTGGAGATTTCAACCTGCATCTTAAATTGTAGAATTGAATTTGTTTCGCAAATTTCTCAAATTGGAGAATTCAACCTGATTCTCAAATTGGAGAATTCAACTTGTTCTCAAATTGAGGAATTCAACCTGCTTCTCAAATTGGAGAATTCAACCTGCATCCCAAATTGTAGAATAAAACCTGCTTCTCAAATTAGAAGAATTCAACCTGCTTCTTAAATTGTAAAATTCAATCTGCTTCTCAAATTGTAGAATTCAACCTGCTTCTCGAATTAAAGAATTCAACCTGCTTCTCAAATTGTAGAATTCAATCTGCTTTTCGAATTGGAGAATTCAACCTGCTTCTTAAATTGTAGAATTCAAATTGCTTCTCAAATTGTAGAATTCAATCTGCTTCTCAAATTGGAGAATTTAACCTGCTTCTCAAATTGGAGAATTTAACCTGCTTCTCAAATTGAAGAATTCAACCTGCTTCTCAAATTGGGTAATTCAACTTGCTTCTCAAATTGGAGAATTCAACCTGCATCTCAAATTGTAGAATTCAACCTTTTTTCAAATTGGAGAATACAACCTGCTTCTAAAATTGTAGAATTCAATTTACTTCCTAAATTGTAAAAATCAATCTGCTTCTCAAATTGAAGAATTCAACCTGCTTCTCAATTCGGAGAATTTAACCTGCATCTTAAATTGGAGTATTCAACCTGCTTCTCAAAGTGGAGAATTCAACCTGCATCCTAAATTGTAGAATTCAATCTGCATCTCAAATTGTAGAATTACATCTACTTCTCAAATTGAAGAATTTAACCTGCTTCTCAAATTAGAGAATTCAACCTGCTTCAAATTAGAGAATTTAATCTGCTTCTCAAATTGGAGAATTCAACCTGCTTCTCAAATTGGATAATTCAACCTGCATCTCAAAGTGTAGAAGTTCATTTGCTTCTCAAATTGGAGAATTCGACCTGCTTCTCAAATTGAAGAATTCAACCTGCTTCTACAATTGAGAAATTCAATTTGCTTCTCAAATTGAAGAATTCAACCTGCATCCTAAATTGTAGAATTCAACCTGCTTCTCAAATTGTAGAATTCAATCTCCTTCTCAAATTTTAGAATTCAACCTGCTTTTCAAATGGAAGAATTCAACCTGCTTCTCAAATTGTAGAATTCAACCTGCATCTCAAATTGAAGAATTTAATCTGCTTCTCAAATTTGAGAATTCAACCTGCTTCTTGAATTGGAGAATTCAACCTGCATCTCAAATTTGAGAATTCAACCTGCTTCTCAAATTGGAGAATTCAACCTGTATCTCAATTTGTAGAATTCAATCTGCTTTTCAAATTGTAGAATTCAAACTGCTTCTCACATTCGAGAATTCAACCTGCTTCTCAAATTCGAGAATTCTTCTTGCTTCTCAAATTCGAGAATTCAACCTGCTTCTCAAATTTGAGAATTTAACTTGCTTCTCAAATAGGAGAATTCAACCTGCATCTCAAATTGTAGAATTCAACCTGCTTCTCAAATTGGAGCATTCAATCTGCTTCTCAAATTAGAGAATTCAACCTACTTCTCAAATTAGAGAATTCAACCTCCTTCTTAAATTCGAGAATTAAACCTGCTTGTCAAATTGGGGAATTCATCCTGCTTCTAAAATTGAAGAATTCAACATTCATCGTTAATTGTAGAATTTAACCTGCTTCTCAAATTGAGGAATTTAACTGCTTCTCAAATTTGAGAATTCAAACTGCATCCCAAATTGTAGAATTCAACCTGCTTTTCAAATTGGAGAATTCATCCTGCTTCTCAAATTGTAGAATTCAATCTGATTCTCAAATTGTAGAATTTAACCTGCTTCTCGAATTGAAGAATTCAACCTGCTTCTCGAAATCTTAGAATTCAACCTGCTCCACAAATTGGAGAATTCAACCTACATCTCAAATTGTAGAATTCAACCTGCTTTTAAAATTGGAGAATTCAACCGACTTTTCAAATTGTAGAATTTAATCTGTTTCTCAAATTGGAGAATTCAACCTGTATTTCAAATTCTAGAATTCAACCTGCTTCTAAATTGGAGAATTCAACCTTCTTCTTAAATTCAAGAATTCTCCTTGCTTCTCAAATTGGAGAATTCAACCTGCTTCTCAAATTGGAGAAATTAACCTGCTTCTGAAATTGGAGAATGCAACCTGCATCTCAAATTGTGGAATTCAACCTGCGCTAAGAATTGAAGCATTCAATCTGCTTCTCAAATTGGAGAATTCAGCCTGCTTCTCAAATTAGAGAATTGAACCTGCTTCTCAAATTTTGGAGTTTAACCTGCTTCTCAAATTGAAGAATTCCACCTGCATCTTAAATTGTAAAATTTAATCTGCTTCTCAAATTCCACAATTCAACCTGCTTCTCAAATTGGAGAATTTAACATGCTATTTAAATTAGAGAATTTAACCTGCTACTCAAATTAGAGAATTCGACCTGCATCTCAAATTGTAGAATTCAATCTGCTTTTTATTTTGGAGAATTCAACCTGGTTCTGAAATTGGAGAATTCAACCTGCTTCTCAAATTGAAGAATTTAACCAGCATCTTAAATTGTAGAATTCAATCTGATTCTCAAATTGGAGAATTCAACCTGCTTCTCAATTTAGAGAATTCAACCTGCATCTCAAATTGTAGAATTCAATTTGTTTCTTAAATTTCTCAAATGGGAAAATTCAACCTGCTTCTCAAATTGGAGAATTGAACTTGCTTCTCAAATTGGAATATTCAACCTGCTTCTCAAATTAAGGAATTCAACCTGCTTTTCAAACTGGAGAATTCAACCTTCATTCCAAAGTGTCTTATTCAACCTGCTTCTTAAATTGGAGAATTCAAACTGCTTCTCAAATTGTAGAATTCAATCTGCTTTTCAAGTTGTAGAATTCAACCTGCTTCTCGAATTAGAGAATTCAACCTGCTTCTCAAATTGTAGAATTCAATCTGCTTCTCAAATTGGAGAATTCAACCTGTTTCTCAAATTGTAGAATTCAATTTGCTTCTCAATTTGAGGAATTCAACCTGCTTCTCAAATTGGAGAATGCAACCTGCATCCCAAATTGTAGAATTTAACCTGCTTCTCAAATTGAAGATTTCAACCTGCTTCTCAAATTGTAACATTCAATCTGCTTCTCAAATTGTAGAATTCAACCTGCTTCTCGAATTAAAGAATTCAACCTGCTTCTCAAATTGTAGAATTCAATCTGCTTTTCGAATTGGAGAATTCAACCTGCTTCTTAAATTGTAGAATTCAAATTGCTTCTCAAATTGTAGAATTCAATCTGCTTCTCAAATTGGAGAATTTAACCTGCTTCTCAAATTGTCGAATTCAACCTGCTTCTGAAATTGAGGAATTTAACCTGCTTCTCAAATTGGAGAATTTAACCTGCTTCTCAAATAGGAAAATTCCACCTGCATCTCAAATTGTAGAATTCAACCTGCTTTTCAAATTAGGGAATACAACTTGCTTCTTAAATTGTAGAATTCCATTTTCTTTTTAAATTGTAAAATTTAATCTGCTTCTCAAATTAAGGAATTCAACCTGCTTCTCAATTCGGAGAAAACAACCTGCATCTCAAATTAGAGAATTCAACCTGCTTCTCAAATTGAAGAATTCAACCTGAATCTCAAATTGTAGAATTCAATCTGTAACTCAAATTGTAGAATTCAATCTGCTTCTCAAATTAGAGAATTCAACCTGCTTCTCAAATTGGAGAATACAACCTGCTTCAAATTGGAGAATTCAACCTGCTTCTCAAATTGAAGAATTCAACATTGATCGTTAATTGTAGAATTCAGTCTGCTTCTCAAATTGGAGAATTCAACCTGCTTCTCAAATTGGAGAATTCAACCTGCATCTCAAATTGAAGAATTCAACCTGCTTCTCAAATTCGAGAATTAAACCTGCTTCTCAAATTGAGGAATTCAACCTGCTTCTCAAATTGAAGAATTCAACATTCATCGTTAATTGTAGAATTCATTCTGCTTCTCAAATTGGAGAGGTAACCTGCTTCTCAAATTGGAGAATTCAACCTGCACCTTAAATTAGAGAATTCAACCTGCTTCTCAAATTTGAGAATTCAACCTGCATCTCAAATTGTAGAGTTCAATCTGCTTTTCAAATTTGAGAATTCAACCTGGTTCTAAAATTAGAGAAATCAACCTGCTTCTCAAATTTGAGAATTCAACCTGCTTCAAATTGGAGAATTCAATCTGCTTCTCAAATTGGAGAATTCAACCTGCTTCTCAAATTGGAGATTTCAACCTGCATCTCAAATTGTAGAATTCAATTTGTTTCTTTAATTTTCTCAAATTGGAGAAATCAACCTGCTTCTCAAATTGGAGAATTCAACCTGCTTCTCAAATTGAAGAATTCAACGTGCTTCGCAAATTGAGGAATTCAACCTGCTTTTCAAATTGGAGAATTCAACCTGCATCCCAAATTGTAGAATTCAACCTGCTTCTCAAATTGGAGAATTCAACCTGCTTCTCAAATTGTAAAATTCAATCTGCTTCTCAAATTGTAGAATTCAACCTGTTTCTCGAATTGAAGAATTCAACCTGCTTCTCAAATTGTAGAATTGAATCTGCTTCTCGAATTGGAGAATTCAACCTGCTTCTTAAATTGTAGAATTCAAATTGCTTCTCAAATTGGAGAATTCAACCTGCTTCTCAAATTGGAGAATTTAACCTGCTTCTCAAATTGGAGAATTCAATATACTTCTCAAATTGGAGAATTCAACCTGCATCTCAAATTGTAAAATTCAACATGCTTTTCAAATTAGGGAATACAACCTGCTTCTTAAATTGTCGAATTCAATTTTCTTTTCAAATTGTAAAATTCAATCTGCTTCTCAAATTAAGGAATTCAACCTGCTTGTCAATTCGGAGAATACAATCTGCATCTCAAATTGGAGAATTCAAGCTTCTTCTTAAATTCAAGAATTCTCCTTGCTTCTCAAATTGGAGAATTCAACCTGCTTCTCAAATTGGAGAAATTAACCTGCTTCTGAAATTGGAGAATGCAACCTGCATCTCAAATTGTGGAATTCAACCTGCGCTAAGAATTGAAGCATTCAATCTGCTTCTCAAATTGGAGAATTCAGCCTGCTTCTCAAATTAGAGAATTGAACCTGCTTCTCAAATTTTGGAGTTTAACCTGCTTCTCAAATTGAAGAATTCCACCTGCATCTTAAATTGTAAAATTTAATCTGCTTCTCAAATTCAACAATTCAACCTGCTTCTCAAATTGGAGAATTCAACATGCTACTCAAATTAGAGAATTTAACCTGCTACTCAAATTAGAGAATTCGACCTGCATCTCAAATTGTAGAATTCAATCTGCTTTTTATTTTGGAGAATTCAACCTGGTTCTGAAATTGGAGAATTCAACCTGCTTCTCAAATTGAAGAATTTAACCAGCATCTTAAATTGTAGAATTCAATCTGATTCTTAAATTGGAGAATTCAACCTGCTTCTCAATTTAGAGAATTCAACCTGCATCTCAAATTGTAGAATTCAATTTGTTTCTTAAATTTCTCAAATGGGAAAATTCAACCTGCTTCTCAAATTGGAGGATTGAACCTGCTTCTCAAATGGAATATTCAACCTGCTTCTCAAATTGAGGAATTCAACCTGCTTTTCAAACTGGAGAATTCAACCTTCATTCCAAAGTGTCTTATTCAACCTGCTTCTTAAATTGGAGAATTCAAACTGCTTCTCAAATTGTAGAATTCAATCTGCTTTTCAAGTTGTAGAATTCAACCTGCTTCTCGAATTAGAGAATTCAACCTGCTTCTCAAATTGTAGAATTCAATCTGCTTCTCAAATTGGAGAATTCAACCTGTTTCTTAAATTGTAGAATTCAATTTGCTTCTCAATTTGAGGAATTCAACCTGCTTCTCAAATTGGAGAATGCAACCTGCATCCCAAATTGTAGAATTTAACCTGCTTCTCAAATTGAAGATTTCAACCTGCTTCTCAAATTGTAAAATTCAATCTGCTTCTCAAATTGTAGAATTCAACCTGCTTCTCGAATTAAAGAATTCAACCTGCTTCTCAAATTGTAGAATTCAATCTGCTTTTCGAATTGGAGAATTCAACCTGCTTCTTAAATTGTAGAATTCAAATTGCTTCTCAAATTGTAGAATTCAATCTGCTTCTCAAATTGGAGAATTTAACCTGCTTCTCAAATTGTCGAATTCAACCTGCTTCTCAAATTGAGGAATTTAACCTGCTTCTCAAATTGGAGAATTTAACCTGCTTCTCAAATAGGAAAATTCCACCTGCATCTCAAATTGTAGAATTCAACCTGCTTTTCAAATTAGGGAATACAACTTGCTTCTTAAATTGTAGAATTCCATTTTCTTTTTAAATTGTAAAATTTAATCTGCTTCTCAAATTAAGGAATTCAACCTGCTTCTCAATTCGGAGAAAACAACCTGCATCTCAAATTAGAGAATTCAACCTGCTTCTCAAATTGAAGAATTCAACCTGAATCTCAAATTGTAGAATTCAATCTGTAACTCAAATTGTAGAATTCAATCTGCTTCTCAAATTAGAGAATTCAACCTGCTTCTCAAATTGGAGAATACAACCTGCTTCAAATTGGAGAATTCAACCTGCTTCTCAAATTGAAGAATTCAACATTGATCGTTAATTGTAGAATTCAGTCTGCTTCTCAAATTGGAGAATTCAACCTGCTTCTCAAATTGGAGAATTCAACCTGCATCTCAAATTGAAGAATTCAACCTGCTTCTCAAATTCGAGAATTAAACCTGCTTCTCAAATTGAGGAATTCAACCTGCTTCTCAAATTGAAGAATTCAACATTCATCGTTAATTGTAGAATTCATTCTGCTTCTCAAATTGGAGAGTTAACCTGCTTCTCAAATTGGAGAATTCAACCTGCACCTTAAATTAGAGAATTCAACCTGCTTCTCAAATTTGAGAATTCAACCTGCATCTCAAATTGTAGAGTTCAATCTGCTTTTCAAATTTGAGAATTCAACCTGGTTCTAAAATTAGAGAAATCAACCTGCTTCTCAAATTTGAGAATTCAACCTGCTTCAAATTGGAGAATTCAATCTGCTTCTCAAATTGGAGAATTCAACCTGCTTCTCAAATTGGAGATTTCAACCTGCATCTCAAATTGTGGAATTCAATTTGTTTCTTTAATTTTCTCAAATTGGAGAAATCAACCTGCTTCTCAAATTGGAGAATTCAACCTGCTTCTCAAATTGAAGAATTCAACGTGCTTCGCAAATTGAGGAATTCAACCTGCTTTTCAAATTGGAGAATTCAACCTGCATCCCAAATTGTAGAATTCAACCTGCTTCTCAAATTGGAGAATTCAACCTGCTTCTCAAATTGTAAAATTCAATCTGCTTCTCAAATTGTAGAATTCAACCTGTTTCTCGAATTGAAGAATTCAACCTGCTTCTCAAATTGTAGAATTGAATCTGCTTCTCGAATTGGAGAATTCAACCTGCTTCTCAAATTGTAGAATTCAACTTGCTTCTTAAATTGGAGAATTCAACCTGCTTCTCAAATTGGAGAATTTAACCTGCTTCTCAAATTGGAGAATTCAATATACTTCTCAAATTGGAGAATTCAACCTGCATCTCAAATTGTAAAATTCAACATGCTTTTCAAATTAGGGAATACAACCTGCTTCTTAAATTGTCGAATTCAATTTTCTTTTCAAATTGTAAAATTCAATCTGCTTCTCAAATTAAGGAATTCAACCTGCTTGTCAATTCGGAGAATACAATCTGCATCTCAAATTGGAGAATTCAACCTGCTTCTCAAATTGGAGAATTCACCCTGCATCTCAAATTGTAGAATTAAATCTGCATCTCAAATTGTAGAATTCAATCTGCTTCTCAAATTAGAGAATTCAACCTGCTTCTCAAATTGGAGAATAAAACCGGCTTCAAATTGGAGAATTCAACCTGCTTTTCAAATTGGAGAATTCAACCTGCATCTCAAATTGTAGAATTCAATCTGCAACTTAAATTGTAGAATTCAATCTGCTTCTTAAATTAGAGAATTCAACCTGCTTCTCAAATCGGAGAATAAAACCTGCTTCAAATTGGAGAATTCAATCTGCTTCTAAAATTGAAGAATTTACCTGTTCTCAAATTGGAGAATTCCACCTGCTTCTCAAATTGGAGAATTCAACCTGCTTCTCAAATTGGAGAATTCAACCTGCTTCTCAAATTGGAGAATTCAACCTGCATCTCAAATTGTAGAATTCAACCTTTTTTAAATTGGAGAATACAACCTAATTCTTAAATTGTAGAATTCAATTTTCTTCCTTAATTGTAAAAATCAATCTGCTTCTCAAATTGAAGAATTCAACCTGCTTCTCAATTCGGAGAATTCAACCTGCTTCTCAAATTGGAGAATTCAACTTGCATCTCAAATTGTAGAATTCAATCTACATCTCAAATTGTAGAATTTAATCTGCTTCTCAAATTAGAGAATTTAACCTGCTTCTCAAATTATAGAATTCAACCTGCTTCTCAAATTGGAGAATTTAACATGCTTCTCAAATTGAGGAATTCAACCTGCTTTTCAAATTGGAGAATTCAACCTGCATCCCAAATTGTAGAATTCAACCTGCTTCTCAAATTGGATAATTTAACCTGCTTCTTAAATTGTAAAATTCAATCTGCTTCTCAAATTGTAGAATTCAACCTGTTTCTCGAATTGAAGAATTCAACCTGCTTCTCAAATTGTAGAATTGAATCTGCTTCTCGAATTGGAGAATTCAACCTGCTTCTCAAATTGTAGAATTCAAATTGCTTCTCAAATTGGAGAATTCAACCTGCTTCTCAAATTGGAGAATTTAACCTGCTTCTCAAATTGGAGAATTCAATATACTTCTCAAATTGGAGAATTCAACCTGCATCTCAAATTGTAAAATTCAACATGCTTTTCAAATTAGGGAATACAACCTGCTTCTTAAATTGTCGAATTCAATTTTCTTTTCAAATTGTAAAATTCAATCTGCTTCTCAAATTAAGGAATTCAACCTGCTTGTCAATTCGGAGAATACAATCTGCATCTCAAATTGGAGAATTCAACATGCTTCTCAAATTGGAGAATTCACCCTGCATCTCAAATTGTAGAATTAAATCTGCATCTCAAATTTTAGAATTCAATCTGCTTCTCAAATTAGAGAATTCAACCTGCTTCTCAAATTGGAGAATAAAACCGGCTTCAAATTGGAGAATTCAACCTGCTTTTCAAATTGGAGAATTCAACCTGCATCTCAAATTGTAGAATTCAATCTGCAACTTAAGTTGTAGAATTCAATCTGCTTCTTAAATTAGAGAATTCAACCTGCTTCTCAAATCGGAGAATACAACCTGCTTCAAATTGGAGAATTCAATCTGCTTCTAAAATTGAAGAATTTACCTGCTTCTCAAATTGGAGAATTCCACCTGCTTCTCAAATTGGAGAATTCAACCTGCTTCTCAAATTGGAGAATTCAACCTGCTTCTCAAATTGGAGAATTCAACCTGCATCTCAAATTGTAGAATTCAACCTTTTTTAAATTGGAGAATACAACCTAATTCTTAAATTGTAGAATTCAATTTTCTTTTTAAATTGTAAAAATCAATCTGCTTCTCAAATTGAAGAATTCAACCTGCTTCTCAATTCGGAGAATTCAACCTGCTACTCAAATTGGAGAATTCAACTTGCATCTCAAATTGTAGAATTCAATCTACATCTCAAATTGTAGAATTTAATCTGCTTCTCAAATTAGAGAATTTAACCTGCTTCTCAAATTATAGAATTCAACCTGCTTGAAATTGGAGAATTCAACCTGCATCTTAAATGTTGAAAATTCAACCTGCTTCTTAAATTGGAGAATTCAACCTGCATCTCAATTTGTAGAATTCAATCTGCTTTTTAAATTGTAGAATTTAAACTGCGTCTTAAATTGGAAAATTTAACCTGCTTCTTAAATTCGAGAATTATTCTTGCTTCTCAAATTGGAGAATTCAACCTGCTTTTTAAATTTGAGAATTCAACCTGCATCTCAAATTGTAGGATTCAACCTGCTTCTCAAATTGGAGCATTCAATCTGCTTCTCAAATTGGAGAATTCAACCTGCTTCTCAAATTAGAGAATTCAACCTGCTTCTCAAATGTGAGAATTAAACCTGCTTCTCAAATTGGGGAATTCAACCTGCTTCTCAAATTGAAGAATTCAACATTCATCGTTAATTGTAGAATTCAATCTGCTTCTCAAATTGGAGAATTCAACCTGCTTCTCAAATTGGAGAATTCAACCTGCATCTCAAATTGGAGAATTCAACCTGCTTCTCAAATTGGAGAATTTAACCTGCATCTCAAATTGTAGAGTTCAATCTGCTGTTCAAATTGGAGAATTCAACCTGCTTCTTAAATTCGAGAGTTCAACCTGCTTCAAATTGGAGGATTCAATCTGCTTCTCAAATTGGAGAATTTAATTTGCTTCTCAAATTGGAGATTTCAACCTGCATCTTAAATTGTAGAATTGAATTTGTTTCGCAAATTTCTCAAATTGGAGTATTCAACCTGATTCTCAAATTGGAGAATTCAACTTGTTCTCAAATTGAGGAATTCAACCTGCTTCTAAAATTGGAGAATTCAACCTGCATCCCAAATTGTAGAATAAAACCTGCTTCTCAAATTAGAAGAATTCAACCTGCTTCTTAAATTGTAAAATTCAATCTGCTTCTCAAATTGTAGAATTCAACCTGCTTCTCGAATTGAAGAATTCAACCTGCTTCTCAGATTGTAGAATTCAATCTGCTTCTCGATTTGGAGAATTCAACCTGCTTCTTAAATTGTAGAATTCAATTTGCTTCTCAAATTGTAGAATTCAATCTGCTTCTCAAATTGGAGAATTTAACCTGCTTCTCAAATTGGAGAATTCAACCTGCTTTTCAAATTGGAGAATTTAACCTGCTTCTCAAATTGGAGAATTCAACCTGCTTTTCAAATTAGAGAATTCAACCTGCATTTTAAATTGTAGAATTCAACCTGATTTTCAAGTTAGGGAATACAACCTGCTTCTTAAATTGTAGAATTCAATTTTCTTCTCAAATTGAAAAATTCAATCTGCTTCTCAAATTAAGGAATTCAACCTGCTTCTCAAGTCGGAGAATTCAACCTGCATCTCAAATTGGAGAATTTAACCTGCTTCTCAAATTGGAGAATTCAACCTGCATCTCAAATTGTAGAATTCAATCTGCATCTTAAATTGTAGAATTCAATCTGCTTCTCAAATTGGAGAATTCAACCTGCTTCTCAAATTGGAAAATACAACCTGCTTCAAATTTGAGAATTCAATCTGCTTCTCCAATTGCAGAATTTAACCTGCTTCTCAAATTGGAGAATTCAACCTGCTTCTCAAATTGGAGAATTCAACCTGCTTCTTAAATTGGAAAATTCAACCTGCTTCTCAAATTGTAGAATTTAACCTTTTTTTAAATTGGAGAATACAACCTGCTTCTTAAATTGTAGAATTTAATTTTCTTCTTAAATTGTAATAATCAATCTGCTTCTCAAATTGAAGAATTCAACCTGCTTCTCAATTCGGAGAATCCAACCTGCATCTTAAATTGGAGAATTCATCTGCTTCTCGAATTGGAGGATTCAACCTGCATCTCAAATTATAGAATTCAATCTGCATCTTAAATTGTAGAATTCAATCTGCTTTTCTAATTGGAGATTTTAACCTGCTTCTCAAATTGGAGGATTCAACTTGCTTCAAATTGGAGAATTCAATCTGCTTCTTAAATTGGAGAATTCAACCTGCTTCTAAAATTGGATAATTCAACCTGCATCTCAAATTGTAGAATTCCATTTGCTTCTGAAATTGGAGAATTCAACCTGCTTATCAAATTGGAGAATTCAAACTGCTTCTCCAATTGAGGAATTCAACCTGCTTCTCAAATTCAAGAATACAACCTGCATCCTAAATTGTAGAATTCAACCTGCTTCTCAAATTGGAGAATTCAACTTGCTTCTCAAATTCGAGAATTCAATCTGCTTTTCAAATTTTAGAATTCAACCTGCTTTTCAAATTAAAGAATTCAATCTGCTTTTCAAATTGTCGAATTCAACCTGCATCTCAAATTGGAGAATTTAATCTGCTTCTCAAATTGGAGAATTCAACCTTCTTCTCAAATTGGAGAATTTAACCTGCATCTCAAATTGGAGAATTCAACCTGCTTTTCAAATTGGAGAATTCAACCTGCATCTCAATTTGTAGAATTTAATCTGCTTTTCAAATTGTAGAATTCAAACTGCTTCTCAAATTAGAGAATTCAACCAGCTTCTTAAATTCGAAAATTCTTCTTGCTTCTCAAATTGGAGAATTTAACCTGCTTTTCAAATTTGAGAATTTAACCTGCTTCTCAAATTGGAGAATTCAACCTGCTTCTCAAATTGGAGAATTCAACCTGCTTCTTAAATTGGAGAATTCAACCTGCATCTCAAATTGTAGAGTTCAATCTGCTTTTCAAATTGGAGAATTCAATCTGCTTCTCAAATTGGAGAATTCACCTGCTTCTCAAATTATAGAATTCAACCTGCTTCTCAAATTAGGTAATTAAACTTGCTTCTCAAATTGGGGAATTCTACCTGCTTCTCAAATTGAAGAATTCAACATTCATCGTTAATTGCAGAATTCAATCTGCTTCTCAAATTGGAGAATTCAACCTGGTTCTCAAATTGGAGAATTCAACCTGCATCTCAAATTGGAGAATTCAACCTGCTTCTTAAATTGGAGTATTCAACCTGCATCTCAAATTGTAGAGTTCAATCTGCTTTTCAAATTGGAGAATTCAACCTGGTTCTAAAATTGGAGAATTCAACCTGCTTCTCAAATTTGAGAATTCCACCTGCTTTAAATTGCAGAATTCAATCTGCTTCTCAAATTGAAGAATTCAACCTGCTTTTCAAATTGGAGATTTAAACCTGCATCTCAAATTGTAGAATTCAATTTGTTTCTCCCATTGGAGAATTCAACCTGCTTCTCAAATTCGAGAATTCAAACTGCTTCTCAAATTAAGGAATTCAACCTGCTTCTCAATTCGGAGAATTCAATCTGCATCCCAAATTGGAGAATTCAACCTGCTTCTCAAATTGGAAAATTCAACCTGCATCTCAAATTGTAGAATTCAATCTGCATCTCAAATTGTAGAATTCAATCTGCTTCTTAAATTGGAGAATCCAACCTGCTTTTCAAATTGCAGAATTAAACCTGCTTCTCAAATTGGAGAATTCAACCTGCTTCTCAAATTGTAGAATTCAACCTGCATCTCAAATTGTAGAATTCAATCTGCTTCTTAAATTGGAGAATTCAACCTGCTTCTCAAATTGGACAATTCAACCTGCTTCTCAAATTCAGGAATTCAACCTGCATCTCAAATTATAGAATTCAACCTGCTTCTCAAATCGGAGAATTCAACCTGCATCTTAAATTAGAGAATTCAATCTGCTTCTCAAATTAGAGAATTCAACCTGCTTCTCAAATTTGAGAATTCAACCTGCATCGCAATTTGGAGAATTCAACCTGCTTTTCAAATTGGAGAATTCAACCTGCTTTGCAAATTGCAGAATTTAACCTGCTTCTCAAATTTGATAATTCAACCTGCTTCTCAAATTAGAGAATTCAACCTGCTTCTCAAATTGGAGAATTCAACCTTTTTCTCAAATTGGAGAATTCAACCTGCATCTCAAATTGGAGAATTCGACCTTCATCGCAAATTCAGGAATTCAACCTGCTCCCCAAATTAGAGAATTCAACCTTCTTCTCAAATTGGAGAATTCAACCTGCATCGCAAATTGGTTAATTCAACCTGCTTCTTAAATTGGAGAATACAACCTGCTTCTCAAATTGGAGAAGACTGAACACTGGCAATGTTAATGTTGATCATTCCTTGCTGTTGCAGGTTTTGACTGAGGCCGTTTCTACTATCAACAAGATTCGTCCATTCTGTTACGGGGCTTCAACATTCATAACAAGAGAGGAATACTACTAGAAGATCTCAATTTTGCTGTAGCTAGTTTATTTAGATGTTGTAAGGGAAATGGACGCCAAGAAGAATAATCCCTTCATTTGTTTCATGAATTCCTTCCCTCTCTGAATCCAAAGAGAAAAATAATAGAAGAAGAAATTTGAATATCCGTCAGCCGCTCACAGGTGCAGTTAATTAAGTTAGGCGCTTAAAAGCTTTTACCTCATCGAGGAAGCGCTAATCTCCGTAGTCGGTAAACTGCTAGTCGAAAGTTTTCCGCCCACATCGTAAAGGCCATTAAGACTTTGGTCAGGCGACAGAAGCTAATCCATCTGGCCGCCGGAAGTGGTCAGCCAGTCATCTGAGTCTGACAACGAGGAGAAACTCCCAAAATGGCCGTCATATAAATACCCTGGGTTTTCAAATGTCGGCAGATTGAGTTTGAGAAACCCGTTGCCTTCGGTTCAGATCGTGTTTTTGTTTTCCCAAGTCCCTAGTATTCGCTTATACTATCGAGGCTAGATATCACCAGGCAGATCCATCTCTTTTGTGAAGACTTACTCTGTTCAGAGCAAGCCTAGAATCGTTTCATCTCCGAAGGATTGGCCGGGATTCCTCTAGTCTCATCTGGAATCCCCCGTCAAGGAACTCCAGTTTCCCGTGTGAGACTTCGCACCGAGCTGCGTCAGAGTCTCTATTTTTGGAGGTTGCACTTCTCTGGAGAAGATGTGCCATCGTCCGTCTTCAAGGAGGACCGGAAACTTGTATTCTGGCTCCCCTCCCCTTCATCCTCATCACCATCAGGATATTCGGCCGAGAATCACGTCCATTTTCCGTCTCCATTACCCGCGCCGACTCGCTAAAGGATTCCCCTTCCTCGAGGTGACCCCATTAAGGTAAAACCACCCTTGCTTGTATCTCCCGTTAATCTATATTCTGTCAGGATTATCCTTATTTACATTACCTATATCTCCCGTATGTACATATATGTTAACTAGTGACTTATTAAAATTATATTTTTGGTTTTCACTCTTTAAATATATCCTTAAACTGCAACTTGGTAAACTCATTAAACGCTATCGGCCCCTGTAGTAAATCGCACTCTTATACCTCGTAATCAACGGATTACTCTTACGAAGTGAACGTACTTGTACATTAGAGGATATATGTATATATAACTGTATATATACATATTCTCGTGGCTTTTATCTCTTTCCTCCCAACCAATAGATACATATATCTATATATATGTAGACGTATTGTCTGGGGAGGTGACCTATTCCCTGACAGATATTTAGATGTCTAAATGTGTTTTTAACAACTGTTTTCCTATTATTTATTTATTAGCTTCAATTGCCTACAAAATCAGCAACTCATCTATGCATATTTTGAATTGGGGTTACGATTTAGGGGTAAACACGTCCCCATGTAGGAGTTAACCACATTGGGGATGATTAGTCGCAGATTGAGACCCAATTTAAATCGTCTCGATTATGTAGTCATATGTTAGGACATGTGGTTAAGATCCTATGTTGAATTTTATGTGGGGCGGACAGCAACCGGTCTGGTCCGAGTCGGGGGCGAAACCCATACAAAACCCTCCCGTAGATATGATATCGGAGTGATAACTCCAATTGCTTCTTAACATGAAACTTTCAACAATTCGAATCATTTTGTTTCATATGAGGGCCAATGAAATAAAAATGAAGCCGAACAAAGATCATTTAGTTCATCTGATTTTCGGTCCCTAAATGTGAAATGAAATGACTCTTTTTTTTAACATTAACATTTAGCTGCCATTATCGATTCTACAACTTTCAAATATTGCCATGAGTCAATTTATAAGAAGTACAATGTATTTTAAAAATTAACATCACGAATGAACTAAAAAAAATTCAAATAATCCCCAACAAAGTATTATGGCAACTTTTGATGATTATAAACTCATTTAGACGTCTAAATAAAGTTGCTACAGCTACATTTGCGTAACAATTTCTCAAATAATAATAAATAACAATGTATTTCAACTTTACCCTTATAGCTTATTTAAATCATCGCCAACAAAGTATTATGGCAATTCTTTATGGTTAAAAACCCATTTAGACTTCTAAAAACACTTGCTACAGCACCATCTAGATAACATTTTCCCAAATAATAATAAACAACAATGTATCTTGATTTTACCCTTATAGCTTATTTAAATCATCGCCAACAAAGTATTATGACAATTATTTATGATTAAAACCTCATTTTGTAGTGTAGTCTAAATTTCTAAATATACGTGCTACAGAAATATTTGGATCATCTGATAATGCATATTCCTCTCTTGTTACAGCTGTTGAAACCCGATGGTTCTTGGTTCGAATACTGTTGGTAAGCTCGAGTCAGGTTTCCATTAAAAAAGATTATGGATCTTGAAAAAATGAGCCATCCTAAGTTTTTTCGACCCTAATATAACCTAATCTTACTAAACTAACCTAACCAGGGTTAGGTTAGGTTAGGTTAGTGTCGAAAAAACCTTGATCCCTCGTCTTTGCAAGCTCCAAAATTAATATATTATTATGCTGAGTAAGGATATTAATACTTTAAAATGCTGAATATGTACGTATATATATATATATATATATATATATATATATATATATATATATATATATATATATCCTTGTGCTATAACTGCGTGTGTATGTTTATTATGACGTACCTGTACGAAATTCGCTCGTAAATTCGGTAATTTGCAGTTTTATCTCGACGCTTCCACTATCTGGAAACTTAGGCAAAATCCGGAATCGTCCTAAAAAATTAATGAGGTATCGTGACGTCAGAAGCTCATTGCACCGTTAATCAACTTTTTCCTTTATAGTGATAGTGCTTAAAGGCGATTATTCCATACTGGACTACCATAGGAAATAAGCTGTGAGCTTGCTGATGTTTTGGTGCTAATTAACAGTCTTGAATCGTCATTAAAAATTATGACGTGTGGTGACGTCAGAAGTTCGATGCACCGTTAACCGACTAATTCCTTTATAGTAATAGTGTCTTAGGATGATTCTTCCATACTGGTTTACGATAAGGACCAAGCTGTTAGCTTACTGGTGTTTTGAGGCTTAATTATAAAACACAACATTTTATACCTTTTACATCTACTATTACTACTACTACTATAGTAGTACAACTACTGCTACTACTACTATTACAACTCCGACTATGAATGACTACTACTAATACGACGACCATGACATCTAGTAGTAGTAGTAGCAGCGCTAAAACTAAGAATCGAAAATCATAAAGATTTAGAGATGCTCTCACACAAAGTGGTGTGGTTGGTGGAAGTGAAAATGTGCCTAGGCTCGGGAGGAGATTAGTTGGAGCGCTTGGGAGCAGGAGGCACTCTAGAATCATCGCTTGATTAAACTAGAGTTCCCAACGCGTCATAGAACAACATTAGAACACTAGAATTCTAGCAGGGTTCCCTTTCAAAATGAGAAATGTCTTTGCAGCTTTTCGTTCTAGGCGTAAACTAGGAATTAGGGGTCAATAAAGGGGGTTCTCTGTGTGAACTAGGAATTAGGGGGTCAAAAAAGGGGGTTCTTGGTGTGAACTAGGAATTAAGGGTCATCAAAGGGGGTTCTAGGTGTGAACTAGTAATTAGGGCTCAACAAAGGGGTTTTTAAGTGTGAACAAGGAATTAGGACTCAACAAAGGGGGTCTAAATGTGAACTAGGAATTAGAGCTCAACAAAAGGGGTTCTCGGTGTGAATTCGGAATTAGGGCTCAAAAGGGGGGTTCTAGGTGTGAACTACGAATTAGTGAGTAAAAAAAGGGGGTTCTCGGTGTGAACTAGGAATTAGGGTCAATAAAGGGGGTTCTAGATGTGAACTAGGAATTATGGGAAAACAAAGGGGCTTCTAGGTGTGAACTATGAATTACTGGTGAACAAAATGGGCTCCAGGTGTGAACTAGGAATCAGGGGTCAACAAAGTGGGTTTTAAGTGTGAACAAGGAATTAGGACTCAACAAAGGGGGTCTAAATGTGAACTAGGAATTAGAGTCAACAAACGGGGTTCAACGTGTGAACTAGGAACTAGGAGTCAGCAGACGGGGTTCTAGGCGTAAGTTAGGAATTAGAGGTCATCAGATGGGGTTTTAGGCGTGAACTAGAAATTGAGGGTCACCAAAGGAGAACTAGGTGTGAAATAGGAATTAGCGGGTCATCAAAGCAGTTCTAGTCATGAACTAGGAATTAGGGGACAACAGAGGGAGTTCTAGGCGTGAACTAGCAATTAGGGGTCAAGATAGGGGGTTCTAAGCGTGAACCAGGATTTAAAGGGTCAACATATTGTGGTTCTAGTTGTGAACTAGTAATTAAAGGTCAGAAAATGGTGGTCTAGGCGTGAACTACGAATTGAAGGTCAACAGAGGTGGTTGTAGGCGTGAACTAGTAATTTGGGGTCAACAAATGGGGTCTTGGTTTGAACTAGGAAATAGGGGTCAAAAGGAGGTTCTAGCTGTGAACTTAGTATTAGGGGTCAAAAAGGGAGGCTCTAGGTGTCAACTAGAAATTTGGGGTTAGCAAACGAGGTTATAGGTGTGAACTTGTAATTAGGGGTCAAGAAATGGGGTTCTTGGCATGAACTAGGAATTAAGGGGCACCAAAGGAGTTCTAAGTGTGATCTAGGAATTAATTGTCAACAAAGGGGGACTAGGTGTGAACTAGGAATTAGGGGTCAACAAAGGGGCTTCTAGGTGTGAAGTAGAAATTAGGGGTGAACAAAAGGGTCTCAGGTGTGAACTAGTAATCAGGGGTGAACAAAGGGGGTTCTGGGTGTGAACTAGGAATTAGAGCTCAACAAAAGGGGTTCTCGGTGTGAATTCGGAATTAGGGCTCAAAAGGGGGGCTCTAGGTGTGAACTACGAATTAGTGAGTAAAAAAAGGGGGTTCTCGGTGTGAACTAGGAATTAGGGTCAATAAAGGGGGTTCTAGATGTGAACTAGGAATTAGGGGAAAACAAAGGGGCTTCTAGGTGTGAACTAGGAATTACTGGTGAACAAAATGGGCTCCAGGTGTGAACTAGGAATCAGGGGTCAACAAAGTGGGTTTTAAGTGTGAACAAGGAATTAGGACTCAACAAAGGGGGTCTAAATGTGAACTAGGAATTAGAGTCAACAAACGGGGTTCAACGTGTGAACTAGGAACTAGGAGTCAGCAGACGGGGTTCTAGGCGTAAGTTAGGAATTAGAGGTCATCAGATGGGGTTTTAGGCGTGAACTAGAAATTGAGGGTCACCAAAGGAGAACTAGGTGTGAAATAGGAATTAGCGGGTCATCAAAGCAGTTCTAGTCATGAACTAGGAATTAGGGGACAACAGAGGGAGTTCTAGGCGTGAACTAGCAATTAGGGGTCAAGATAGGGGGTTCTAAGCGTGAACCAGGATTTAAAGGGTCAACATATTGTGGTTCTAGTTGTGAACTAGTAATTAAAGGTCAGAAAATGGTGGTCTAGGCGTGAACTACGAATTGAAGGTCAACAGAGGTGGTTGTAGGCGTGAACTAGTAATTTGGGGTCAACAAATGGGGTCTTGGTTTGAACTAGGAAATAGGGGTCAAAAGGAGGTTCTAGCTGTGAACTTAGTATTAGGGGTCAAAAAGGGAGGCTCTAGGTGTCAACTAGAAATTTGGGGTTAGCAAACGAGGTTATAGGTGTGAACTTGTAATTAGGGGTCAAGAAATGGGGTTCTTGGCATGAACTAGGAATTAAGGGGCACCAAAGGAGTTCTAAGTGTGATCTAGGAATTAATTGTCAACAAAGGGGGACTAGGTGTGAACTAGGAATTAGGGGTCAACAAAGGGGCTTCTAGGTGTGAAGTAGAAATTAGGGGTGAACAAAAGGGTCTCAGGTGTGAACTAGTAATCAGGGGTGAACAAAGGGGGTTCTGGGTGTGAACTAGGAATTAGAGCTCAACAAAAGGGGTTCTCGGTGTGAATTCGGAATTAGGGCTCAAAAGGGGGGCTCTAGGTGTGAACTACGAATTAGTGAGTAAAAAAAGGGGGTTCTCGGTGTGAACTAGGAATTAGGGTCAATAAAGGGGGTTCTAGATGTGAACTAGGAATTAGGGGAAAACAAAGGGGCTTCTAGGTGTGAACTAGGAATTACTGGTGAACAAAATGGGCTCCAGGTGTAAACTAGGAATCAGTGGTCAACAAAGGGTTTTTTAAGTGTGAACAAGGAATTGGGACTCAACAAAGGGGGTCTAAATGTGAACTAGGAATTAGAGTCAACAAAGCGGATTCTCGGTGTAAATTCGGAATTAGGGCTCAAAAAAGGGAGTTCTACGTGTGAACTAGGAATTTAGGAATTAGGGGAACACAAAGGGGGTTCTTGGTGTGAACTAGGACTTAAGGTCAATAAAGGGTGTTCTAGGTGTGAACTAGGAATCAGGGGTCAGTAGAGGGGCTTCTAGGTGTGAGTTCGGAATTAGTGCTCAAAAGGGGGGGTTCTAGGTGTTAACTAGGATTTAGGGGGTCAACAAAGGGGGTTCTTGGTGTGAACTAGGAATCAGGGGTCAATAAAGGGGGTTCTAGATGTGAACTAGGAATTAGGGTTAACAAATGGGCTTCTACGTGTGAACTATGATGGGGGCAACAAAGGGGGTTATAGATGAGAACTAGCAATTAAGGGATCAATAAAGGTAGTTCTAGGCGTGAACTAGGAATTAGGTGGCCAACAGAGGGGGTTCTGGGAGTGACCTAGGAATTAATTGTCAACAAAGGTGGAATAGGTGTGAACTAGTAATTAAGGATCAACAAAAGGGGTTCTAGTTGTGAAGATAGGAATTAAGGGTCAACAAAGGAGGTCTAAGTGTGAACTCGGAATTAAGCGTCAACATAGGGGTTTCTAGAGTATACTAGGAATTAAGGGTCAACAAATGGGGACTAGGTGTGAACTAGAAATGAAGGGTCAACAGATGGGATTCTAGGCGTAACTAGGAATTAAGGGTCAGCAAAGGGCGATCTTGGCGTGAACTAGGAATTATGGTTCAATGGAGGGAGTTATAGGGGTGAACTAGGAATTAGTGGTCAACTGATAATGTTCTGGGCGTGAACTATGATGTAAGGGTCAACAGAATGGGTTCTAGGCGTGAACTAGAAGGTAAGGGTCAACAAAGGGGGTCCTCGGTATAAACTAGGAATTACGGGTCAACAGAAGGGTTCTAGGCGTGAACTAGGAATTATGGGTCAACTCAGCGGTTTCTTGGTGTGAACTAGGAATTATGGATAAACAAAGGGGTTCTAGGTGTTAAATAGGAATTATGAGTCAAAAAGGGGCTGTACGTGTGGACTAGGAATTATTGTTCAACTAGGAATTCACGGTCAGCAAGCGGTTCTACGTGTGAAATGGTGAGAAGTGGTCAACAAGGAAGTTCTACATGTGAACTATGAATAAGGGGTCAACAAAGGGGGTTCTATTTGTGAACTAGGAATTTGAGGTCAACAATAGTTGTTCTATGTGTGGGCTAGGAATTATTGGTCAACAAATGGGTTTTATGTGTGAACTGGGACTTAAGGGTCAACAAAGCGGGTTCTAGGTTTGAACTAGGAATTAGGGGTCAACAATGAGGTTCTAGGTGTGAACTAAGAATTAAGGGTCAACAAAGTCTGTGCTAGGTGTGATTATTGGAATTATAGGTCAACAACGGAATTCTAGGTGTGAACTAGATATTAGTGGTCAACAAAGCGGGTTCTAGTTGTGATCTAGGAATTATGGGTCAACAATGGGTTTCTAGGTGTAAACTAGGAATTATACATGGACAAAGGGGTTTTAGGTGTGAACTAGGAAAGAGGGGTCAACAATGGGTGTTTAGGAGTGAACTAAGAATTAGGGGTTAACAGAGAGGGTTCTAGGGTGCACTAGGAACTAGGGGCAATAAAGCAGGTTATAGGTGTGAACTAGAAATTAGGAATCAATCATGAGGTTCTATATGTAAACTATGAATTTGGTGTCAACAAAGCAGGTTCTATGTGTGAACTAGGATTTAGGGGTCAACAATGGGGGTTCTAGGTATGAACTAGGAATTAGGGGTCAACAAAGATCCTAAAACCTCCTCGATACCCCTCAAAGAATATTCCTATTTTAAATTTCAAGACCCTATCGTGTTGCTAACCAACAAAGTCATCTCAGTCTTACTTTATAATGCAGTAAATTTATACCCCAGATCTAGATTCAAGCTAGGATGTGTCTAGAAACTGGTTAGGGTGCGTCAAAAGCGGTATAGAGTGTGTCTATAAACCACTAAGGTATGTCTAAAATCGGGTTTACACGATTCTAGACACACCAAGGGTGTGTCTAGAATCGTGCTAGAATGTCTAGAATCGAGCTAGATTGTGCCTAGACTCAGTATAAGACGTGTCTAGAATCGGGTTACGCTAGGTCTAGAATAGGGCGAGGATATGTCTAGAATCTGGTTAGGGTGTGACTAAAATCATGTTGGGGGACTTAGAACCTGGTTAAGGTGTGTCTAGAATCGGGCTAACATGCGTCTGAAATCTAGATAGGATGTTTATAGAATCTAGCTAGGATGCGTATAGAATCGCGATAGGATGTGTATAGAATTTGATTAGGGTGGATCTAGAACTTGGTTAGGGTGGGTCTAAATTCGAGTTATTTGGGGTAGAGAATCGGGCTACGCTTGCTATAGAATCGGACAGGGAGTTGGCTAGAATGGACTAGTATGGTTCTAGAATCCTGCTAGTATGTGTCTAGAATCGGGTTAGGATGAATAAAGATGCTCAAAGTAATCGCCTCTATTTTCAACTTTCTGCTGCCATCTGCAAACGATGTAATCCAGCGTCAATCCAGAAGTAATCCAACGATAATCCAGTCGTGTAGAGGAGCATGATTTCTTTTCATTTACTCATAGAGAAGGTTCTGACACGATAGAGAACCAGTTCTCGTGGAAAGAACCTATATTTGAAATGCCATAAGAATTTAATAGTCCATTAAGGGAGAAATAATAAAAGGTTACGATAGCGCGAAAGCTAGAAATACACACCCTCAAGAATAGTTAATTTAACCAGTCGAAAATAAATACAAAATACGATTAAAATCTGTATTTTCCTTTTAAATGTAAAATGTATAGAAGTTTCGCAAGGTCGAAATTTCTGTCTACAACTTAGTAATTTTCGCTTAGTTGACTCAGATAAATTTTCCCTCATAAATATTATTTGCCAAATAAAGCATAAACACATAAACACATTCTGAAAAGTTTGGCAAAATCCGCAAATATTTGCCAAATCAGAGAAATTTCTCGAAACTAACGTGTCCCTTGATTTTATTGATTTTAAAATACCTTATAAATATATATATATATATATATATATATATATATATATATATATATATATATATATATATTCATATATATATGAAGACGCTGTTTTCCCCAATAGCGAGTAAATTAATGTACAATGAGATCGCTTTTTGAGCACAAAGTTTATTGAACAGGAACTAGTTTCGGTATGAAGTTTTCCATACCATCTTCAGCCGTTAAGGGAGAGAAATTGACAAAGAAAACAGAAATACTAAAATATACAGAAACCGGCAACCGACATTAATCAGGAGGCTTTGTGCTCAAAAAGTGGTTCATTCTACATATATATATATATATATATATATATATATATATATATATATATATATATATATATATATATATATATATATATATATATTTCTTCTGGAAAACATATTATTTGGCTTGGTGCCTTTAGCTATTGCCTTCTATTTCTCATTCTCTCTCTCTCTCTCTCTCTCTCTCTCTCTCTTGTTAATAAGTGAATTATTACAATTTGTACGAGTAATATGCACATAATATAATTAAATTTTCAAACATTATAATTAATAATAGAATTATTTTTTTAATTTTGTTATTTTTGTTGTAGTTAGAAGAAGGAGGGATAGATTCGTTCTCTTTTCTTGTCAAAGAAGAGACGCAATACTGAGAAATTAATAGGTGTCTGATTCTATCATCTATATAAGATGGGTATCCAATTAGCCTATTAACAGTTGTCACAAGTGTATTCTTAAGTTCAGTGGGTGTGGCTAATATAGGGAAATTTATTTAAGGGGCCTTGGGGGGATTTTGAGCTCTCGAGGTATAGCCTCAAAATTACTTCCTTTATGCGGATGAAATCAAGAAATTTGATACTATATATGATAATGGCGCTCTGTATCTTTTATTCTGGGAGGTCTACTCTATTTCTCCTTACCCGCGGGTCAAACTCTTAGGTATAGAATACACACGAGTCTGAACAATACAGGGACATGTTATGCATCTTTAGCTGTATTCTAAATCTTAATGAATTTGATTCTCAGTCCAGCCAGTGATAAAAATACGCTGATAGAATTGTATGATAGAAATAAGTTAGAAACCTTCTCGCTTTAGAATTTAAATGATCAACCTTAGTTCCCAATGTGCTCTAATAGGCCTTTGTTCAGCTGAATTCTATCGAAGATCCTCATTGATTTATCTCTTTGTTGGCTGGGCAACATCCCATTTCAGGGAAATGGATAACTCAGATAAGTTGACGGTCGAATGGTGCTCATCTTGGAGCGTGTGAGACTCCCCTTACAGTAATAGGTCCCAGAAGTCCCAAGTCGTAACGTGGGTCTAAACTCTTTGTTCGGAGACAGAAACAATAGGCCTGTGAGTTCTTCAAATGGCTAACCGTCCATTTGTTAAGATAGATTCTTTTTCGACAACGAAGTTCGTATGACATCAACCGGGTAGCTTTTGAGTTTGCTTCAGTGTTAAGATATTTAACTATATTTGAGTGTTTTCGTAATTGGTGTAGTTTAGAGCCTATACTCGAAGACAGTGGTTTTCAACCTTTTTATGATAACGGCACCCTAATTTCTATCTAGAGGCAGCCACCGCAACTCAATATAATGTAACTTATGTATAAATACATAATTACGTGGAAACCAGTTCAAAACTAAGCACTATTGACAGTTAACCTAATTTAATTGAAATAAGACATAAAAAAGATGAAAATAAAGAAATTTTATCTTTAAAAGTTTAATGGGAATTTGAGATTGATGAGTATCATATAATTCTTGAATAATGGGACGTAGAGTTGACAAGGCAACTCTCATTTCTTCCTCCTCTGTTTGCTATCTTTCTCTTTTCGTTGTTTTTTATATTACTCGATACAGAGAAGCTATTTTTAAAAATACAATTCAAGTGTCGTTAGAGTTTTCTATAAATGTTTAAAATAAATATTTTTTTTTAAATTTAGGCATTTTAAAAATGACTTTTCTGGTCGTTCCTGCGACAACCTTAAATTGGCTCTCCCGACACCCTGGCAATGAAAGAATAACTAAAAAGAATTATTCAATAGACTCCTAATATATAACAGCATTTATTAACAATCTTAAATATAATTTACAATGCTTAGATGAAAAGAATTAGGGAAAACATAAATATTCCATCCATACATTGTGAAGTGAGATTGGTTTGGGCTGGGTTAACATGTGTATATTATGTATGATGGTAAGAAATGCATTGTTTATGCCCCCTCCACCTTTCAAAAGTGCCATAGGTTTCAACGAAGTGTAGTAAAATTAACAATGTAACTTTATAAATTTGTCACCATTAATTGAAGCAAGATACAGTAGTTTTAGGTATAATTTAGATTCATTTTAAACCTCCATCCTTGAATCTTGAGGTTTCACGCAAAATTACTTTTTAAAGAAAATAATTAACTACAATATACCCTCAAAAAACCTCCCACAAACAGTTTGTACTCTACAATTTTAGTGGCAAAATCGCTAACTAAACCTGCTTTTTTGTTTGTTTGTTTCTACTTTGCGAACATATGCGAGTATAATCGACAAAAGCGCTATCAAACACGTGCATTTTTAATTTCCTGAGAATATATAAATTATACTAAGGGGAATCGCTACCAAAAGGACAGAGTTGTTTATTTCTTCAGAACATATACGAGTAAATTCAGGCAAAGGCCTTTTCTGACATGCATTTCATGAAGTTAATGAAGTGGTTTTCGTCAGACATTAGCAGTTTTCACTTCACCTGTTTTTCGTCATCTTCAAGAGTTGTTCTTGGCGAGGGTTTTGTTTTTTTGTTAAAACTTTCCGATATTATTATTATTAATATTTATTATTGTTGTTATTATTATTATTAAAATTGATATTATTATTAATTTTATTATTATTATAGTAGTATTAGTAATAGTATAATTATTGTCGTTGATATTATTATTATTATCCACAAAACTAGTGAGAACTCCACTCCTAACTTGTCGTTTGCCTTACCCGAGGCTAGCGAGAGCTCTATTCCTAATATGTCTTTTGCCTTACCCGAGGCTAGCGAGAGCTCCATTCCTAACATGTCTTTTGTCTTGCTCGAGGCTAGCGAGAGCTCCATTCCTAATATGTCTTTTGCTTACCCGAGGCTAGCGAGAGCTCTATTCCTAACATGTATTTTGCCTTACCCGAGGCTAGCAAGAGCTCTATTTCTAACATGACTTTTGCGTTACCCGAATCTAGCGAGAGCTTCATTCCTAATATGTCTTTTGCCTTACCCGAGGCTAGCGAGAGCTCCATTCCTAACATGTCTTTTGCCTTACCCGATGCTAGCGAGAGCTCCATTCCTAACATGTCTTTTGCCTTACCCGAGGCTAGCGAGAGCTCCATTCCTAATATGTATTTTGCCTTACCCGAGACTAGCGAGAGCTCCATTCCTAGCATGTATTTTGCCTTACCCGAGGCTAGCGAGAGCTCCATTGCTAATATGTCTTTTGCCTTACCCGAGGCTAGCGAGAGCTCCATTCCTAACATGTATTTTGCCTTACCCGAGGCTAGCGAGAGCTCCATTCCTAATATGCCTTTTGCCTTACCCGAGGCTAGTGAGAGCTCCATTCCTAGCATGCCTTTTGCCTTACCCGAGGCTATCGAGAGCTCTATTCCTAACATGCCTTTTGCCTTACCCGAGTCTAGCGAGAGCTCAATTCCTAATATGTCTTTTGTCTTACCCGAGGCTAGCGAGAGCTCCATTCCTAACATGTATTTTGCCTTACCCGAGGCTAGCGAGAGCTCCATTCCTAACATGCTTTTTGCCTTACCCGAGGCTAGCAAGAGCTCCATTCCTAACATGTCTTTTGCCTTACCCAAGGCTAGCGAGTGTTTCTTTCCTACATGTGTTGTTCTGTTTCTCTGTAGAGTCCTCACTTTCAGCGTATTTTTATTCCTCATTCTTCACTTCCTTAATTTAAAATTAGTTAGGTGACTTTGGGGTCCATGTTGACTATTTAATGGCCCAATTTCATATTTACTTTATGAAAAGGAAAAGCAAGTTATGATTGTTATGTGGTTTCCCTTATGCTTCAGCCCTTCATTTAATAACGCGTAATAATAATTTATTATTATTCCTATATATAACGAGATATTCTTTCGTTAATTTATTACGTTAAAGATAAAAACGTTCCCGATGTTAGGGTAGTAATAAATTTTCTTATCAATTTTGTCCCCATTTGAATTGTTTAATTAATTAGGGTCTAATGGAAATTAGGAAAACCTGAATCCCGATACAATTTTTTCGAGTTGGCAACATTCGCTCGAATAATTGCCAAAGCTCTCTTTTATTTTATTTCTGAGAGTTGGTTACTTGAGAGTATCGATGAATTGGCAAATAATGGCTACGGAATAGGTCAAATTAATTGGGTAGAGTTGTAAAAAAAAGAGTTGGGAGGAGGGGATTATAACAGAGAAATAATTAAACCTTATTAATTTTGAGGGTTAATATTATATTCTTCTTTTATTGGTCTCCATCAGAAAACCAACTTAATTCACAGCATTTTTTCGTTTCGTGAACGCGACTCTTATAAGTTACTATGTCGGTTCGTAGGTCAGTCTGTCGGATGTTAAACGTTTTACTTTTTGGTAATAACATCGTAACTATTAGGCCAATTCTAACAAAATTTCAAACCCTTATGTTGTTTTACATTCTCTTTCGAATGATATAATTGCCAAGGTCCTCCCAAGGTTAGCTCGGGAATTATTTGGCAATAACATCGTAACTATTAGGCCAATTCTAACGAAATTTGAAACCTTATGTTGTTTTACATTTTCTTTCGAATGATATAATTGCCAAGGTCCTCCCAAGGTTAGTCAGGGAATTATTTGGCAATAACATAGTAACTCTTTGGCCGATTCTAACGAAATTTAAAACCCTTATGTTGTTTTTACATTCTCTTTCGAAGGATATAATTACCAACGTCCCCCCAAGGTTAGTCCAGAAACCTTTGAAGGTCGTAAGGTTCTACGGTCATAAGGTCATAAGTCAAAATAATTGAGAGCACGCGTCTTAGGTCTGTTGATCTTGTTTCTCTTTCACAAAAACATACACACAATAAACCCTGTAGGAAGGTCAAGCTCCCTGTACATATATACTCGTACTCCTGTTTAGGAAGTTTTCTTACCCATCTCTTTTGTCTTACAAGGGATTTCTGTTAGTAATTTTGAACCCTTTTCCAATTCTCAGCAGATGGCGTTTCCTGTTCGTTCGAGTCCCTATGCTCCTCTTTTTTTTATTTCTTCGGGGCAATCATGTGCCCTTCCTACCTCACCATTTAATTATTGATGATAGTTGTTACGGCAACAATTTTTTTAAATTTTTACAAATAATTATAAGAAATTTTTGCGTGGTTTTCCCCTTATATTTTCCTTTGGAGAAAATAAATAAATTTATGTATCAATATAAAAATTTCCACAAGGTAGGTTAGTACGCAACTTCTCTAAATTTGCCCACTAATTAATATATATATATATATATATATATATATATATATATATATATATATATATATTACAAATAATAAGTTTATTTATAGTGTCTGTTTTTTTTATAAAGCACGCCAATGAATAGAATTTATTGATAGACCGGGAAATTGGTTATTTCATGAAGTGCTCGGATTTTCTGAGATGCCACAAGGAGACATTTGTCTCCGTGACTGTTTTAAATCTTGATTTGTAAAACCCGGTTCTGTAAATCTCAAATCAACCTGACATTCAATACATTGCATCCCAAAATTTAAAATAGTTTTACATATTACTACAGAAGATAAAATATAGTTTATCCATAAATTTAATTTACTAAATTTTCAATTGAATGAAGACAAATTTCTGGAAGAAATGCAGGAAAACACGAACGTTTGACATTTGGTGAAGTTCTCTGATCGGTGATTGATAAGGCAAATTTATTGTAACTAAAGAAAGAAGTACATGATTGATTTAGTTGTTCAACTAGAACAGCTTCATCAACGATTCGTTCAGATTCAATTGGTGACAAGGGTTTGCTACATACTGTCAAGGGTAAAGTAAGATGACAAGCAGTCCTTGAGCTCCTATAGGGGTATTGTATCGAGTCAAGGCTTCTGCATTTCTAGATTAGATTAATACCACCTGCTGTGGGGAGCAATCTGTGACATGATTTATTTGGAAAAACTGAAATTATACTGCCTATTGTTACCTGGAGTTAAGTGAGGAAAGAACGAAGACAGATTAGATAAATAAAAGTCCCATGTTCAGTAAAACTCGATAGTAATCGAATTATTAGATTCGGAAGTTCCACTGAAAATCCCCATGTCATGGTTTCATAAACAAGGACAAGGTCTCGAATAAATAATTTTGAGGAAAAGAACCTAACCGCCTTTATCTACACAGAGCTCAAGAAGCTCAAAATGTCTAGGTACATTGCGTTTGGAATCTTATCCTGGTTTCAGAAAGTCTAATGTATAGATGCGTTTGGAAGACTTACATCATCTTCAATAGAAATAAATGATAGTCGAAGGTCGACCAGAACCTTAGGTCAGCCTGACTAGATAAAAAAATATAACTGTGCTTACGAGAGAGAACTAAAAATGTAGTTCTCTACTTTGTTGGATTAAGGGACAAAAGATCTAACGGATTATTTGAGGTCTTTTTAACTGCGGCGAAGCAGGCAGGTCCTTGGGTCATACAAATCTCGTGTTGTGTTCATCTGTACGCAACGACTCGCTGGCTCAATGTAGCCAGCCAAAACCAATGCTACCGAAGGTAATGGAAGTTACTGAGTTCGAATATGATATAAGTTGACCACTAGATGGCGCCATCTAGTTGCTAGAGGTGGTAAATCGGTCATTATTTTAGAAATATGAAGGTCAAACTAATGTCACAAGGGGTAATTGAGGTTTTTAAGTTAAAATCTGATTGATTTTCGCTGCAGATCCACTAAATCATGTCCATCTAGTTTAACACCGAGTACACGCGTGGTGGGATGGAATGACGCAAGTTCTAGGCTAAGTTCTTGTCAATAATGTTTATTGGAGTCCTTCTTTCAGATAGACTATGTGGATCGCATGATTATAAGCTATCTTCAGGTTTAGGTTTCGAGCGTAGACTTTATAAAGCGCATTATTATTTTCTAATTTCATTATTGTTATAAATCCTCCAAATAATCCGTTATATCTTTTGTCCCTTAATCCAACAAAGTAGAGAACTATATTTTTAGTTCTTTCTCGTAAGCACAGTTATATTTTTTAATCTAGTCAGGCTGACCTAAGGTTCTGGTCGACCTTCGACTATCATTTATTTCTATTGAAGAAAAAGCAAAAGATTAACAAGAAGCAATGCTCATCAACACATCATAAACCTCTTCATCGTTTACTAAAGTTCTTAAACCCAAACAACCGAACCAAATCTACAACTCTTTATCGTCTAGTGCAACCAGAAACAAAACCACCTGATCTAACCTACAAAACCAAAAACACTTTTCTCACTAACTCTATAATTTAAGAAGGAGAATTTTTTGAGTATTTGAATAATAATTTCATCTTAGTTTGGTTATGACTTATGTTTTTTATCAAATTATTTCTTATAATTCTTTTATAATATCAAAAACCAAATGGTGAAGTTTATAAATAAATATAAGTATCGAAAGTTTGTGAAATTTTTAAAACCCAAAGAATTACAAATGGTGAAGTTCAGAACATTTAGATTAGAGTTCCTTTTTAAAATTATTATAATTGGCGAAGTTCAGAAAATTTATAAAAATTTAACCATGGCTGCTTTTTTTATTTTAAATTTTAATCTTAGTAGTGAAGCGCAAGCTCCCACCGTAAGGGGGAGTGGCGAAGCCATTGCCTGGTCTTTTAATAAACCAACAAACTAAATTAACCTTACCTAAGAAACATGCGAGACAGCTCCCTCCCCCCCCCTTTCTCTTTCATGCAAGCAATTAATTGAAATAGTTAAAATAACAGCATGTTAATAAAAGGCCAAATGGTACACAATGTAGATAAATGTGTACCGTAGAATTGAAATAGTTAAAAGTAACCTGCATGTTAAAAAAAATCATGATACACTAACATCAGATAGTGGTAGTTTCACACCCTTTGTAAGCAGACTGGGTTTGAGCGGACCTTAGGGTCTTTACTGGTCCTTGTTTCTGCATTTCTGTATTAACCCCCCCCTCCCTAACCTAAACTCTATGAAACACAAGACACCTCAGGCGAGAAAAGGTGAGGTGGTTCATCTTTAGGTAAAACAAAAGCTTATCTTCAGGTGTAGGTTTTAGCGTAGCTTATCTTCAGATGTAGGTTTAAGCGTAGCTTATCTTCAGGTGTAGGTTTAAGGGTAGCTTATCTTCAAGTGTAGGGTTATGTGTAGGTTTAAAGGTGGCTTATCATCAGGTTTAGATTTATGGCTGGCTTACTTCAGGTGGAATTTAATGTGTTACGCGTGGCTTATCTTCAGGTGTAGGTTTAAAGGTGGCTTATCTTCAGATGTAGATTGAAAAGTATCTTATATTCAGATGTACGTTTATGTGTGACTTATCTTCATGCATATGTTTAAGGGTGGCTTGTCTACAAATGTAGACTAAAAGGTGGCTTATCGATAGAGGTATGTTTAAAGATGGCTTATCTTCAGCTCTATGTTTAAGGCTGGTGTATCTTCATGTATAGGTTTAAAGGTTGCTTATCTTCAGATGTAGGTTATAAGGTGGACTATCTTCAGATGTATGTTTAATGGGAGTTTATCTTCAGGTGTAGGTTTAAGAGGGGCATTTCATCGGGTCAAATTTAAGGGGTTAAGCGTGGAATATCTTCATGTGTAGGTTTAAAGGTGGTTTATCTTCAGATTTAGGCCATAAAGTAGCTTATCTACAGATGTATGTTAAAAGTTGGCTAATGTCGGATGTATGTTTATGGGTGGCTTATCTTTAGCTGTAGGGTTTAGGGTGGTTATCTTCAGATGTAGGTTTGAGGGTTGTATCTATTCAGGGTAAGTTTAAGGGTGGCCTATCTTCAAGTTTAAGTTTAGGGAGCTTATCTTCAAGTTTAAGTTTAAGGATGGCTTATCTTCGAGTTTAATTTTAAGGGTGGCTTATCTTCAAGTTTAAGTTTAAGGGTAGCCTATCTTCAAGTTTAAGTTTGAGGGTGGCTTTTCTTCAAGTTTAAGGGTGTCTTATCATGAAGTTTAAGTTTAAGGGTGGCTTATCTTCAAGTCCAAGTTTAATGGTGGCTTCTCTTCAAGTTTAAGTTTAGGGGTGGCTTATCATGAAGTTTAAGTTTAAGGGTAGCTTACCTTCAATCCAAGTTTAAAGGTGGCTTATCTTTATGTTATCCGGATATGTCAACGTCTATATGGAGGTTATGGGGGTCGTGTATTCATAGCATAGAATAGGAAATCTCAAGAAAGTAAGTGAGATGGGGGCGAAGTTTTCTAAAATCAAGTTAATGACTTTCAATCAAGTTTTTTTTCCGTCTACTGCAGAAATTTCCATTCCTGATTATATTAATTGTCAAGAAAATGACGTTGACCATAGTTTGTAATTCCTTAGTTCTTTCCTGTCTCCTTATATAAATACAGGTCCCATTTGAAGAACGACGCCCAATTAGTCAGGGGTCAATTTATTGTAAACAACCTCAATTTCCGTGATGACTCATTCTTCTAATGTTGGATTTACGGTCTTTGATACCATTAAAATTCTTTACATCAGCCACGATTAAAATAGGATAAGTCTTTATCTAACCCTTCAAAAGTTTATTATTTAATATATTCTCCCCATTAGTCTCTAAAGTTTTGACCTTCCAACTTTCCCATTGGACTCATTTTCTCTTTGAATTTAATTTTAGTGTTCTAATAGGAGAAAAAACTTATCAGAGGCGTGGCTGCAGTTCTTAGAAATTCAAAGTAAACAAAGAGAACTTAAGAGGAGAAGGAAGAGAAGAGGAAGAAGAGAAAGTATAGAATACTGACCAGTAAAAAAAGACCTAGGATCCACCCAAGAGGAAGTGTGTGTGTGTTGTACTGAGAGGAATGAGAGCAAGATCTTGTTTCACCAAATAAAGGCGATGCAATACCTCACTTTTATGGAAGGAGTCTCTGCGGAGCGCCACGACTAAAGAGCGAATTTAAAGTCGTTCGAGACGTGGGCTGACGTCGCCCTTGCACCGCGAGGAGAGCTAAAATCTTCCGTGTTTGCGCAGGCGATCACTCCCCTCCCCCCTCTCACTCCCCTCCCCCCTCTCTCTCTCTTTGTTTCTAGTTCTCTCTCTCTCTCTCTCTCTGTCCAGTTCTCTCTCTCTCTCTCTCTCTCTCTCTCTCTCTCTCTCTCTTTCTATCCACTGTCTCTCTCTAGAGCTCTTGCTAGCCGAGTGGATAAGGCGTTTGTCCCCTAACGTCGGGGTACTGGGTTCGATCCCGGCATGAGCGGACACAACGTGCTGTGCTTATCCCTACCCCACCCCCACTACTGGAAGGGGAGATCTTACACCTCTCATCACACACAGAGACAATCACAACAATGCTTTCTTTCCTCTCCCGTCGTTGCAGCATAACGCACACACACTCTCTATTTCAAGGAATCCTGCTGACGAGTATCTATATCCACATACCTCTGACGCGGAACAAGTCCCTCTGCCCCGGGGCGATGAAGGACCCACCTAAACCCTGTTTGGTGTCGAAATAACATAATACTTCCTGGTCACTCTCCCCAAAGAGGACCGGCCCCTATCTCTCGGGCTCACAAGCGATTGTCATACTGACCTTTATGGCTTTTTCATTATCCGGTAGAGGATCCTCCTGGATAAAGTCAGGCTGGCGAACCACCACCACTACTTCTCCGGCTGCTACTACCTGTACTACTACTGTCTATTTCTCTATACTATTTCTATCTATCTATCTATATATATATATATATATATATATATATATATATATTATATATATATATATATATATATATATATATATATATATATATATATATATATATATCGCTCTTTTACCACCATCTCTCACCCATGAGTGTATACCCTTTATTCACTGGTACTACGCCAAAGGTATTTAGTTTATAATCTAATCCCAGCTATTCATTAGTTCCTACTATTTCTTTTGATTCTGAAATAAATTGCATTTATCCATTATTTGACTCGTATCTTTCTTATTAATAACTTCCTTTTTAGTTTACTTGCCGTTGATCATTTTTTTCTCTTTTTTTATTTTTATTCTCCTCCGACTAGCCCCCAAAGTTGTTCTAGGGGCTTTCTACTCTTGTTTCTTCGGAGTTGCGAAGTAACGATGTACAATTACTTAAGTATTGTTAAACTTTTTGTTTCCTAAAAAGTACTAGCTAATTTGAGTACTTTCACTTTTACTTTCGTATTTTTCTTATGTTACTTTTACTTCATTACATTTGAAAAGCATAGAAGTATTCGTTACTTCTCAATTAATTCTGGCCAATCACAGACGTAGAAGCAAATGTCAGACGATGTCTAATCACACGCTTTTACTTTGGTTGGAACCAATCATAAGCGCTTGTTCATGTTTGGACCAATCACTTACATCCTTTCATACCCGATAGACAATTCGTTTGTCTCTCCCGCTTTCCGCCTGAGAGAAGGCTTTAGGTCATTAAACTATTCCTCATTTTCCTAGACTCCTATCCTTCTAGACTCCTAGACTTCTACTCGTACCATCGAAAATAAAAAAAATATGTCACTAATTAATTCCTTTGTATTTTTTTTACCTAATAATTAGTTTAGTTAACCAGACTCTTATATTCTGGAATTCTGTTAAATTAGATAATTTTGTAGAGTTAATTTTATTTTCATATAAACTAGACATTCTGATCACTAGAGGGATACTTACAGCTTGATTGTTAAGTTTAATTTAACTGAATCCAATAAATAAGGGGCAGTACAGTGGGTACAAAAGAGTTTACTGTACAGTATACTGAATAGTGTCTGAGGTGATGGGTACTTTACTATTTGCCGCTATTTTTTACTTTCACCACTTGAGTACTCCATAAACAAAATACTTTATTACTTTTACTTAAGTACATTTAAGTTTGGGTACTTTGACTTGTACATTGAGTAAAATTTTGTCACAGTAACAATACTTTTACCTAAGTATAGAAGCAGGGTACTTTTCACAACTCTGCGTTTCTTTGGGTACTACAGGGTGGCACAGGAAAAAATTCGCCCAGGTCTTGTATAGCATAGCGTAAATCAGAATAAATATAAATTAACTTAGGTTAAGAATGAAGCAAATAATTTTCATGTAATATACTTTTCTTCCATTCTATTCACCTTCTGGTTCAAAAATATAAATTGTAAAGAGTTATTAAGATTAAAATGAATAGCGAGCAATGATTGAAAAAATGCAAGTAAGTAATGGATGGTTACAAATTAGGGCGGGACACATCATATAAGCTTGATTATTCAATTTATGATAAAATTAACTATTTTAAAAGCACGAAAGAAAACCACTAGCTTTCTGCTTACGACGAGAGATGATAACTAAAGAATTGCTATTACATATTTCGACATGATATCCTTTGGCGATTGACTTTCGAAATTCTATGACTAGAAGGAAGAACGCCGAAGGATCTCTCTAAGCTTTTGGGGTTTAATTGCTTTATGAAAAGAATTCTGGGAGGTAGTCTTTGGAATATCCTAAAATTCCAAAGATTTGAAAAGAAATGACTGTTTTGCATAAAATTAATAATTTTTAATGGGGTATTTCTCTTTATTGGTGAGTACAACGTCAATACCAAGTGTAAACCGACTCGGGCGTGATGTATCTTTTTAAGGGGAATTTGGTTTGCGGCGTAAAACAGAATTAAAGGGGGGGCCGATGTCTGAAAGAAGGCAATAATGGAGATTTTGGGGTTGTAACAATTGAGAGGGGTTGGGGGCAATCAATCCCGAAATTAACGAATACACTTTAGAACATTAAATATCTGAAAGCCATTGCTTAGGAAATTGCCCCCTGAGAAATAAAGATTCTTCGTGGAAAAGGAAATATGTAGCTGGCTGAAAGTTTGACGTCACGATGACTCTGGAATGTTTTGATCTTACTTTGTAGGTCAGGTCACAAATGCTATAAAAGTTCATACCGAGATCTGTGAATTTAATATTAGAATACAGTTCGTTTAGGTAGTTTAAAAAGGAGGAAGATTGGTTTTCGGGGTTTAAAAATCTCCTGGTTACTTTTTTTCCCGCGTCACTCTACAGTTTCAAGCGAGTTAAAATTTTCGAAAAATTGCACTGAAGTTTCAAAACAAACAAACCGAACTCACGGATTTAATGCACGAATTTTGACATATGAGTATCGATATTATCCTCCCGTTATTAAAGTCAATCGTCCAGTCACAGTTTGACTATGGTGCCCATCTTTGGTCAGCTTATTTTAGGTAAAGACCTCGAAATATTGGGCAGTATTTAACGTCATGCGACTAAAATTATCCGGCAACTTTATTACATACCTTTCAAGGGAAGAATTAAGGTCTTTAACTTGCTTCTTCTATAGAATCGTTGACTAAGTATTAAACTGATTGAGATGTTTATAATTATGAGAATTTGACGATATTAATTTTGAATTACTCTTCGAAAGAGCGACTGAATTTAATAACATAGCAATTGTCTATACTTAGATTGAAACGATGCGAGGTAAGAGCCAAGGCAAATTTCTTCCCTTGTAAGATAACCTGAAAATAGAATTCTTTCCCAATGATTGTTGTTTAAAGTCGTTATATGGAAGTTCTTTAGGAATAAATAAGTTTAGTACACTTTAACCTCTATGATAGAGTACAAGCGCCAAGACAATGTCCGAAGAGTTGATAACATGAAAGAAAATTTATAAATGATTACACAAAAATATCCTTCGCATGTTGCACCATACGATAATTTTAGATACATGTAAAATTAAATTATTTTTGCATTTAGCTTGAAGCAAGTTTGTATATGCAAATAAGTATGGTATTTTCCCTGCCCTTTCATCTTCTCATTCAGAGATTTAAAGATCTTTTCCCTTCTTGGATTCTGTAATTCTTCCTCTTCTTTATTATTATTATTATTAGTAGTGGTAGTAATAAAGCAATTGATGCAACCAAAGAAGTCCAGACAACACAAAAACCTACTCATAGACTGCCAAACCCCACACAACACTCACTACACACACTATTTATTTTCTTAGGGTCCTCTAGACCTACTCAAGTAGCGTTGTGGTGTTCCTAGGCACCAACCACCTCGAATAAGGGAGGGTCGGAGGACTGAAAGTTATTTAATGCTTACGTATGAAATGATGTTTGATTAAGCTGATCAAGCCTATCAAATTAAGTTAGAATTTGTAAATTATTTACTATACTCATAATATCAATTACTTAAACGTCAGATAGAAATAAATAAATAAATAATCATGTACACTTACAACATAGACTCACCGCTATTCACGCATGCGTTGACATTTTTGCCAATAATTTTCATCATTATTAAGCGATTAAGATTAGTAGGTAATGAGTAATCCAGATTAGGGTACTGAATTGTGATGTCTCTGAAACATAAGAACCCCAATTATGTGATAATTAGGGAAGAAAATGAATGGGAGAGATCGTCTGGATCCCGACCTAAATTACCCTTGAGTAAAACGTTTCATATACATTTGCATTCACCCCTATTTGCTGGGGATTCCTGATTTATTTATTGATTCCTGTTCTTTTAACTGATAAAGATAAAAAAACAATGAATATGGCGAAGTAAAACCAGTGATCAGTCATTATTCCATATCTTTTACCCAAAGGTAGATTTAAGGATAAAGAATAGGTAAAAGGATAAAGGATAAGGACAAAGAAAGACCTAAAATAGTAACAAAAAAAAATGCGGTTGATCAGTCGTTATTACTATTGGCGATCCCAAGAGCATTTTAAGGATAAAACCCCAATAAAGATGGTGACTCGAATGAAATGAACAGTTGATGTTCTTATTTGCAATCCAAAAGGGCTTTAAAGATAAACTCCCCAAATAAAGATGGTAACTTGAATAAAATGAACAGTGGATGTTCTTATTTGCAATCCAAAAGCGCTTTAAAGATAAACTCCCCAAATAAAGATGGTAACTTGAATGAAATGAACAGTGGATGTTCTTATTTGCAATCCAAAAGAGCTTTAAAGATAAACTCCCCAAATAAAGATGGTAACTTGAATGAAATGAACAGTGGATGTTCTTATTTGCAATCCAAAAGGGCTTTAAAGATAAACTCCCCAATAAAGATGGTAACTTGAATGAAATGAACAGTTGATGTTCTTATTTGCAATCCAAAAGGGCTTTAAAGATAAACTCCCCAAATAAAGATGGTAACTTGAATGAAATGAACCGTTGATGTTCTTATTTGCAATCCAAAAGGGCTTTAAAGATAGACTCCCCAAAAAAGATGGTAACTTGAATGAAATGAACAGTTGATGTTCTTATTTGCAATCCAAAAGGACTTTAAAGATAAACTCCCCAATAAAGATGGTAACTTGAATGAAAGGAACAGTTGATGTTCTTATTTGCAATCCAAAAAGGCTTTAAAAATAAAAAAAAACAATAAAGATGTTGAATCGAATGAAAGGAACAGTTGATGTTCTTATTTGCAATCAGAAATGGCCTTAAAGATTAAAAAAAAAAACAATAAAGAGGGTGACTCAAATGAAATGAACAGTTGATGTTCTTATTTGCAATCCAAAAGGGCTTTAAAGATAAACTCCCTAATAAAGATGGTAACTTGAATGAAATATTCAGTTGATTTTCTTATTTGCAATCCAAAAAGGCTTGAAAGATAAAAAAAACAATAAAGATGGTGAATCGAATGAAATGAACAGTTCATGTTCTTATTTGCAATCCAAAATGGCCTTAAAGATTAAAAAAAAAACAATAAAGAAGGTGACTCGAATGAAATGAACAGTTGATGTTCTTATTTGCAATCCAAAAAGGCTTTAAAGATAAAAAAAAACAATAAAGATGGTGAATTGAATGAAATGAACAGTTGATGTTCTTATTTGCAATCTAAAATGGCCTTAAAGATTAAAAAAACAATAAAGATGGTGTATCGAATGAAATGAACAGTGGATGTTCTTATTTGCAATCCAAAAGGGCTTTAAAGATAAACTCCCCAATAAAGATGGTAACTTGAATGAAATGAACAGTTGATGTTCTTATTTGCAATCCAAAAGGGCTTTAAAGATAAACTCCCCAAATAAAGATGGTAACTTGAATGAAATGAACCGTTGATGTTCTTATTTGCAATCCAAAAGGGCTTTAAAGATAGACTCCCCAAAAAAGATGGTAACTTGAATGAAATGAACAGTTGATGTTCTTATTTGCAATCCAAAAGGACTTTAAAGATAAACTCCCCAATAAAGATGGTAACTTGAATGAAAGGAACAGTTGATGTTCTTATTTGCAATCCAAAAAGGCTTTAATAATAAAAAAAACAATAAAGATGTTGAATCGAATGAAAGGAACAGTTGATGTTCTTATTTGCAATCAGAAATGGCCCTAAAGATTAAAAAAAAAACAATAAAGAGGGTGACTCAAATGAAATGAACAGTTGATGTTCTTATTTGCAATCCAAAAGGGCTTTAAAGATAAACTCCCTAATAAAGATGGTAACTTGAATGAAATGAACAGTTGATGTTCTTATTTGCAATCTAAAAAGGCTTTAAAGATAAAAAAACAATAAAGATGGTGAATCGAATGAAATGAACAGTTTATGTTCTTATTTGCAATCTAAAATGGCCTTAAAGATTAAAAAAAAAACAATAAAGAAGGTGACTCGAATGAAATGAACAGTTGATGTTCTTATTTGCAATCCAAAAAGGCTTTAAAGATAAAAAAAAACAATAAAGATGGTGAATCGAATGAAATGAACAGTTCATGTTCTTATTTGCAATCCAAAATGGCCTTAAAGATTAAAAAAAAAACAATAAAGAAGGTGACTCGAATGAAATGAACAGTTGATGTTCTTATTTGCAATCCAAAAAGGCTTTAAAGATAAAAAAAACAATAAAGATGGTGAATTGAATGAAATGAACAGTTGATGTTCTTATTTGCAATCTAAAATGGCCTTAAAGATTAAAAAAACAATAAAGATGGTGTATCGAATGAAATGAACAGTTGATGTTCTTATTTGCAATCCAAAATGGCCTTAAAGATTAAAAAAAACCCAATAAAGATAGGGAATCGAATGAAATGAACAGTTGATGTTCTTATTTGCAATCCAAAACCGCTTTAAAGATAAAAAACCCAATAAAGATGGTGAATTGAATGAAATGAACAGTTGATGTTCTTATTTGCAATCCAAAAAGGCTTTAAAGATAAAAAACAATAAAGATGGTGAATCGAATGAAATAAACAGTTTATGTTCTTATTTGCAATCCAAAATGGCCTTAAAGATAAAAAAACCCCAATAAAGATAGGGAATCGAATGAAATGAACAGTTGATGTTCTTATTTGCAATCCAAAAGGGCTTTAAAGATAAACTCCCCAATAAAGATGGTAACTTGAATGAAATGAACAGTGGATGTTCTTATTTGCAATCCAAAAGGGCTTTAAAGATAAACTCCCCAAATAAAGATGGTAACTTGAATGAAATGAACAGTGGATGTTCTTATTTGCAATCCAAAAGGGCTTTAAAGATAAACTCCCCAATAAAGATGGTAACTTGAATGAAATGAACAGTTGATGTTCTTATTTGCAATCCAAAAGGGCTTTAAAGATAAACTCCCCAAATTTAGATGGTAACTTGAATGAAATGAACAGTGGATGTTCTTATTTGCAATCCAAAAGGGCTTTAAAGATAAACTCCCCAATAAAGATGGTAACTTGAATGAAATGAACCGTTGATGTTCTTATTTGCAATCCAAAAGGGCTTTAAAGATAGACTCCCCAATAAAGATGGTAATTTAAATGAAATGAACAGTTGATGTTCTTATTTGCAATCCAAAAGGACTTTAAAGATAAACTCCCCAATAAAGATGGTAACTTGAATGAAATGAACCGTTGATGTTCTTATTTGCAATCCAAAAGGGCTTTAAAGATAGACTCCCCAATAAAGATGGTAATTTAAATGAAATGAACAGTTGATGTTCTTATTTGCAATCCAAAAGGACTTTAAAGATAAACTCCCCAATAAAGATGGTAACTTGAATAAAATGAACAGTTGATGTTCTTATTTGCAATCCAAAATGGCTTTAAAGATAAAAAACAATAAAGATAGTGAATCGAATGAAATGAACAGTTGATGTTCTTATTTGCAATACAAAAATGGCCTTAAAGATTAAAAAAAACAATAGAGACGGTGACTCGAATGAAATGAACAGTTGATGTTCCTATTTGCAATCCAAAAGGGCTTTAAAGATAAACTCCCCAATAAAGATGGTAACTTGAATGAAATGAACAGTTGATGTTCTTATTTGCAATCTAAAAAGGTTTTAAAGATAAAAAAACAATAAAGATGGTGAATCGAATGAAATGAACAGTTTATGTTCTTATTTGCAATCTAAAATGGCCTTAAAGATTAAAAAAAACAATAAAGATAGGGAATCGAATGAAATGAACAGTTCATGTTCTTATTTGCAATCTAAAATGGCCTTAAAGATTAAAAAAAACAATAAAGATGGTGAATCAAATGAAATGAACAGTTGATGTTCTCATTTGCAATCCAAAAGGGCTTTAAAGATAAACTCCCCAATAAAGATGGTAACTTGAATGAAATGAACAGTTGATGTTCTTATTTGCAATCCAAAAAGGCTTTAAAGATAAAAAAAACAATAAAGATGGTGAATCGAATGAAATGAACAGTTTATGTTCTTATTTGCAATCCAAAATGGCCTTAAAGATTAAAAAAAAACAATAAAGATAGGGAATCGAATGAAATGAACAGTTGATGTTCTTATTTGCAATCCAAAAGGGCTTTCAAGATAAACTCCCCACTAAAGATGGTAACTTGAATAAAATGAACAGTTGATGTTCTTATTCGCAATCCAAAAAGGCTTTAAAGATAAAACAATAAAGATAGTGAATCGAATGAAATGAACAGTTGATGTTCTTATTTGCAATCCAAAACCAGTTTAAAGATAAAAGAACCAATAAAGATGGTGAATCGAATGAAATGAACAGTTGATGTTCTTATTTGCAATCCAAAACCACTTTAAAGATAATAAACAATAAAAATGGTGAATCGAATGAAATGAACAGTTCATGTTCTTATTTGCAATCTAAAATGGCCTTAAAGATTAAAAAAAAACAATAAAGAGGGTGACTCGAATGAAATGAACAGTTCATGTTCTTATTTGCAATCCAAAAGGGCTATAAAGATAAACTCCCGAATAAAGATGGTAACTTGAATGAAATGAACTGTTGATGTTCTTATTTGCAATCCAAAAAGGCTTTAAAGATAAAAAAACAATAAAGATGGTGAATCCAATGAAATGAACAGTTGATGTTCTTATTTGCAATCTAAAATGGCCTTAAAGATTAAAAAAAACATTAAAGATGGTGAATCGAATGAAATGAACAGTTAATGTTCTTATTTGCAATCCAAAAGGGCTTAAAAAGATAAACTTCCCAATAAAAATGGTAACTTAAATGAAATGAACAGTTGATATTCTTATTTGCAATCCAAAACCGCTTTAAAGATAAAAAACCCAATAAAGATGGTGAATTGAATGAAATGAACAGTTGATGTTCTTATTTGCAATCCTAAAAGGCTTTAAAGATAAAAAACAATAAAGATGGTGAATCGAATGAAATGAACAGTTGATGTTCTTATTTGCAATCCAAAAATGGCCTTAAAGATTAAAAAAAACAATAAAGACGGTGACTCGAATGAAATGAACAGTTGATGTTCTTATTTGCAATCCAAAAGGGCTTTAAAGATAAACTCCCCAATAAAGATGGTAACTTGAATGAAATGAACAGTTGATGTTCTTATTTGCAATCCAAAAAGGCTTTAAAGATAAAAAAAAACAATAGAGAGGGGGAATCGAATGAAATGAACAGTTTACGTTCTTATTTTCAATCCAAAATGGCCTTAAAGATTAAAAAAAAAACAATAAAGATAGGGAATCGAATGAAATGAACAGTTGATGTTCTTATTTGCAATCCAAAAGGGCTTTAAAGATAAACTCCCCAATAAAGATGGTAACTTGAATGAAATGAACAGTTGATGTTCTTATTTGCAATCCAAAAAGGCTTTAAAGATAAAAAAAACAATAAAGATAGTGAATCGAATGAAATGAACAGTTGATGTTCTTATTTGCAATCCAAAATGGGCTTAAAGATTAAAAAAAAAACAATAAAGAGGGTAACTCGAATGAAATGAACAGTTGATGTTCTTATTTGCAATCCAAAAGTCCTTTAAAGATAAGCTCCCCAATAAAGATGGTAACTTGAATGATATGAACAGTTGATGTTCTTATTTGAAATCCAAAAAGGCTTTAAAGATAAAAAAAAAACAATAAACATGGTGAATTGAATAAAATGAACAGTTCATGTTCTTATTTGCAATCTAAAATGGCCTTAAAGATTAAAAAAAAAACAATAAAGAGGGTGAATCGAATGAAATGAACAGTTGATGTTCTTATTTGCAATCCAAAAGGGCTTTAAAGATAAACTGCCCAATAAAAATGGTAACTTGATTAAATGAACAGTTGATGTTCTTATTTGCAATCCAAAACCGCTTTAAAGATAAAAAACCCAATAAAGATGGTGAATTGAATGAAATGAACAGTTGATGTTCTTATTTGCAATCCAAAACCACTTTAAAGATAATAAACAATAAAAATGGTGAATCGAATGAAATGAACAGTTGATGTTCTTATTTGCAATCCAAAAATGGCCTTAAAGATTAAAAAAACAATAAAGACGGTGACTCGAATGAAATGAACAGTTGATGTTCTTATTTGCAATCCAAAAGGGCTTTAAAGATAAACTCCCCAATAAAGATGGTAACTTGAATGAAATGAACAGTTTATGTTCTTATTCGCCATCCAAAAAGGCTTTAAAGATAAAACAATAAAGATAGTGAATCGAATGAAATGAACAGTTGATGTTCTTATTTGCAATCCAAAACCACTTTAAAGATAAAAAACCCAATAAAGATGGTGAATCGAATGAAATGAACAGTTGATGTTCTTATTTGCAATCCAAAAAAGCTTTAAATATAAAAAAAACAATAAAGATGGTAACTTGAATGAAATAAACAGTTGACGTTCTTATTTGCAATCCAAAAAGGCTTCTAAAGATAAAAAAAAACAATAGAGAGGGGGAATCGAATGAAATGAACAGTTTATGTTCATATTTGCAATCCAAAAGGGCTTTAAAGATAAACTCCCAATAAAGATGGTAACTTGAATGAAATGAACAGTTGATGTTCTTATTTGCAATCCAAAAGGGCTTTAAAGATAAACTCCCCAATAAAGATGGTAACTTGAATGAAATGAACAGTTGATGTTCTTATTTGCAATCCAAAAAGGCTTTAAAGATAAAAAAAACATTAAAGATAGTGAATCGAATGAAATGAACAGTTGATGTTCTTATTTGCAATCCAATCGGCCTTAAAGATTTTAAAAAAAGACAATAAAGAGGGTCACTCGAATGAAATGAACAGTTGATGTTCTTATTTGCAATCCAAAAGGGCTTTAAAGATAAGCTCCCCAATAAAGATTGTAACTTGAATGATATGAACAGTTGATGTTCTTATTTGCAATCCAAAAAGGCTTTAAAGATAAAAAAAAACAATAAACATGGTGAATCGAATGAAATGAACAGTTCATGTTCTTATTTGCAATCTAAAATGGCCTTAAAGATTAAAAAAAAAACAATAAAGAGGGTGACTCGAATGAAATGAACAGTTGATGTTCTTATTTGCAATCCAAAACGGCTTTAAAGATAAAAAAAACACAATAAAGATGGTGAATCGAATGAAATGAACAGTTGATGTTCTTATTTGCAATCTAAAATGGCCTTAAAGATTAAAAAAAAAACAATATAGAGGTCGACTCGAATGAAATGAACAGTTGATGTTCCTTTTTGCAATCCAAAAGGGCTTTAAAGATAAACTCCCCAATAAAGATGGTAACTTGAATGAAATGAACAGTTGATGTTCTTATTTGCAATCCAAAAAGGCTTTAAAGATAAAAAAAAACAATAAAGATGGTGAATCGAATGAAATGAACAGTTCATGTTCTTATTTGCAATCTAAAATGGCCTTAAAGATTAAAAAAAACAATAAAGATGGTGAATCAAATGAAATGAACAGTTGATGTTCTTATTTGCAATCCAAAAGGGCTTTAAAGATAAACTCCCCAATGAAGATGGTAACTTGAATGAAATGAACAGTTGATGTTCTTATTTGCAATCCAAAAAGGCTTTAAAGATAAAAAAAACAATAAAGATGGTGAATCGAATGAAATGAACAGTTTATGTTCTTATTTGCAATCCAAAATGGCCTTAAAGATTAAAAAAAAACAATAAAGATAGGGAATCGAATGAAATGAACAGTTGATGTCCTTATTTGCAATCCAAAAGGGCTTTCAAGATAAACTCCCCAATAAAGATGGTAACTTGAATGAAATGAACAGTTGATGTTCTTATTCGCCATCCAAAAAGGCTTTAAAGATAAAACAATAAAGATAGTGAATCGAATGAAATGAACAGTTGATGTTCTTATTTGCAATCCAAAACCACTTTAAAGATAAAAAACCCCAATAAAGATGGTGAATCGAATGAAATGAACAGTTGATGTTCTTATTTGCAATCCAAAAAAGCTTTAAAGATAAAAAAAACAATAAAGATGGTAACTTGAATGAAATGAACAGTTGATGTTCTTATTTGCAATCCAAAAAGGCTTTAAAGATAAAAAAAACAATAAACATTGTGAATCGAATGAAATGAACAGTTCATGTTCTTATTTGCAATCTAAAATGGCCTTAAAATTAAAAAAAAAACAATAAAGAGGGTGACTCGAATGAAATGAACAGTTCATGTTCTTATTTGCAATCCAAAAGGGCTATAAAGATTAACTCCCGAATAAAGATGGTAACTTGAATGAAATGAACTGTTGATGTTCTTATTTGCAATCCAAAAAGGCTTTAAAGATAAAAAAAACAATAAAGATGGTGAATCCAATGAAATGAACAGTTGATGTTCTTATTTGCAATCTAAAATGGCCTTAAAAATTAAAAAAAACATTAAAGATGGTGAATCGAATGAAATGAACAGTTGATGTTCTTATTTGCAATCCAAAAGGGCTTTAAAGATAAACTTCCCAATAAAAATGGTAACTTGAATGAAATGAACAGTTGATGTTCTTATTTGCAATCCAAAACCGCTTTAAAGATAAAAAACCCAATAAAGATGGTGAATTGAATGAAATGAACAGTTGATGTTCTTATTTGCAATCCTAAAAGGCTTTAAAGATAAAAAACAATAAAGATGGTGAATCGAATGAAATGAACAGTTGATGTTCTTATTTGCAATCCAAAAATGGCCTTAGAGATTAAAAAAAAAACAATAAAGACGGTGACTCGAATGAAATGAACAGTTGATGTTCTTATTTGCAATCCAAAAGGGCTTTAAAGATAAACTCCCCAATAAAGATGGTAACTTGAATGAAATGAACAGTTGATGTTCTTATTTGCAATCCAAAAAGGCTTTAAAGATAAAAAAACAATAGAGAGGGGGAATCGAATGAAATGAACAGTTTATGTTCTTATTTTCAATCCAAAATGGCCTTAAAGATTAAAAAAAACAATAAAGATAGGGAATCGAATGAAATGAACAGTTGATGTTCTTATTTGCAATCCAAAAGGGCTTTAAAGATAAACTCCGTAATAAAGATGGTGAATCGAATGAAATGAACAGTGGATGTTCTTATTTGCAATCCAAAAGGGCTTTAAAGATAAACTCTTCAAATAAAGATGGTAACTTGAATGAAATGAACAGTGGATGTTTTTATTTGCAACCCAAAAGGGCTTTAAAGACAAACTCCCCAATAAAGATGGTAACTTGAATGAAATGAACAGTTGATGTTCTTATTTGCAATCCAAAAGGGCTTTAAAGATAAACTCCCCAAATAAAGATGGTAACTTGAATGAAATGAACAGTGGATGTTCTTATTTGCAATCCAAAAGGGCTTTAAAGATAAACTCCCCAATAAAGATGGTAACTTGAATGAAATGAACCGTTGATGTTCTTATTTGCAATCCAAAAGGGCTTTAAAGATAGACTTCCCAATAAAGATGGTAATTTGAATGAAATGAACTGTTGATGTTCTTATTTGCAATCCAAAAAGACTTTAAAGATAAACTCCCCAATAAAGATGGTAACTTGAATGAAATGAACAGTTGATGTTCTTATTTGCAATCCAAAAAGGCTTTAAAGATAAAAAAAACAATAAAGATGGTGAATCGAATGAAATGAACAGTTCATGTTCTTATTTGCAATCTAAAATGGCCTTAAAGATTAAAAAAAACAATAAAGATGGTGAATCAAATGAAATGAACAGTTGATGTTCTTATTTGCAATCCAAAAGGGCTTTAAAGATAAACTCCCCAATAAAGATGGTAACTTGAATGAAATGAACAGTTGATGTTCTTATTTGCAATCCAAAAAGGCTTTAAAGATAAAAAAAACAATAAAGATGGTGAATCGAATGAAATGAACAGTTCATGTTCTTATTTGCAATCTAAAATGGCCTTAAAGATTAAAAAAAACAATAAAGATGGTGAATCAAATGAAATGAACAGTTGATGTTCTTATTTGCAATCCAAAAGGGCTTTAAAGATAAACTCCCCAATAAAGATGGTAACTTAAATGAAATGAACAGTTGATGTTCTTATTTGCAATCCAAAACGGCTTTAAAGATAAAAAAAAACAATAAAGATGGTGAATCAAATGAAATGAACAGTTGATGTTCTTATTTGCAATCTAAAATGGCCTTAAAGATTAAAAAAAAACAATAAAGATGGTGAATCGAATGAAATGAACAGTTTATGTTCTTATTTGCAATCCAAAAGGGCTTTAAAGATAAACTCCCCAATAAAGATGGTAACTTGAATGAAATGAACAGTTGATGTTCTTATTTGCAATCCAAAAAGGCTTTAAAGATAAAATAAACAATAAAGATGGCGAATCGAATGAAATGAACAGTGGATATTCTTATTTGCAATCTAAAATGGCCCTAAATATAAAAAAAACAATAAAGATGGTGAATCAAATGAAGTGAACACTTTTTATTCCTATTTGCGATCCCAGAGGGATTGAATAATAATTATAATTAGACACCAAAGATTACAAATCAAATTAAGTAATTAATCCGTAATCCTTATTTTCGATGCCAAGATGGATTCAAGGATAAACATGGATTAATTAGAGCAATTTTTAGGTAGATAAAAGCATCTACCCTTGATCAGGGCTGCGCTTGACGGTGGCATTCGTACTTTGGAACATTAGTGCTCATTGTACGAACTTGTTTCCGGATTCTTAGTATACGCCTTCCTGGCCTCAGGATTGAGGAGGATTCATAGGGTAAATTCGTCGTCCTAAATAATTTATTAAATGGGTGATTGCGTGCCTTTCCTGCCCTAAAACACGCGATCAGCCTTAATGTAGCCATTTGGGGAGAGTAGCGCGCACTCCATGTTGTCTCCTTGTACATATTTTACCCCCTCCCCCTCATCATCATTTTACAACCATCTCCTCACATCTCCTGCCCTCGTTGGTATCCCTTTCTTAGTTTTAAGTAAACAGTACAAGGCGCACCACGCAGGATTGAACTTGAATGATTAGGACCCCCGAGTGGAAGCACCCTTTTTCAGTGTGAGTGAAGTTAAGGTACATTGGCAATGGTTAGTCGTGGGATGAGAGTCTGTATCAAGGGACGTCTTGGCTTGGGTGAAACTGTTAAACACTCCGTGATTCGGATCCCTGTTTAAACCCTAGTTACCTACTGAGATAGGCGTGGTACCTTAGTAATCGGTGTTAAAAACAAAAAAATGTGTTTGGTTTTTTAATTACTTACCTTCCTTAGGTAGGACTATAAAATATAGAAACCAGTAAAGACGTTTAGGTCCGCTCTATGACTAGTCCCAAAGTGGGGAAGGTAAGGTAAGGAGGTTTTTGGATGGTCGTTAGATTAAAAACCAATCAACATGATATTTTGATTTTATTCTGAGTGCTTTAATATAATTAAATAGGTGTTCTTATAATTTAATTATTTTTTTTTAAACATTTTAATTGACATTCTTTGATCTACATGGCGAAGAATTCCAAGTTGAGGTGATTTTATAAGTGAAAAACTCACCCATAATATTGGTCTGATAATGCTTGAATTTCAGTTTAGGACCATTTGCTCGAGGGTTTTCTGAGCTTTCAAAAAGTGAGTCAAAGTTTATATTATCACAACCATTAAAATCTTTGAAGATTTATAGGAATTAGCTGCGGGGGCGACTATCTTCAAACGAGGGCAATTTCAACTCTTCATAAGGTCTCTCTTCATAGGGACTGTTTAGCAGATCTGGAATGAGCTTTGTCACCCTTCACTGTAGTCTCTCCATTACGGCAATATCCTTTTGCAGATAAGGAGAACAGAAGTGAGCTTCATATTTCAGCTGTGGACGCACGATTGATTTAAACAATTCTACTACTATTTCTTTATTCTTATATTCTTAATTTCTCGGAATAAAAACGACTCTTTTTTTTATTTTTTTTAATATGGGGATGTAATATTTCGAAAATTTGAAGTCGGTTGAAATTAGTACACAAAAATCTTGTTCTTCTGACACGTTTTGTAATCGAAGACTGATTAACGTATACTCAACGTTTCTAATTCGTGATTCGATGTGCATTACACTTCACTCATGGAGATTGCAATTTACCTGCTATAAAACCGACCAAAATAATATTTTGCAGTATTTTCTCTCGAGCTGAGTCATGTTTCGCTATATGACCTGGTTTAGTATTATCTGTGAATTTGGCAATCTTGATTGATAATGTTGAATTTAAGTCGTTTACGAAGATAACGAATAATATAGGACCCAAGACTGAACCTTGAGGTACGCTTCTAGTGACTTTATTGGCCCAGTCAGACGAGTCTCCATTTATCACCACTCTTTGTTTACTGTCTGTAAGCCCGTTCTCGATCTATCGCTATAGGTCACCTTTTAACCCCTGCACTTTAAGCTTGAAAATGTCTCTTATGGGGAACCGAGTCGAACGCCTTTTTAAATCAATTAGTTGAATAATGTCTACGGCTTTATGACAATCACATATTTCCGTCATATCGTGAATAGCCTCTAACAAATCCGTTAAACAAGAGCGACGTCTTCTGATATCTGTGTTGACTAACTTTAATTAAATTATTCTTATCTAATGATCCACGATTTTGTCTCTCACACTTGACTCCAAAGATTTACCGACAAATGATATTAAGCTATTAGTCCTATAATTTTTGGAATCACTCTTATCGCCCTTTTTAAAAGTTGGTGTAACATTTGCTAACTTTAAGTTTTCAGGGGCGATACCGTTATTTAAAGATTTGCTAAAAATGGTTGTGTGGAGTTATGATCTAGTTTTTTAGCTCTTTTATATGCCTTGGATGATTTTTATCTGGCCCCAGAGATTTGTCTAAATAAATTTAGGGTTCAATCTGTGGGCAATTAAGATTGGCGAGTATTTTTCTTCATTAAAATCAATTACATCTGGAGAGATAGTAATGTGACTAATGTTTGCCAGTGTAAACTTACTGTATGGCTAATGAGTTTCCCTCATTTTCAATTTGCCTTTAGAAGCTCCAATCGGTTTCCTATTATTTATATACTTATAGAACTTTTTATTGGGGGGGGAGGTTCTTTACATATTTTAGAGGGATCAATTGTGACATTTTGCTTGTTTTATCTCGCTTTATTCTCGAGGCCGATAATGAAAATAATTTTAACGGTTTAAACTGTTGTTATTTTCTCTTGACAAGTGACAATGGCGATTTCTTTCTCTTATAGCAAAATTAACGATATTATTAATCTATAGCAAGAATCTATTTCAAGTATGGGGGGAAGGGGCTACCCTCTTTTGGAAAGAACTCGTTATTGTACCTATTTTTTTTATTCACGGGTGACTCTACATCTCAGAATGTCGGTCGGTTGGTCCTAGTTTTTCTATTTTATGGCAATAACGTCATAACTATTCGGTCGATTTGAACGAAATCTGAAACCCTAATGTTGTTTTCCATTTTCTTTCGAATGATATAATTACCTAAAGTTCTCTTAAGGTTAGTCCGGAAATTATTGAAAGTTTTGGAGGTCGTAAGGTCATAAATCAGAATAATAAGAGCACGCGACTTTTGGTCAGCTAACCTTTTTTTTTTAAATGTCGTACATCGCATTGATAAAGTTAATATTAAGAACTTTCGTCCATTAGATTTGCCTTATTTTACTACGAAAAACATCGAAGTTCGCCTTTTTGCAATTAAGAATATTTCTTCTTCTGTGTTTGATTTGAAAAGCCGTTTTTGAGTTAAATCGAATAGCATTGTGATCGCTCTTCCTTATCTCCTCGCGGACGGAGACGCTTTCAATAACATTCTTTTCACTTGGAATCAAAGGAAGAATGTTTTGCCTCTACGTTGGACCATTTTGTCCATTCGGTTAAGATCATTTGGGCTTAAAAGTCGAGCAATCGCTTCACTTAGTTCTCCGTTCTTTCGCCAATAAAATCTACTTTCCCAAAGTTAAATTAACGCGTATGACGACTGTCAATCGCTAAGAAGATTACTCATATTTCTGATGAAGAATACTCAATTTCCCTATGAATACTCAAATTCCACGAAGAATACTCAAATTCCATGAAGAATATTCAATTTCCCTATGAATACTCAAATTCCATAAAGAGTACTCATATTACTGATGAATAATATTCAATTTCCCTATGAATACTCAAATTCCATGAAGAGTACTCATATTACTGATTAAGAATATTCAATTTCCCTATGAATACTCAAATTCCATGAAGAATACTAAAATTCCATGAAGAGTACTCATATTACTAATTAAGAATATTCAATTTCCCTATGAATACTCAAATTCCATGAAGAATACTAAAATTCCATGAAGAGTACTCATATTACTGATGAAGAATACTCAATTTCCCACTCAAATTCCATGAAAAATATTAAATTTCATGGAGAGTACTCAAATTCCCTATGAAGACTACTTAAGTTCACTATGAAGATAATTTCCTATGAAGAGTACTCGAATTCCCCATGAAGATTACCCAAATTCTCTATTAAGAGTACTCAAGTTGACGGGTGCTTTTGGTAGCATTCGTCCGAGGTGACGGCCCTTTGTTCCCATGTTGGTTGTCAGGCCAATAAAAAGCCTTGGGTCGAGTTCCTTGGTGTGGCGGGATATCCATTGAACGCTATTCCGAGATCCTGGCCGTTGTGAAGGGAACTAGTAGGAGTTTAGTAAGGGGCGTGCTTCGTTGTTGTTCACCTGGTGACAAATCGATGGCCCCTTCGGGGACCGTCTGTGCTGCTTGGTTGGGAGCCACGGCACGCCGAGGCTTGACGACTCGGTCGGACGAACAGCAGCACATGGAGCGTGCCTTCTGGAAGACTCCGAAACGACTCCGATCAATAGGCGGGAGCGACTCACGCGGGGAGAACTCACCAAACCCCCCTTTTTATATATTGATTGGTCACAAGCATAAGAAATATAGTGTGTTCAAAATGGCAGGCAAAAAAGGTCCAGCAGCGCTAAAATTCACGTGTGCCACATGTAATAAGGACAAGTGGTGCGTTGATTTCCCGGAGGGCTGCTATGCGAAATGCCACCCAGGCAGTGTATGCACCACTTGCATCTTAAAGAAGGAAGTGGAAGAAGTAGTGTCCTACTACAGGGAAAGGACTACAGACCTCGAAAAGAAAATCGAGAGGCTCAAGGAGGAGCACTCCCACCAGATCCGCAGGCTCAAAGAGAAGTTAAACGAGCTCTCGAGTCCTGTGGCAAACACCACCTCTGCAGAGAGGCCGGGCCCGAATGTGGCAGAAACGCCAAAAGGAAAAAAGAAAAAGAGAAAAAAGACGAAAAATGGAAAGAAGAAAGAGGAAGAGAGAGAAATAGAAGAAGAAAAGGTAGAAGAAGTTATTGAAAAGGATGATAGAGAAGAAGAAGAAGAGGAAGAAGAAAAAAAAGATTGAAAAGACCATGACGGAGAAGAGAGAGGAATCAAAGAGCTTGCCTCCGAAAATAAAGACTCCGAGCTCAGCAGGCAAATGTGCCAGGGTCAGCCTTGTGGGTGATTCCCAGGCACGGGGCCTGCAACCCCTGCTAGCGGCCCGCCTTCGCACAAGCGTTAAGGTGAGCTGCCTCCCAGGTTGTGGGAATAAGCAGGTAAGAGCTGAGGCCGAGAAGTCTCAGATTTCTGAGACTTCAGTCGTTGCCCTTATGGTAAGTGGCAACGACCTCTACCTCAGAGGAGGTAGGGTAGGCCCTACAGGCGACATTATGAAGACGGTTATGGGCGCTGTCGACGACTGTGGATTGAAAACCCGCAGACGCGTCGTGGTGGGGATGCTCCCGAGGTGGGGTCCAAGCCGGACTGCCCACGTGAGGAACATGTCGCTAAACCGGCGCCTTGCAGACCTCTGTACGGCGGAGGGGGTCTTTTTTGTCGACCCTTACGCCGTATTCTATGGTAGAAAAGACCTATACCAAAGGGATGGGGTGCACCTCTCCTTTAAGGGCAAGGCTTTTCTAGCCAACCTCATCCAGGATGTCGTGGAGCGCACCCAAAGGAGTGTCCGGCCCATTGGGAAGGCGGACGTACGCCAGTACGCCCGAGTCACTCCCCAAACAACCTTCTCGGAGGTTGTCAAAAATGGTGCCACCGCGACAACCAAGAAGTCGGGAAACGGAAGAGTATAGGGGGTCCTACATTAGGATACTCCCTGAAAGTTCTTCTGTTCAATGCGAGGTCAATCAGGGACAAGTTTCCTGAGCTCCGTGGACGCGTAGCGACGGAAGAACCCGAAATGGTAGCCATAACAGAATCGTGGATAAAAACCTCAAACCGAGACTTTGAAGGCGAATTCACGGTTCCTGGCTACCAACTCTTCTACAAAGATAGGCCAGGCAGAGAGGGTGGCGGTGTAATGTTGTATGTCAAGGATACAATCAAATCTACGAACTCCAACATTATATCCGATCACGAGCTCCTAGGCGTTGACCTAGAGATAGGTCCTGTCAGATACAGGGCCCTGGTGCTTTACAGACCCCCTTCCCAACCCGTTGAGAAGGACAGGGAACTGTACCAGCTGCTGGATGAGCTTGTTCAAGGCAGAGTGTGCATCGTTATGGGCGACTTCAACAGACAAGTTGACTGGGAAACCAGAGCAGCCTGTGGCGAGAGCGCGCTACCCTTGGAGTTCGCCAACAACGAGTTCCTCACTCAATGGGTCAGAGAACCGACGAGAGGAGACAATATCCTCGACTTGGTCTTCACCTCTGACGATGATATCGTTGAGGATGTCTCTGTAGGCGAAGAGCTCGGTGGCAGTGATCACCAGCTAGTTAGATTTAGCGTCAAGATCCCGAAGGTAAGGTCTGTTGCCAGTCAATCAAGGAAACTTGACTTGAGAAGAGCAGACTTTGCAAGCCTTCGTGCTTGGTTGACTGATGTAAGGCTAGCGGTATGCGAAGAGGTTGAGGATTCGTGGAACAATTTTAAAAATAAGTTCATGAGTCTTCAATCAAGTTGCATCCCTCTGAAATGCCTCCGTCGGTCTTCTGTTCAACCAAAGTGGTTTAATCGAGAAATCGGCCAACTGCTTAGGGAGAAGAGAAATGCGTACCGGCGATCGAAGATCTCGGGTGCCTTTGACGAGTACCGGAGGCTAGCCAGGACAGTGAAGTCCAGCATAAGGGTGGCTAAGCGTACTGAGGAACTCCGAGTGGCGAGACTCTGCAAGGAGAATCCCAAGGAGTTCTTCGGCTATGTAAATAGCCGTAAACCAATCCATCGTAGGATTGGGCCCTTAGTGAACGAGGAGGGTGCATTAACTCACTCAGATGCAAAAAATGCTAACCTTCTCAATGACTACTTCTCTTCAGTGTTTACTAAAGAGTGTGGTCCCATCCCTCAGCCCACGAAATCATACTCGAGAGAAAAGCTGGAGGCAATGGACTTCACAGAAGGAGAAATAAAAAAAAAGATCGCTGACCTAAAGACGAATAAGTCCCCTGGACAGGACGGGTTTCTATCCAAGGTGTTGAAGGAAGTGTGCGATGAAGTATCACGACATCTGTGCGCTATCTTTAACATGTCCATCCGGACCGGATGCGTTCCTAGAGACTGGCGTGAGGCGGAGGTGACTCCGATCTTCAAGAAAGGAGACCCCAGCCATCCGTCAAACTACCGACCTATCAGTCTGACTTCGATAGTCGGTAAACTCATGGAAAGCATGATGGTGGACAAAATAACGTCGTATTTAGAGTCAAACCTGCTACTGAGGAGTTCCCAGCACGGCTTCCGAAGGCAACGGTCATGCCTGACGAACCTTGTGGAATTCTTCCACTTCCTTTTCAGTGAGCACGATCGGGACAAGGCGGTGGATGTGGTCTACTTAGACTTTCAGAAAGCCTTTGATAAGGTACCACACCGCCGCCTTCTCCGCAAAGTGCAAGCGCTGGGCATAGACGGAAAAGTAGCCGGCTGGATTGAGAACTGGCTAAGTGGCAGACGGCAACGGGTGGTGGTGAATGGACAGGCTTCTAAGTGGGTGCCCGTTACTAGCGGGGTGCTTCCAGGTTCTGTCCTGGGACCACTACTATTCATCATCTACGTCAACGACATGGACGGTGACATGGTTGCCAAGATTTTCAAATTTGCCGACGATACCAAGCTTGGTATGAACGTTACAAAGGATGGAAATACTGCCCGCCTGCAGGCAGATCTTGGGAAGGTTGGGGAGTGGTCGGAAACGTGGCAAATGCCTTTTAACGTGGGGAAATGAAAAGTAATGCATATCGGCCACAAAACCCCCCAATCTCAGTATATCCTTAAGGGCACTGCTCTTGAATCGAGTGACACTGAGAAAGACTTGGGTGTAACTATCACTAGCGACCTCAAGTTCTCGAAACAGTGCATCGAGGCAGAGAAGAAAGCCAAAAGGATGTTAGGCTACATAAAGCGCCAGTTTGGATACCGTAACAAGGAGATAGTACTTTGTCTGTACAACTCCCTGGTTCGGCCGCACCTGGAGTATGCCGTACAATTTTGGAGTCCTTCGTTTCAAAAGGACATCTCAAGGTTGGAACGCGTACAAGCTAGAGCAACCAAACTGATTCCCTCTATCCAACATAAAAGTTATGAGGATAGACTAAGGGAATTAGATCTGTTCATCGAAGTTTTCAAAATACTTCGAGGGTTCGACAATGTTGACTACCGGGATATTTTCACACTGAGTGAAAACAGAACGCGCAATCACGGCTTCAAACTTGAACTGAAGGGTTATAACCGCAATCTGTGTGGAAATTTTTTCACCTACAGTATTTGCGGTAAGTGGAACGCACTTCCAGTGGAAGTTGTCAACAGTGAATCTGTTGACCAGTTCAAGTCAAGACTAGACAAAGTCTTGAAAAGTGGCCGTTTAGGGACGCAAAACAATTGAGCAGTCATGTGCCCGCTCGATTGCTAGTCCAAAGGTACCCTCTTTGAATGGACCGTAAGGTCTCCTAGGGTACTTTCTTTCCTTGTTACTCCTTGTTACTCCTATGAAGACTACCCAAATTTGCCATGAAGAATACTCGAATTCCATATGAAGAGGATTCAAACTCCCATGGAGACTACTCGAATCCACATGGAGAGTACTCAACCTCCCTATTAGTGATACGCAAGTTTCCTGTGAAGAGTACTGAAATTCCCAAGAAAAGTAGCCAAATTCCCTCTGAAATTGCCCAAGTACCTTAAGAAGAGTACTTAAATTCCCTAAGAAGAGTAATCGAATTCCCTCTGAAGATTACTCCAATTTTCTGTAAAGAGTACTCTAATTCCAAGGTTCGATTATCCAAATTTCTTATGAAGAGTACTAAAATTCCTTCCGAGGAGTTATCAATTCGATGTGAAGAATACTAAATATCTGGGTGACGTTTTACTCCTTGGAAACGAACTATAAATCCCTAGGAATAGAAATAAACCCATAGGAAAACTCCCAACACTCCCAGGAACTACTCCTCCGACCCGTAGGAAGACGACTATAATACCGTATACAGTTACCCTACCTGTATTCCTCGTCGCTCGAGCAGAGGTCAACCTTTTGAGATAATCTGGTTTATAACATCCCGTATCATTCCAGTGAGCATCGCCCACCCCGAATTATAAAGCCCAATGCTATTTCGAGGAGAAGAGAGTTGCGGCGAAGATGTCATTGTTCTCCGAACGAATCCTAATCTCTTCTTAGGGGGCTTCGAGACCCTCTAACTAAGTAATTCGTATTCGCCCGCCTACCTCTTGATCACTGGGCTTTGGGAACAAGCGAGCGGGCGAAAAAGCCAACAAGTGGCTCTGCAAGAGATTCGAAATTGGGCTCTGTGTCTCATTTTCAGAAAGGCTAATTTTCTATATCGTTTCTCTTCATTACATATCTTAATGAGTGGTTTTAAGCTCGTGGGAGCATTAATTCGAATGCTTGACATTAATTCAGTTACGAGAAGATACACCTCTCTCTCTCTCTCTCTCTCTCTCTCTCTCTCTCTCTCTCTCTCTCTCTCTCTCTCTCTCTCTATCTCTATCCTTGTACCCGTTCAGTAATTCTTTTCTATTTCCCTTTCCCTGTTCAGTAAGCGCATCCCGATTGGATAATCCAAAATTTCCTTCTTTTTATAATTCTTCTACATTTTTTATATTCCCATTTTCAAGCAAACGAAGACAGGAGAGATGCGCGCACTTTACAATTTCTGGTCGACCATCTTACCGCTCAGCCGCAAACCTCTTCGATGCCCGAGTTTGTTTTCGCTTTATTTTAAATAAAAAAACAAACAAACTTGAATGCGAATTAAATTATCCGAAGTGGCGCTCCTCATGAAGGGCACAATCACCTGTCTCTAAATGAGACAGGAGAGAGAGAGAGAGAGGACCGACGGAAGAAGAGACACAAGGGACTTTCTAAAATTGGGAAAATAAAGTCAATTGACGTAACCAACGAGGAAACTTTTATAGCAACGACTCAAGTACGAATTTAATCCCCCACAAGGGCAAAAGGGGAGACGTCGGGCTCTTGTACTTATTGTACATCATGTACACACTATGTGTACAATGAGACATGTACAGGAACAGTGAAAGGGTGAATAAAGGGAGATTGCTCCATAAGACCTAGATTAAATATATTCTTTGCGCTATTTGAAGACTGAAAATCCCCCGCAGGAAAAGGAAAAAAATATTCCAACGTGCCGAAAATGCTTAAAATCTTCTCTTTTTTTTTCCTGTGGGGGATCTTCAGCCTTATTCTCCTCGATATTTTGTGTGGCTTCCCCACCCCCCTGCCCTAAACGAGTGTCATGATTTTTCTATTTGATCTATAAATTATATTTTTATCTATTTGTGACTATTTTTATCTATTTATCTATTTTACATAGTTTAACTAGTTCTTTATTTATCCATTTATATCTATTATATTTTTTTATTTATTTTAAACTATTTCTATCCTTCATCTATTTTTATCTATTTCTATCTGATTTTTATTTATTTTGAATTAATTTTAACTATTTCCATTTGTTTCTATTTTATTAAATTTAAATATTTTCATCTATTTTTATCTATTTCCATCTATTTTTAACTATTTATAAATTTTATATATTTTTAATTAGTTGTAACTAGTTTTATCTTTTCTCATCTATTTTATCTATTTTATCTATTTCTCGCTATGTCTCTTTAAATATATTTTTAACTTTTTCTATCGTTTTATCCATTTTTAGAAAAATTAGATTTAACACTATTTTCCTCAAATTTATTTAATTGTATTTCGGCTCTTTGTTTCTTTTTAACCTATTTTTAACTATTTAAATATTTCCATTTTTATCTATTTTATTTAATTTTATTTCATTTCTATCTATTTTATATAATTTTTTATCTACTTTACTTATTTTATATCATTTATATATATATTTTTTTATTTATATAATTTTATCTATTTTTATCTATTTTACATCATTTTTATCTATTTTATCTATTTTATATCAATTTATTTATTTTTATATATTTTTTAGCATTTTTATCTATTTTATATCATTTTTCTCTATTTTTATCTATTTTATATCATATTTATCTATTTTATATCAATTTATCTATTTTTATCTTTATATAATTTTTATCTATTTTATTTCATTTCTATCTATTTTTTTTATTTTATATCAATTTATCTATTTTATTTAATTTATATAGTTTTTATCTATTTTATATCAATTTATCTATTGTTATAAATAGTTTATATAATTTTATTTATTTTATATCATTTTTATCTATTTTTATCTATTTTTATCTATTTTAGATCAATTTTTCAATTTAAATCTTTTTATATCATTTTTATCTAATTTATATAATTTTTATCTATTTTATATCAATTTATATATCTTGATTATTTTAATTTATTTTTATCTATTTTTTATCTACTTTATTTCATTTTTATCTATTTTTTATCAATTTTATTCAATTTCTATTTTCTTCTCGATTTCGTCTATTTTCATGGATCCAAAGCCTCCATTTCTGAACTTTCCTTCTCCCTAACCTCACCACTCTCTTTAAGACACCAGCCCCGTTGGTTTTCTCTTTATTTAAGTAATAAATTGAAAATGGTGACTCAGCTGCCCTCCAGAATTTCCCTTCCCTAACTTCACCATTTTCCCATACAAATTCCGCTCAAATTCTTTCCGAAGGTTTTTCCCGTTTGTTTTGACAATTATGGGGTCGCGCAACTCTCCCCATCTGTCTGTAGTTGAAATAGTCAAGAAGACCATAGAGTCACCTTAGCGTAACACCCTCTTTCCCCGCCATTTGGGAACGAGACGTGACGCATTGAAGTGAATAAAAATGTTGGGGTCAGTAGGGCGCCTTCGAAGGCCCCATGAACAAATTGGTACAAAAAGCACAAGTACTCAAATGTAAAATTTTTCCTCCCCCAAAGTGAAACCTCCCTAGAGAGTTGGAAAGTACGCGAGGGAGGGGGGGGGGAGGAGACCTACGCGCCCACACTGTCCCTGCACTACTAGTAATCTACTTATGGGCACATACCAGTTGCATTTTGTCACTTCCTTTAACTTCACTACATTCTATAATAATCCTTTTTATTTAAAACTCACTCGTTGGTATATCATTAAAATAATAATAATTGAAAGTGACCGATTATAATTATTGGACGATTATTGGTAGTCCAAATGTTGTGGTTGAGTTATTGGGTGAATTTCTATAAAGAAGAATAACCCTATTAAGAGGTGGTGTCGTAATGAAGTGGAAGAATTATCTAGTCCTTTTTAGAAGAATATCAATAAGAACAATCTTGAACATAAACAAGAATGTAAATAAGAACAATCTTGAACATAATACAAGAATGTCATCAACAACAATCGTGAACATAATACAAGAATGTTATTAAGAATAATCTTGAACATAACCAAGAATGTAAATAAGAACAATCGTGAACATAATACAAGACTGTCATCAACAACAATCGTGAACATAGTGTAAGAATGTAAATAAGAACAATCATGGACATAGAGCAAGAATGTAAATATTAACAATTATGAACATAGTACTAGAATGTCATCGACAACAATCGTGAACATAGTACAATAAGGTCAATTAGAACAATCGCAGGACATTAAATGAGCATTTTATCAATGTTTTTACTGTCGAATATACAAATAATTTACTTACAATACAAGACGTAATCAATTTTGGCCAATAACATAATCTTTCGATACTGACAGAGGCAAAAATTAAATTCGTTTTTAAATAAAAATAAGTAACATTTCCAACACGCCGGGTCCCGATCAAATCTATCCAATCCACCTTAAAGTATAAAAAGTGAACCGTTAAACCACATTTTTACAATTTTCTGGTTACCAAAAATACAAAAGAACTTTATAATCTCGAAACGCGTCCAGATTTTAGCGACGAAATGAATTTCTGATCCTAGAAATAGATCGTACGAAGAAAGGCTGAGGCTCTTCCATTTACTTTGGATAGAAGATCGGCAAAGGCTCGGCTAACGTATTGAAGTCTCTAAATTATTAAAGAGGTTCACCATTATAAATTATGCCGCAATATTTGCGCTAGATAACCGAACAGTCACTAGAAATGACGGTTTCAAGCAGGTAAGCAAAGGATTTAACACCGTGATAGCACAGAACTTCTTCTCTTATAAAATGACACAAACTTGGAATAACTAGCGTAGGAAGGTCGTTAAAGCCACTACAATAAATATTTTAAAGAACAGAATCGATAAATATTACTTTTAAAATATGACCTTGCAGAAATACGACTTATGAAACTAGTTCTTTCCCATAACCTTTCCTCCTTTACCTGACATTCACAATTGACTCGCGCTTTCCCGTCGCTTTCAAACGACCTGGAGTGGGTCTTAGGATCTTTCCTAGGCCCCAATTCTTAAAACAACAATAAAGCCAACAACAACCATGAAAGAGCAACTATAAGAACCTCAACCACAACAAATAAAAAAAAACATGAAATCACACCTATAATACCCAAAACCACCACACGCATGAAATAACTATAACAACCACAACCATGTAACAACATCTACATAGAACACATCCATAACCAAAATAACAACCAAACCCTTACCTCATTGGCCCCAATTTTGGTATTTTCCAAAAACAACTAAAGCCATATCATAACGATTAAACAGCGACTCTAATGACTACAAATACCACATCAAAGACAACAAAACACTAATAAACCTCTTCCTGGTTACCAAATTTTGGAACTTAGCCCGCAATCTTCGAAATTTAAATACATTTCACGTCTATTAATATATAATACATTTTGTGGATGGCGGAAGTTATCGGTTAAAGATAATTAATTACCAAATTAATTAATCAAGCTGATTTGCCTTTCTCATTTATCCATTTATGGCCCATGAATGGCCGCACGAACAGTCCTTTTGAGAGAGGAAGATGATTTTTATTTAGATTTTTAATGCTTTGACAATATGAGATTGAGACATAGGTCTATGACGTAGTTAAAGAAGTTAATGATTTGACATTACATCGGTCGACAACCAAAATTAATCAAACCCCTTTTATGGGCGCCGCATATCGTGTTTACAGCTTGTTCAAATGGATTAAGAGACTGGCTCAGCAAGCGACAAAAAAGGCAATGTATGCCTTTTGCCGTTCTCATGATATGAAGGGAGCAGAAAATACACGCGACAGAATTGCTATTTCTAGCTATTCAACGTGGCTGGATTTTCCGCTAAAATAAACACAAGATTGTATACTAGAGTTTGGAATCCCTGGTACAAGTGTCAGATAGCATTGATCTACCCAATCCGCTACCTCTGAAGGATATCATAGAAAGGAGCGATGATGAAGATGAGAATAGTGAAAAAGCCTGTACTTGCATGAGTGAAACAAGTATGGACGAGGCTTTTGTACATGATAAAGAAGACGAACAAAAACTGTTCTTTCAATCAGAAGTAAATGACTTGATCCGATATTTGGCACCCCCGACGGATAATACTGAACTGTTGTCATCTCTTCTGAAAGAAAAGTGTCTCGTCAAGAAGGACTTTAGGGTAATATATATCAGGAAAAAGAGTCACCCCCTTAGTTGTTGTTTTTTTTTTACAGTTGACGAACCATTATGGTTTTGAAATGTCTTAGATGGATTGTTCAGTAGCCTATCAAAAGCGCATGATCCTTCTCATTGGCGCTTATTCTTCGATTTATCAAAGTGAAGCTTCAAGACACTGCTGTAGCACAAAGTGTACAAGAAATATGTGCCAGTAGGACATTCATGCGCATAAAAGTATGCTATAAGAACATTGAGCCACTTCTAGATGCCATAAAATACCAGAAATACAATTTGAAATTATATGTGAACTGGAAAGACATTTGTATGTTGATTGGAATCCAGTAAGGTTTCATAAAACACTTGTTTTCTATGTTTCTGAGACTACAGTACTATAGTAAGGTTTCATAAAACACTTGTTTTCTATGTTTCTGAGACTACAGTACTACAGTAAGGTTTCATAAAACACTTGTTTTCTATGTTTCTGGGACTACAGTACTACAGTAAAGTTTCACAAAACACTTGTTTTCTATGTTTCTAGGAATACAGTACTACACATTGCGCGCAGTCGAGCTTGACTTTACGGCAAACATACGGAATAGGAATTTGAAACTTCGAGAATAAACCTCTGGTCAGTTCATAAAATATTCCGCTTTCTCCGCTTCATATAAAGCTAGGTTTAAGGAAAGCATTTTGTAAACACACTGGAGAAGAGAATCCTTCAAAGGCATTTGAGTACGTCGTAAGTCAATTTCCGAAGATCACTGAGGTAAAGCTGAAGGAAGATGTCTTCATTGGTCCATAGATTGAGGACCTACTGAAGGATAAAAATTCAACAGACCTCTAAATGATCTGGAGGTCCCCGTATTTTTGAAAACGACTTTAAAAACTTGTGGCATCTTATGCTGCTATAGTATGTAGGATGTCTCTCAAAGTTCATTTCTCTCATTCACATCTTTGAGGAAGACCTGAAGGCGGTGTTTAATAAACAAGGAGAAACTTTGTTACATTTTATACTGGCTACATCTGGGAACATGGAATTTCTGCAATAAATGTCTATCAGGCACAAACCTTATCTTTACCTGTTCACTTTATGCATATAACTGCACTATTATTATTATTATTATTATGGATGAAAATAGTTTGTTACCTCATGAAGAAAAGATACGTGATACAAGAGAATGGACTCTAGATACAAAATCTACGTCCTGAATATGTCGAGAAATCTAAAATTGATCTTTAATGAGAAAACATGGTCGAAAGACCTAGGTCGCGTGCTCTCAATTATTCTGACTTGTGACCTTATGACCCTATGAACTTCAAAGCGTTCAACAAGTGGAGCAATCCGACGTATAGTTAGTTTTCTTTTAATAATTCCTGGATTGAAATTGGGAGGACCTTGGCAATTATATCATTGGAAAGAGAATGTAAAACAACATAAGGGTTTCAAATTTCGTTTGAATCGGCTGAATAGTTACAGTTATTAGCAAAAAACTCATTGAAAATTAAAATAGTTACCATTCGACCGACCATCCTACTGACCGACATAATAACTTAGAGAACCGTGTGCACGCGACTAAAAAGTTCAACTTCGTCGACCTGTGTTATGAGATAGAGGAAGTCAACAGGTTTTAATGATTTATTACTACTCGATTAAAACAGGTCTATCACGTAGTCGGCAATTTTTTTTTTTTCTTTCGTTTGTATCGTTGATATTTGCTTTTGTGCATGTTTTTTTTTGTCTATTAATCTATCCTAGTATTTGGCTGTACCGTAATTACGGCGACATTTGCCCTAATGAGCAGGCGCTAGATTGGCTCCTAAAAACAAAACAAAAAAACGTTAAAAGATTTTAATGATTTACAGGGTGTCCATAAAGTCTCTTTACAATTTTAAAAATTTATTACAAAGGCAATTGCTAAGATATCTTAATCAGACTTATTCTATTGTACTCACTGGTTTTCAAAGTGTATTAAATGAGGTAAAATAAACTTTGATATCCACTGAGTACAATAGAACAAGTCGGATTAAAATATCTTATCAATTGCCTTTGTAATAATTTATTTAAATTGTAAAGAGACTTTATGGATACAATATTAGCAAATTTTAATGATTTATTTCTATGAAATTGAAACGTACGTCTATGGTGTAATTAGAAAATTTTAATGAATTATTTCTATGAAATTGAAACGTACGTCTATGGTGTAATTAGCAAATTTTAATGAATTATTTCTATGAAATTGAAACGTACGTTTATGGTGTAATTAGCAAATTTTAATGAATTATTTCTATGAAATTGAAACGTACGTCTATGGTGTAATTAGCAAATTTTAATGAATTATTTCTATGAAATTGAAACGTACGTCTATGGTGTAATTAGCAAATTTTAATGAATTATTTCTATGAAATTGAAACGTACGTCTATGGTGTAATTAGAAAATTTTAATGATTTATTTCTATGAAATTGAAACGTACGTCTATGGTGTAATTAGCAAATTCAAATGAATTATTTCTATGAAATTGAAACGTACGTCTATGGTGTAATTAGCAAATTTTAATGAATTATTTCTATGAAATTGAAACGTACGTCTATGGTGTAATTAGCAAATTTTAATGAATTATTTCTATGAAATTGAAACGTACGTCTATGGTGTAATTAGCAAATTTTAATGAATTATTTCTATGAAATTGAAACGTACGTCTATGGTGTAATTAGCAAATTTTAATGAATTATTTCTATGAAATTGAAACGTACGTCTATGGTGTAATTAGAAAATTTTAATGATTTATTTCTATGAAATTGAAACGTACGTCTATGGTGTAATTAGAAAATTTTAATGAATTATTTCTATGAAATTGAAACGTAAGTCTATGGTGTAATTAGCAAATTTTAATGAATTATTTCTATGAAATTGAAACGTACGTTTATGGTGTAATTAGCAAATTTTAATGAATTATTTCTATGAAATTGAAACGTACGTCTATGGTGTAATTAGAAAATTTTATTGATTTATTTCTATGAAATTGAAACGTACGTCTATGGTGTAATTAGCAAATTTTAATGAATTATTTCTATGAAATTGAAACGTACGTCTATGGTGTAATTAGAAAATTTTAATGATTTATTTCTATGAAATTAAAACGTACGTCTATGGTGTAATTAGAAAATTTTAATGAATTATTTCTATGAAATTGAAACGTACGTCTATGGTGTAATTAGCAAATTTTAATGAATTATTTCTATGAAATTGAAACGTACGTCTATGGTGTAATTAGCAAATTTTAATGATTTATTTCTATAAAATTGAAACGTACGTCTATAGTGTAATTAGAAAAATTTAATGAATTATTTCTATGAAATTGAAACGTACGTCTAGGGTGTAATTAGCAAATTTTAATGAATTATTTCTATGAAATTGAAACGTACGTCTATGGTGTAATTAGAAAATTTTAATGAATTATTTCTATGAAATTGAAACGTACGTCTATAGTGTAATTAGAAAATTTTAATGATTTATTTCTATGAAATTGAAACGTACGTTTATGGTGTAATTAGCAAATTTTAATGAATTATTTCTATGAAATTGAAACGTACGTCTATGGTGTAATTAGCAAATTTTAATGAATTATTTCTATGAAATTGAAACGTACGTTTATGGTGTAATTAGCAAATTTTAATGAATTATTTCTATGAAATTGAAATGTACGTTTATGGTGTAATTAGCAAATTTTAATGATTCATTTCTATGAATTTTAAACATACGCTTATGGCGTAATTAGCAAATTTTAATAAAAAATTTCTATGAAATCGAAACAAACGTTTATGATGTAATTAGGAAATTTTAATGATATATTTCTAAGAAATTGAAACGTACGTTTATGGTGTAATTATCAACTCTTAAATATTTATGTCTATGAAATTGAGACAGAGAACTATCATATAGATAACATATATTAATACTTCAACATTGGGGGATTTTAAGATAGGTCTAAGAGATAATCAACAGATTTTAATGATTTATCTATATGAGGTTAAGCTATAGGAATATGACGTAATGAACAGATTCTAGTGATTTAGCACTAGGATCTTAAGACATGATTTAGTCAACAGATTTTAATGTTTTATCCCAATAAGATTGAGACATAGGTCTGACGTAGTCAATAAATAGGAATTGTAAATAAAATTTGAACTGTGACAAAGAGATTTTCTTTAATTTGAAAAATAAAAATATTTACACGTCTGGTACCATTTCTGGATTTCTGGTACAAGCATTTGAGGTCCTAAAGACCAACGAGACCATTGACTGCTGAAAGAGTGAGTGAGGACGCTAAATAATTACTTTATGGAGGGTACAAGAGAAGCGATTGATTTTGGGGGGCTGTATTAATGCCCTCACAGGGAAAAATTACGCGAGTAATAACGCTTGAATAATAATAATAATAATAATAATAATAATAATAGATATTTTATATGGCACCCTTCAAAAACTTGAAGCCTTCACAGGCCACCTGTCCATCGCCTAAAAAAGGCCTGCCAGAAGAGGTTGGTTTTCAGAGCCTACTTGAAAGCACCGGTTGAGGGGAAGAGGAGAAAGGCCTGCCAAAAGAGGTTGGGTTTCAGAGCCTACTGGAAAGCGGCGGGTGAGGGGAAGAGGAGCGTATAGCAGAGTGGCAGAACATTCCACAGATTAGGGGCAACTACAGAGAAGGCACGATCATCCATGCATTTAAACTTACAATTCAGAATACACACAGTTACCAATGGTAACAATTTTTTAACGCAATGGGTATACGAAAAATTTAAATAGACACAGCTTATTATCGGAATGCAATGGTAAATTTAGTAATCAACTTCGCTGATATGGAATTTATAGGCGGTTTTCTATGGCATTAATTATTTGGGTTAATTAGATTTTTTTGGGGGGGAGCTAGAATTAAATCACTGCACCACGTATAGAGTACCGGAGGGAAACGGTGGGGAATTTAAGTTTGGTGGATTAAGAGAGTTGCGCGCCCAGGCTATTGTCGTCGTACTGCAAAGTGGCTCGGGAGAATGGAACGAGTCGATAAGATCAAGGCAACTAGAGAGATAAAATGTGGGTGAGAGAGAGAGCAAGATATATATATATATATATATATATATATATATATATATATATATATATATATATATATATATATATATATATATATGCAGCTACACCCACAAAAGGAAAAGTGAAAAACGATTCCAAGCGCTTTCGTCTTTATTCTTAAAGGTCTTTAGTCTTTAAGAATAAAGACGAAAGCGCTCGAAATCGTTTTTCACTTTTCCTTTGTGAGTGTATGAGTGTATCTGCATAACTTTGACTCACGTGCACTTTGTGAGCTTTGTTCATATATATATATATATATATATATATATATATATATATATATATATATATAGAGAGAGAGAGAGAGAGAGAGAGAGAAAGAGGGAGAGAGAGAGAGAGAGAGAGAGAGGGAGAGAGAGAGTAACAACAACAAGGAATAACAACAAGGAAAGAAGGTACCCTAGGAGACCTTACGGTCCATTCAAAGAGGGTACCTTTGGACTAGCAATTGAGCGGGCACAAGTCTGCTCAATTGTTTTGCGTCCCTAAACGGCCACTTTTCAAGACTTTGTCTAGTCTTGACTTGAACTGGTCAACCGATTCACTGTTGACAACTTCCACTGGAAGTGCGTTCCACTTACCGCAGATACTGTAAGGGAAAAAAATTCCACACAGATTGCGGTTGTAACGCTTCAGTTCAAGTTTGAAGCCGTGATTGCGCGTTATGTTCTCACTCAGTGTGAAAATATCCCGGTAGTCAACATTGTCAAACCCTCGAAGTATTTTGAAAACTTCGATGAGCTGACCACGCAGTCTACGGGTTTCCAGCGAGAACAGATCTAATTCCCTAAGTCTATCCTCATAACTTTTATGTCGGATAGAGGGAATCAGTTTGGTTGCCCTAGCTTGTACGCATTCCAACCTTGCGATGTCCTTTCGAAACGAAGGACTCCAAAATTGTACGGCATACTCCAGGTGCGGCCGAACGAGGAAGTTGTACAGACAAAGTACTATCTTCTTGTTACGGTATCCAAACTGGCGCTTTATGTAGCCTAACATCCTTTGGGCTTTCTTCTCTGCCTCGATGCACTGTTTCGAGAACTTGAGGTCGCTAGTGATAGTTACACCCAAGTCCTTCTCAGTGTCACTCGATTCAAGGGCAGTTCCCTCGAGGAAGTACTGAGATTTTGGGTTTCGGTGGCCGATATGCCTTACTTTGCATTTGTTCACGTTGAAAGGCATTTGCCACGTGTCCGAGGAGAGGAAAAGGAATGTGAGGAATTTCTGGGTGGGGATGAAGCAGGTTGGTAAAAAACCCTTATCTCAAACCGGAGTTCAGGGGTTAGGGAACGTTGTCCCCTCCCCCCTCAGCCCCGATCCGGGACGGTTGGCTTGAGAAGAAGGTCAGCATCTACCCTGTGAAATTAGAGGCTGACCAGAGAAAGTTGTGGGAGAGGTTGTATGAAAAGCGAGGAAACAAGTGTTTTGAAGGAAGGAGAAGAGGCTAAGCTGAGGTCGGACGGGGTGCTGAGTCCCGTCAGCACGGCGGCCAGGATGGCAAATCGCCGCGCCCCTTACGGGGAGTAGTCTCCCCAGAGGAGGTGTTTACCGTTTAGATCTCCGAGCAAGAGAAAGGGACTTGACAACCGTGTCATGACGCGGTGGAAGTCCCCCGCGTCGAAGTCCGCTGACGGTGGAATGTACGCGGAAATAACAGTATACCTCCTATCCAGGTGCAGCTGCACAGCTACTGCCTGAATTTTTTTTTAAATTTTAGGAGCCTATCTGGTGACTGCGGTATTGCCTGAAAGGAGGTATCTAAAGCGAAGAGAAGAACGGAGACATCATGCCGGGTGTAAATCGCACTTCCTCCCGACAGGCCCCCATCCCGTGGTTATGGGGTCGCAAAACCCTTATACCTCGGGAGGGTGGGAAGGGGGCATGCGCCCAGCATGGCGTCTTGCAAAAAGATAGCTAACAGGGAACGGGAGGAGACGATCCTCCGCAGCTCCTCCCAGTTGGCTCAGAGTCCGTGGCAATTCCATTGAAGGAATATGCCCTCTAGGCCTAGCTCGGAGAAAAGAAATTTGGAGTGTCCCCTGAGAAAGCACATGGGGGGAGGAAGACCTTCATTTTTTCCCGAGGGTGGCTCCGACTATCGTCGAAGGAAAGGTAAAGAAAAGAGGGAGTATTTTTCAAAATTCATCATTGGGCATTGTGACCCCTTTTTTTAGCACGGGGCGCAATTGATCATCACCCCACACAGTAACCCGCTCTGCGAGGGGTGAACACGGGGCCAGCAAAGCCAGCTGCCGCTATTTAAGGCCACTTCTCTTGCCTAGTGACCTGGCAGCCCATCGACATGGTGGCTCCACCTTAGGCACGGCGAAAAGTCGATAGACTGTGAAAAGGAGAGGGAAAGAGGGTGTGAGAAAGGTGAGGGTTGGGGTTAAGCAGGTTGATAAAAAGTCACCTCCCAAAACCGGAGCTTAGGGGTGAGGAAGTCTAGAGAGAGAGAGAGAGAGAGAGAGAGACATATATATATATATATATATATATATATATATATATATATATATATATATATATATATTATATATATATATATATATATATATATATATATATATATATATATATATATATATATATATATATATATAGTGAGAAGGGATAGATAGGGGATAGATCGTTCTCTCTGAGTAGAAAATCGCCAGGAATTGTGTGTCTTGGAAAACTTCATAGGGTTGGTGTTTGTCTTCTTTGCGTGAAAGTTTTACGGCTCGAATGTTCGCATTTGCAAAAGAGTTCTGTTTCTCTCTCATTTAGTAGGGCCGACGCCTCCCCCTGTTTCTAGGGACTTCCTCCCATAGAGTATGAAGTTAGTGGAAGTAAAGGGATTAGAATAATATATCTCTCCGTGCCGGTGCTACCACCGCGGACGGCGATTGCGCCCCTAAGGTTCAGCAAAAAGTCAGGGCGCAGGTGACCGACTGGGAAAAATGACTTCTTGCCCGACTTGGAAAAGTCATGAAACTTAACCTGAAGGTCTTCCCGCTCGCAAGCTGTGCGTGTGTGTGCGAAAGTCTGTAGGGTGTTGATGAAAAAGAATATTCTCATTTATGTATTAAATGTAAAAGCTGTGAAATGTATAAGTATGGGGCTATCTGACAACGCGATCGGGCGGTCTCCTGGTAAGTTTAACTTGGTTTGCAGGTGGATGTGAAGATGTTGAGAAGGTATAAAAGAAAGAAAAACCAATACTAATAGGCTGTTAGATCAGAGAGAGAGACAGGAAAGAATATAAGCCAATGCTTGAACGAATAAAAGAAGGAATCAGCGGGAACATTGATATAGAGCAGGGGGTCTCCAAACTACAGCCCGCGGGCCATATCCTGCCCGCGAGGTGAGTTCATCCGTACTCCTGCTGCACTGTGCTACAAATGAACATTTGAAGGCAATTCACTTGATTGGATACAGCAATTACAAAGCAAATATTGATGATCCATTAAAAGCTAAATGCCAGTTTCACAAATCTCACTAACCTCTTTTGCTGCTTAGTTTGTGAGACTCGGATATGTGCGCACTGGGTGTGATAATACTATATTATTGCTAAGGACGCCTTCTTTGATAACTTTTTGGGTAAATAAATGATTGTTGTCTTTATTTTTTGTATATTTTGTGTATTGGTAAATAAATATGTTGGTTGTCTTTATTTTTTGTGTATTCACTATATTGTATTGAACAAAATGGTTATGCGGCCCACGCTCATCATTCTCTCAGTTATCTGGCCCACTGTGCAAAAGGTTTGGCGGCCCCTGATATAGAGCACTGGCGGACCTAAGTGGGAAGGTAGGCGGTCCGACCGGGGCGGCATATTTTTAATGAGTTCAAGCCAAGTGCGAGTTAGTCAAATATCGTCCAGGATGTATTTTTCCGTTTACTTTTCCCATACAATTATGATTTCATTATTATTATGGACGAAAATAAAAGAAACTACGAAAACTTATGAAAAAATACATATAATTTTAATCCTAATTTTAAATAAATTGTGTATTTTAAGATGAATCTTGCAAAGGTGAGAGGTTGTGCTGTTGAGAGGGGAGCCAAATTATAGGACTACCCTGCGGGGAGCACAAACGCTAAGGTCAGTCTCTGATATAGAGTTGATGTGGAACAACCTGAAAGAAGCGATGCTGACTGGTGAAATGATAATGTAAATCGCCTAGTGGAGAGCAAAGGGAGCCATATTTACAGACTGAAAACTGTGTCAGGAAGCTGCAAGAGAAACCGTTGGTACCAACTCTTGTGTATGGTATGGGGATATTATGGTATGGAAAGAGGAGGAAAGATCTAGAGGAAAGATCCAAATGAATAGTTTGAGCAGGATGCTTGTTTGGTGTACGGTAGAGTGAGGCAGGAGTGGACCGAAGGAAGGGTATGAATGAGGTTGCCTGATAGTAGTGTGAAGTTGTATAGGTAGTGTATAGGATGGAAATAGACTTGTGAGAATATACGAGGGCATGGATTAGAGTATAGGGTTGGGAAGACCTCGCGAAAGAGCTATTGTACATGATTGGTGCGCGTGGGGGGCGGGGTAAGAGGGGGCTTGCTTATGGTCTCATCTGATCTAGATGCTGAGAAAGACCAATTTGGTAGAGCATAAAGAGAGTAGTTAAACACCGCTGATGCGCGCTGACCCCTTCGTGAAAATCAATTGATGATAATAATTAGGAATATTAATTCATATATATCAATGTCCGACCTCAAAGGTAAAAAAGAAGAATAATTATATCATTTAATCGCATAGAATAATAAGTGGTTGGGTAATAGTTCGTATTAGCGATGATGCACGCCGATCACACGTTGTGAGAAAGCGATTACAGTTGTAATAGATTACGAATAAACTTTATTACCATACATCAGACGATTTAATTAAAATACTGTCCATTTTAAGTTTATTAAAAAGAGAAAACCAACGGACCATTTGCTCTTAAAACGTTTAGAGATATATTTTTGGGGGGTAGGGTGGTCATTTTTTAAAAAGTGGTTATTTAAGGGGGATGGGGGTCTTTTCCAGTGCGCTGTTTCGTTAATTCTTTGGCTTATTTTAGTTCCAAGATAAGTTTAGTGGGGGTAAATTCCCCCTTAATTAGTCATGCCATTTTTTTCCTAAATGTTTTGGACAAAGGTAAGTTCAATACGATACAAATATTTATGTTTTATAAATCTGTGAATAGTTTTGGATGACTTCCCATAGGATTTGCTGCGCTGTTGCCAACTAATATTACTTTTTTCATTTTTTTTCCATTACACGTTAGGTTGGATAATTAACTATAGGGATAAAGTAAAAAAACAAATGTTAATGCGAATATTTTTGTGATATCGATGAGTAATAATTAAATAAATATATAAAGTTAATTAAACTGGAAAAAGGAAAAATTGGTGGAAATTTGGCACTCCTGTTTTGAAACAAACCCATGTCAAAATGTTTCGACAGTAAAGCTTCAAATATCGCAAAAACGTTATAAAAAAAATCACTAAGTTTATATTATTTTATTGTGCAGGTCCTATCTATTATATTTATACCTAAATACACTCCATTTCTCATCAAATAATATATTATATTGTCACTCTTTGAACGAAATTCAAGGAAAATTATGATATGACTAATTGTGATAACTTTACATTCAACAAAGTTTTAGATTCTCTTACTCAAAAAACAACAACAATAAAAACAACTTTTTGGAAGAGGTGTACTCGGTGGTTTTAACTTTATGCTGTTTGTTTTTACTTCCTACACCTTCATAAATTTGAGGAAATTCTTGATTTCATCATCCGATTCGCAGAACTTAACTTTTTTTTTTACTTTTATTTTCATTCTCAATTTAAAAATTAACATATTTGTTTACATTGTTTCAGAGTCAGATTCCTGGTTTTCAGTTGCTGTTCACCTAAATTTTGTGTCGTGCACAAATTTCGATACCATATACAGATACAGGAATGTATGCAAAGTTATGACCGATAAATATCATTTATGGTAAGAAAACCAAACATAATTATTAATATTCAGGGAAAGAACGCGCATATATGCATGGCCTAGCCTACGCATAGCGTTAAATGATTCAACCGAATTCCAGTAGCCATAGAACTACATAGTCTAATGTAGGCGTACCATATTTGAACTTTTTAGAACGCGAAACCAGGACAAGATCTATATGTATATATACACACTGTTTCATTCATATTTTTAGACTCTCTTGATAGATTACCATAGAATATCGATAAATATTAATAAAACAAGTGTATTAAACACTAAAAAAAAAATGCTAGTCATGTTTTTGAAAGCACTCGTATTTCTCGCTGCCGTGAATCCTTGACCACATTTGTTTGTTATTTTTTTTTTAAGTTCATCGCAAATATGTTCACCCGGACTCTTTCCTGCGATCACACATTGCTGATAATGTAAAATACCCTATCAACTAGAGTCAAGGTACCTGAGAGATGTAAAATGTACTCCACCATATGGCTGAGGTTGAAGACAGGAATACTTGGTCCTTCAAATGATTAAATATTTTAACCTATTTTTCCTCGCGAGAAGTTTTTAGTTTTTCAAAATTCATACTTTGAAGACCAAAATGCCTTGACAACCACTACTTCATCCAAAAGGTCGTCTAAATTTATTACATTACTTCCGATTGTTTCATTAATTTTACCAGTAGATGTTTCGATCAGGCCAGGCAATGTTTGTACTATTTATCCAAACAAAGAATTCAGCTCCACCAAAGCTATTCTCACACAGTTCAATGTAAGCAAGGCAGCGATCATAAGAATTCGTAACTTCTTGCATTACTGTCACAGCATTCATTTTTCCATTTTCCTCAAGTATCTTGAACAATTTTTTTACTCCTTGGGATCAAAGTTTATTATCATGCCTTCTTCTGAATATATTTTCGATCTTTTTAAATCTGCAAGAATGTTACAGACTTTTGTTTTCTCCATTGTTATGGTCACAAAATATGGACTTAGCTAAATCTTCATGAAGTTCCTCAATTGTCATTAGCGTAATTAGATTTCGAATGACAGCTTCAGTCTTAGTCTAGCAAGACTATACTTGGGTTCAAACAGCTTAGTAATCAGTCTAGATAAGTGGTTCCCAAACTTTTTCTGATCTTTACCCATTTTTCATATCTGATCCTCACCCATGCCCGCCCTCCCCTGTCCCCTCCAATCCACATCTCGTGACAACAATGACTGTCTGTAGTCCTACAATTAATTAGGTCCATTATGAAAAAACTCCGGCAATACCTGTAATTTTATTCATTCCACCTCATATTTTTCTTTTCTTAAATACTTAGTTCTGGAAACTTGCAATTTATTTTTGCCTTGGGATTTTTATGCGTACATAGCCTCAATTTATGCCTCCCCAATTTTGCTGTATGGCCATCCAGTGTGCCATGTCCCTCAGTTCGGGAACCACTGTTCTAAATGAACAATCAGCCGTTTTAAAGTTTAAATCATGAACAGCGGTATTGAAAGCATCGGTCGCCTATTTGGCCCCTATTAACAGTTCTTTGTCAAGCGGATCAACACTTTTAGCAGATAATTTGAATGTGAAAGAACTATCAGATGATGCCAAACTGGCATGTGTTTTGAAGAATTCTTATGATCTTTAATGTCGGAATGACTGCCATGAGCAACTGAAAATTCAGACGAACACTGTACGCATCTTAACTCTATCACTATGGTCAAAAACTCTTTTGAGAAATGGATATTCTTTCTGAAGGTAAATTTGCACTTTCGTTTAGGCATTTTACCTGACGAACAGCATATAAAATTATCTACTTGAAAGGTAAACACTGGTTAATTTACCCTATGTCACTGCCGAACCTCCCTCACTTTTACACTACGCTAGAATAATCTCCGAAGCCTGTTTTAGACAAATCAAAATTGCCATATGCCATTTCACTTTCTATGATTCTCGAACAAAATATACGAAGGAATGAATTTTAAAACATCAAAACTCTTATTATGAAATTCCTATTCTGGAATTATTAGACCATAAATTAGCATTTAGTTTAGGTATCATCATCATCATCATTAACTATAATTTAAGAAGGGGATTTTTTTGAGTATTTGAATAATAATTTTATCTTAGTTTGGTTATGACTTATGTTTTTTTATCAGATTATTTCTAATAATTCTTTTATAATATCAAAAAACAAAATGGTGAAGTTCAGAAATAAATATAAGTATTGAAATTTTGTGAATTTTTTAAAACCCAAAGAATTACAAATGGTGACTTTGACTTTGACTTGTTGTAAGAGTAAGTATGGGTAGCGGATAGAGATAGAGTGTGGACAAATAGCGAAAAATAGACCAGTGGTGAAAAGAGAAAGAAGTGTGGAAGGGTGCAAAGAGACGCTAGTGCCTGGTGATCAGGTCTATCGCTTTTAAGTATTTTTGGTTTTGCATTTTCTTTGTTGTCTTTGAGTTAGTTTATATATATATATATATATATATATATATATATATATATATATATATATATATATATATATACATATATATATATATATATAAATATATATATATATATATATATATATATATATATATATATATATATATATATATACATATATACATATATATATATATATATATATATATATATATATATATATATATATATATATATATATATATATATATATATATATATAAGGCGCTCAAGCACTTTGTCTTCAAAAAACAATTAATGTCCTTAGATATGATATGCACATTATTTGCTGTTGTGGTAATAATTACTTTAGTGTTGTGCTTAGTGTCTTTGTCTTTTTTGTATATCTTGTAGTGAGTGTAATTCGTGTGTTTTTTTTTTGTTTTTTCATGTGTTTTCTTCGATGAATTTGGGTCTTCATCGGTAAATTGGGGTCTTCATCGGTGAATTTGTAGAAATCGGTGAGGTTTCACAATTGGTTATTCTTTTGCTTGGTCGGGTTTTTTTATTGGTTTAGAGTAAAAACACTTCTGCTCCGCCAGCTGAAACCCCGGCGGAGCTTGGAAATCTGGCGCGACTTATTCCTCTTCTATTCTGGTCAATCATTTGAGACGATTTGATCGTCTAATTCACGGTTGACCTTTTCCAGCATATTCCTTGTCCGTTCTTCTATGACAGCGTTAATGGGACTTAACCCCGCCCCCCGGTGCAGCTCTTCCTGGCGTACGTTCATGTATTCTGCATCACTTGTAATTTCCTCTTTTGTTTCTTCGAGACACACGAGAGGGGGGAAGCGGGGTATAGCAGCATCGATCTTACAAGTGCATTGTAGATCTTTTTCTTATTGCTTTAACAAAGATTGTTGAACCTGTATAGAGTTTTGACTGCAGCAGTGGTTTTGGTGGTTCTTTCTTGGACATGCTTCTTGTAGCCGGATGGAGTAATCTTCATTCCGAGTACATTGCACTCCTTGGCGTAGCGATAACGTCTATCCCCCACCCTGACGTCATGAAGTAGTCTCCTGCAAATGGGGACTACTTTGAACTTCTCCTGGTTGGTGCGGATCTTACACCGGGCCTCGTAGGTGTTAAGATTTTCAATTTCTGCTGCTGTCATACGAACTTGCCAAGGCGCATTCCTCCATGGATAAGTGATTATCTGGGTGAAATCATCGAGGAATTGAATATTGAGGCAAGTGGGGCTTACAGGGGCTAGGACATCAGCGGTGTAAATCAAGTAGAGAGTGGGGGACAGGCACCTACCCCCACTGCGGGAGGCCGAAAGTGAGCGGGAACTTTGGTCCGTCCGTGCACCCTAAACTGATGTACGCCGCTCTCTCTCTGAAATAGTCACAGAGAGTTATTTCTATGTTTTCACTTAGGTCCAGTCGTAAGATCTTGTATTGCGTTCCCCGTTGCCACACCTTATCAAACGCCTTTGATACATCCCGACAAACAATGTCCACGTAACTCCTTTCTCGTTTTGCTCGGGCTAGCTTTTCCGTGATGACATTAATCGCCATCTCCGTACTTCGCTTCCTCTTAAACCCGAATTGATGAGGGTTGAAGCGAGAGTTCTCATCCAGTTGAGACACCAGTCTTCTGTTGAGGATCTTCTCGAAGAGCTTCCCGCCAAATTCTTGAGGTGAAATTGGCCGGTAACTCTCCTTCAACGTTGGGTCCTTTCCGTGCTTAGGCAAGAAAATGATCTTAGCCGTTTTATAAGTATCTGGAAAGTATCCCGTGTTCAGACAGGTGTTATATATTCTTTTTATCCCTTCGATGACATTGGCTGGTGCCTTTTCAAAGTTTAGCTTTGTAAGCCCCGATTGTCCTGGGACTTTTTGTTGGAATGAGCGGAGCGCGCTGAGTAGTTCTTATTCGGCAATCTCGGCGTCTCCATAGTGCTGTCTATCCACCTGGCGGCGAGGGTGCGTCTTGTGTATTTGTTCGTTAAGCTCGTCGATGATGTTGCTTTCAAACTCTAGGTCATAGTCTTCGTTTTCCTTCTCAATTATACTGAAGATTTTTTCCCAATAACTTCTGAATACCTCTTCAATTCTTCCTGCTTCCATTTCGATGTTTCCATCTTCCTTCTGTAGCTTGATTTTCTGCTTCTTCTTCCCAGTCGATCCTTTAAGATTTATGATCTTTTTCCAAAAATCTTTGGGAGTTGCTTCGTGATCGAGGCTATCGATTGCATTATCTCATCGTCCTCATTGTTGTTCGAGGATCAACTGGCTTATTTCTTCTTTGACTTCTTTACTTCGCTGTATTGAGTGAACTGACGCATTTCTGATGTTGATTTCATAAAATAACTTCAGCTCACGGTTTTAAATCCTTCATGAATTCGGTCCATCTGATGAGAAGAGATGGTCCTATACTTGGATTTAGGGATACAAGCCCTATCTGCGCTGATGAGATGATTATTGATGTCGTCGAGTGCCTCGTCAATCTCCTCGAGAACTGCCTCGTCCAAGTTAGTTGGGCGGATCGTAGGCCTCGAGAAGGCGCGCGTACCGTGTTCAGTCTGTTCTTTTATAGTTCTTTCTGACTACAACTAGAACTTGTATAAGGTTCCTGTTAATAGTGAGTAGGATCCCTATATGGTCACTACATGGTACCTGGACTGGTTACATTTAGTAATTAAACGGCAGCTGACGATTCGCTACACAGATGTCTGGTTTTGTGGCACTTCCTGTTCTGACGAAGGTGGGGAAGTCGGGGCCTATTCGCTGGGCAATATTTCTGTCCAGCAATAGGTCTAGGCTTCTTCCTATACCATTGAAGGTCTTGTAACCAGATTCTCGGCATCTGGCGTTCAGATCCCCCATTAACCCCTAAACTGTGAAGCGCACAAATATGTGCGTTCGTAAATTGACTAGCTATTGCGGAACGCACATATATGTGCGCCTCTGTTTCTTCTTGAGTTACACTGTGCAGAGCGCACATATTTGCTTTCTAAAGGCTGATTGGCTGATAAGTTGTACCCAGATACATCATCAGCACGCTGATTGTTTAAAATAGATACCAAATCGGAAATAAATGCCAGTTTGGAGTCCGACGTTGAGTGAGCAAAAGAATGAAAAAGGGGGAAATTCGAGTAAATAACTCCGCACAGTGACGCTATTTTGAATGTGAAAATCCAGCAGTTAAGGGGTTAATATAGTGGAGCCTCTTCTGCCAAATAGGTCAGTGAGAGTGTTAATTGGTAACACATCTCTCCTTAGGGGTTGATATCCGATAACAATAACCAACTTTCCTAAGTCGAGTTCGACCTCAATCGCGAGGTAGGATTCTTCTAGATTTCTTATTTGCTTGTATTTAATCCTTTTCTTTATTGCAATAGCGGCACCGTCGAACCGCACCCTCCTGCAAATAATTCGTGATCAACACATCGTAGTTCAAGATTTTCATTTCTGCACTACGCGTGTCGATCTCGTGTTCCGAAATTAAGATGATGTCCGCAGCAATTTCCCTCAATACATTTCCGTAAAGAGTTTTTTTCGTCGTCCAGCCGTTGGTATTAATTTCAAATATCTTCAGTGCGTTCCGTAACATCGTGAATTGTTTTTACCCCTACCTCTTATTCTTCTTCTTCTTGGGGGCTGGCTGGGCGGTTTTACTGTGCCCAGGGTTTTCCTTCTTCGGTGTGGACTTGAGGTTTTGGACCTGCTCTTTGTAGCTCGTGTACGGGTGCAGGAGCCCTCTTCGTTGACAGAAGAGGAGGATCCCTCATGATTTTCAGCCTTTTCTTCTTCGTTGTCCTCTTCGGATTCCTCCGATGAAGGAGCTTTGACGATCTCCTTCACTCCTAACTTGACGGTGTTGTTTTTTATGACTGAGTCCTTGGAGCATTCAGGGTCTGCATGCATAATTACTGAAGGGAGATTATTCGCTTTCAGGAGAACATTCAGTACCTAGTTATAGCAGTCAGGCTTCACTGCATTAGCCACATTTGCGCAGGTAATGCAGATCAGTATTTTTGCACTTAGATCTCCAGTCATGTTCATCTGTGCTTGTGCAAGTGCAGGCTTTATTTCCGCATCCTTCTTGGCGGCGTTCGCGTGTGTCGTTTCTTTGGCTTTCCTCTCTGCTTCTTCCTTTCTTTTTTAGGATCTCGCGGCGCTTGGAGCAGTTTAGGGCCATGGTCCTATGTTCCCCTTCCAGTTTAGGCATCTCTTCTTAATGCTCTTGCATTTATCAAATCGATGCCCTTCTGTGGCACATTCACTGCACCACAGTTTGTTTTTGTCCGGGCATGTCGTTGTAGTATGTATGTTCCTCGAGTTTGTAGCATACAAAGCATATTTGTATGCTATTAATTTTTTATGTTACTAAGCAAGTAAAAATGCTTTATCCGAAGGTTGTCAGCAGAGCGTAGTAGTCGAATATTCGGCCGTCACAAATGGTGAAGTTCAGAAAATTTATTTTTATATATCTTCTTCTTCTATAACTATATTTTAGTAACGTGATATTTTGAAAGGGGGGAAATTTAGTTTAGAGTTCCTTTTTAAAATTATTATAATTGGCGAAGTTCAGAAAATTTATAAAAATTTAACCATGGTTGCTTTTTTTTAGATTTTAAATTTTAATCTTAGTAGCGAAGCAAAAGCTACCCCCCTACGGGGGTAGTGGCAAAACCATTGCCTGGTATCCTTATAATTTTATTTGGTTATTTTATTTGGGGGGTTTTTTGCTTTTAAGAATAACAAAGGGAACAGAATCAGTTTTTCACCTTTCCAAGAAACCTTACCCATTCTAAGTAAATAAATTATTAACTAGTTAAGTGTGATAGCTTGTACATAATGATTACAAATAGTCTTATTAGTACCTATATATTGTGGGCTGTCGCTAAATTTAAACTTAAGCTGCTAAGTGTAAATGAATGCCAGATATGGTAAACAAATAATTCATTTATATTTCTTGTCAAACATTTTTCCTGATGAGTTAATTTACCTCAAAATTAAATTGACCGTGAATTTTCTCCTTTCCAAATGATTAAAAATAAAAAAGTTAATCTAAGAATAAAACTATCAATCGATAAGCTAATTACCTCGAATTAAAATTCCATTATAATTCTCCGGTGATATAAAAGTGAAAATAATTGAAAAGAAAAATGCCAAGTGTTAGATAATTATAAAAGAGAATTTGATTGAATTTAAAATAAATTGAGATTTATTCAAAAATAGATAATATTTGTCCTTCGAAATTTTTTTTAATATATACAGCTTGACAATCATTACTCGGAAATAGAAAATACTTTATTCTCAACTTACTCCAAAGGTAAGAAATCTGCAAACACAAATAAAAAAAAAGATTGACAACAAATTCATTAAAATGGAATAAATATGCAAATAAACTCATGAACAAATTGAAAAAAATATCCCCCGAACTTCAGATAAAGCGCCATTTCTGTGTTCAAAATTAAGACGTGTTAAAATAATTTATTTAACAAATAGTTCTCCCACAATGGGAAATATATCATGTCCACTGGCCCAATAAGGACTACGAGAAATAACGAATGGGTTACAAGGTTTTGAGTGCCCGCTTAATGGGCCAATTTGTCATAAACCCCCAAGTCAAATAGTCTTATGAGGTAGTTAATATTGAGCATTTCAGAATGAAAAATGGCTAAGTTTAGTAAAGGAGTGTATTCGATATTCTCATTTGGCGATCTCTTGTGAATGCGTAGTTGCTTTGTGACCGTTAAACGTAGGCGTGAAGGAATTGGGAGTTTTGTCCTGTAATTTGTGTTGTAGAAGAAAACGTTGGAAATAAATAAAGGACAAAGAAGCAAAATATTGATCATATCTTCCAGAGAGGCCTATATATTGTCCTTAGAACGAGGACACTCCACTAGAGGGAGTAAGGGTTAATGTGTGGTAGAATAACTTGAGTGGTATGATAGCTTCTAGGAAATATATAAAGCCATCTTGTAATTGAATACAAAGCTCGCGTCAGATGGTTTAGTGTTATTATTATTACTATTATCATCCAGACCAGGCCAAAGCAGGCCAAAGCAGGCCATAACAGTTAAGGCTAACGACAGGACACGACGTTTGAAGACGTGGCAATGCGAGATAAACAGGAGCAGGCCACGGAAGGCCATGGCTCACCAGAAAAGTTAAAAGTAGGATGAAGAGGTCATGAGAGACGGGGGTAGGCCAAAGCAGTATGGGACTAGCCATGGTAGGACAGGGTGAGGGGTAATTGATGGATTAGGTCAAGTCAGGTCAATGAAAGTTTCAAAATAGTAGAGAGAATGGAGTCGTCTCTGAGGCCTCGGTCAATTTCTCCTCGTCAAGGTGTTCCGCTCGATGTGAGGTAGGCGGTGATGCCAGTAGTATTGTAGGTGGAGGGTCGAGTGCACACAAACTCGGCCTTCTATGAGCGTATGGCGCTATCCAGATACGCACACACGCACTCAAGTCTCCTTACCCCCCCCCCCCCCCCAATAATAATAATAGTAGTAGTATGATTTGAGGGGATGGAGGTAGGTGGTTAGGGGGGGTAAGGAGACTTGAGTGCGAGTTCATGTGCGTGTGTACGTATCTAGATACACTCATAGGAGGTCAAGTTTGTGTGCACTCGACCCTCCACCTACAATACTACTGACGCCTACCACGGATCATTGACGAATCTGAGTTTTAGTTTCGCGCACACGTACATACATATATCCAAACGCTTCATAGATATACAGACACACGCACACATTATAGACGGATAAGTATAGATTTGTTTTCGTTCGATTACGCTCTTTCTTCTGTATATATGTTTTTGTTTTTCTGCCTGTCTTTCTAGCCCTGTGTTTGTGTGTGTGTTTTCGGCCTCCTGCCCCTCTCTTTGATGTTAATTCCAGTGAACCAAATTACCATGAATCAACTAAGCACCCGATTCCCACTTTTCAAAAAGGAGAATTGGGCTATTTTGGAATACACAGCTCCATTGTCACTTGACCTTTTCTCTGAATTAAAATATGCTATGGACACTTTATATTACTCAATATTAAATAAAATATGAATGATTAAATAGCATTCGGGGGCGGAGCTTATATAATGTCTAAGAGTCAAATTTGGAATGGAAATCGGGGCGTCCTAAAAGTTTGCCCCCAAAATAGGGCAGAGGAAAGACTTCTTTTTCCTTGGATTTTCGGTTCGAGCGGATTTTTTCAAAGCTTCGCCCGAACCGAATATTCGCTTCCATCAATTTCTTCTTGCGGCACCTAAATTATATAATGCGGGATACAATGCCTAAATTGTAAGTGCATCCTCGGTGGTTTTTTTTTTTAATTAAACTCAAATAACTATGATTTATAAATGAGGTTAGGTTAGTTTTTGCTTTTTTATTTTTGTTTTTTGCTTGGTTTTTATTTTTTTAATTTTTTATTTTGGGGTTTTAGGTTGGTTTTAAAAATTGGATGGGGCCGTTGTACCATTAATTTAATCCTTGGGGATGTGTTCAGATTATTTGATTTTGGAATACAAAATTATGGGGGTCGAAGTTTATGACTATATTTTAGCTAAAAACGGTCATTAATTTTTTTTAGTATGTGATTTGCTATTTTATTACAACCCTATTTCTAGCCCCGTCCCGAATGGACGGAGCTAGAAATAGAGTCATAAAATTACCTTGAAATCAGTGACTGTGTATTCCATATTTACCCGGAATTAATTTTCCATTTATTATTTATTTCGGTGTATGAAGGTTGTGGTGTGGTTCTACAAATCCTCCCATATCATCCAGAGGAATTAAGTTCGCGCTTTCGAATCTGGAATCTTGATGTATTTTATGAACCTTTCCTCGTCATCATCATCATCATCACTAACTCTATAATTTAAGAACGGGATTTTTGGGAGTATTTGAATAATAATTTTATCTTAGTTTGGTTATGACTTATGTATATTTAAAATTTTTATTAAGGTGATTTCTAAGAATTTATTTAGAGTTTGAAAAAACAAAATAGTTTAGTTCAGACAAAATAAATAGGATTATCCGATGCTTTAATAATGAATTACAATTAGTGAAGTTCAGAAAATTGATTAAAATTTAAGTAAGGCTGCTATTCTATTTTATCTATAACTATAATTTAGCAACGTGATATTTTGAAAGGGGGGAAATTTAGTTCCTTTTTAAAATTATTATAATTGGCGAAGTTAAGAAAATTTATAAAAATTTAACCATGGCTGCTTTTTTTTAGATTTTAAATTTTAATCTTAGTGGCGAAGCGCAAACTCCCATGGCAAAGCCATTGCCTAGTCTCCAAATATTTTGGTCCCTTGTTTCATATGGTGTCCTTACCTTTGGTATGGTTAGGTTCTATGGTCTCGTTTTTGTGCCCAACTTCATGACCCAAGTTGAAACGCACTTTATTTTTAATTAAGATTTATGGTAGGGCTTAAAATTCTCCTTGAATCCTAATATCATCTGTAAAGCAGAGATTTATCTATCCCGGGAATAAGCTATACCTCAGCCACTATTTTTATTTTATTTAATTCTATTACTTTATTAACTTTCTGCATCAATACGTCCTCGTTGGATTAACGCTTTAAATTCGAGAGAAAAATCATCCTATATTCGCCTTCTCGGTTTTACGCGCCTTCCGATCTAACGCAGCGCCACCTACAACAAGCGGTGACGCCGAGACAAGTTCAAAACGTCAGCCGTTTAAAAATAACAATTGTGTACCCAGAAGTACCAGAAACCGTTGAAAACCATAACATAGTACAAGAACACCCATATCAAAAGAAGATATGAGGGTTTTCCAAAGGAGAGAATTGGAAAGTCTATTAATATTTTTTTTTATTAATTCCTGTTTTATTTAAGTAGTATGATTTGCTTTTCTCGATGACACTACCTAAATCCCTTTTCTCCCTAATCGAGATGGTTAAAAAATCATACTTATTTAAATTTGATCCATTGCACTTTAGGATTGAAGACTACCTACTTATTCTGAATTTGTGTACTCACACTACAACTGGAACATTTACCTGAAATCTCGGCCATTATTCTTTTGCCCTCGAGAATACTAGGAACAATAGCTACTAATTGTGGAGACAGACATAGACGTCCCGCGAAGGAGATGTACAAGGTAAATTAGTAGCCTCTTATGGTAGCTTATCGAAACTGATCCAAGAGAAAGCGAACAGAAAATGCCAGAAGGAAAGAGATCTCGAGGGCGCTCGTGTAGTACTACACGAACGAATGAAAATGGTTTTCAAACCGATTATACCTGACATGTCTCTGGCGCTGAGTGAAGGGTTGCCAGCAATCAATTGCGATAGGTTGTCATATCCAGCGCCAGCCAGAGGCATAAGCGAACTAAACGGTCGCTTAGGGTCCCCACGCTACCAGGAGGCCCCCACGAATGCTTGAAATGTCAAGACGTCATGATAAAACCTTTTTAAATAAAAGAAAAACAATGAATAGTAATATAAATGAAATGGTAGTACAGAAAAATCGATTTTTATATCATTTGCACAGTTGGTACAATAATAGATTAATCCTGCTGCTGACTGCTGCCACTGTGCGACCAGATGCAACGTTATTTGAGTGGTTGACGTTTAATGTGAGATAGGTGGACAAGTCGGCTGTAAAGCCATGTCTCAAAAAGGAATTTATCCGTTCGGAGCAGAGAAGAGAATGAAGAAAGAAGGAGAGGAAGAAAATAACCCACAAGAAAAAGGTAGATTTGGATGTCCAATGATACAATTTTTTGTCGGTTTAGTTCATGTTCTGGCTAGGTTGGCTGGATAGCTAAAAAGCGCCTGTAGCTAACGTGCAAATATGCTACCACTGAACAAAACCAAAATGTTACCGGTTAAAATATTAACTGAGTGGTATTTCAGATGTCAACACTGTTCGGTAACTTTATGTGGTAGCCAGAATGACACACATAAATGACAGTATGATATAAGCCAACTACGAATAATGCAGATGATAGTGGATGTGTTACACTGAAAGTGTAGACTATGAAATGAACAGGCATCTAGTGTGGTTGTGGTGGTGTGGGGAGCCCCTAAATGAAATTCTGCTTAGAGCCCCATAAAGGCTTGTGCCGGCCCTGGTCATATCATTGCGCATAGAATATAGAACAGTGTTACACAACACCAGAATTAGCATTTATATACATGCACTAGAACCCCCAGTCAGGCCTGTAGCCACGGGGGGGCTTGGCCCCCCCTCCAAATCTGATTAGCCCCCAAATTTTTTAGCCTACAATAATAATAGGATTTCAGTTACACACAAGGGATAAGTTATCCCTTGTGCGAAACATTATACAGCAAGCATGTACATTGGTATCTTCTGGAAGAGGTTATTTTGCCTGTGGTTCCAGCTTCATATTACCACTTTGGTTTTGTGAACTGCCTGGTTAGGTTGCTAGTTGGAAGAACTGACTGCATAGTAAAGCTCTGTAATTGTATTTTGCCCCTAGCAATTCCATAAGTTAAAATACATTCAAACTTTCTAAGAATTCATCTCCAATTCTGGAAGTCCATTCCAGCAATCACCATCTTCACAAGAGGGCAATCCTCAAATCACGGTAACCCATTTGCAATTCTATTTCCCAAACTGATTATATTAAATATAATTTTATAAATCAATTTTATGATAAAAATACAAATTTTTGTATGTATTATCATAACAAAATCCTATAATCTCAATTCTCAACTCAAAAAACTACAACAATAATGCTACCTATGGACTCTGAACTTTTGTTGGCTTGGTAGATGCGGTAGCTAATAAAGAACTTGCTGGTAGGGGGCTTTTTCTATAACTCCATTCACAACGTTAGATATATGTAATTACGGAGAACCAAAAACTTAAATATCAAGATGGTATTTGTAAAAAATATTGTAAAAAGTTAGCCCTCCTAAAATAGAAAGAGCCCCCCAAAAAATCACGGCCTGGCTACGGGCCTGCCCCCAGTACTAGAAAGTGGATGTTGTGGCCAAAACAGCTACTATATTGCCAAGCAAGGAGGGAAAACTCGACCATAACACGGAAGCGAGAAAAAAAAACACAGTCCCGTTAAAATACAGAGATCGAATCGAAGAAAACCCCCACTAAATAATAACTCAAATATAGTGTTAATTTAAAGGATGTGAGACTGACGGCTCATAAATAAAGTCAAGAGACTAAAGGAAAAAATGAGACAATAAACTTACTTTTGTACAGAGTGGAGTTGGAGAAGTAATAAGTATCCACGTTTATAATATGGTACTTCATCCATACTTTTGAGATGTTCCCAATCTAACAGTCGGTATTAGGATCTATTTCACTTGCTCATTTTAACCATCTTTGACCTCCCACTACATGTACACCCCTAACTTACTCTCGTGTGACATACATAAAATACTAGTGTACGCAGGCGAAGATATACCGTGGCTGTTCGTAAGATTTTTTTTTGTAATGCTGCGTTATTTAGAAAAATAAAATAAAGTGAAAACCAATGTGCTAAAAGATTGGAAAAACCTAGTTCGTATCGAAAGTGCGATTACAAGTAGGGATCTGGAAGTTGCATAACTCTCCTGAACATTCTCACATTCTTCAACAAAGCAAATATTGCGAGATGACCACTTGAACAGAAGGAAGGTGATAGGAATAGGAAGTGTCTCCACTGGAATGAAACTCATAAAACGTACTTATCTGCGTTTGTGTTTGATTGGAATAAATGACATGCTTTTCGTTCTTTTGCACCTATACACAGTTGAAGTCTGCGTATATGGAAGGAGAAAAAAGAAGAGAGAGAGATATCACCCGATAATAGAAGTTACAAGTAGTAAATAGAGAGAGAAGAGTAGATCCAGACCGACTTTGCGATGGAATGATCACAAAAAACCATGGGATGCACAATATGGCTGCTGTCTTCCTCATATGCGGAAGATCGAACTCACACAGAGAGGCGTCAGGCCCCTCTTTTATCACAAGACAGCCCTAATCAAGGCCTTGCATAATATAACAAGGTCTGCTGACCAAAAGTCGCGTGCTCTCACTTATTCTGATTTATGACCTTATGACCTTCAAAACTTTTAATAATTCCCGGGCTAACTGTGGGAGCACTTTAGTAATTATATCATCCGAAATTGAATGTAAAAAAACATAAGGGTTACAAATTTCGTTAGAATCGGCCGAATAGTTATGATGTTATTGACAAAGCAAAATAATTCCCGGGCGAACCTTGAGAGGACCTTGGAAATTATATCATTCGAAATAAAATGTAAAACAAAATAAGACTTCCAAATTTCATTAGAATCGGCCGAATAATTACAATGTTATTACGAAAAAACAAAAACAAGGACCGACCGGCATAGTGAGATATAGTGTGGCCCGCGACTAGACTCGTATGCGACTAAACATCGCTATCAAGAACATCTACATACAATGGGTACCTAAACACCGGATAATTCCGAGACGATGGCAAACTTGCCAAGATGATCTTCGTCGCGAAACCAGCCAAGCCACCCAATCTCCTTACTAGATACCAGTGTTGGGCACTTGCGCGCAAATTTTTGCGATCGCAACTATTTTTGGTTGCGGTTTCGATTGCGCCCCAATTATGTTCACCGAGTTGCGAATTGGCTTGCGACGCAATTATTTTAAGCAATATACACCGTAAGTCAGAACGGCAACTTTGAAAAATCTAGAAAAAACTTATTTAATTCCATTCTGGTTTGAACTTGTTTCAAACTCGTTAGAAGTTGATACATTTTGTTGTGGGTGAGACCCGTTCCCGTTGCTTGCGCAGCGTCAGTCTCACTGAAATTATTGCTGGAATAGGTTCTGTGTGTTTTCTGCTCGTCCGGTTTGTTCGTAAAGACTTTGTACTCTTGATAAGGAATTACTAAAATGGATCGTTTTGTGACGAAAACGCCAAATTGTAAAACTATCTCCAGTGCAACATCCACTACTTGTTCAAGTGCAGGTGATTTTTCTATTAATTCGGTAGATAGCGCTACTTTTAGCAGCTCTGTGAATGCTGGAAGTGATACGTTAGCAAGTCACTCATCACAAGATTTTTTTTGAGTTTGTGAGTTCAAGCAAGGATGGTGACCGTATGGTATTCAAATGTTTTAAGTGTTTGCCGAAGTCTAAATGTTACAAGGCTCAGAAAATGTCCCTCTACAGTCTGCGTTCACATATTGCAAGCATATGTCATCAAGAACGAATTAGATTGGCCATTCATAATCCCAGGACCTACAGGGTGGAACTCTTTATAAGATGCTGTGTGCCGCCTCAACAAGATTCTTGGATCTAAGGAAAGTGCTCTGAAGAAAGTCTTCAATACCTAGCGCATCCCAAGCTTTGCACCTATCGAAGTTACCAATCTCAAAGAATATGAAATGGTGATGAATCCTGTTGCTAGGGCCTTGGGTGTGTTGCAAGAAGAGGATAAAGCGTACATGTGAATTTTGCTGCCAACAATAACAGCTTGCCTTAATCTACCTATTACTGTTAAGGCAAAAAACCTGTATGTCTGTGGCACTCTTGCTACCGTTGTTGAAAATGTAATCCGCAACAGATTGGATAAAATGCAGGAAGATGATGAGTGTCGATTGGCATCTGCTTCTCATTCCCATTTCAAGCTAAAGTGGCTCAATAATACCGAAAAAAGTAGATTACATTACTAAAAAGATATCGAATGAAATAAAACACTTAGGTGATATTACAGCTTCAGAAAGCAGCAGTGCAGAAGGAGAATCAAATGAAGCAGAGGATGACTTCTTCCGCTCCCTGTTAAAGAGTGAAGGGCGTGCGGCCAGGAAGAAAGACGCGTCAAATAAAGTAAAACGATGGCTACAACACCAGAAACGAACCGGTTTAAAAGTCCAGCTATTCACCCAGCCTTTTTTTTACATCGAGTGCGTTTGTTTCATGTTTCGTGACACACAGTACGGCAATTCCATCAAGTGCGGCAGTGGAAAAACTCTTTTCGTTAGGAAAAGATATTCTACGACCGAAGCTCTTTTCTCCGACGAACATTTTGAAATGCTTAAATTCCTCAAAGGAAATAATTTGCAAATAAAACGTATTCCAATATTAAATTATATTCCTAAATCTTCAATAAATATATTTGGTGCGTAAATATTAGTTCCTCTTTTATTTCATAAATTTAATGTACAATAGTTGCGGTTGCGACTTGTGGTTGCGATCGAAACTTGTATTCTTCCGCAATTACGTTTGCGGTTGCGATCGCAATAATTTTCAATGACTTGCGATTGCGCCGCAATTATTTGGGGTTGCGTGCCCAACACTGCCAGATACAGACTTATATCGGTTCTGAACTTCAAAGGAAAAGTCTTCGAAAAGATCTTGAACAGAAGACTGATAAAATACATTTGAAGTAAATAACTTAAATAACAAATATCAGTTCTGACTCTGTAAATAGAGACACTCTAATGGCACTTGACATCAACACTGCAAAGATAACCAAAGGTAAAGCAGATCAAAATTATACGATGCGATAAAATCTGGAACAAAGAAATGCAATATAAGAACTAAATCTCCAGCTAAACAACAACCTGGAGATAATTCTCTGTAACTATCTGGCAGGTTGAAGAGCTTATGTAACATCAACGAAAACGGTGACACCGAATTCGAACTTGAAGCAAGACTCCCATGTGCTCCATGTACACAGCGGACCTACCTCCACCAAGAATACCTGAATTTCTTAACATCCAATTTGCTGATGAGATAACTAAACTAGTCATCAGACATTGCAGAAATTAAAACTTTCAGGCATGGATAACAGCCATTGAAAACGGCAACGTAAACCATTTCAAAAGGTAGTGGATATCGAGGTAGAAGACCAACTGTACTGATATACTCTCGAAGGCAAAGTAGTGACTAAAGATACACTCGACATGTTATAATCAACATACATATATCGGAAATAATAAATAGAACAATACCATTGCTAAGACTCCAATAAAATTTCAAAGAATCCTAAAGAAAACTAAAGAAAGATATATCTCATACTAGGATTGTGAGCATTTATCTACCCTCTCAACCCGCTAAAAATTGCGTCTAAAGAAATAAATGGGCACTTCAGAGAACACAAAATAAAACTCTATCTATTTACCCACACAAGTAGAGATAGATAACACAAACGCCAAAGAGCCATACACCAACAAACAAATCTTGAACCGCCCAAAATTACAATTCGGAAAAAATCAGGAGGAAGATACTCTCTTTCTCCAGTATTTTGCATTAGCCAGTGTTTCGATAACAGGGATAACAATTAAAAAGGGCGACTTGACGCGTAAACTTTTGTTTTCGTTATTCGAAACGCTTGTTTATGAGTTATTGTCTCGTCACAGTAAGATGATCTTCTTCCGAAGGTTTGAGGAAGAATTTAGTTAGCTATAACATTGCCTTTAACCATATATATATATATATATATATATATATATATATATATATATATATATATATATATATATATATATATATATATATATATATATGAACAAGTTCGAAAGTACTTGGATCCCCCTTTCATTTTCCTCTGGGATATTTGGCATTTATTGCTCTACCCACGCGCTACTTTGTGAGTTTCTCATATCCATATATATATATATATATATATATATATATATATATATATATATATATATATATGATGAAAATTAATGCAATTATTAATCTAGCCTTTAAATATAATAATTCCTTAAACCAATTGATGATGGCCAGGAAACCCAAAGAACATCATAACATAGGAGTATATGCAGTACCATGCAATGATTGCCATAAAGTTTATATAGGGGAAACGGGAAGAAATCTAGACAAGAGATTGTATGAACACAAAAGAGATATTAGAGTGGGCAGCGAAAGTAGTGGAATATTTTGCCATGTTAGAGACAAGAATCATACGATCGATTTCAATGGAAGTAAAATAGTATTTAAATCGGCTAACTATGTTGAGAGAAGAATCGTAGAATTGATATCGTCAGTTCCTAATTTAAATCTATCTGAGGGTCAATTTTCTTTTAATCCTGTAATAGGATCGCAAATAAACAAAATAGTAAAACGTCAGCCCTTCAATATGTTTAGGCCTAACCCCCCCCCCCCAGATTAGCCACAAGTAGGGGATTGGGGGAAAAAAGAGGGGATCTTGTGTTATGCTTATATGCACTTCTCTTATATTTTCTGCCCAGTGTCAGTTGAAAAAGGGTGTGAGATACACCGAAACTGTTCTGAATTAAATTGTCTTCGGAGAATGTGGTTTAATTCCTCATATATATATATATATATATATATATACATATATATCCACAAAAGTACAGTAACGTACTCGTACGTGTAACTATAGGGATAAAAACATAGTAATAGGACTAATTTTATATGCGAAACCAGGTTTCGACGGAAACATCCGTCATCGTCAATCGCTGGTGGACAAGTGAAATACAGAAGTTTCTTAACGTACAAACACACAAATCAATGGGGATAAGGTTTATGATGCGGGACTGCAGTGGCATTTTTGAGAAGTTTATCCAAAAATAGCTCGATTGATAAAGAACAGGGAGTTTATTTTGTTCCCTGCAAATCATGTAATGAAGTATATATTGGTGAAAGCAGCAGACTTTCCAAGAGAATGAATGAACATAAATGTGATATGCGACGTGGTGCCCTCTCCTCGAGTTCATTTCTACATATGTCCAAAGAAAATCATCAAATTGATATTGATAATGTTAAAATAGTTTATAAGTTTCACAATTATATACATCGAAGCTTAATTGAATCGGCACTTATAAAAGAAATTCCCAACTTTAATAATTCCGACGGCCAATTTAATACTAATATCTTAATAAGCAAGAAATTCATACTTCCGCTTCTCAAAATGCCGCTACATTTTCGCATCATCCATCTTAGCCTCACTGAGTTGTGTGTTTATACGTTAAATAACTTCTGTATTTCCCTTGTCCACCAGCGACTGACGATGACAGATGTCTCCGTCGAAACCTGGTTTCGCATATAAAATTAGTCCCATTACTGTGGTTTTATCCATATATATATATATATATATATATATATATATATATATATATATATATATATATATATATATATATGCGTTTAAGAGGTTTTAAGTAGGAGCTTTCTCCCATAAGTAACGAGGGAGAAATTAGTGCTAATCACCTTACTTTAATACATAGCCGTGGAGGCTCCCCACAACCCCATTGCGCACAACACTTTCATCTTTGCATCTGTGCAATCTGTTAAAAAATCGGTAATTTCTAACCTTTTCCTTAGAGCATACAAAATATGTCATCCTTCCTATTTAGATGAAGAAATTGTCATTATCAGGACCATTTATTCTACTTTGTATTACCCCGATTGGTTCATATCGTCTGTCCATTTTGCAGCTAGGAAAACATTCTATGGTAATAAGCCTTCCCGCACTAACGACTTCAACACATGTATAACATTGCCATTTAATAATAAATTAAATAGTTTAAAGGACATATTTGGAAAAGCGGGTATTAATCTAGCCTTTAAACATAATAATTCCTTAAACCAATTGATGATTGCCGGGAAACCCAAAGAACATCATAACATAGGAGTATATGCAGTACCATGCAACGATTGCCATAAAGTTTATATAGGGGAAACGGGGAGAAATCTAGACAAGAGATTGTATGAACACCAAAGAGATATTAGAGTAGGCAGCGAAAGTAGTGGAATATTTTGCCATGTTAGAGACAAGAATCATACGATCGATTTCAATGGAAGTAAAATGTTATTTAAATCGGCCAATTATGTTAGGAGAAGAATCGTAGAATCGAGCTTGATATCGTCAGTTTCTAATTTAAATCTATCTGAGGGTCAATTTTCTTTTAATCCTGTAATAAGATCGCAAATAAATAAAATAGTAAAATGTCAGCCCTTCAATATGTTTAGGCCTACCCCCCCCCCCTCTCAGATTAGCCACAAGTAGGGGATTGGGGGGGAAAAAGAGGGGATCTTGTGTTATGCTTATATGCCCCTCTCTTATATTTTCTACCCAGTGTCAGTTGAAAAAGGGTGTGAGATACACCGAAACTGTTTTGAATTAAATTGTGTTCGGAGAATGTGGTTTAATTCCTCATCTTTTCTTGCGATATTGCATTAATTTTCATCATATATATGTATATATATATATATATATATATATATATATATATATATATATATATATATATATATATATATGCGTTTCACAAACGAAGACATACACGCTGCTATTCGCAAAACTTGGAAAGATGGTTTATGCCACCTAAAGACAGTACCAATCAACAAGCAGAAACGAACATCATTACAAGTACAAGAACATCATGAGCACAGCCTACAAAACAGCTGACATAGTTATAAATGAAATCATAAACATAGGAGTTAAAGCAACACTAAATAAGAATAATTTACCCCTTATAATTTACGACAATAACAAACGCACCTCCAATTCAATAATGAGAAACAACCTCGGACCTCACCTAAGACCCAAGAAGAGAAGTCACCTGATATATGAATATACTGTGAACTCCAACCTCATTCCTATATCGGAATGACCGAAACAAAACTAACACGTAGAATGACCTTCCACTTGAGCAAGGGTGCCCCTAGGACACATAGTACGTTGGAAAAACATGGAAAACTACTGGACCGGAAGTCACTTGAAGAGAACACCGAAATCTTAGCACACGCTCCAAACCGACGACAGTTGCTTATATTAGCGGCCATATACATGAAGGAAAACCAGCCGAAATTAAATATTCAAACAAATTCACAATTCATCTTGCGTTCCTCCCGTCTACCTGCCCCTAATAATCCTGTGACCATTATAGAGTCTCAGCCATTCGTATGTACCTTGACGTGTTTAAAGAAATTTCATTTCCTATAAATATGTTCGTATAAATGATAACACACCTCATCACATATATAGAAGCTCTGTATCTTATTGCCTAGTCACAACTGTTTAGCCTTTGAAAATGATATGTGTATATATCTAAACGCGTCAGGCCAATTACGAATTTCGTTTTGCTTAGTGAACCATTTTTATGCCCTCGTGCGTCACGACTTTCTAATGAATTTGGGGGAACTAATCCACGGGTTAAGCCAAGACCAAAAGCGGAACATAAGACAAATCGAGAGACTGGAAAAGAAAACAATTAACAATAAGTTAACAGTCGCATTCAATAATATATATATATATATATATATATATATATATATATATATATATATATATATATATATATATATATATATATATATATATATATCAGAGGCGACTCTAGGTAATCAGCGTCACTCGAGCTCATCGAAGATTCGCATAAGAAACATGTATAAAAGAAGGTAAAAGACGTGATGTACACCGCAGACTTATATGTGCACCTCATTTATACATGAACTCCAGTCGTCATGGTTTGATGCTGTTTCACGTTTTTCCGCAATATTTCTAACCCCAAACGGCTTATTTTTTTATATCTAGCACTGTCTTCCTCCATTTCTAAGTTAAGAGTAAAAATAAAGCAACCCTGCAAAGTACACCTGATCTCTTTACACACAGACGCACAGAATAACAGCAATCAAATATATATATATATATATATATATATATATATATATATATATATATATATATATATATATATATATATATATATATATATATATATATATATACAATATTTTAGCTCAATGTACAATAACACCCGGCCTCACAATGGCGAAAATTTTAAACCAATACCATATATATTTTTCTAGCAATATAAAAAGAAATATAAAAAATGTAAAAAAGAAACAACTGATATTTTATTTATTTTAGTAAATGCTCAAGTGGACCACCATTCTGTTAACAAACTAATCGGACCTTCTTCCATACAGGAATGCTTCTTTTGATGTTAATTTCTTGCCATGACTGTAGTGTTTTGCTTTTTAGTTGAGAGTCTTGTGAATTTTTCGCGCTGTACACCCTAACCCTTCTCTTTGAGCGACTCCCAAATCGAATTATACATCGGGTTGCTTCAGTCTAGGCTTTGCGACAGCCACTCATGCTTCGTAATAACTTTGGTGTGTAATCTTTCAGAAGGTGCTCCATCTTGTGAAAACAAAAATTATTTTCTGGATAGAGAGGACGACAGTCTTGCAACAACATTGCCGTTAAAAGTTCTATAAAATTGGCTGAATTCCATTTGGCTTTTTTGGTTTCAATAAAATGATCGTCAGTTTTACCGTTCCAAGAAACTCCTGTAGATTTCATCACTTTTTTTGAAAATCTTGATGTCACATTTTTTACCGCACCCGTATACAACGTCATTTTGATAGTTTCGTGGATTTTCCACTGTAAAATCCTTCTCAGACATGAATACTATCTTCTTATCATCTACTGAAAAAGTATCCATAAACGATCTGTATCTCGCTTTCTTTTATTCTTCATGATTGTTTTTTCTTGAAATGGAATTCTTTTCATTACACGCATCACATAACTCTTACCGATATTCAGATTTCTTTGGCAATTGTCCGTTGAGATAAATGAGTCCTAAAGCGTCTTCATGGGATTAGATTTGATCAATTATGTAATTCACATATTAGGAAACTGTTGCTGTTTTAGGCCTACCACTTCCCGATTTCCTGGTGCTGGTTCCTGTTTCGCGAATCTTCCTTAAAAGTTTTTCAAGTGTTCATATCTTCTAACCTCTGCCAGGAAACTCGCGTAATAATCTAACCTCTCCTAAACCCTCTCTCAATGTAGCAAGCTTTAATAAGAAAATGGTCTTCTTCGGACAATGTCATTTATCCTAATGATGAATGGAAATATTAGTTGATATGTAGGCGTAGGCTTTTAAAACTAACTCTAAGGCGGACAAGACGAGGCTAGAAAACTCGGACCATAGCCAACAATACATGATAACAAATGTAAATCACAAGACTATTTTTTATATTGAAAGAAAAGTAAATATAGTATCATTTTCATTGTTACGCAAGGTGGTGTTATACATTGAGTTAAAATATCGTCAAAATAAGCTAACTTTTGCTGGTGACCCTATATATATCGGACTAAATTTGACGAATTTTAATGTCTCTATATTTCAGGAACAGTTTAACCTATCGATAAACACTTAACGGCGTTGGCGAGCATACAGAGTAAAATTTTATTTGAAAAATAGTTAGCTGAGATGGAGAGCTGGAATTCATCTGAATATTGGAAAAGAGTTACCTGTATCATGATGATTAGCGACGGGTATCAAAAGGCCGACGTTATGACTGCTGCTAAATGTTCTGTGAACACTATAAAGACTGTAAAGCGGGACATGGACCGCTGCAACGGAGACTACGAAGCCGTGGACAACAGAATGGGACACACAGGGCGTTTGACTGAGTCATCACGTCAGAATTCATCCAACAACTGCAGGAGAAGGTGATGAAACACCCGAGCAAGAGAATCCAGGCTTCAGCGAAAGAGATGAGTGTTTTACTCGCCACAATTAAGCTTGTAGCGTGCGAGAAGTTCAGGCGAGTGGCTTAAATGCTTTGCTTGAATAAATCTTTTGGGGGACTCACGATGGCCGAGGGGTTTAGGAGTCTCGCTAACTGCTGTCCCGGGACACGGGAAGCGCGTTTGAAACCTGTTTCGCTACTTTTCTTTACTTTTTTTTCTTTGCGCTCCTTTCCTATTCTAAGCTATTTACAATGGTGCCCAGTCCTGGGAGGCCGGAGAAGGAGAACTTTAGTCCTCGAAATAAAATTTCCTGACGCCGTTTTCCTCAATCTTCAAAATACGCTCCTCTTCTAAGAGGGGGCTTGTGTAGCGTGCGAGAAGTTCAGGCGAGTGGTTTAGATGCTTTGCTTGAATGAGCTCTTTTTCGGGACTCAGGATGACCGAGTAGTTTAAGACTCTCGCTAACGGGTGCCCCGCGACGCGGGAAGCGCGTTTGAAACTCGTTTCGCTACTTTTCTTTATTTATTTTTCTTTGCGCCCCTTACCTACTCTAAGCTATCTACAAGCTAAGTGTGAATGAGAACTTTCGCTACCACTCGTACTAGAGGCGCAAGGGACAAATTCTTACAGCCAAGGCCAATGAGAACCGCCTGACGGAGTCAAAGAAGCTCCTAAACAATGTGAAAAATCCTGTTGAGCAGTGGAAGATCTGATTCTTTTCAGAAAAACCCGTGGCTTGCCTATAATGCAAAGTTCCATGTATCATGAAGACCAAGCTCCCCCGAACTTTGGATATGTCTCTAGTCATGATGATTTTATGCTGCCCTATATCTTTGGAGAGGTTTGCTGCTGAAAACTGTCAGGAGGGGTTGTCGGAGAATTTCTACGAATTCACCAGCGCCAATTCTTAGCCTCCTAATTCCTTGGATTTTAATCCGAGATGGTGGCCAAGAATAAGGAGGTGTTCGAAGATCTTCACAGAAAACACCGTGAGGGACGTATCCGACAAGATTTTGAGTCTGTTTAAGGCCACGGTAGAAGCTGAGGGCGGCTACTTTGAGTACAGCGTTATCGCCGAGCCAAGACGGCTCCGAATTTTGACCAATGTACATGTAAAAATTATAGCTATGCCCAATGTACATGTACAACTTATAGCTATGTCCAATGTACATGTAAAACTTATAGCTATGCCCAATGTACATGTACAACTTATAGCTATGCTTGAAGAATTTGTCACTGTTCTTGAACTGTTTTTGGAATTCCTTGCTCTGGACCTTTTTCCAAATGTCTTCCAAACAGTTTCAATGGGGTTCAGGACCTGACTCTATGCAGGACAGTTCATAGCAATATTGTGCTCGTCGTCCAGGAAGGACTTCAGCAAGTTAAGTGTGTATTAATGGGCGTTATCTTGCATGAAAGGTGCATGTTGGGCTTCGAATGTTTGGATATGGGGCAAATCATGTTGTCTTAGCAACTTAGTGTACACTTGTGCATTCACTGCCAAGAGATTGACCTAACGTACTCGAGATTTCACTAAAGTTAGTTGTTATACAAACAATGCAAATTCTCTCAGCAAGAAACCTGATCGTTCGGATCATTTTGGTCGCTTCAACTTTTTTAGTAAATTGCTTATCTGCTGATAGCTTTCGTTTTATTCATCCAAATTTTCATAACTTATACCCATACGCAGTTTATACCGGTAGGTTATTGTACAACAATTTAGAACCCTTAATTTTCTGTGTTAAGAGGGGTAAAATTATAATTTTCAGGTGCAACATGAAGTTTTGGGCAATGTATCCCAGCATTCGGTTTGCTTTATCAGTAGCTCCGACGCATTGCTTTGACACTTTAAACTCATCCAAAATTAAAACCGAAGAAGAAAAGAAGAAAAAGAAGTAGAATAAAGATAGGATGGCTTAATGAATAATACCTACATAAAGAAATTCGAGAATAAGAACTACCAGAAGAGAAACTAGAAGAGGAACTGAATTAAGAAGGAACTAGACGAGGAGAAACGAGAAGAGGAACTGGAAGAAGAGGAACTAAAAGAAGAAATAGACCTAGTGGAAGAAGAACTATAAGATTACTTTTCTTTACTCTTCCCCATCCTGTCATTTTTCCTAGTCAGCACTTTTTCCACATCATACCTTTTATAACAATGGCACATTTGTGTCGTGAGATGACCTTGCGAATCATCTTCCGCTTATTATTATTATTATTATTATTAAAGTTCCAAGCCACAACCCCAACTGGAAGAGCAAATAGCTATAAGCCCAAGGGCCCCAGCGGGGAAAGAAACCTGGTATGGAAAAAACGAAACAAAGATTAAGAAAAACATAATAAATAAATAGAAAATTAAAAAAAAATTAAAAAAAAAAAAAAAAAAAAAAAAAAAATAAATGCTATAATGTTAAAAATATTATAATATTATATATGTGTGGATAATGAATAAAATATTAAAGTTATAAGTTTCTGTTAATTAAAAATGTATTAGCACCCACTTTAAATTTCTGAAGTTCCAAGGACTCAACAACAACACTAGGAAGTTCATTCCACAGTTTAGTTGTGTTAGGAATGAAACTTCTTGAAAACTGTGTTGTGTTGAATCTCATAGGCGTAAAGGCCCTACTATTGGCATTTAGTACACCTCTGGTAACTCGTTGAGGGGCATATAAATTGGGCAGATCGTGATGCAGTGGATGATCTGCATTGTTAAAAATTTTATATAAGATGCATAAGGAGCTTATTGCTCGCCTGTGCCACAGATCAACTTTGAGGTCAGGAATTAAAAATTTTATTGCTCTCAAATTTTTATCTAATAAAATAAGATAAGAGTTGGCTGCCGAACACCAAACAGGGGCGCAATATTCAAAACACGGAAGAATAAAAGCATTAAAACAATTTTTAAGAACAGTCTGCTCTCCAAATACTTTGTAAGATTTCCTCAAAATGCCAATTTTTTGAGCAATAGAGGAGGAAATAGATCGAATGTGATTCTCAAAAGTAAACCTAGAGTCAAGCATAACTCCAAGCAACTTAAAAGAATCACATATGGAGATGGGAATGTTATTTATTAAAAGATCTGGATGGGGAGGATCTAGTGTTCTGGATCTGCTAACAATCATACTCTGGGTTTTCTTTGCATTTAACTTCATGCCCCATGAAGTGCACCAAACATTTATCTTAGCCAGATCTCTATTTAAAGACTCTGCAACCGATGCTCTCAACTCAGGAGATGGGACTGGGGCTATTAGAGTAGCATCATCAGCATAGGCTATAAGTCTATTTTCCAGTCCAAACCACATATCATGGGTATATAATATAAACAGTAGAGGACCAAGAACACTGCATGTGGTACACCAGATAGCACCTCTCTCTCATCACTAAAATTATTGTCAACATAAACCTTTTGATGTCGATTTGTTAAAAATTGTTCAATAATATTTAAAAATACACCACCTACTCCCAACTGCTTCAACTTAAATATCAGGGCCTTATGATTGACACGGTCAAATGCGGCACTGAAATCCAGGCCAACTAAGCGAACTTCTTGACCAGAGTCTAATGATTTTTGGACAATGGTGGAGACTGTGAGAAGTGCATCACAAGTGCTCAGACCCTTACGAAATCCAAACTGTAAAAAGGGAAACAGACGATTAAGCTCGGCAAATGTACTTAAACGTTTAGCTAGTAAACGTTCAAAAATCTTAGATAGAACAGGAGTTATAGAAATGGGCCTATATTCAGTAGGGTTAAAACTACCACTTGCACTTTTACATAGTGGAATGATGTTACCAATTCTCCAACATTCGCAAAAACTACCACTCCTCGCCAGCTTCCGAAGAATAACGGAAAGCTTGGGAGCCAAATACTCTGCAGTTTTCTTAAAGAATAAAGGGAATATACCATTTGGGTCATACCACCATAAGCATCCAGATCAAGAAGTAACTGTTTTACTTCACTTGAACGGAAAGCAATCTTGTTTAACCTTGGTTCAGGGAAACAAGTGTCAGGTAGAGTTAGATTCTCATTACTTTGTTTATTATCAAAAACATCAGCCAACAGTGTTGCCTTTTCTTCAGGACTAAGGGTAATGGAACCATCAGGTTTAAGAAGGGGTGGCATAGATGAATCATTCCCAAAAAGAGCAGACTTGAGAGTGGTCCAGAATTTGTGGGAATTTGCTGTGCGCTGAAGAGTTCCCTTTGTGGTAGTATTGAATTCAACTTCAGCATTATTATATACCCTCTGAGCTGCTGTTCTGTAGTGCACATAATTATCCCATAGAAAGGCAGATCTACTCCCCTTCCACAGGTTGTAGGCTTCTTGTTTCTGCATATGAGCCCTCTTACAGTCATCATTAAACCAGGCTTTGTCCTTAGTGCGATATCTGATCATACGGAATGGAACATGTCTATCAATAATTGAAACAATTTTATCATTCAAAATACGAACTGCTTCAACCTCCTTATATATTAGTGGCCAGTTGATCCGGGAGATATCATTTAATATATTGCACCAGTCTACTTGAGATTTGATGAATACTTTGCTTGTATGAGCTATATTAGGAATAGATTGCTCAATACAGATAGTTATAGAAATTGCACAGTGGTCAGAAGTTCCCACAGGAGGATCAACAGCACTTGTAACGACTCCAGGGGAATCAGTGAAAACCAAGTCAAGGCAGTTCCCAGATGAATGGGTAGGCTCCCTAATGACTTGCTCACAACCCGACTCACACGCAAAATCATAAGCCCTGATACCATGACAGTCAGTAGGGGAGACAGAAGACAGCCATTGCCTATGATGAGCATTGAGGTCTCCCATAAATACAAAGCAGGCTTTCCGGTCATTTTCCTGTACCTTGGCCATGGCAAGGAGCAGACAATCAAAAATAGTATCATCTAAGTCTGGATTGCGATAGACAGAAAAAAGATAAAAATTATTTTGCTTACCACATACTTTCATAACTTGCATCTCATGGCAAGAACAAGCATAGGAGGTCTTTGAAGCAGAGTAACCATTCCTGATGTAAACTGCCATTCCTCTAGCCCTAGGAATGGCATCACGCCTAAGTAAAATTGTTTTTTTGAAGCCTGGTATAAGTAGTTCAGAGACATGCCTCATATTTGAAACCAGGGTCTCTGAACAGAGTAAAATGTCATGAGACTTGGATGAAGCAGTCAAGTCTTTAATATTGGCATGTAGGCCCCTAATATTAATATAGAGTAGACGACATTTTATCTGACGAGGATGACCAGGTCCAGGGTTGAGCTCAATATCTCCTGATAAAATTAAAATCGATATTAAAAAAATAATATTAGCAACAAGATCTTCAACAAAAATAACAATTTGTACAACAACAACAACAACAATTTGTACAAAATTATTCAATAGCAAAACTTTCATTAACTGAATATTATATGTCGGAAAAAAACTGGTCAACATGATGGAGCCGACACATCATGCAAGGCAAAATTCCCTTCAGGACGCCACAACAACTGAGGGAGGACAGTAATGATGACTTTGGAATGAAAAAGAATAAAGAAAAGAGAAAAGAAAAGAATAGACCAAGGCAACCTCTTGAAAAGCCATCAGAGCCTCTTTGCTCATCTATTAAGCCTGCCCTACACACCATTTGAGTAAAACAAGAGGAGGAATGAAAAATAGGAAAGTATGCCTAAATGTACCCTTAGGCATGGATCACAAACACAAGAGAGTGGAAGACCATGGTACAGAGGCTATGGCACAATCCAATGCATGAGAACACCTTTCTGTCAGGGAGGTCCCTTAGCCTTTGACTGAAGTGTCTATCCACAAGACAGTGGAGGGTTTGGATTCAGAGTTATCCCTCTCCTAGGCGGATTGTCAACCAAGACTTCGAGCTCCACCTGCCCGGGTTTGAGTTCGGAGTTGTCCCTCTCCTAGGTGGATTGTCACACAAGACTATGAGCTCCACCTGCCCATACCGTAACCCTGGTATAGGGTGGCTACCGAGCGCTACGCCTTGCCAAAGGGCGACTCGTGATTTTGTCCGGGGCTGCTTATTCAGTTTATTCGCAACTAACCTCTATATCTAGAGGCCTTCCCCCGATCCGCAACCTGGGGACCTCCAAGATGCACTAATTTATTCTGCGGCATTTAGTTCTGCGTTACATGTATCATTATAATTGCTATTTAGTCAACTTTTCTAAATATTCCCGTAGAATAAGTTTCCTACAGCGAGTTTCTCATCAATCCACGAGCCTCGACTTTTACTTTGGTGACGACTAAGATCGCAAACAGAAAAGGACCCAGCATAGAGCTGCGTGGAACCTCGCTGGCTGAAGAAGGTCGTTCGAATGGCTAACTTTCACTGACACCTATCTGGTTGAGCCTCTATCAAAACATATCGCTAGATTTAATATTATTACGACAAATACTATACCACGATACTATTACAACAAATACTATACTAATATCTGTGATGAACAAGAACAGCAAAAAAACAACAACTAGTCAGATAGGAAGAAACTAGGGCCACGCCTAAACTTAACCGGTTCCTCTTTAACGGCCAACACCTGCCGCAATTGTAAAAGGCCGCCCCCCCCGCTGCGGCCTCGCAAGATCGACCGTAATCTTAAGTACTATAAGGGCGAAAATTGAAAGAGTGACATTATTTTGTTCCAGATCTTCAGCTATCCATGATTGCTACTTCCGAGCAATTTACAATTAATCTCCCTCTTTACATTTACTCCCTCTTTACATTTGCTTCCCCTTTACATCTAATCCCCCTTAAAATGTACCCATTTACATTCACTCCCTTTACATTTTCTTCCCCTTACATTTGCTACCCTTTAAATTTACATTTACTTCCCCTTTATATTTCACCTTTACATTTATTCCCCATTTACATTTACTCTCCATTTACATGAAAATCAAATCCATTTATATTTACTTCATTAACATTTATTCTAACTTAATATTTAACCCATTTACATTTGGTCTCTTTTAATTTGCTCCCTTTTACATTGTCTCCCTTTAAATTTACTTTTACTCTCCCTTTACATTTAATCCCTTTACATTTAATCTCCATTTACATGTAATCCATTTACAATTGCTCCCTTTATATTTACTATCCATTTACATTTACTCCCTTTAAAAACTACCCTCTTTCCATTTACTCCCATTTACATTAACTCCCTTTTCATTTACTCCCTCTTTACATTTACTATGATTTACTTTTACTCCCTCTTTACATTAACTCCCTTTTCATTTACTCCATTTAAATTCATTCTCTATTTACAGTTACTCCTTTTTTACATTTACCCCTTTACATTTACTATCCATTTAAATTTACTCCCAGTTTACATTTATTCCCTTTACATTTACTCTCCTTAAGATTTACCCCTAGTTACATTTACTCCATTTACATTTAATCCCCATTTACATTTAATCCATTTATATTTATTCCCTCTTTAAATTAACTCCCCTTTACATTTACTCCCCTTTACATTTACTCCCTCTTTACATTTACTTCCCATTACATTTACTCCCCTTACATTTACTCCTCTTTCACTTATTTCTTTACATTTATTTCACCCTTACATTGACTCCCCTTTACATTTACCTCTTTAAATTGACTCCCCTTTACATTTATTCCCTCTTTAAATTTACTCCCCTTTACATTTACTCCATCTTTACATTTACCTCCCATTACATTTACTCCCTGTTTACATTTACTCCTCTTTCACTTACCTCTTTACATTTACTCTACTCTTACATTTACTCCCCTTTACATTTTCATTTACTCCTTGTTTACATTTGCCCCTTTTCATAGACTCCCTTTACATTTACTTTCCCTGCCACAGACTTTTCTGTTCGTTAAAATATATTTTATTTATTTATTTTAAAATAAATGTTCTTAAAGAAAGTGATAAAGTTAGGGTAAGTGAAAATACATCAACATAACTCAAGCTTATAATTGAAGAAGAACGCTAAAGCTGAACAGGCAGGACCATAGAGACTTAAGTGTGTTCATCCTCCTAATGGTGTTAGTGAAGGTAACAAGTTAGAACCTACATTTAATAATACCTAAATAAGTAGTTAAATAATAAATTAAAAAACTAAATAAATTTGAATACATACAAGGGTGAGAAACTAAAAGTAAAAAAAGTGATTAAGCCGAGTAAGAGAAGATCAAATGGAGCATTTGGATAGATGATTGAGCATCTGGATAGGAACAGGAAGATTTTCCTAAAAGGATGTGAGTGAAAAGGGTGAGAAACTAAAAGTAAAAAAAGTGATTAAGCCGAGTAAGAGAAGATCAAATGGAGCATTTGGATAGATGATTGAGCATCTGGATAGGAACAGGAAGATTTTCCTAAAAGGATGTGAGTGAAAAGGGTGAGAAACTAAGAGTAAAAAAAGTGATTAAGCCGAGTAAGAGAAGATCAAATGGAGCATTTGGATAGATGATTGAGCATCTGGATAGGAACAGGAAGATTTTCCTTAAAGGATGTGAGTGAAAAGGGTGAGAAACTAAAAGTAAAAAAAGTGATTAAGCCGAGTAAGAGAAGATCAAATGGAGCATTTGGATAGATGATTGAGCATCTGGATAGGAACAGGAAGATTTTCCTAAAAGGATGTGAGTGAAAAGGGTGAGAAACTAAGAGTAAAAAAAGTGATTAAGCCGAGTAAGAGAAGATCAAATGGAGCATTTGGATAGATGATTGAGCATCTGGATAGGAACAGGAAGATTTTCCTTAAAGGATGTGAGTGAAAAGGGTGAGAAACTAAAAGTAAAAAAAGTGATTAAGCCGAGTAAGAGAAGATCAAATGGAGCATTTGGATAGATGATTGAGCATCTGGATAGGAACAGGAAGATTTTCCTAAAAGGATGTGAGTGAAAAGGGTGAGAAACTAAAAGTAAAAAAAGTGATTAAGCCGAGTAAGAGAAGATCAAATGGAGCATTTGGATAGATGATTGAGCATCTGGATAGGAACAGGAAGATTTTCCTTAAAGGATGTGAGTGAAAAGGGTGAGAAACTAAGAGTAAAAAAAGTGATTAAGCCGAGTAAGAGAAGATCAAATGGAGCATTTGGATAGATGATTGAGCATCTGGATAGGAACAGGAAGATTTTCCTTAAAGGATGTGAGTGAAAAGGGTGAGAAACTAAGAGTAAAAAAAGTGATTAAGCCGAGTAAGAGAAGATCAAATGGAGCATTTGGATAGATGATTGAGCATCTGGATAGGAACAGGAAGATTTTCCTTAAAGGATGTGAGTGAAAAGGGTGAGAAACTAAGAGTAAAAAAAGTGATTAAGCCGAGTAAGAGAAGATCAAATGGAGCATTTGGATAGATGATTGAGCATCTGGATAGGAACAGGAAGATTTTCCTTAAAGGATGTGAGTGAAAAGGGTGAGAAACTAAGAGTAAAAAAAGTGATTAAGCCGAGTAAGAGAAGATCAAATGGAGCATTTGGATAGATGATTGAGCATCTGGATAGGAACAGGAAGATTTTCCTTAAAGGATGTGAGTGAAAAGGGTGAGAAACTAAAAGTAAAAAAAGTGATTAAGCCGAGTAAGAGAAGATCAAATGGAGCATTTGGATAGATGATTGAGCATCTGGATAGGAACAGGAAGATTTTCCTAAAAGGATGTGAGTGAAAAGGGTGAGAAACTAAGAGTAAAAAAAGTGATTAAGCCGAGTAAGAGAAGATCAAATGGAGCATTTGGATAGATGATTGAGCATCTGGATAGGAACAGGAAGATTTTCCTTAAAGGATGTGAGTGAAAAGGGTGAGAAACTAAAAGTAAAAAAAGTGATTAAGCCGAGTAAGAGAAGATCAAATGGAGCATTTGGATAGATGATTGAGCATCTGGATAGGAACAGGAAGATTTTCCTAAAAGGATGTGAGTGAAAAGGGTGAGAAACTAAAAGTAAAAAAAGTGATTAAGCCGAGTAAGAGAAGATCAAATGGAGCATTTGGATAGATGATTGAGCATCTGGATAGGAACAGGAAGATTTTCCTTAAAGGATGTGAGTGAAAAGGGTGAGAAACTAAGAGTAAAAAAAGTGATTAAGCCGAGTAAGAGAAGATCAAATGGAGCATTTGGATAGATGATTGAGCATCTGGATAGGAACAGGAAGATTTTACTAAAAGGATGTGAGTGAAAAGGGTGAGAAACTAAGAGTAAAAAAAGTGATTAAGCCGAGTAAGAGAAGATCAAATGGAGCATTTGGATAGATGATTGAGCATCTGGATAGGAACAGGAAGATTTTCCTAAAAGGATGTGAGTGAAAAGGGTGAGAAACTAAAAGTAAAAAAAGTGATTAAGCCGAGTAAGAGAAGATCAAATGGAGCATTTGGATAGATGATTGAGCATCTGGATAGGAACAGGAAGATTTTCCTTAAAGGATGTGAGTGAAAAGGGTGAGAAACTAAGAGTAAAAAAAGTGATTAAGCCGAGTAAGAGAAGATCAAATGGAGCATTTGGATAGATGATTGAGCATCTGGATAGGAACAGGAAGATTTTCCTTAAAGGATGTGAGTGAAAAGGGTGAGAAACTAAGAGTAAAAAAAGTGATTAAGCCGAGTAAGAGAAGATCAAATGGAGCATTTGGATAGATGATTGAGCATCTGGATAGGAACAGGAAGATTTTCCTTAAAGGATGTGAGTGAAAAGGGTGAGAAACTAAGAGTAAAAAAAGTGATTAAGCCGAGTAAGAGAAGATCAAATGGAGCATTTGGATAGATGATTGAGCATCTGGATAGGAACAGGAAGATTTTCCTTAAAGGATGTGAGTGAAAAGGGTGAGAAACTAAGAGTAAAAAAAGTGATTAAGCCGAGTAAGAGAAGATCAAATGGAGCATTTGGATAGATGATTGAGCATCTGGATAGGAACAGGAAGATTTTCCTTAAAGGATGTGAGTGAAAAGGGTGAGAAACTAAGAGTAAAAAAAGTGATTAAGCCGAGTAAGAGAAGATCAAATGGAGCATTTGGATAGATGATTGAGCATCTGGATAGGAACAGGAAGATTTTCCTTAAAGGATGTGAGTGAAAAGGGTGAGAAACTAAGAGTAAAAAAAGTGATTAAGCCGAGTAAGAGAAGATCAAATGGAGCATTTGGATAGATGATTGAGCATCTGGATAGGAACAGGAAGATTTTCCTTAAAGGATGTGAGTGAAAAGGGTGAGAAACTAAGAGTAAAAAAAGTGATTAAGCCGAGTAAGAGAAGATCAAATGGAGCATTTGGATAGATGATTGAGCATCTGGATAGGAACAGGAAGATTTTCCTAAAAGGATGTGAGTGAAAAGGGTGAGAAACTAAAAGTAAAAAAAGTGATTAAGCCGAGTAAGAGAAGATCAAATGGAGCATTTGGATAGATGATTGAGCATCTGGATAGGAACAGGAAGATTTTCCTTAAAGGATGTGAGTGAAAAGGGTGAGAAACTAAGAGTAAAAAAAGTGATTAAGCCGAGTAAGAGAAGATCAAATGGAGCATTTGGATAGATGATTGAGCATCTGGATAGGAACAGGAAGATTTTCCTTAAAGGATGTGAGTGAAAAGGGTGAGAAACTAAGAGTAAAAAAAGTGATTAAGCCGAGTAAGAGAAGATCAAATGGAGCATTTGGATAGATGATTGAGCATCTGGATAGGAACAGGAAGATTTTCCTTAAAGGATGTGAGTGAAAAGGGTGAGAAACTAAGAGTAAAAAAAGTGATTAAGCCGAGTAAGAGAAGATCAAATGGAGCATTTGGATAGATGATTGAGCATCTGGATAGGAACAGGAAGATTTTCCTAAAAGGATGTGAGTGAAAAGGGTGAGAAACTAAAAGTAAAAAAAGTGATTAAGCCGAGTAAGAGAAGATCAAATGGAGCATTTGGATAGATGATTGAGCATCTGGATAGGAACAGGAAGATTTTCCTTAAAGGATGTGAGTGAAAAGGGTGAGAAACTAAGAGTAAAAAAAGTGATTAAGCCGAGTAAGAGAAGATCAAATGGAGCATTTGGATAGATGATTGAGCATCTGGATAGGAACAGGAAGATTTTCCTTAAAGGATGTGAGTGAAAAGGGTGAGAAACTAAGAGTAAAAAAAGTGATTAAGCCGAGTAAGAGAAGATCAAATGGAGCATTTGGATAGATGATTGAGCATCTGGATAGGAACAGGAAGATTTTCCTTAAAGGATGTGAGTGAAAAGGGTGAGAAACTAAGAGTAAAAAAAGTGATTAAGCCGAGTAAGAGAAGATCAAATGGAGCATTTGGATAGATGATTGAGCATCTGGATAGGAACAGGAAGATTTTCCTAAAAGGATGTGAGTGAAAAGGGTGAGAAACTAAAAGTAAAAAAAGTGATTAAGCCGAGTAAGAGAAGATCAAATGGAGCATTTGGATAGATGATTGAGCATCTGGATAGGAACAGGAAGATTTTCCTTAAAGGATGTGAGTGAAAAGGGTGAGAAACTAAGAGTAAAAAAAGTGATTAAGCCGAGTAAGAGAAGATCAAATGGAGCATTTGGATAGATGATTGAGCATCTGGATAGGAACAGGAAGATTTTCCTTAAAGGATGTGAGTGAAAAGGGTGAGAAACTAAGAGTAAAAAAAGTGATTAAGCCGAGTAAGAGAAGATCAAATGGAGCATTTGGATAGATGATTGAGCATCTGGATAGGAACAGGAAGATTTTCCTTAAAGGATGTGAGTGAAAAGGGTGAGAAACTAAGAGTAAAAAAAGTGATTAAGCCGAGTAAGAGAAGATCAAATGGAGCATTTGGATAGATGATTGAGCATCTGGATAGGAACAGGAAGATTTTCCTTAAAGGATGTGAGTGAAAAGGGTGAGAAACTAAGAGTAAAAAAAGTGATTAAGCCGAGTAAGAGAAGATCAAATGGAGCATTTGGATAGATGATTGAGCATCTGGATAGGAACAGGAAGATTTTCCTTAAAGGATGTGAGTGAAAAGGGTGAGAAACTAAAAGTAAAAAAAGTGATTAAGCCGAGTAAGAGAAGATCAAATGGAGCATTTGGATAGATGATTGAGCATCTGGATAGGAACAGGAAGATTTTCCTAAAAGGATGTGAGTGAAAAGGGTGAGAAACTAAGAGTAAAAAAAGTGATTAAGCCGAGTAAGAGAAGATCAAATGGAGCATTTGGATAGATGATTGAGCATCTGGATAGGAACAGGAAGATTTTCCTTAAAGGATGTGAGTGAAAAGGGTGAGAAACTAAAAGTAAAAAAAGTGATTAAGCCGAGTAAGAGAAGATCAAATGGGCATTTGGATAGATGATTGAGCATCTGGATAGGAACAGGAAGATTTTCCTAAAAGGATGTGAGTGAAAAGGGTGAGAAACTAAAAGTAAAAAAAGTGATTAAGCCGAGTAAGAGAAGATCAAATGGAGCATTTGGATAGATGATTGAGCATCTGGATAGGAACAGGAAGATTTTCCTTAAAGGATGTGAGTGAAAAGGGTGAGAAACTAAGAGTAAAAAAAGTGATTAAGCCGAGTAAGAGAAGATCAAATGGAGCATTTGGATAGATGATTGAGCATCTGGATAGGAACAGGAAGATTTTACTAAAAGGATGTGAGTGAAAAGGGTGAGAAACTAAGAGTAAAAAAAGTGATTAAGCCGAGTAAGAGAAGATCAAATGGAGCATTTGGATAGATGATTGAGCATCTGGATAGGAACAGGAAGATTTTCCTAAAAGGATGTGAGTGAAAAGGGTGAGAAACTAAAAGTAAAAAAAGTGATTAAGCCGAGTAAGAGAAGATCAAATGGAGCATTTGGATAGATGATTGAGCATCTGGATAGGAACAGGAAGATTTTCCTTAAAGGATGTGAGTGAAAAGGGTGAGAAACTAAAAGTAAAAAAAGTGATTAAGCCGAGTAAGAGAAGATCAAATGGAGCATTTGGATAGATGATTGAGCATCTGGATAGGAACAGGAAGATTTTCCTAAAAGGATGTGAGTGAAAAGGGTGAGAAACTAAAAGTAAAAAAAGTGATTAAGCCGAGTAAGAGAAGATCAAATGGAGCATTTGGATAGATGATTGAGCATCTGGATAGGAACAGGAAGATTTTACTAAAAGGATGTGAGTGAAAAGGGTGAGAAACTAAGAGTAAAAAAAGTGATTAAGCCGAGTAAGAGAAGATCAAATGGAGCATTTGGATAGATGATTGAGCATCTGGATAGGAACAGGAAGATTTTCCTAAAAGGATGTGAGTGAAAAGGGTGAGAAACTAAAAGTAAAAAAAGTGATTAAGCCGAGTAAGAGAAGATCAAATGGAGCATTTGGATAGATGATTGAGCATCTGGATAGGAACAGGAAGATTTTCCTTAAAGGATGTGAGTGAAAAGGGTGAGAAACTAAGAGTAAAAAAAGTGATTAAGCCGAGTAAGAGAAGATCAAATGGAGCATTTGGATAGATGATTGAGCATCTGGATAGGAACAGGAAGATTTTCCTAAAAGGATGTGAGTGAAAAGGGTGAGAAACTAAAAGTAAAAAAAGTGATTAAGCCGAGTAAGAGAAGATCAAATGGAGCATTTGGATAGATGATTGAGCATCTGGATAGGAACAGGAAGATTTTCCTTAAAGGATGTGAGTGAAAAGGGTGAGAAACTAAGAGTAAAAAAAGTGATTAAGCCGAGTAAGAGAAGATCAAATGGAGCATTTGGATAGATGATTGAGCATCTGGATAGGAACAGGAAGATTTTACTAAAAGGATGTGAGTGAAAAGGGTGAGAAACTAAGAGTAAAAAAAGTGATTAAGCCGAGTAAGAGAAGATCAAATGGAGCATTTGGATAGATGATTGAGCATCTGGATAGGAACAGGAAGATTTTCCTAAAAGGATGTGAGTGAAAAGGGTGAGAAACTAAAAGTAAAAAAAGTGATTAAGCCGAGTAAGAGAAGATCAAATGGAGCATTTGGATAGATGATTGAGCATCTGGATAGGAACAGGAAGATTTTCCTTAAAGGATGTGAGTGAAAAGGGTGAGAAACTAAAAAGTAAAAAAAGTGATTAAGCCGAGTAAGAGAAGATCAAATGGAGCATTTGGATAGATGATTGAGCATCTGGATAGGAACAGGAAGATTTTCCTAAAAGGATGTGAGTGAAAAGGGTGAGAAACTAAAAGTAAAAAAAGTGATTAAGCCGAGTAAGAGAAGATCAAATGGAGCATTTGGATAGATGATTGAGCATCTGGATAGGAACAGGAAGATTTTCCTTAAAGGATGTGAGTGAAAAGGGTGAGAAACTAAAAGTAAAAAAAGTGATTAAGCCGAGTAAGAGAAGATCAAATGGAGCATTTGGATAGATGATTGAGCATCTGGATAGGAACAGGAAGATTTTCCTTAAAGGATGTGAGTGAAAAGGGTGAGAAACTAAAAGTAAAAAAAGTGATTAAGCCGAGTAAGAGAAGAGCAAATGGAGCATTTGGATAGATGATTGAGCATCTGGATAGGAACAGGAAGATTTTCCTAAAAGGATGTGAGTGAAAAGGGTGAGAAACTAAAAGTAAAAAAAGTGATTAAGCCGAGTAAGAGAAGATCAAATGGAGCATTTGGATAGAAGATTGAGCATCTGGATAGGAACAGGAAGATTTTCCTAAAAGGATGTGAGTGAAAAGGGTGAGAAACTAAAAGTAAAAAAAAGTGATTAAGCCGAGTAAGAGAAGAGCAAATGGAGCATTTGGATAGATGATTGAGCATCTGGATAGGAACAGGAAGATTTTCCTAAAAGGATGTGAGTGAAAAGGGTGAGAAACTAAAAGTAAAAAAAGTGATTAAGCCGAGTAAGAGAAGATCAAATGGAGCATTTGGATAGAAGATTGAGCATCTGGATAGGAACAGGAAGATTTTCCTAAAAGGATGTGAGTGAAAAGGGTGAGAAACTAAAAGTAAAAAAAAGTGATTAAGCCGAGTAAGAGAAGAGCAAATGGAGCATTTGGATAGATGATTGAGCATCTGGATAGGAACAGGAAGATTTTCCTAAAAGGATGTGAGTGAAAAGGGTGAGAAACTAAAAGTAAAAAAAGTGATTAAGCCGAGTAAGAGAAGAGCAAATGGAGCATTTTGGATAGATGATTGAGCATCTGGATAGGAACAGGAAGATTTTCCTAAAAGGATGTGAGTGAAGAGGGTGAGAAACTAAAAGTAAAAAAAGTGATTAAGCCGAGTAAGAGAAGATCAAATGGAGCATTTGGATAGAAGATTGAGCATCTGGATAGGAACAGGAAGATTTTCCTAAAAGGATGTGAGTGAAAAGGGTGAGAAACTAAGAGTAAAAAAAGTGATTAAGCCGAGTAAGAGAAGATCAAATGGAGCATTTGGATAGATGATTGAGCATCTGGATAGGAACAGGAAGATTTTCCTAAAAGGATGTGAGTGAAAAGGGTGAGAAACTAAAAGTAAAAAAAGTGATTAAGCCGAGTAAGAGAAGATCAAATGGAGCATTTGGATAGATGATTGAGCATCTGGATAGGAACAGGAAGATTTTCCTAAAAGGATGTGAGTGAAAAGGGTGAGAAACTAAAAGTAAAAAAAGTGATTAAGCCGAGTAAGAGAAGATCAAATGGAGCATTTGGATAGATGATTGAGCATCTGGATAGGAACAGGAAGATTTTCTCTCCCCGCCTATAAAGGATGTGAGTGAAAAGGGTGAGAAACTAAAAGTAAAAAAAGTGATTAAGCCGAGTAAGAGAAGATCAAATGGAGCATTTGGATAGAAGATTGAGCATCTGGATAGGAACAGGAAGATTTTCCTAAAAGGATGTGAGTGAAAAGGGTGAGAAACTAAAAGTAAAAAAAGTGATTAAGCCGAGTAAGAGAAGATCAAATGGAGCATTTGGATAGATGATTGAGCATCTGGATAGGAACAGGAAGATTTTCCTAAAAGGATGTGAGTGAAAAGGGTGAGAAACTAAAAGTAAAAAAAGTGATTAAGCCGAGTAAGAGAAGATCAAATGGAGCATTTGGATAGATGATTGAGCATCTGGATAGGAACAGGAAGATTTTCCTAAAAGGATGTGAGTGAAAAGGGTGAGAAACTAAAAGTAAAAAAAGTGATTAAGCCGAGTAAGAGAAGATCAAATGGAGCATTTGGATAGATGATTGAGCATCTGGATAGGAACAGGAAGATTTTCCTAAAAGGATGTGAGTGAAAAGGGTGAGAAACTAAAAGTAAAAAAAGTGATTAAGCCGAGTAAGAGAAGATCAAATGGAGCATTTGGATAGATGATTGAGCATCTGGATAGGAACAGGAAGATTTTCCTAAAAGGATGTGAGTGAAAAGGGTGAGAAACTAAAAGTAAAAAAAAGTGATTAAGCCGAGTAAGAGAAGAGCAAATGGAGCATTTGGATAGATGATTGAGCATCTGGATAGGAACAGGAAGATTTTCCTAAAAGGATGTGAGTGAAAAGGGTGAGAAACTAAAAGTAAAAAAAAGTGATTAAGCCGAGTAAGAGAAGAGCAAATGGAGCATTTGGATAGATGATTGAGCATCTGGATAGGAACAGGAAGATTTTCCTAAAAGGATGTGAGTGAAAAGGGTGAGAAACTAAAAGTAAAAAAAAGTGATTAAGCCGAGTAAGAGAAGAGCAAATGGAGCATTTGGATAGATGATTGAGCATCTGGATAGGAACAGGAAGATTTTCCTAAAAGGATGTGAGTGAAAAGGGTGAGAAACTAAAAGTAAAAAAAAGTGATTAAGCCGAGTAAGAGAAGAGCAAATGGAGCATTTGGATAGATGATTGAGCATCTGGATAGGAACAGGAAGATTTTCCTAAAAGGATGTGAGTGAAAAGGGTGAGAAACTAAAAGTAAAAAAAGTGATTAAGCCGAGTAAGAGAAGAGCAAATGGAGCATTTGGATAGATGATTGAGCATCTGGATAGGAACAGGAAGATTTTCCTAAAAGGATGTGAGTGAAAAGGGTGAGAAACTAAAAGTAAAAAAAAGTGATTAAGCCGAGTAAGAGAAGATCAAACGGAGCATTTGGATAGATGATTGAGCATCTGGATAGGAACAGGAAGATTTTCCTAAAAGGATGTGAGTGAAAAGGGTGAGAAACTAAGAGTAAAAAAAGTGATTAAGCCGAGTAAGAGAAGATCAAATGGAGCATTTGGATAGATGATTGAGCATCTGGATAGGAACAGGAAGATTTTCCTAAAAGGATGTGAGTGAAAAGGGTGAGAAACTAAAAAGAAGTAAAAAAAAGTGATTAAGCCGAGTAAGAGAAGATCAAATGGAGCATTTGGATAGATGATTGAGCATCTGGATAGGAACAGGAAGATTTTCCTAAAAGGATGTGAGTGAAAAGGGTGAGAAACTAAAAGTAAAAAAAGTGATTAAGCCGAGTAAGAGAAGATCAAATGGAGCATTTGGATAGATGATTGAGCATCTGGATAGGAACAGGAAGATTTTCCTAAAAGGATGTGAGTGAAAAGGGTGAGAAACTAAAAGTAAAAAAAGTGATTAAGCCGAGTAAGAGAAGATCAAATGGAGCATTTGGATAGATGATTGAGCATCTGGATAGGAACAGGAAGATTTTCCTAAAAGGATGTGAGTGAAAAGGGTGAGAAACTAAAAGTAAAAAAAGTGATTAAGCCGAGTAAGAGAAGATCAAATGGAGCATTTGGATAGATGATTGAGCATCTGGATAGGAACAGGAAGATTTTCCTAAAAGGATGTGAGTGAAAAGGGTGAGAAACTAAAAGTAAAAAAAGTGATTAAGCCGAGTAAGAGAAGATCAAATGGAGCATTTGGATAGATGATTGAGCATCTGGATAGGAACAGGAAGATTTTCCTAAAAGGATGTGAGTGAAAAGGGTGAGAAACTAAAAGTAAAAAAAGTGATTAAGCCGAGTAAGAGAAGATCAAATGGAGCATTTGGATAGATGATTGAGCATCTGGATAGGAACAGGAAGATTTTCCTTAAAGGATGTGAGTGAAAAGGGTGAGAAACTAAAAGTAAAAAAAGTGATTAAGCCGAGTAAGAGAAGATCAAATGGAGCATTTGGATAGATGATTGAGCATCTGGATAGGAACAGGAAGATTTTCCTTAAAGGATGTGAGTGAAAAGGGTGAGAAACTAAAAGTAAAAAAAGTGATTAAGCCGAGTAAGAGAAGATCAAATGGAGCATTTGGATAGATGATTGAGCATCTGGATAGGAACAGGAAGATTTTCCTTAAAGGATGTGAGTGAAAAGGGTGAGAAACTAAAAGTAAAAAAAGTGATTAAGCCGAGTAAGAGAAGATCAAATGGAGCATTTGGATAGATGATTGAGCATCTGGATAGGAACAGGAAGATTTTCCTTAAAGGATGTGAGTGAAAAGGGTGAGAAACTAAAAGTAAAAAAAGTGATTAAGCCGAGTAAGAGAAGATCAAATGGAGCATTTGGATAGATGATTGAGCATCTGGATAGGAACAGGAAGATTTTCCTTAAAGGATGTGAGTGAAAAGGGTGAGAAACTAAAAGTAAAAAAAGTGATTAAGCCGAGTAAGAGAAGATCAAATGGAGCATTTGGATAGATGATTGAGCATCTGGATAGGAACAGGAAGATTTTCCTTAAAGGATGTGAGTGAAAAGGGTGAGAAACTAAAAGTAAAAAAAGTGATTAAGCCGAGTAAGAGAAGATCAAATGGAGCATTTGGATAGATGATTGAGCATCTGGATAGGAACAGGAAGATTTTCCTTAAAGGATGTGAATGAAAAGGGTGAGAAACTAAAAGTAAAAAAAGTGATTAAGCCGAGTAAGAGAAGATCAAATGGAGCATTTGGATAGATGATTGAGCATCTGGATAGGAACAGGAAGATTTTCCTTAAAGGATGTGAATGAAAAGGGTGAGAAACTAAAAGTAAAAAAAGTGATTACTCGCTCATACTGAGTAAGAGAAGATCAAATGGGAGCATTTGGATAGATGATTGAGCATCTGGATAGGAACAGGAAGATTTTCCTTAAAGGATGTGAGTGAAAAGGGTGAGAAACTAAAAAGTAAAAAAAGTGA